>OU343054.1:2291869-3491869 GCA_910593695.2 Ocypus olens
AACCCAACCCAACCTAACCCAACCCAACCCAACCTAACCTAACCTAACCTAACCTAACCTAACCTAACCTAACCTAACCTAACCTAACCTAACCTAACCTAACCTAACCTAACCTAACCTAACCTTTTTTTTTTTTTTTTTTTTTTCTTAGGGACGTGTAGGCGTACGCTACCTACAGTGGCCCCTCTGAATGCCGAGAGCCGACGGTATCGCCTAAGGCATACTTCGCTCGGGTCTCGTCCTACAACATAAAGAACTACGTACCAATTTTATTACTGCACAGTACAGAGGTAAAATAAAATAAAATAAAAATTATATTTACAATGCCGTAAAAAAGAACAATAGCGACTGTCATTTGTAGCTGTCATCTTCGCTTTTCCTCTACGCATTTGCTGCCCTGACCGGCTCCTTCCTTAGAAGCACCTGCCTGGCAAAACTTGATACGGCCTTCCACTTCTCCACCGTGTCGAGCATGTTTTCGACCAGGCCTCCTACCGTTACATCGTTGCCCAGTGAGTCCGCCAGTTGATGCCTCTCCTCGTCCCATGCTGAACATACCAGCAGCGTATGCTCCGCAGAGTCCTCCCCTTCTCCGCAAGAAGTGCAGCGCCCGTGTTCGGCTTTCCCAATTCTGGCCAGGTATGTTTGGAACTGCCCGTGCCCCGTTAGAAGTTGGCACAGGAAGTAGTCTACCTCCCCGTGCTTCCTTCTAACCCATTGTCGCAGATCCGGGATCAGCCTCCTGGTCCAGGCTCCCTTGCTGGCCGCACTCCACCTGGCCTGCCACATCTCCATCAGCCTCTCCTGGCTTTCGCTGGTTGCCTGCCCTTTTGACCGCCCCTGGGTTGCCAGTCTGTGGGTCAACGCCGACGCCCTAACCTGCAGGTCCGGAGGCGCCGTTGATGCCAAGACCTCCGCCGCCTCGGTCGAAACCGTTCTGTAGCCTCTGATTATTCTTAGAGCTCCCGGTCTCATGGCCCTACCCAGTCTATCTGCATTCCTCTTAGAGGCTACGCATCCTTCCCAGGCTGGTGCCGCGTACAATAGTTTGGACCTCGCTGCCCCCATGAGGATTCTCCTCTTGCCCTCGGACGGTCCGCCGACATTCGCCAGTAGCCTGGCGATCGCCTTTGCTGCTCGGGCTGCCCCCGCTGCCGCTTCGATGACCTGAGTGCTGCAAAGCGGGTTCGCCTCGATTGTTACCCCCAGGTACTTCATTGTTTTGCCGATTTCGATGTCTTGGCCTAGGAGGGAAATCTTCTCCCCTTTAACCCTCCCGGCCCTTCTCCTCGCCAACCAAACCGCAGCTGTTTTCTGGGCAGCTACCTCTAGGCCTGCTTCAGCCAGCCAGTCCGCGACCTGCAGAACCGCCTTCTGTGCCGCCATTCTGGCGTCCCTGATGTCCCGCTTCCTCACCAGGATAAGTAGGTCATCCGCGAAGCCCACGATGTCCACACCCTCTGGAAAAGGCAGGCGAAGAACCCCGTCGTACGCCACGTTCCAGAGGAGTGGACCAACCACCGACCCTTGTGGTATCCCGCCCGTCAATGGCATTTCTGCTGGTACGCCTCCTTCTCCTTCATATATGAGCACCCTGTCCTCCAGATAGCTCCTGAACATGCGGAGCAGGTATTCCGGCATCCCTAACCGGATGAGAGCTTCCAGGACGACTGGCCAAGGGAGGGAGTTGAACGCGTTCCTCACGTCCAACGCGATCCCCATGCAGTGCTTCCTTCCCCTTAGTGGTCCGCTGTCGGCTTCCTCCTTGATTCTGCGCACCTCCAGCAGCGCATCAACAGTCGACCTACCCTTCCTAAAGCCAAACTGCCTTTGCGATAGGCCCCCTGCATCCTCGATGACTGCCGTCGCCCTGTCCACCATCAGCCGTTCGAGTACCTTTCCCTCGCCGTCGATGAGGCACACTGGTCGGTAAGCCCCCGGATCAGTCTCCTCCTTACCCTTCTTAGGTATCAGGACTAGCCTGGCGCGCTTATACTTTTTTGGGAAAAGACCCTCTACCAGGCATTTGTTAAACGCGTCCACCAGCTCCTGCTGGTCATCCTGCACCGCCACCTTGACGGCCTCGTTGGGGATCCCCCCAGGCCCCGGAGCCTTCCGCCTTGGAAGGGATCCCGCTGCTGCCACCACTTCCTCGGAGGTGAAGAGTTGGTTCCGGTCTGGTCCGTTGTCCCATGGTCCTGGTAGCTCCCCCGCGTCGACTCTTGGGAACAAAGTCTTTACCACCTCCCTGACCCCCCCCGGCACCAACGATCCAACGTTTGGGGGCCTAGCTGCCAACTTCTTGGCCACAATCCGATAGGGGCGGCCCCATGGATCAGCCTCCACCTCCTCCAGGAGCTCCTTCCATTTCCTGGCTTTGCTTTGTTTTATGGCCAGCCTCAGTGCCCTTTTGGCCTCCGCACACGCATCCTCTAGCGTATCCATTTCGCCTCCTTTCCTTCTGCATCTGGCAACGTCCCTTCTCGCCGCGTTAGCCCTGGCCCTCGCCTCAGCAACCTCCTCGTTCCACCAGTACGTCGCCCTGCGCTTCCCTGTTTTCGCCCTCTTGGGGATAGCCGCATCACATGCGGCCAAGAGCCTCCTGGCGAATTCTCCGACCGCACCCTCCGCCCCTTCGCAGTTCCGCTTCCGGCCCCTCATGCACCTTTTGAGCTTCTCCTCATCCATCTTGCCCAGGTTCCACCTTGGTTGTTGCAGTTTTGGAGGTACGCCCTCTTTAGCTCCGTCTCCCTGGATTTTGAAGGTGATGTGCCGGTGATCGCTGAAGCTCTCCCTCTCCGCTTCAACCTTCCACTGATTTACTCGCCTTAGCACGCACGGGGTTGCCAGCGTTAGGTCGATTATCGACTCCGCCCCCCTTCTTGCGAAGGTCGGGACCCGACCTTCGTTGACCACCTCTAGGTCCAGGCAAGCCATCATCTCTAGGAGCAGCTCTCCCCTCCTGTCCTCTCGCGACTCTCCCCACTGGTATGCTTTCGCATTAAAGTCGCCTCCTATCAGGACCCCACACCCTGCCCTGCTTACGCATACCGACAAGTCCCCTATCCAGTCCTCGAACTCCTGTATCGTCCTGCTCGGGGACGCGTAGCAAGCCAGGATCATGAGCCCCGCCAGCTTGACCCACACGATCCCTTTTCTTGGGCTTCCCGAGGCCGTGGCTAATTGGCTCAGCTCCCCCCTCAGCTGTATGGCGACGTCTCCCTCCTTAGCGTCCCGATACCAGCCCTGCCCAACCCGTGCTTCGTTGGGTTCGCTAACCAACACCACCTGCGCTTCGTGTTCACAGACAGTGGCCTCCAGCAGGTCGTGTGCCGCATGGCATCTATTAAGATTGGCCTGGATGACCGAGGTGGCTTTAAGTTCCAGAGTACCTGGTTCTCTCATTGGTGTCCCTCTTACGCTAGATTGGGTCTCCCTATCGTACTGCCTCAGCCTGCCTAACCTAACCTAACCTAACCTAACCTAACTCTCAGTTTTGTAAATCTCAGTTTTGAAAATCTCAGTTTTGTAAATCTCAGTTTTGTAAATCTCAGTTTTAAAAATCTCTGTTTTGAAAATCTCAGTTTTGTAAATCTCAGTTTTGTAAATCTCAGTTTTGTAAATCTCAGTTTTGTAAATCTCGGTTTTGAAAATCTCAGTTTTGTAAATCTCAGTTTTGTAAATCTCAGTTTTGTGAATCTCAGTTTTGTAAATCTCAGTTTTGTAAATCTCAGTTTTGTGAATCTCAGTTTTGTAAATCTCAGTTTTGAAAATCTCAGTTTTGAAAATCTCAGTTTTGTAAATCTCAGTTTTGTAAATCTCAGTTTTGTAAATCTCAGTTTTGTAAATCTCAGTTTTGTAAATCTCATTTTTGTAAATCTCAGTTTTGAAAATCTCAGTTTTGTAAATCTCAGTTTTGTAAATCTCAGTTTTGTGAATCTCAGTTTTGTAAATCTCAGTTTTGAAAATCTCAGTTTTGTAAATCTCAGTTTTGTAAATCTCAGTTTTGTAAATCTCAGTTTTATAAATCTCAGTTTTGTAAATCTCAGTTTTGTAAATCTCAGTTTTGAAAATCTCAGTTTTGAAAATCTCAGTTTTGTAAATCTCAGTTTTGTAAATCTCAGTTTTGAAAATCTCAGTTTTGAAAATCTCAGTTTTGTAAATCTCAGTTTTGAAAATCTCAGTTTTGTAAATCTCAGTTTTGAAAATCTCAGTTTTGTAAATCTCAGTTTTGAAAATCTCAGTTTTGTAAATCTCAGTTTTGTAAATCTCAGTTTTGTAAATCTTAGTTTTGTAAATCTCAGTTTTAAAAATCTCAGTTTGTCAATCTCAGTTTTGAAAATCTCAGTTTTGTAAATCTCAGTTTTGTAAATCTCAGTTTTATAAATCTCAGTTTTGTAAATCTCAGTTTTATAAATCTCAGTTTTGTAAATCTCAATTTTATAAATCTCAGTTTTGAAAATCTCGGTTTTGTAAATCTCAGTTTTGAAAATCTCAGTTTTGTAAATCTCAGTTTTGTAAATCTCAGTTTTGTAAATCTCAGTTTTGTGAATCTCAGTTTTTTAAATCTCAGTTTTGAAAATCTCAGTTTTGAAAATCTCAGTTTTGTAAATCTCAGTTTTGTAAATCTCAGTTTTGTAAATCTCAGTTTTGTAAATCTCAGTTTTGAAAATCTCAGTTTTGTAAATCTCAGTTTTGTAAATCTCAGTTTTGTAAATCTCAGTTTTATAAATCTCAGTTTTGTAAATCTCAGTTTTGAAAATCTCAGTTTTGTAAATCTCAGTTTTGTAAATCTCAGTTTTGTAAATCTCGGTTTTGTAAATCTCAGTTTTGTGAATCTCAGTTTTGTGAATCTCAGTTTTGTAAATCTCAGTTTTGAAAATCTCAGTTTTGTAAATCTCAGTTTTGTAAATCTCAGTTTTGAAAATCTCAGTTTTGTAAATCTCAGTTTTGTAAATCTCAGTTTTGAAAATCTCAGTTTTGAAAATCTCGGTTTTGTAAATCTCAGTTTTGAAAATCTCAGTTTTGTAAATCTCAGTTTTGTAAATCTCAGTTTTGTAAATCTCAGTTTTGAAAATCTCAGTTTTGTAAATCTCAGTTTTGTAAATCTCAGTTTTGTGAATCTCAGTTTTGTAAATCAAAGTTTTGAAAATCTCAGTTTTGTAAATCTCAGTTTTGTAAATCTCAGTTTTGAAAATCTCAGTTTTGAAAATCTCAGTTTTGTAAATCTCAGTTTTGTAAATCTCAGTTTTGTAAATCTCAATTTTGTGAATCTCAATTTGATTCGAGCGGTTTTGCAGCGAGCGGTTTTGATTCGAGCAGTTTTGTAAATCTCAGTTTTGTAAATCTCAGTTTTGAAAATCTCAGTTTTGTAAATCTCAGTTTTGCAAATCTCAGTTTTGAAAATCTCAGTTTTGTAGATCTTAGTTTTGAAAATCTCAGTTTTGTAAATCTCAGTTTTGTAAATCTCAGTTTTGAAAATCTCAGTTTTGTAAATCTCAGTTTTGTAAATCTCAGTTTTGTAAATCTCAGTTTTGTAAATCTTAGTTTTGTTAATCTCAGTTTTGAAAATCTCAGTTTTGTAAATCTCAGTTTTGTAAATCTCAGTTTTGTAAATCTCAGTTTTGTAAATCTCAGTTTTGTAAATATCAGTATTGAAAATCTCAGTTTTGCAAATCTCAGTTTTGAAAAACTCGGTTTTGTAAATCTCAGTTTTGTAAATCTCGGTTTCGATAATCTCAGTTTTGTAAATCTCAGTTTGTAAATCTAGGTTTTGTTAATCTCAGTTTTGAAAATCTCAGTTTTGTGAATCTCAGTTTTGTGAATCTCAGTTTTGTAAATCTCAGTTTTGAAAATCTCAGTTTTGTAAATCTCAGTTTTGTAAATCTCAGTTTTGAAAATCTCAGTTTTGTAAATCTCAGTTTTGTAAATCTCAGTTTTGTAAATCTCAGTTTTGAAAATCTCAGTTTTGAAAATCTCAGTTTTGTAAATCTCAGTTTTGTAAATCTCAGTTTTGTAAATCTCGGTTTTGAAAATCTCAGTTTTGTAAATCTCAGTTTTGTAAATCTCAGTTTTGTGAATCAGTTTTGTAAATCTCAGTTTTGAAAATCTCAGTTTTGTAAATCTCAGTTTTGTAAATCTCAGTTTTGAAAATCTCAGTTTTGAAAATCTCAGTTTTGTAAATCTCAGTTTTGTAAATCTCAGTTTTGTAAATCTCAGTTTTGTAAATCTCAGTTTTGTAAATCTCATTTTTGTAAATCTCAGTTTTGAAAATCTCAGTTTTGTAAATCTCAGTTTTGTAAATCTCAGTTTTGTGAATCTCAGTTTTGTAAATCTCAGTTTTGAAAATCTCAGTTTTGTAAATCTCAGTTTTGTAAATCTCAGTTTTGTAAATCTCAGTTTTATAAATCTCAGTTTTGTAAATCTCAGTTTTGAAAATCTCAGTTTTGTAAATCTCAGTTTTGTAAATCTCAGTTTTGTAAATCTCGGTTTTGAAAATCTCAGTTTTGTGAATCTCAGTTTTGTGAATCTCAGTTTTGTAAATCTCAGTTTTGAAAATCTCAGTTTTGTAAATCTCAGTTTTGTAAATCTCAGTTTTGAAAATCTCAGTTTTGTAAATCTCAGTTTTGTAAATCTCAGTTTTGAAAATCGCAGTTTTGAAAATCACGGTTTTGTAAATCTCACTTTCGTAAATCTCAGTTTTGTAAATCTCAGTTTTGTAAATCTCAGTTTTGTAAATCTCAGTTTTGAAAATCTCAGTTTTGTAAATCTCAGTTTTGTAAATCTCAGTTTTGTGAATCTCAGTTTTGTAAATCAAAGTTTTGAAAATCTCAGTTTTGTAAATCTCAGTTTTGTAAATCTCAGTTTTGAAAATCTCAGTTTTGAAAATCTCAGTTTTGTAAATCTCAGTTTTGTAAATCTCAGTTTTGTAAATCTCAATTTTGTGAATCTCAATTTGATTCGAGCGGTTTTGCAGCGAGCGGTTTTGATTCGAGCAGTTTTGTAAATCTCAGTTTTGTAAATCTCAGTTTTGAAAATCTCAGTTTTGTAAATCTCAGTTTTGCAAATCTCAGTTTTGAAAATCTCAGTTTTGTAGATCTTAGTTTTGAAAATCTCAGTTTTGTAAATCTCAGTTTTGTAAATCTCAGTTTTGAAAATCTCAGTTTTGTAAATCTCAGTTTTGTAAATCTCAGTTTTGTAAATCTCAGTTTTGTAAATCTTAGTTTTGTTAATCTCAGTTTTGAAAATCTCAGTTTTGTAAATCTCAGTTTTGTAAATCTCAGTTTTGTAAATCTCAGTTTTGTAAATCTCAGTTTTGTAAATATCAGTATTGAAAATCTCAGTTTTGCAAATCTCAGTTTTGAAAAACTCGGTTTTGTAAATCTCAGTTTTGTAAATCTCGGTTTCGATAATCTCAGTTTTGTAAATCTCAGTTTGTAAATCTAGGTTTTGTTAATCTCAGTTTTGAAAATCTCAGTTTTGTGAATCTCAGTTTTGTGAATCTCAGTTTTGTAAATCTCAGTTTTGAAAATCTCAGTTTTGTAAATCTCAGTTTTGTAAATCTCAGTTTTGAAAATCTCAGTTTTGAAAATCTCAGTTTTGTAAATCTCAGTTTTGTAAATCTCAGTTTTGAAAATCTCAGTTTTGAAAATCTCAGTTTTGTAAATCTCAGTTTTGTAAATCTCAGTTTTGTAAATCTCGGTTTTGAAAATCTCAGTTTTGTAAATCTCAGTTTTGTAAATCTCAGTTTTGTGAATCAGTTTTGTAAATCTCAGTTTTGAAAATCTCAGTTTTGTAAATCTCAGTTTTGTAAATCTCAGTTTTGAAAATCTCAGTTTTGAAAATCTCAGTTTTGTAAATCTCAGTTTTGTAAATCTCAGTTTTGAAAATCTCAGTTTTGTAAATCTCAGTTTTGTAAATCTCAGTTTTGTGAATCTCAGTTTTGTAAATCTCAGTTTTGAAAATCTCAGTTTTGTAAATCTCAGTTTTGTAAATCTCAGTTTTGAAAATCTCAGTTTTGAAAATCTCAGTTTTGAAAATCTCAGTTTTGAAAATCTCAGTTTTGAAAATCTCAGTTTTGTAAATCTCAGTTTTGTAAATCTCGGTTTTGTAAATCTCAGTTTTGAAAATCTCAGTTTTGTAAATCTCGGTTTTGTAAATCTCAGTTTTGTGAATCTCAGTTTTGTAAATCTCAGTTTTGTAAATCTCAGTTTTGTAAATCTCGGTTTTGAAAATCTCAGTTTTGTAAATCTCAGTTTTGTAAATCTCAGTTTTGTGAATCTCAGTTTTGTAAATCTCAGTTTTGTTAATCTCAGTTTTGTAAATCTCAGTTTTGAAAATCTCAGTTTTGTAAATCACAGTTTTGTAAATCTCAGTTTTGTAAATCTTAGTTTTGTAAATCTCAGTTTTAAAAATCTCAGTTTGTCAATCTCAGTTTTGAAAATCTCAGTTTTGTAAATCTCAGTTTTGTAAATCTCAGTTTTGTAAATTTCAGTTTTGAAAATCTCAGTTTTGAAAATCTCAGTTTTGTAAATCTCAGTTTTGAAAATCTCAGTTTTGAAAATCTCAGTTTTGAAAATCTCAGTTTTGTAAATCTCAGTTTTGAAAATCTAAGTTTTGAAAATCTCAATTTGTAAATCTCAGTTTTGAAAATCTCAGTTTTGTAAATCTCGGTTTCGATAATCTCAGTTTTGTGAATCTCAGTTTTGTAAATCTCAGTTTTGAAAATCTCAGTTTTGTAAATCTCAGTTTTGAAAATCTCAGTTTTAAAAATCTCAATTTGTAAATCTCAGTTTTGAAAATCTCAGTTTTGTAAATCTCAGTTTTGTAAATCTCAGTTTTGTAAATCTCAGTTTTGTAAATCTCGGTTTCGTAAATCTCATTATTGTAAATCTCAGTTTTGTAAATCTCAGTTTTGTAAATCTCAGTTTTGTAAATTTCAGTTTTGAAAATCACAGTTTTGAAAATCTTAGTTTTGAAAATCTCAGTTTTGTAAATCTCAGTTTTGTAAATCTCGGTTTCGATAATCTCTGTTTTGTAAATCTCAGTTTTGTAAATCTCAGTTTTGTAAATCTCAGTTTTGTAAATCTCAGTTTTGTAAATTTCAGTTTTGAAAATCTCAGTTTTGCAAATCTCAGTTTTGTAAATCTCGGTTTCGTAAATCTCATTATTGTAAATCTCAGTTTTGTAAATCTCTGTTTTGTAAATCTCAGTTTTGTAAATCTCAGTTTTGTAAATCTCAGTTTTGTAAATCTCAGTTTTGTAAATCTCAGTTTGGTAAATCTCAGTTTTGTAAATCTCTGTTTTGTAAATCTCAGTTTTGTAAATCTCAGTTTTGTAAATCTCAGTTTTGTAAATCTCAGTTTTGTAAATCTCAGTTTTGAAAATCTCGGTTTCGATAATCTCAGTTTTGTAAATCTCAGTTTTGTAAATCCCAGTTTTGAAAATCTCAGTTTTGAAAATCTCAGTTTTGAAAATCTCAGTTTTGAAAATCTCAGTTTTGTAAATCTCAGTTTTGTAAATCTCGGTTTTGTAAATCTCAGTTTTGAAAATCTCAGTTTTGTAAATCTCGGTTTTGTAAATCTCAGTTTTGTGAATCTCAGTTTTGTAAATCTCAGTTTTGTAAATCTCAGTTTTGTAAATCTCGGTTTTGAAAATCTCAGTTTTGTAAATCTCAGTTTTGTAAATCTCAGTTTTGTGAATCTCAGTTTTGTAAATCTCTGTTTTGTAAATCTCAGTTTTGTAAATCTCAGTTTTGTAAATCTCAGTTTTGTAAATCTCAGTTTTGTAAATCTCAGTTTGGTAAATCTCAGTTTTGTAAATCTCTGTTTTGTAAATCTCAGTTTTGTAAATCTCAGTTTTGTAAATCTCAGTTTTGTAAATCTCAGTTTTGTAAATCTCGGTTTTGAAAATCTCAGTTTTGTAAATCTCAGTTTTGTAAATCTCAGTTTTGTGAATCAGTTTTGTAAATCTCAGTTTTGAAAATCTCAGTTTTGTAAATCTCAGTTTTGTAAATCTCAGTTTTGAAAATCTCAGTTTTGAAAATCTCAGTTTTGTAAATCTCAGTTTTGTAAATCTCAGTTTTGAAAATCTCAGTTTTGTAAATCTCAGTTTTGTAAATCTCAGTTTTGTGAATCTCAGTTTTGTAAATCTCAGTTTTGAAAATCTCAGTTTTGTAAATCTCAGTTTTGTAAATCTCAGTTTTGAAAATCTCAGTTTTGAAAATCTCAGTTTTGAAAATCTCAGTTTTGAAAATCTCAGTTTTGAAAATCTCAGTTTTGTAAATCTCAGTTTTGTAAATCTCGGTTTTGTAAATCTCAGTTTTGAAAATCTCAGTTTTGTAAATCTCGGTTTTGTAAATCTCAGTTTTGTGAATCTCAGTTTTGTAAATCTCAGTTTTGTAAATCTCAGTTTTGTAAATCTCGGTTTTGAAAATCTCAGTTTTGTAAATCTCAGTTTTGTAAATCTCAGTTTTGTGAATCTCAGTTTTGTAAATCTCAGTTTTGTTAATCTCAGTTTTGTAAATCTCAGTTTTGAAAATCTCAGTTTTGTAAATCACAGTTTTGTAAATCTCAGTTTTGTAAATCTTAGTTTTGTAAATCTCAGTTTTAAAAATCTCAGTTTGTCAATCTCAGTTTTGAAAATCTCAGTTTTGTAAATCTCAGTTTTGTAAATCTCAGTTTTGTAAATTTCAGTTTTGAAAATCTCAGTTTTGAAAATCTCAGTTTTGTAAATCTCAGTTTTGAAAATCTCAGTTTTGAAAATCTCAGTTTTGAAAATCTCAGTTTTGTAAATCTCAGTTTTGAAAATCTAAGTTTTGAAAATCTCAATTTGTAAATCTCAGTTTTGAAAATCTCAGTTTTGTAAATCTCGGTTTCGATAATCTCAGTTTTGTGAATCTCAGTTTTGTAAATCTCAGTTTTGAAAATCTCAGTTTTGTAAATCTCAGTTTTGAAAATCTCAGTTTTAAAAATCTCAATTTGTAAATCTCAGTTTTGAAAATCTCAGTTTTGTAAATCTCAGTTTTGTAAATCTCAGTTTTGTAAATCTCAGTTTTGTAAATCTCGGTTTCGTAAATCTCATTATTGTAAATCTCAGTTTTGTAAATCTCAGTTTTGTAAATCTCAGTTTTGTAAATTTCAGTTTTGAAAATCACAGTTTTGAAAATCTTAGTTTTGAAAATCTCAGTTTTGTAAATCTCAGTTTTGTAAATCTCGGTTTCGATAATCTCTGTTTTGTAAATCTCAGTTTTGTAAATCTCAGTTTTGTAAATCTCAGTTTTGTAAATCTCAGTTTTGTAAATTTCAGTTTTGAAAATCTCAGTTTTGCAAATCTCAGTTTTGTAAATCTCGGTTTCGTAAATCTCATTATTGTAAATCTCAGTTTTGTAAATCTCTGTTTTGTAAATCTCAGTTTTGTAAATCTCAGTTTTGTAAATCTCAGTTTTGTAAATCTCAGTTTTGTAAATCTCAGTTTGGTAAATCTCAGTTTTGTAAATCTCTGTTTTGTAAATCTCAGTTTTGTAAATCTCAGTTTTGTAAATCTCAGTTTTGTAAATCTCAGTTTTGTAAATCTCAGTTTTGAAAATCTCGGTTTCGATAATCTCAGTTTTGTAAATCTCAGTTTTGTAAATCCCAGTTTTGAAAATCTCAGTTTTGTAAATCTCAGTTTTGTAAATCTCAGTTTTGAAAATCTCAGTTTTGTAAATCTCAGTTTTAAAAATCTCAGTTTTGTAAATCTCAGTTTTGAAAATCTCTGTTTTGTAAATCTCAGTTTTGTAAATCTCACTTTTAAAAATCTCTGTTTTGTAAATCTCAGTTTTGTAAATTTCAGTTTTGAAAATCTCAGTTTTGAAAATCTCAGTTTTGGAAATCTCAGTTTTGTAAATCTCGGTTTCGATAATCTCAGTTTTGTAAATCTCAGTATTGTAAATCTCAGTTTTGAAAATCTCAGTTTTGTAAATCTCAGTTTTGAAAATCTCAGTTTTGTAAATCTCAGTTTTGTGAATCAGTTTTGTAAATCTCAGTTTTGAAAATCTCAGTTTTGTAAATCTCAGTTTTGTAAATCTCAGTTTTGAAAATCTCAGTTTTGAAAATCTCAGTTTTGTAAATCTCAGTTTTGTAAATCTCAGTTTTGTAAATCTTAGTTTTGTTAATCTCAGTTTTGTAAATCTCAGTTTTGAAAATCTCAGTTTTGTAAATCTCAGTTTTGTAAATCTCAGTTTTGTAAATCTTAGTTTTGTAAATCTCAGTTTTAAAAATCTCAGTTTGTCAATCTCAGTTTTGAAAATCTCAGTTTTGTAAATCTCAGTTTTGTAAATCTCAGTTTTGTAAATTTTAGTTTTGAAAATCTCAGTTTTGAAAATCTCAGTTTTGTAAATCTCAGTTTTGAAAATCTCAGTTTTGAAAATCTCAGTTTTGAAAATCTCAGTTTTGTAAATCTCAGTTTTGTAAATCTCAGTTTTGAAAATCTCAGTTTTGAAAATCTCAGTTTTGTAAATCTCAGTTTTGTAAATCTCAGTTTTGAAAATCTCAGTTTTGTAAATCTCAGTTTTGTAAATCTCAGTTTTGTGAATCTCAGTTTTGTAAATCTCAGTTTTGTAAATCTCAGTTTTGTAAATCTCGGTTTTGAAAATCTCAGTTTTGTAAATCTCAGTTTTGTAAATCTCAGTTTTGTGAATCTCAGTTTTGTAAATCTCAGTTTTGTTAATCTCAGTTTTGTAAATCTCAGTTTTGAAAATCTCAGTTTTGTAAATCTCAGTTTTGTAAATCTCAGTTTTGTAAATCTTAGTTTTGAAAATCTCAGTTTTAAAAATCTGTTTGTCAATCTCAGTTTTGAAAATCTCAGTTTTGTAAATCTCAGTTTTGTAAATCTCAGTTTTGTAAATCTCAGTTTTGTAAATTTTAGTTTTGAAAATCTCAGTTTTGAAAATCTCAGTTTTGTAAATCTCAGTTTTGAAAATCTCAGTTTTGAAAATCTCAGTTTTGAAAATCTCAGTTTTGTAAATCTCAGTTTTGTAAATCTCAGTTTTGAAAATCTCAGTTTTGAAAATCTCAGTTTTGTAAATCTCAGTTTTGTAAATCTCAGTTTTGAAAATCTCAGTTTTGTAAATCTCAGTTTTGTAAATCTCAGTTTTGTGAATCTCAGTTTTGTAAATTTCAGTTTTGAAAATCTCAGTTTTGTAAATCTCAGTTTTGAAAATCTCAGTTTTGAAAATCTCAGTTTTGAAAATCTCAGTTTTGTAAATCTCAGTTTTGTAAATCTCGGTTTTGTAAATCTCAGTTTTGTAAATCTCAGTTTTGTAAATCTCAGTTTTGTAAATCTCAGTTTTGTGAATCTCAGTTTTGTAAATCTCAGTTTTGTAAATCTCAGTTTTGAAAATCTCAGTTTTGTAAATCTCAGTTTTGTAAATCTCAGTTTTGAAAATCTCAGTTTTGTAAATCTCAGTTTTGTAAATCTCAGTTTTGTGAATCTCAGTTTTGTAAATCTCAGTTTTGAAAATCTCAGTTTTGTAAATCTCAGTTTTGTAAATCTCAGTTTTGAAAATCTCAGTTTTGAAAATCTCAGTTTTGAAAATCTCAGTTTTGAAAATCTCAGTTTTGAAAATCTCAGTTTTGAAAATCTCAGTTTTGAAAATCTCAGTTTTGAAAATCTCAGTTTTGTAAATCTCAGTTTTGTAAATCTCGGTTTTGTAAATCTCAGTTTTGAAAATCTCAGTTTTGTAAATCTCAGTTTTGTAAATCTCAGTTTTGTGAATCTCAGTTTTGTGAATCTCAGTTTTGTAAATCTCAGTTTTGAAAATCTCAGTTTTGTAAATCTCAGTTTTGTAAATCTTAGTTTTGTAAATCTCAGTTTTAAAAATCTCAGTTTGTCAATCTCAGTTTTGAAAATCTCAGTTTTGTAAATCTCAGTTTTGTAAATCTCAGTTTTGTAAATTTTAGTTTTGAAAATCTCAGTTTTGAAAATCTCAGTTTTGTAAATCTCAGTTTTGAAAATCTCAGTTTTGAAAATCTCAGTTTTGAAAATCTCAGTTTTGTAAATCTCAGTTTTGAAAATCTCAGTTTTGAAAATCTCAGTTTTGAAAATCTCAGTTTTGTAAATCTCAGTTTTGTGAATCTCAGTTTTGTAAATCTCAGTTTTGAAAATCTCAGTTTTGTAAATCTGAGTTTTGAAAATCTCAGTTTTGAAAATCTCAATTTGTAAATCTCAGTTTTGAAAATCTCAGTTTTGTAAATCTCGGTTTCGATAATCTCAGTTTTGTGAATCTCAGTTTTGTAAATCTCAGTTTTGAAAATCTCAGTTTTGTAAATCTCAGTTTTGAAATCTCAGTTTTGAAAATCTCAATTTGTAAATCTCAGTTTTGAAAATCTCAGTTTTGTTAATCTCAGTTTTGTAAATCTCAGTTTTGTAAATCTCAGTTTTGTAAATCTCAGTTTTGAAAATCTAAGTTTTGAAAATCTCAATTTGTAAATCTCAGTTTTGAAAATCTCAGTTTTGTAAATCTCGGTTTCGATAATCTCAGTTTTGTGAATCTCAGTTTTGTAAATCTCAGTTTTGAAAATCTCAGTTTTGTAAATCTCAGTTTTGAAAATCTCAGTTTTAAAAATCTCAATTTGTAAATCTCAGTTTTGAAAATCTCGGTTTTGTAAATCTCAGTTTTGTAAATCTCAGTTTTGTAAATCTCGGTTTTGTAAATCTCGGTTTCGTAAATCTCATTATTGTAAATCTCAGTTTTGTAAATCTCAGTTTTGTAAATCTCAGTTTTGTAAATTTCAGTTTTGAAAATCACAGTTTTGAAAATCTTAGTTTTGAAAATCTCAGTTTTGTAAATCTCAGTTTTGTAAATCTCGGTTTCGATAATCTCTGTTTTGTAAATCTCAGTTTTGTAAATCTCAGTTTTGTAAATCTCAGTTTTGTAAATCTCAGTTTTGTAAATTTCAGTTTTGAAAATCTCAGTTTTGCAAATCTCAGTTTTGTAAATCTCGGTTTCGTAAATCTCATTATTGTAAATCTCAGTTTTGTAAATCTCTGTTTTGTAAATCTCAGTTTTGTAAATCTCAGTTTTGTAAATCTCAGTTTTGTAAATCTCAGTTTTGTAAATCTCAGTTTGGTAAATCTCAGTTTTGTAAATCTCTGTTTTGTAAATCTCAGTTTTGTAAATCTCAGTTTTGTAAATCTCAGTTTTGTAAATCTCAGTTTTGTAAATCTCAGTTTTGAAAATCTCGGTTTCGATAATCTCAGTTTTGTAAATCTCAGTTTTGTAAATCCCAGTTTTGAAAATCTCAGTTTTGTAAATCTCAGTTTTGTAAATCTCAGTTTTGAAAATCTCAGTTTTGTAAATCTCAGTTTTAAAAATCTCAGTTTTGTAAATCTCAGTTTTGAAAATCTCAGTTTTGTAAATCTCAGTTTTGTAAATCTCACTTTTAAAAATCTCTGTTTTGTAAATCTCAGTTTTGTAAATTTCAGTTTTGAAAATCTCAGTTTTGCAAATCTCAGTTTTGAAAATCTCAGTTTTGGAAATCTCAGTTTTGTAAATCTCGGTTTCGATAATCTCAGTTTTGTAAATCTCAGTATTGTAAATCTCAGTTTTGAAAATCTCAGTTTTGTAAATCTCAGTTTTGAAAATCTCAGTTTTGTAAATCTCAGTTTTGTAAATCTCAGTTTTGTAAATCTTAGTTTTGTAAATCTCAGTTTTGAAAATCTCAATTTGTAAATCTCAGTTTTGAAAATCTCAGTTTTGTAAATCTCACTTTTGTAAATCTCAATTTTGAAAATCTCAGTTTTGTAAATCTCTGTTTTGTAAATCTCAGTTTTGAAAATCTCAGTTTTGAAAATCTCAGTTTTGTAAATCTCAGTTTTGTAAATCTCAGTTTTGTAAATCTCAGTTTTGTAAATCTCAGTTTTGAAAATCTCAGTTTTGTAAATCTCAGTTTTGTAAATCTCAGTTTAGAAAATCTCAGTTTTGAAAATCTCAGTTTTGTAAATCTCAGTTTTGTAAATCTCACTTTTGAAAATCTCAGTTTTGTAAATCTCAGTTTTGTAAATCTCAGTTTTGAAAATCTCAGTTTTGAAAATCTCAGTTTTGAAAATCTCAGTTTTGTAAATCTCAGTTTTGTAAATCTCAGTTTTGAAAATCTCAATTTGTAAATCTCAGTTTTGAAAATCTCAGTTTTGTAAATCTCAGTTTTGTAAATCTCAGTTTTGTAAATCTCAGTTTTGTAAATCTCGGTTTCGTAAATCTCAGTTTTGTAAATCTCAGTTTAGTAAATCTCAGTTTTGTAAATCTCAGTTTTGTAAATCTCAGTTTTGTAAATCTCAATTTTGAAAATCTCAGTTTTAAAAATCTCAGTTTTGTAAAACTCAGTTTTGAAATTCTCAGTTTTGTAAATCTCAGTTTTGACAATCTCAGTTTTGAAAATCTCAGTTTTGAAAATCTCAGTTTTGTAAATCTCTGTTTTGTAAATCTCAGTTTTGTAAATCTCAGTTTTGAAAATCTCAGTTTTGAAAATCTCAGTTTTGTAAATCTCAGTTTTGTAAATCTCAGTTTTGTAAATCTCAGTTTTGTAAATCTCAGTTTTGTAAATCTCAATTTTGAAAATCTCAGTTTTAAAAATCTCAGTTTTGAAAATCTCAGTTTTGTAAATCTCAGTTTTGTAAATCTCAGTTTTGAAAATCTCAGTTTTGAAAATCTCAGTTTTGTAAATCTCAGTTTTGTAAATCTCAGTTTTGAAAATCTCAGTTTTGAAAATCTCAGTTTTGTAAATCTCAGTTTTGTAAATCTCAGTTTTGAAAATCTCAGTTTTGTAAATCTCAGTTTTGTAAATCTCAGTTTTGTGAATCTCAGTTTTGTAAATCTCAGTTTTGTAAATCTCAGTTTTGTAAATCTCGGTTTTGAAAATCTCAGTTTTTTAAATCTCAGTTTTGTAAATCTCAGTTTTGTGAATCTCAGTTTTGTAAATCTCAGTTTTGTTAATCTCAGTTTTGTAAATCTCAGTTTTGAAAATCTCAGTTTTGTAAATCTCAGTTTTGTAAATCTCAGTTTTGTAAATCTTAGTTTTGAAAATCTCAGTTTTAAAAATCTCAGTTTGTCAATCTCAGTTTTGAAAATCTCAGTTTTGTAAATCTCAGTTTTGTAAATCTCAGTTTTGTAAATCTCAGTTTTGTAAATTTTAGTTTTGAAAATCTCAGTTTTGAAAATCTCAGTTTTGTAAATCTCAGTTTTGAAAATCTCAGTTTTGAAAATCTCAGTTTTGAAAATCTCAGTTTTGTAAATCTCAGTTTTGTAAATCTCAGTTTTGAAAATCTCAGTTTTGAAAATCTCAGTTTTGAAAATCTCAGTTTTGTAAATCTCAGTTTTGAAAATCTCAGTTTTGTAAATCTCAGTTTTGTAAATCTCAGTTTTGTGAATCTCAGTTTTGTAAATCTCAGTTTTGAAAATCTCAGTTTTGTAAATCTCAGTTTTGAAAATCTCAGTTTTGAAAATCTCAGTTTTGAAAATCTCAGTTTTGTAAATCTCAGTTTTGTAAATCTCGGTTTTGTAAATCTCAGTTTTGAAAATCTCAGTTTTGTAAATCTCAGTTTTGTAAATCTCAGTTTTGTGAATCTCAGTTTTGTAAATCTCAGTTTTGTAAATCTCAGTTTTGAAAATCTCAGTTTTGTAAATCTCAGTTTTGTAAATCTCGGTTTTGAAAATCTCAGTTTTGTAAATCTCAGTTTTGTAAATCTCAGTTTTGTGAATCTCAGTTTTGTAAATCTCAGTTTTGAAAATCTCGGTTTTGTAAATCTCAGTTTTGTAAATCTCAGTTTTGAAAATCTCAGTTTTGAAAATCTCAGTTTTGAAAATCTCAGTTTTGAAAATCTCAGTTTTGAAAATCTCAGTTTTGAAAATCTCAGTTTTGAAAATCTCAGTTTTGAAAATCTCAGTTTTGTAAATCTCAGTTTTGTAAATCTCGGTTTTGTAAATCTCAGTTTTGAAAATCTCAGTTTTGTAAATCTCAGTTTTGTAAATCTCAGTTTTGTGAATCTCAGTTTTGTGAATCTCAGTTTTGTAAATCTCAGTTTTGAAAATCTCAGTTTTGTAAATCTCAGTTTTGTAAATCTTAGTTTTGTAAATCTCAGTTTTAAAAATCTCAGTTTGTCAATCTCAGTTTTGAAAATCTCAGTTTTGTAAATCTCAGTTTTGTAAATCTCAGTTTTGTAAATTTTAGTTTTGAAAATCTCAGTTTTGAAAATCTCAGTTTTGTAAATCTCAGTTTTGAAAATCTCAGTTTTGAAAATCTCAGTTTTGAAAATCTCAGTTTTGTAAATCTCAGTTTTGAAAATCTCAGTTTTGAAAATCTCAGTTTTGAAAATCTCAGTTTTGTAAATCTCAGTTTTGTGAATCTCAGTTTTGTAAATCTCAGTTTTGAAAATCTCAGTTTTGTAAATCTGAGTTTTGAAAATCTCAGTTTTGAAAATCTCAATTTGTAAATCTCAGTTTTGAAAATCTCAGTTTTGTAAATCTCGGTTTCGATAATCTCAGTTTTGTGAATCTCAGTTTTGTAAATCTCAGTTTTGAAAATCTCAGTTTTGTAAATCTCAGTTTTGAAATCTCAGTTTTGAAAATCTCAATTTGTAAATCTCAGTTTTGAAAATCTCAGTTTTGTTAATCTCAGTTTTGTAAATCTCAGTTTTGTAAATCTCAGTTTTGTAAATCTCAGTTTTGAAAATCTAAGTTTTGAAAATCTCAATTTGTAAATCTCAGTTTTGAAAATCTCAGTTTTGTAAATCTCGGTTTCGATAATCTCAGTTTTGTGAATCTCAGTTTTGTAAATCTCAGTTTTGAAAATCTCAGTTTTGTAAATCTCAGTTTTGAAAATCTCAGTTTTAAAAATCTCAATTTGTAAATCTCAGTTTTGAAAATCTCGGTTTTGTAAATCTCAGTTTTGTAAATCTCATTTTTGTAAATCTCAGTTTTGTAAATCTCGGTTTCGTAAATCTCATTATTGTAAATCTCAGTTTTGTAAATCTCAGTTTTGTAAATCTCAGTTTTGTAAATTTCAGTTTTGAAAATCACAGTTTTGAAAATCTTAGTTTTGAAAATCTCAGTTTTGTAAATCTCAGTTTTGTAAATCTCGGTTTCGATAATCTCTGTTTTGTAAATCTCAGTTTTGTAAATCTCAGTTTTGTAAATCTCAGTTTTGTAAATCTCAGTTTTGTAAATTTCAGTTTTGAAAATCTCAGTTTTGCAAATCTCAGTTTTGTAAATCTCGGTTTCGTAAATCTCATTATTGTAAATCTCAGTTTTGTAAATCTCTGTTTTGTAAATCTCAGTTTTGTAAATCTCAGTTTTGTAAATCTCAGTTTTGTAAATCTCAGTTTTGTAAATCTCAGTTTGGTAAATCTCAGTTTTGTAAATCTCTGTTTTGTAAATCTCAGTTTTGTAAATCTCAGTTTTGTAAATCTCAGTTTTGTAAATCTCAGTTTTGTAAATCTCAGTTTTGAAAATCTCGGTTTCGATAATCTCAGTTTTGTAAATCTCAGTTTTGTAAATCCCACTTTTGAAAATCTCAGTTTTGTAAATCTCAGTTTTGTAAATCTCAGTTTTGAAAATCTCAGTTTTGTAAATCTCAGTTTTAAAAATCTCAGTTTTGTAAATCTCAGTTTTGAAAATCTCAGTTTTGTAAATCTCAGTTTTGTAAATCTCACTTTTAAAAATCTCTGTTTTGTAAATCTCAGTTTTGTAAATTTCAGTTTTGAAAATCTCAGTTTTGCAAATCTCAGTTTTGAAAATCTCAGTTTTGGAAATCTCAGTTTTGTAAATCTCGGTTTCGATAATCTCAGTTTTGTAAATCTCAGTATTGTAAATCTCAGTTTTGAAAATCTCAGTTTTGTAAATCTCTGTTTTGTAAATCTCAGTTTTGAAAATCTCAGTTTTGAAAATCTCAGTTTTGTAAATCTCAGTTTTGTAAATCTCAGTTTTGTAAATCTCAGTTTTGTAAATCTCAGTTTTGAAAATCTCAGTTTTGTAAATCTCAGTTTTGTAAATCTCAGTTTAGAAAATCTCAGTTTTGAAAATCTCAGTTTTGTAAATCTCAGTTTTGTAAATCTCACTTTTGAAAATCTCAGTTTTGTAAATCTCAGTTTTGTAAATCTCAGTTTTGAAAATCTCAGTTTTGAAAATCTCAGTTTTGAAAATCTCAGTTTTGTAAATCTCAGTTTTGTAAATCTCAGTTTTGAAAATCTCAATTTGTAAATCTCAGTTTTGAAAATCTCAGTTTTGTAAATCTCAGTTTTGTAAATCTCAGTTTTGTAAATCTCAGTTTTGTAAATCTCGGTTTCGTAAATCTCAGTTTTGTAAATCTCAGTTTAGTAAATCTCAGTTTTGTAAATCTCAGTTTTGTAAATCTCAGTTTTGTAAATCTCAATTTTGAAAATCTCAGTTTTAAAAATCTCAGTTTTGTAAAACTCAGTTTTGAAATTCTCAGTTTTGTAAATCTCAGTTTTGAAAATCTCAGTTTTGAAAATCTCAGTTTTGAAAATCTCAGTTTTGTAAATCTCTGTTTTGTAAATCTCAGTTTTGTAAATCTCAGTTTTGAAAATCTCAGTTTTGAAAATCTCAGTTTTGTAAATCTCAGTTTTGTAAATCTCAGTTTTGTAAATCTCAGTTTTGTAAATCTCAATTTTGAAAATCTCAGTTTTAAAAATCTCAGTTTTGAAAATCTCAGTTTTGTAAATCTCAGTTTTGTAAATCTCAGTTTTGTAAATCTCAGTTTTGTAAATCTCAGTTTTGTAAATCTCAGTTTTGTAAATCTCAATTTTGAAAATCTCAGTTTTAAAAATCTCAGTTTTGTAAATCTCAGTTTTGAAAATCTCAGTATTGAAAATCTCAGATTTGAAAATCTCAGTTTTGTAAATCTCAGTTTTGTGAATCTCAGTTTTGTAAATCTCAGTTTTGAAAATCTCAGTTTTGTAAATCTCAGTTTTGAAAATCTCAGTTTTGAAAATCTCAATTTGTAAATCTCAGTTTTGAAAATCTCAGTTTTGTAAATCTCGGTTTCGATAATCTCAGTTTTGTGAATCTCAGTTTTGTAAATCTCAGTTTTGAAAATCTCAGTTTTGTAAATCTCAGTTTTGAAATCTCAGTTCTGAAAATCTCAATTTGTAAATCTCAGTTTTGAAAATCTCAGTTTTGTTAATCTCAGTTTTGTAAATCTCAGTTTTGTAAATCTGTTTTGAAAATCTCAGTTTTGTAAATCTCAGTTTTGAAAATCTCAATTTGTAAATCTCAGTTTTGAAAATCTCAGTTTTGTAAATCTCGGTTTCGATAATCTCAGTTTTGTGAATCTCAGTTTTGTAAATCTCAGTTTTGAAAATCTCAGTTTTGTAAATCTCAGTTTTGAAAATCTCAGCTTTGAAAATCTCAATTTGTAAATCTCAGTTTTGAAAATCTCAGTTTTGTAAATCTCAGTTTTGTAAATCTCAGTTTTGTAAATCTCAGTTTTGTAAATTTCAGTTTTGAAAATCACAGTTTTGAAAATCTTAGTTTTGAAAATCTCAGTTTTGTAAATCTCAGTTTTGTAAATCTCGGTTTCGATAATCTCAGTTTTGTAAATCTCAGTTTTGTAAATCTCAGTTTTGTAAATCTCAGTTTTGTAAATTTCAGTTTTGAAAATCTCAGTTTTGTAAATCTCGGTTTCGTAAATCTCATTATTGTAAATCTCAGTTTTGTAAATCTCAGTTTTGTAAATCTCTATTTTGTAAATCTCAGTTTTGTAAATCTCAGTTTTGTAAATCTCAGTTTGGTAAATCTCAGTTTTGTAAATCTCTGTTTTGTAAATCTCAGTTTTGTAAATCTCAGTTTTGTAAATCTCAGTTTTGTAAATCTCAGTTTTGAAAATCTCGGTTTCGATAATCTCAGTTTTGTAAATCTCAGTTTTGTAAATCCCAGTTTTGAAAATCTCAGTTTTGTAAATCTCAGTTTTGTAAATCTCAGTTTTGAAAATCTCAGTTTTGTAAATCTCAGTTTTAAAAATCTCAGTTTTGTAAATCTCAGTTTTGAAAATTTCCGTTTTGTAAATCTCAGTTTTGTAAATCTCACTTTTAAAAATCTCTGTTTTGTAAATCTCAGTTTTGTAAATTTCAGTTTTGAAAATCTCAGTTTTGCAAATCTCAGTTTTGTAGATCTAAGTTTTGAAAATCTCAGTTTTGTAAATCTCAGTTTTGTAAATCTCAGTTTTGAAAAACTCGGTTTTGTAAATCTCAGTTTTGTAAATCTCAGTTTTGAAAATCTCAGTTTTGAAAATCTCTGTTTTGTAAATCTCAGTTTTGTAAATCTCTGTTTTGTAAAACTCAATTTTGTGAATCTCAATTTGATTCGAACTGAGATTTACAAAACTGAGATTTACAAAACTGAGATTTTCAAAACTGAGATTTACAAAACTGAGTTTTACAAAACTGAGATTTACAAAACTGAGATTTACAAAACTGAGATTTTCAAAACTGAGATTTACAAAACTGAGATTTACAAAACTGAGATTTTCAAAACTAAGATCTACAAAACTGGGATTTTCAAAACTGAGATTTACAAAACTGAGATTTACAAAACTGAGATTTTCAAAACTGAGATTTACAAAACTGAGATTTACAAAACTGAGATTTTCAAAACTAAGATCTACAAAACTGGGATTTTCAAAACTGAGATTTACAAAACTGAGATTTACAAAACTGAGATTTTCAAAACTGAGATTTACAAAACTGAGATTTACAAAACTGCTCGAATCAAAACCGCTCGCTGCAAAACCGCTCGAATCAAATTGAGATTCACAAAATTGAGATTTACAAAACTGAGATTTACAAAACTGAGATTTACAAAACTGAGATTTTCAAAACTGAGATTTTCAAAACTGAGATTTACAAAACTGAGATTTACAAAACTGAGATTTACAAAACTGAGATTTTCAAAACTAAGATCTACAAAACTGGGATTTTCAAAACTGAGATTTACAAAACTGAGATTTACAAAACTGAGATTTTCAAAACTGAGATTTACAAAACTGAGATTTACAAAACTGAGATTTACAAAACTGCTCGAATCAAAACCGCTCGCTGCAAAACCGCTCGAATCTAATTGAGATTCACAAAATTGAGATTTACAAAACTGAGATTTACAAAACTGAGATTTACAAAACTGAGATTTTCAAAACTGAGATTTTCAAAACTGAGATTTACAAAACTGAGATTTACAAAACCGAGTTTTTCAAAACTGAGATTTACAAAACTGAGATTTACAAAACAAAACTGAGATTTTCAAAACTAAGATCTACAAAACTGGGATTTTCAAAACTGAGATTTACAAAACTGAGATTAACAAAACTAAGATTTACAAACTGAGATTTACAAAACTGAGATTATCGAAACCGAGATTTACAAAACTGAGATTTACAAAACCGAGTTTTTCAAAACTGAGATTTGCAAAACTGAGATTTTCAATACTGAAATTTACAAAACTGAGATTTACAAAACTGAGATTTACAAAACTGAGATTTACAAAACTGAGATTTTCAAAACTGAGATTTTCAAAACTGAGATTAACAAAACTAAGATTTACAAAACTGAGATTTACAAAACTGAGATTTACAAAACTGAGATTTACAAAACTGAGATTTACAAAACTGAGATTTACAAAACTGAGATTTTCAAAACTAAGATCTACAAAACTGGGATTTTCAAAACTGAGATTTACAAAACTGAGATTTACAAAACTGAGATTTTCAAAACTGAGATTTACAAAACTGAGATTTACAAAACGGAGATTTACAAAACTGCTCGAATCAAAACCGCTCGCTGCAAAACCGCTCGAATCAAATTGAGATTCACAAAATTGAGATTTACAAAACTGAGATTTACAAAACTGAGATTTACAAAACTGAGATTTTCAAAACTGAGATTTTCAAAACTGAGATTTACAAAACTGAGATTTACAAAACTGAGATTTTCAAAACTGAGATTTACAAAACTGAGATTCACAAAACTGAGATTTACAAAACTGAGATTTACAAAACTGAGATTTACAAAACTGAGATTTACAAAACTGAGATTTACAAAACTGAGATTTACAAAACTGAGATTTTCAAAACTGAGATTTACAAAACCGAGATTTTCAAAACTGAGATTTTCAAAACTGAGATTTACAAAACTGAGATTTTCAAAACTGAGATTTACAAAACTGAGATTTACAAAACTGAGATTTTCAAAACTGAGATTTACAAAACTGAGATTCACAAAACTGAGATTCACAAAACTGAGATTTTCAAAACCGAGATTTACAAAACTGAGATTTACAAAACTGAGATTTACAAAACTGAGATTTTCAAAACTGAGATTTTCAAAACTGTGATTTACAAAACCGAGATTTTCAAAACTGAGATTTTCAAAACTGAGATTTACAAAACTGAGATTTACAAAACTGAGATTTACAAAACTGAGATTTTCAAAACTGAGATTTACAAAACCGAGATTTTCAAAACTGAGATTTTCAAAACTGAGATTTACAAAACTGAGATTTTCAAAACTGAGATTTACAAAACTGAGATTTACAAAACTGAGATTTTCAAAACTGAGATTTACAAAACTGAGATTCACAAAACTGAGATTCACAAAACTGAGATTTTCAAAACCGAGATTTACAAAACTGAGATTTACAAAACTGAGATTTACAAAACTGAGATTTTCAAAACTGAGATTTTCAAAACTGTGATTTACAAAACCGAGATTTTCAAAACTGAGATTTTCAAAACTGAGGTTTATAAAATTGAGATTTACAAAACTGAGATTTATAAAACTGAGATTTACAAAACTGAGATTTACAAAACTGAGATTTTCAAAACTGAGATTGACAAACTGAGATTTTTAAAACTGAGATTTACAAAACTAAGATTTACAAAACTGAGATTTACAAAACTGAGATTTACAAAACTGAGATTTTCAAAACTGAGATTTACAAAACAGATTAACAAAACTGAGATTTACAAAACTGAGATTCACAAAACTGAGATTTACAAAACTGAGATTTACAAAACTGAGATTTTCAAAACCGAGATTTACAAAACTGAGATTTACAAAACTGAGATTTACAAAACTGAGATTCACAAAACTGAGATTTACAAAACTGAGATTTACAAAACTGAGATTTTCAAAACTGAGATTTACAAAACCGAGATTTACAAAACTGAGATTTACAAAACTGAGATTTTCAAAACTGAGATTTTCAAAACTGAGATTTTCAAAACTGAGATTTTCAAAACTGAGATTTTCAAAACTGAGATTTACAAAACTGAGATTTACAAAACTGAGATTTTCAAAACTGAGATTTACAAAACTGAGATTCACAAAACTGAGATTTACAAAACTGAGATTTACAAAACTGAGATTTTCAAAACTGAGATTTACAAAACTGAGATTTACAAAACTGAGATTTTCAAAACTGAGATTTTCAAAACTGAGATTTACAAAACTGAGATTTACAAAACTGAGATTTTCAAAACTGAGATTTACAAAACTGATTCACAAAACTGAGATTTACAAAACTGAGATTTACAAAACTGAGATTTTCAAAACCGAGATTTACAAAACTGAGATTTACAAAACTGAGATTTACAAAACTGAGATTTTCAAAACTGAGATTTTCAAAACTGAGATTTACAAAACTGAGATTTACAAAACTGAGATTTTCAAAACTGAGATTTACAAAACTGAGATTTACAAAACTGAGATTTACAAAACTGAGATTTACAAAACAGAGATTTTTAAAACTGAGATTTACAAAACTGAGATTTTCAAAACTGAGATTTACAAAACTGAGATTTACAAAACTGAGATTTTCAAAACTGAGATTTACAAAACTGAGATTTTCAAAACTGCGATTTACAAAACTGAGATTTACAAAACTGAGATTTTCAAAACTGAGATTTACAAAACTGAGATTTACAAAACTGAGATTTTCAAAACTGAGATTTACAAAACTGAGATTTACAAAACTGAGATTTACAAAACTGAGATTTACAAAACTGAGATTTTCAAAACTGAGAATTACAAAACTGAGATTTTCAAAACTGAGATTTACAAAACTGAGATTTACAAAACTGAGATTTACAAAACTGAGATTTTCAAAACTGAGATTTACAAAACTGAGATTTACAAAACTGAGATTTACAAAACTGAGATTTTCAAAACTAAGATTTACAAAACTGAGATTTACAAAACTGAGATTTACAAAACTGAGATTTTCAAAACTGAGATTTACAAAACTGAGATTTACAAAACTGAGATTTACAAAACAGATTTTCAAAACTGAGATTTACAAAACTGAGATTTTCAAAACTGAGATTTACAAAACTGAGATTTACAAAACTGAGATTTACAAAACTGAGATTTTCAAAACTGAGATTTACAAAACTGAGATTTTCAAAACTGAGATTTACAAAACTGAGATTTACAAAACTGAGATTTACAAAACTGAGATTTACAAAACTGAGATTTTCAAAACTGAGATTTACAAAACTGAGATTTTCAAAACTGAGATTTACAAAACTGAGATTTACAAAACTGAGATTTTCAAAACTGAGATTTTCAAAACTGAGATTTAAAAAACTGAGATTTTTAAAACTGAGATTTACAAAACTGAGATTTTCAAAACTGAGATTTACAAAACTGAGATTTACAAAACAGAGATTTACAAAACTGAGATTTTCAAAACTGAGATTTACAAAACTGAGATTTTCAAAACTGAGATTTACAAAACTGAGATTTACAAAACTGAGATTTACAAAACTGAGATTTTCAAAACTGAGATTTTCAAAACTGAAATTTACAAAACTGAGATTTACAAAACTGACATTTTTAAAACTGAGATTTACAAAACTGAGATTTTCAAAACTGAGATTTACAAACCTGAGATTTTCAAAACTGAGATTTTCAAAACTGAGATTTTCAAAACTGAGATTTTCAAAACTGAGATTTACAAAACTGAGATTTACAAAACTGAGATTTTCAAAACTGAGATTTACAAAGCAGATTTTCAAAACCAAGATTTACAAAACTGAGATTTTCAAAACTGAGATTTTCAAAACTGAGATTTACAAAATTGAGATTTACAAAACTGAGATTTACAAAACTGAGATTTACAAAACTGAAATTTTCAAAACTGAGATTTTCAAAACTGAGATTTACAAAACTGAGATTTTCAAAACTGAGATTTACAAAACTGAGATTTTCAAAACTGAGATTTACAAAACTGAGATTTTCAAAACTGAGATTTTCAAAACTGAGATTCTCAAAACTGAGATTTTCACAACTGAGATTTACAAAACTGAGATTTACAAAACTGAGATTTTCAAAACTGAGATTTACAAAACTGAGATTTTCAAAACTGAGATTTTTAAAACTGAGATTTACAAAACTGAGATTTACAAAACTGAGATTTACAAAACTGAGATTTTCAAAACTGAGATTTTCAAAACTGAGATTTACAAAACTGAGATTTTCAAAACTGAGATTTACAAAACTGAGATTTACAAAACTGAGATTTTCAAAACTGAGATTTACAAAACTGAGATTTTCAAAACTGAGATTTACAAAACTGAGATTTACAAAACTGAGATTTTCAAAACTGAGATTTACAAAACTGAGATTTTCAAAACTGAGATTTACAAAACTGAGATTTTCAAAACTGAGATTTACAAAACTGAGATTTACAAAACTGAGATTTACAAAACTGAGATTTACAAAACTGAGATTTACAAAACTGAGATTTTCAAAACTGAGAATTACAAAACTGAGATTTTCAAAACTGAGATTAACAAAACTGAGATTTACAAAACTGAGATTTACAAAACTAAGATTTTCAAAACTGTGATTTACAAAACTGAGATTTACAAAACTGAGATTTACAAAACTGAGATTTTCAAAACTGAGATTTACAAAACTGAGATTTACAAAACTGAGATTTACAAAACTGAGATTTACAAAACTGAGATTTACAAAACTGAGATTTACAAAACTGAGATTTACAAAACTGAGATTTACAAAACTGAGATTTACAAAACTGAGATTTACAAAACTGAGATTTTCAAAACTGAGATTTACAAAACTGAGATTTTAAAAACTGAGATTTACAAAACCGAGATTTTCAAAACTGAGATTTACAAAACTGAGATTTACAAAACTGAGATTTACAAAACTGAGATTTTCAAAACTGAGATTTACAAAACTGAGATTTACAAAACTGAGATTTACAAAACTGAGATTTACAAAACTGAGATTTACAAAACTGAGATTTTCAAAACCAAGATTTACAAAACTGAGATTTTCAAAACTGAGATTTACAAAACTGAGATTTACAAAACTGAGATTTTCAAAACTGAGATTTTCAAAACTGAGATTTTCAAAACTGAGATTTACAAAACTGAGATTTTCAAAACTGAGATTTACAAAACTGATTCACAAAACTGAGATTTACAAAACTGAGATTTACAAAACTGAGATTTTCAAAACCGAGATTTACAAAACTGAGATTTACAAAACTGAGATTTACAAAACTGAGATTTTCAAAACTGAGATTTACAAAACTGAGATTTACAAAACTGAGATTTACAAAACTGAGATTTTCAAAACTGAGATTTACAAAACTGAGATTTACAAAACTGAGATTTACAAAACTGAGATTTACAAAACAGAGATTTTTAAAACTGAGATTTACAAAACTGAGATTTTCAAAACTGAGATTTACAAAACTGAGATTTACAAAACTGAGATTTTCAAAACTGAGATTTACAAAACTGAAATTTTCAAAACTGCGATTTACAAAACTGAGATTTACAAAACTGAGATTTTCAAAACTGAGATTTACAAAACTGAGATTTTCAAAACTGAGATTTTCAAAACTGAGATTTACAAAACTGAGATTTACAAAACTGAGATTTACAAAACTGAGATTTACAAAACTGAGATTTTCAAAACTGAGAATTACAAAACTGAGATTTACAAAACTGAGATTTACAAAACTGAGATTTACAAAACTGAGATTTACAAAACTGAGATTTTCAAAACTGAGATTTACAAAACTGAGATTTACAAAACTGAGATTTACAAAACTGAGATTTTCAAAACTAAGATTTACAAAACTGAGATTTACAAAACTGAGATTTACAAAACTGAGATTTTCAAAACTGAGATTTACAAAACTGAGATTTACAAAACTGAGATTTACAAAACAGATTTTCAAAACTGAGATTTACAAAACTGAGATTTTCAAAACTGAGATTTACAAAACTGAGATTTACAAAACTGAGATTTACAAAACTGAGATTTTCAAAACTGAGATTTACAAAACTGAGATTTTCAAAACTGAGATTTACAAAACTGAGATTTACAAAACTGAGATTTACAAAACTGAGATTTACAAAACTGAGATTTTCAAAACTGAGATTTACAAAACTGAGATTTTCAAAACTGAGATTTACAAAACTGAGATTTACAAAACTGAGATTTTCAAAACTGAGATTTTCAAAACTGAGATTTAAAAAACTGAGATTTTTAAAACTGAGATTTACAAAACTGAGATTTTCAAAACTGAGATTTACAAAACTGAGATTTACAAAACAGAGATTTACAAAACTGAGATTTTCAAAACTGAGATTTACAAAACTGAGATTTTCAAAACTGAGATTTACAAAACTGAGATTTACAAAACTGAGATTTACAAAACTGAGATTTTCAAAACTGAGATTTTCAAAACTGAAATTTACAAAACTGAGATTTACAAAACTGACATTTTTAAAACTGAGATTTACAAAACTGAGATTTTCAAAACTGAGATTTACAAACCTGAGATTTTCAAAACTGAGATTTTCAAAACTGAGATTTTCAAAACTGAGATTTTCAAAACTGAGATTTACAAAACTGAGATTTACAAAACTGAGATTTTCAAAACTGAGATTTACAAAGCAGATTTTCAAAACCAAGATTTACAAAACTGAGATTTTCAAAACTGAGATTTTCAAAACTGAGATTTACAAAATTGAGATTTACAAAACTGAGATTTACAAAACTGAGATTTACAAAACTGAAATTTTCAAAACTGAGATTTTCAAAACTGAGATTTACAAAACTGAGATTTTCAAAACTGAGATTTACAAAACTGAGATTTTCAAAACTGAGATTTACAAAACTGAGATTTTCAAAACTGAGATTTTCAAAACTGAGATTCTCAAAACTGAGATTTTCACAACTGAGATTTACAAAACTGAGATTTACAAAACTGAGATTTTCAAAACTGAGATTTACAAAACTGAGATTTTCAAAACTGAGATTTTTAAAACTGAGATTTACAAAACTGAGATTTACAAAACTGAGATTTACAAAACTGAGATCTTCAAAACTGAGATTTTCAAAACTGAGATTTACAAAACTGAGATTTTCAAAACTGAGATGTACAAAACTGAGATTTACAAAACTGAGATTTACAAAACTGAGATTTACAAAACTGAGATTTTCAAAACTGAGATTTACAAAACTGAGATTTACAAAACTGAGATTTTCAAAACTGAGATTTACAAAACTGAGATTTTCAAAACTGAGATTTACAAAACTGAGATTTTCAAAACTGAGATTTACAAAACTGAGATTTACAAAACTGAGATTTACAAAACTGAGATTTACAAAACTGAGATTTACAAAACTGAGATTTTCAAAACGGAGAATTACAAAACTGAGATTTTCAAAACTGAGATTAACAAAACTGAGATTTACAAAACTGAGATTTACAAAACTAAGATTTTCAAAACTGAGATTTACAAAACTGAGATTTACAAAACTGAGATTTACAAAACTGAGATTTTCAAAACTGAGATTTACAAAACTGAGATTTACAAAACTGAGATTTACAACACTGAGATTTACAAAACTGAGATTTACAAAACTGAGATTTACAAAACTGAGATTTACAAAACTGAGATTTACAAAACTGAGATTTACAAAACTGAGATTTACAAAACTGAGATTTTCAAAACTGAGATTTACAAAACTGAGATTTTCAAAACTGAGATTTACAAAACTGAGATTTTCAAAACTGAGATTTACAAAACTGAGATTTACAAAACTGAGATTTACAAAACTGAGATTTTCAAAACTGAGATTTACAAAACTGAGATTTACAAAACTGAGATTTACAAAACTGAGATTTACAAAACTGAGATTTACAAAACTGAGATTTACAAAACTGAGATTTTCAAAACCAAGATTTACAAAACTGAGATTTTCAAAACTGAGATTTTCAAAACTGAGATTTACAAAACTGAGATTTACAAAACTGAGATTTACAAAACTGAAATTTTCAAAACTGAGATTTTCAAAACTAAGATTTACAAAACTGAGATTTTCAAAACTGAGATTTACAAAACTGAGATTTTCAAAACTGAGATTTACAAAACTGAGATTTTCAAAACTGAGATTTTCAAAACTGAGATTTGCAAAACTGAGATTTTCACAACTGAGATTTACAAAACAGATTTACAAAACTGAGATTTTCAAAACTGAGATTTACAAAACTGAGATTTACAAAACTGAGATTTTTAAAACTGAGATTTACAAAACTGAGATTTACAAAACTGAGATTTACAAAACTGAGATTTACAAAACTGAGATTTTCAAAACTGAGATTTTCAAAACTGAGATTTACAAAACTGAGATTTTCAAAACTGAGATTTACAAAACTGAGATTTACAAAACTGAGATTTTCAAAACTGAGATTTACAAAACTGAGATTTTCAAAACTGAGATTTAAAAAACTGAGATTTACAAAACTGAGATTTTCAAAACTGAGATTTACAAAACTAAGATTTTCAAAACTGAGATTTACAAAACTGAGATTTTCAAAACTGAGATTTACAAAACTGAGATTTACAAAACTGAGATTTACAAAACTGAGATTTACAAAACTGAGATTTTCAAAACTGAGAATTACAAAACTGAGATTTTCAAAACTGAGATTAACAAAACTGAGATTTACAAAACTGAGATTTTCAAAACTAAGATTTTCAAAACTGAGATTTACAAAACTGAGATTTACAAAACTGAGATTTACAAAACTGAGAATTTCAAAACTGAGATTTACAAAACTGAGATTTACAAAAATGAGATAAATCTCAGTTGTGTAAACAAAACCGCTCGCTCCAAATCCGCTCGCTCCAAAACCGCTCGCTGCAAAACCGCTCGAATTAAAACCGCTCGCTCCAGAACCGCTCGAATCAAAACCGCTCGCTTCAAAACCGCTCGAATCAAAACCGCTCGTTCCAAAACCGCTCGCTCCAAAACCGCTCGTTCCAAAACTGCTCGCTCCAAAACCGCTCGAATCAAAACCGCTCGCTCCAAAACCGCTCGTTCCAAAACCGCTCGTTCCAAAACGGCTCGTTCCAAAACCGCTCGTTCCAAAACCGCTCGCTCCAAAACCGCTCGCTACTAAACCGCTCGAATCAAAACCGCTCGTTCCAAAACCGCTCGCTCCAAAACCGCTCGTTCCAAAACCGCTCGAATCAAAACCGCTCGCTCCAAAACCGCTCGCTCCAAAACCGCTCGTTCCAAAACCGGTCGCTCCAAAACCGCTCGTTCCAAAACCGCTCGCTCCTAAACCGCTCGCTCCTAAACCGCTCGCTCCAAAACCGCTTGCTCCAAAACCGCTCGAATCAAAACCGCTCGCTCCAAAACCACTCGAATCAAAACCGCTCGCTCCAAAACCACTCGAATCAAAACCGCTCCCTCCAAAACCGCTCGCTCCAAAACCGCTCGCTCCAAAACCGCTCGTTCCAAAACCGCTCGCTCCAAAACCGCTCGTTCCAAAACCGCTCGTTCCAAAACCGCTCGCTCCAAAACCGCTCGTTCCAAAACCGCTCGCTCCAAAACCGCTCGCTCCAAAACAGGTCGCTCCAAAACCGCTCGAATCAAAACCGCTCGGTGCAAAACCGCTCGAATCAAATCCGCTCGCTCCAAAACCGCTCGAATCCAAACCGGTCGAATCAAAACCGAGATTTACAAAACTGAGATTTACAAAACTGAGATTTACAAAACTGAGATTTACAAAACTGAGATTTACAAAACTGAGATTTACAAAACTGAGATTTACAAAACAGAGATTTTTAAAACTGAGATTTACAAAACTGAGATTTACAAAACTGAGATTTTCAAAACTGAGATTTACAAAACTGAGATTTTCAAAACTGAGATTTACAAAACTGAGATTTACAAAACTGAGATTTTCAAAACTGAGATTTACAAAACTGAGATTTTCAAAACTGAGATTTACAAAACTGAGATTTTCAAAACTGAGATTTACAAAACTGAGATTTACAAAACTGAGATTTTCAAAACTGAGATTTACAAAACTGAGATTTTCAAAACTGAGATTTACAAAACTGAGATTTACAAAACTGAGATTTACAAAACTGAGATTTTCAAAACTGAGATTTACAAAACTGAGATTTTCAAAACTGAGATTTACAAAACTGAGATTTACAAAACTGAGATTTACAAAACTGAGATTTTCAAAACTGAGATTTACAAAACTGAGATTTACAAAACTGAGATTTACAAAACTGAGATTTTCAAAACAGAGATTTACAAAACTGAGATTTACAAAACTGAGATTTTCAAAACTGAGATTTACAAAACTGAGATTTTCAAAACTGAGATTTTCAAAACTGAGATTTTCAAAACTGAGATTTACAAAACTGAGATTTACATAACTGAGATTTACAAAACTGAGATTTTCAAAACTGAGATTTACAAAACTGAGATTTTCAAAACTGAGATTTACAAAACTGAGATTTACAAAACTGAGATTTTCAAAACTGAGATTTACAAAACTGAGATTTACAAAACTGAGATTTTCAAAACTGAGATTTACAAAACTGAGATTTACAAAACTGAGATTTACAAAACTGAGATTTACAAAACTGAGATTTACAAAACTGAGATTTACAAAACAGAGATTCTTAAAACTGAGATTTACAAAACTGAGATTTACAAAACTGAGATTTTCAAAACTGAGATTTACAAAACTGAGATTTTCAAAACTGAGATTTACAAAACTGAGATTTACAAAACTGAGATTTTCAAAACTGAGATTTACAAAACTGAGATTTTCAAAACTGAGATTTACAAAACTGAGATTTACAAAACTGAGATTTTCAAAACTGAGATTTTCAAAACTGAGATTTACAAAACTGAGATTTACAAAACTGAGATTTTCAAAACTGAGATTTACAAAACTGAGATTTACAAAACTGAGATTTACAAAACTGAGATTTACAAAACTGAGATTTACAAAACTGAGATTTACAAAACAGAGATTTTTAAAACTGAGATTTACAAAACTGAGATTTACAAAACTGAGATTTTCAAAACTGAGATTTACAAAACTGAGATTTTCAAAACTGAGATTTACAAAACTGAGATTTACAAAACTGAGATTTTCAAAACTGAGATTTACAAAACTGAGATTTTCAAAACTGAGATTTACAAAACTGAGATTTTCAAAACTGAGATTTACAAAACTGAGATTTACAAAACTGAGATTTTCAAAACTGAGATTTACAAAACTGAGATTTTCAAAACTGAGATTTACAAAACTGAGATTTACAAAACTGAGATTTACAAAACTGAGATTTTCAAAACTGAGATTTACAAAACTGAGATTTTCAAAACTGAGATTTACAAAACTGAGATTTACAAAACTGAGATTTACAAAACTGAGATTTTCAAAACTGAGATTTACAAAACTGAGATTTACAAAACTGAGATTTACAAAACTGAGATTTTCAAAACTGAGATTTACAAAACTGAGATTTTCAAAACTGAGATTTACAAAACTGAGATTTACAAAACTGAGATTTTTAAAACTGAGATTTACAAAACTGAGATTTTCAAAACTGAGATTTACAAAACTGAGATTTTCAAAACTGAGATTTTCAAAACTGAGATTTTCAAAACTGAGATTTTCAAAACTGAGATTTACAAAACTGAGATTTACAAAACTGAGATTATCAAAACTGAGATTTACAAAGCAGATTTTCAAAACTGAGATTTACAAAACTGAGATTTTCAAAACTGAGATTTACAAAACTGAGATTTACAAAACTGATATTTACAAAACTAAGATTTTCAAAACTGAGATTTACAAAACTGAGATTTTCAAAACTGAGATTTACAAAACTGAGATTTTCAAAACTGAGATTTACAAAACTGAGATTTACAAAACTGAGATTTTCAAAACTGAGATTTTCAAAACTGAGATTTTCAAAACTGAGATTTACAAAACTGAGATTTACAAAACTGAGATTATCAAAACTGAGATTTACAAAGCAGATTTTCAAAACTGAGATTTACAAAACTGAGATTTTCAAAACTGAGATTTACAAAACTGAGATTTACAAAACTGAGATTTACAAAACTAAGATTTTCAAAACTGAGATTTACAAAACTGAGATTTTCAAAACTGAGATTTACAAAACTGAGATTTTCAAAACTGAGATTTACAAAACTGAGATTTACAAAACTGAGATTTTCAAAACTGAGATTTTCAAAACTGAGATTTTCAAAACTGAGATTTTCAAAACTGAGATTTACAAAACTGAGATTTTCAAAACTGAGATTTACAAAACTGAGATTTACAAAACTGAGATTTACAAAACTGAGATTTTCAAACCTGAGATTTATAAAACTGAGATTTACAAAACTGAGATTTACAAAACTGAGATTTACAATACTGAGATTTTCAAAACTGAGATTTACAAAACTGAGATTTACAAAACTGAGATTTACAAAACTGAGATTTTCAAAACTGAGATTTACAAAACTGAGATTTTCAAAACTGAGATTTACAAAACTCAGATTTTCAAAACTGAGATTTACAAAACTGAGATTTTCAAAACTGAGATTTACAAAACTGAGATTTACAAAACTGAGATTTTCAAAACTGAGATTTACAAAACTGAGATTTTCAAAACTGAAATTTACAAAACTGAGATTTACAAAACTGACATTTTTAAAACTGAGATTTACAAAACTAAGATTTTCAAAACTGAGATTTACAAAACTGAGATTTTCAAAACTGAGATTTTCAAAACTGAGATTTTCAAAACTGAGATTTTCAAAACTGAGATTTACAAAACTGAGATTTACAAAACTGAGATTTTCAAAACTGAGATTTACAAAGCAGATTTTCAAAACTGAGATTTACAAAACTGAGATTTTCAAAACTGAGATTTTTAAAACTGAGATTTTCAAAACTGAGATTTACAAAACTGAGCTTTACAAAACTGAGATTTTCAAAACTGAGATTTTTAAAACTGAGATTTTCAAAACTGAGATTTACAAACCTGAGATTTACAAAACTGAGATTTACAAAACTGAGATTTTTAAAACCAAGATTTACAAAACTGAGATTTTCAAAACTGAGATTTTCAAAACTGAGATTTACAAAACTGAGATTTTCAAAACTGAGATTTTCAAAACTGAGATTTACAAAACTGAGATTTTCAAAACTGAGATTTACAAAACTGAGATTTACAAAACTGAGATTTTCAAAACTGAGATTTACAAAACTGAGATTTTCAAAACTGAGATTTAAAAAACTGAGATTTACAAAACTGAGATTTTCAAAACTGAGATTTACAAAACTGAGATTTTCAAAACTGAGATTTACAAAACTGAGATTTTCAAAACTGAGATTTACAAAACTGAGATTTACAAAACTGAGATTTACAAAACTGAGATTTTCAAAACTGAGATTTACAAAACTGAGATTTACAAAACTGAGATTTACAAAACTGAGATTTACAAAACTGAGATTTTCAAAACTGAGATTTACAAAACTGAGATTTACAAAACTGAGATTTACAAAACTGAGATTTACAAAACTGAGATTTTCAAAACTGAGATTTACAAAACTGAGATTTACAAAACTGAGATTTTCAAAACCAAGATTTTCAAAACTGAGATTTACAAAACTGATATTTTCAAAACTGAGATTTTCAAAACTGAGATTTTCAAAACTGAGATTTTCAAAATTGAGATTTACAAAACTGAGATTTACAAAACTGAGATTTTCAAAACTGAGATTTACAAAGCAGATTTACAAAACTGAGATTTACAAAACTGAGATTTACAAAACTGAGATTTTTAAAACTGAGATTTTCAAAACTGAGATTTACAAAACTGAGATTTACAAAACTGAGATTTTCAAAACTGAGATTTACAAAACTGAGATTTACAAAACTGAGATTATCAAAACTGAGATTTACAAAGCAGATTTTCAAAACTGAGATTTACAAAACTGAGATTTTCAAAACTGAGATTTACAAAACTGAGATTTACAAAACTGAGATTTACAAAACTAAGATTTTCAAAACTGAGATTTACAAAACTGAGATTTTCAAAACTGAGATTTACAAAACTGAGATTTTCAAAACTGAGATTTACAAAACTGAGATTTACAAAACTGAGATTTTCAAAACTGAGATTTTCAAAACTGAGATTTTCAAAACTGAGATTTTCAAAACTGAGATTTACAAAACTGAGATTTTTAAAACTGAGATTTACAAAACTGAGATTTTCAAAACTGAGATTTACAAAACTGAGATTTTCAAAACTGAGATTTTCAAAACTGAGATTTTCAAAACTGAGATTTTCAAAACTGAGATTTACAAAACTGAGATTTACAAAACTGAGATTATCAAAACTGAGATTTACAAAGCAGATTTTCAAAACTGAGATTTACAAAACTGAGATTTTCAAAACTGAGATTTACAAAACTGAGATTTACAAAACTGAGATTTACAAAACTAAGATTTTCAAAACTGAGATTTACAAAACTGAGATTTTCAAAACTGAGATTTACAAAACTGAGATTTTCAAAACTGAGATTTACAAAACTGAGATTTACAAAACTGAGATTTTCAAAACTGAGATTTTCAAAACTGAGATTTTCAAAACTGAGATTTTCAAAACTGAGATTTACAAAACTGAGATTTTCAAAACTGAGATTTACAAAACTGAGATTTACAAAACTGAGATTTACAAAACTGAGATTTTCAAACCTGAGATTTATAAAACTGAGATTTACAAAACTGAGATTTACAAAACTGAGATTTACAAAACTGAGATTTTCAAAACTGAGATTTACAAAACTGAGATTTACAAAACTGAGATTTACAAAACTGAGATTTTCAAAACTGAGATTTACAAAACTGAGATTTACAAAACTGAGATTTTCAAAACTGAGATTTTCAAAACTGAGATTTTCAAAACTGAGATTTTCAAAACTGAGATTTACAAAACTGAGATTTTTAAAACTGAGATTTACAAAACTGAGATTTTCAAAACTGAGATTTACAAAACTGAGATTTTCAAAACTGAGATTTACAAAACTGAGATTTACAAAACTGAGATTATCAAAACTGAGATTTACAAAGCAGATTTTCAAAACTGAGATTTACAAAACTGAGATTTTCAAAACTGAGATTTACAAAACTGAGATTTACAAAACTGAGATTTACAAAACTAAGATTTTCAAAACTGAGATTTACAAAACTGAGATTTTCAAAACTGAGATTTACAAAACTGAGATTTTCAAAACTGAGATTTACAAAACTGAGATTTACAAAACTGAGATTTTCAAAACTGAGATTTACAAAACTGAGATTTTTAAAACTGAGATTTGCAAAACTGAGATTTTCAAAACTAAGATTTTCAAAACTGAGATTTTCAAAACTAAGATTTTCAAAACTGAGATTTTCAAAACTGAGATTTTCAAAACTGAGATTTACAAAACTGAGATTTACAAAACTGAGATTATCAAAACTGAGATTTACAAAGCAGATTTTCAAAACTGAGATTTACAAAACTGAGATTTTCAAAACTGAGATTTACAAAACTGAGATTTACAAAACTGAGATTTACAAAACTAAGATTTTCAAAACTGAGATTTACAAAACTGAGATTTTCAAAACTGAGATTTACAAAACTGAGATTTTCAAAACTGAGATTTACAAAACTGAGATTTACAAAACTGAGATTTACAAAACTCAGATTTTCAAAACTGAGATTTACAAAACTGAGATTTTCAAAACTGAGATTTACAAAACTGAGATTTACAAAACTGAGATTTTCAAAACTGAGATTTACAAAACTGAGATTTTCAAAACTGAAATTTACAAAACTGAGATTTACAAAACTGACATTTTTAAAACTGAGATTTACAAAACTAAGATTTTCAAAACTGAGATTTACAAAACTGAGATTTTCAAAACTGAGATTTTCAAAACTGAGATTTTCAAAACTGAGATTTTCAAAACTGAGATTTACAAAACTGAGATTTACAAAACTGAGATTTTCAAAACTGAGATTTACAAAGCAGATTTTCAAAACTGAGATTTACAAAACTGAGATTTTCAAAACTGAGATTTTTAAAACTGAGATTTTCAAAACTGAGATTTACAAAACTGAGCTTTACAAAACTGAGATTTTCAAAACTGAGATTTTTAAAACTGAGATTTTCAAAACTGAGATTTACAAACCTGAGATTTACAAAACTGAGATTTACAAAACTGAGATTTTTAAAACAAAGATTTACAAAACTGAGATTTTCAAAACTGAGATTTTCAAAACTGAGATTTACAAAACTGAGATTTACAAAACTGAGATTTTCATAACTGAGATTTACAAAACTGAGATTTTCAAAACTGAGATTTAAAAAACTGAGATTTACAAAACTGAGATTTTCAAAACTGAGATTTTCAAAACTGAGATTTACAAAACTCAGATTTTCAAAACTGAGATTTACAAAACTGAGATTTACAAAACTGAGATTTTCAAAACTGAGATTTACAAAACTGAGATTTTCAAAACTGAGATTTAAAAAACTGAGATTTACAAAACTGAGATTTTCAAAACTGAGATTTACAAAACTGAGATTTTCAAAACTGAGATTTACAAAACTGAGATTTTCAAAACTGAGATTTACAAAACTGAGATTTTCAAAACTGAGATTTACAAAACTGAGATTTTCAAAACTGAGATTTACAAAACTGAGATTTTTAAAACTAAGATTTTAAAAACTGAGATTTACAAAACTGAGATTTACAAAACTGAGATTTACAAAACTGAGATTTACAAAACTGAGATTTACAAAACTGAGATTTACAAAACTGAGATTTTCAAAACTGAGAATTACAAAACTGAGATTTTCAAAACTGAGATTAACAAAACTGAGATTTACAAAACTGAGATTTACAAAACTAAGATTTTCAAAACTGAGATATACAAAACTGAGATTTACAAAACTAAGATTTACAAAACTGAGATTTACAAAACTGAGATTTTCAAAACTGAGATTTACAAAACTGAGATTTACAAAACTGAGATTTACAAAACTGTGATTTACAAAACTGAGATTTAAAAACTGAGATTTTCAAAACTGAGATTTACAAAACTGAGATTTACAAAACTGAGATTTTCAAAACTGAGATTTACAAAACTGAGATTTTCAAAACTGAGATTTACAAAACTGAGATTTTCAAAACTGAGATTTACAAAACTGAGATTTTCAAAACTGAGATTTACAAAACTGAGATTTTCAAAACTGAGATTTACAAAACTGAGATTTACAAAACTGAGATTTACAAAACTGAGATTTTCAAAACTGAGATTTACAAAACTGAGATTCTCAAAACTGAAATTTACAAAACTGAGATTTACAAAACTGACATTTTTAAAACTGAGATTTACAAAACTGAGATTTTCAAAACTGAGATTTACAAAACTGAGATTTTCAAAACTGAGATTTTCAAAACTGAGATTTTCAAAACTGAGATTTTCAAAACTGAGATTTACAAAACTGAGATTTACAAAACTGAGATTTTCAAAACTGAGATTTACAAAGCAGATTTTCAAAACTGAGATTTACAAAACTGAGATTTTCAAAACTGAGATTTTTAAAACTGAGATTTTCAAAACTGACATTTACAAAACTGAGATTTACAAAACTGAGATTTTCAAAACTAAGATTTTTAAAACTGAGATTTTCAAAACTGAGATTTATAAAACTGAGATTTACAAAACTGAGATTTACAAAACTGAGATTTTCAAAACCAAGATTTACAAAACTGAGATTTTCAAAACTGAGATTTTCAAAACTGAGATTTACAAAACTGAGATTTACAAAACTGAGATTTACAAAACTGAGATTTACAAAACTGAAATTTTCAAAACTGAGATTTTCAAAACTGAGATTTACAAAACTGAGATTTTCAAAACTGAGATTTACAAAACTGAGATTTTCAAAACTGAGATTTACAAAACTGAGATTTACAAAACTGAGATTTACAAAACTGAGATTTACAAAACTGAGATTTTCAAAACTGAGATTTTCAAAACTGAGATTTACAAAACTGAGATTTTCAAAACTGAGATTTACAAAACTGAGATTTACCAAACTGAGATTTTCAAAACTGAGATTTACAAAACTGAGATTTTCAAAACTGAGATTTAAAAAACTGAGATTTACAAAACTGAGATTTTCAAAACTGAGATTTACAAAACTGAGATTTTCAAAACTGAGATTTACAAAACTGAGATTTTCAAAACTGAGATTTACAAAACTGAGATTTTCAAAACTGAAATTTACAAAACTGAGATTTACAAAACTGAGATTTTCAAAACTGAGATTTACAAAACTGAGATTTTCAAAACTGAGATTTACAAAACTGAGATTTACAAAACTGAGATTTACAAAACTGAGATTTTCAAAACTGAGATTTACAAAACTGAGATTTACAAAACTGAGATTTTCAAAACTGAGATTTACAAAACTGAGATTTACAAAACTGAGATTTACAAAACTGAGATTTACAAAACTGAGATTTACAAAACTGAGATTTACAAAACAGAGATTTTTAAAACTGAGATTTACAAAACTGAGATTTACAAAACTGAGATTTTCAAAACTGAGATTTACAAAACTGAGATTTTCAAAACTGAGATTTACAAAACTGAGATTTACAAAACTGAGATTTTCAAAACTGAGATTTACAAAACTGAGATTTTCAAAACTGAGATTTACAAAACTGAGATTTTCAAAACTGAGATTTACAAAACTGAGATTTACAAAACTGAGATTTTCAAAACTGAGATTTACAAAACTGAGATTTTCAAAACTGAGATTTACAAAACTGAGATTTACAAAACTGAGATTTACAAAACTGAGATTTTCAAAACTGAGATTTACAAAACTGAGATTTTCAAAACTGAGATTTACAAAACTGAGATTTACAAAACTGAGATTTACAAAACTGAGATTTACAAAACTGAGATTTACAAAACTGAGATTTACAAAACTGAGATTTACAAAACTGAGATTTTCAAAACAGAGATTTACAAAACTGAGATTTACAAAACTGAGATTTTCAAAACTGAGATTTACAAAACTGAGATTTTCAAAACTGAGATTTTCAAAACTGAGATTTTCAAAACTGAGATTTACAAAACTGAGATTTACATAACTGAGATTTACAAAACTGAGATTTTCAAAACTGAGATTTACAAAACTGAGATTTTCAAAACTGAGATTTACAAAACTGAGATTTTCAAAACTGAGATTTTTAAAACTGAGATTTACAAAACTGAGATTTTCAAAACTGAGATTTACAAAACTGAGATTTTCAAAACTGAGATTTTCAAAACTGAGATTTTCAAAACTGAGATTTTCAAAACTGAGATTTACAAAACTGAGATTTACAAAACTGAGATTTTCAAAACTGAGATTTACAAAGCAGATTTTCAAAACTGAGATTTACAAAACTGAGATTTTCAAAACTGAGATTTACAAAACTGAGATTTACAAAACTGAGATTTACAAAACTAAGATTTTCAAAACTGAGATTTACAAAACTGAGATTTTCAAAACTGAGATTTACAAAACTGAGATTTTCAAAACTGAGATTTACAAAACTGAGATTTACAAAACTGAGATTTTCAAAACTGAGATTTACAAAACTGAGATTTTCAAAACTGAGATTTACAAAACTGAGATTTACAAAACTGAGATTTACAAAACTGAGATTTTCAAACCTGAGATTTATAAAACTGAGATTTACAAAACTGAGATTTACAAAACTGAGATTTTCAAAACCGAGATTTACAAAACTGAGATTTTCAAAACTGAGATTTACTAAACTGAGATTTACAAAACTGAGATTTACAAAACTGAGATTTTCAAAACTGAGATTAACAAAACTGAGATTTACAAAACTGAGATTTACAAAACTAAGATTTTCAAAACTGAGATTTACAAAACTGAGATTTACAAAACTAAGATTTACAAAACTGAGATTTACAAAACTGAGATTTTCAAAACTGCGATTTACAAAACTGAGATTTACAAAACTGAGATTTACAAAACTGAGATTTACAAAACTGAGATTTTCAAAACTGAGATTTACAAAACTGAGATTTACAAAACTAAGATTTACAAAACTGAGATTTTCAAAACTGAGATTTACAAAACTGAGATTTTCAAAACTGAGATTTACAAAACTCAGATTTTCAAAACTGAGATTTACAAAACTGAGATTTTCAAAACTGACATTTACAAAACTGAGATTTACAAAACTGAGATTTTCAAAACTGAGATTTACAAAACTGAGATTTTCAAAACTGAAATTTACAAAACTGAGATTTACAAAACTGACATTTTTAAAACTGAGATTTACAAAACTGAGATTTTCAAAACTGAGATTTACAAAACTGAGATTTTCAAAACTGAGATTTTCAAAACTGAGATTTTCAAAACTGAGATTTTCAAAACTGAGATTTACAAAACTGAGATTTACAAAACTGAGATTTTCAAAACTGAGATTTACAAAGCAGATTTTCAAAACTGAGATTTACAAAACTGAGATTTTCAAAACTGAGATTTTTAAAACTGAGATTTTCAAAACTGAGATTTACAAAACTGAGCTTTACAAAACTGAGATTTTCAAAACTGAGATTTTTAAAACTGAGATTTTCAAAACTGAGATTTACAAACCTGAGATTTACAAAACTGAGATTTACAAAACTGAGATTTTTAAAACCAAGATTTACAAAACTGAGATTTTCAAAACTGAGATTTTCAAAACTGAGATTTTCATAACTGAGATTTACAAAACTGAGATTTTCAAAACTGAGATTTAAAAAACTGAGATTTACAAAACTGAGATTTTCAAAACTGAGATTTTCAAAACTGAGATTTACAAAACTGAGATTTTCAAAACTGAGATTTTCAAAACTGAGATTTACAAAACTGAGATTTACAAAACTGAGATTTTCAAAACTGAGATTTACAAAGCAGATTTTCAAAACTGAGATTTACAAAACTGAGATTTTCAAAACTGAGATTTTTAAAACTGAGATTTTCAAAACTGAGATTTACAAAACTGAGCTTTACAAAACTGAGATTTTCAAAACTGAGATTTTTAAAACTGAGATTTTCAAAACTGAGATTTACAAACCTGAGATTTACAAAACTGAGATTTACAAAACTGAGATTTTTAAAACCAAGATTTACAAAACTGAGATTTTCAAAACTGAGATTTTCAAAACTGAGATTTTCATAACTGAGATTTACAAAACTGAGATTTTCAAAACTGAGATTTAAAAAACTGAGATTTACAAAACTGAGATTTTCAAAACTGAGATTTTCAAAACTGAGATTTACAAAACGATTTTCAAAACTGAGATTTACAAAACTGAGATTTACAAAACTGAGATTTTCAAAACTGAGATTTACAAAACTGAGATTTTCAAAACTGAGATTTAAAAAACTGAGATTTACAAAACTGAGATTTTCAAAACTGAGATTTACAAAACTGAGATTTTCAAAACTGAGATTTACAAAACTGAGATTTTCAAAACTGAGATTTACAAAACTGAGATTTACAAAACTGATATTTACAAAACTAAGATTTTCAAAACTGAGATTTACAAAACTGAGATTTTCAAAACTGAGATTTACAAAACTGAGATTTTCAAAACTGAGATTTACAAAACTGAGATTTACAAAACTGAGATTTTCAAAACTGAGATTTTCAAAACTGAGATTTTCAAAACTGAGATTTACAAAACTGAGATTTACAAAACTGAGATTATCAAAACTGAGATTTACAAAGCAGATTTTCAAAACTGAGATTTACAAAACTGAGATTTTCAAAACTGAGATTTACAAAACTGAGATTTACAAAACTGAGATTTACAAAACTAAGATTTTCAAAACTGAGATTTACAAAACTGAGATTTTCAAAACTGAGATTTACAAAACTGAGATTTTCAAAACTGAGATTTACAAAACTGAGATTTACAAAACTGAGATTTTCAAAACTGAGATTTTCAAAACTGAGATTTTCAAAACTGAGATTTTCAAAACTGAGATTTACAAAACTGAGATTTTCAAAACTGAGATTTACAAAACTGAGATTTACAAAACTGAGATTTACAAAACTGAGATTTTCAAACCTGAGATTTATAAAACTGAGATTTACAAAACTGAGATTTACAAAACTGAGATTTACAATACTGAGATTTTCAAAACTGAGATTTACAAAACTGAGATTTACAAAACTGAGATTTACAAAACTGAGATTTTCAAAACTGAGATTTACAAAACTGAGATTTTCAAAACTGAGATTTACAAAACTCAGATTTTCAAAACTGAGATTTACAAAACTGAGATTTTCAAAACTGAGATTTACAAAACTGAGATTTACAAAACTGAGATTTTCAAAACTGAGATTTACAAAACTGAGATTTTCAAAACTGAAATTTACAAAACTGAGATTTACAAAACTGACATTTTTAAAACTGAGATTTACAAAACTAAGATTTTCAAAACTGAGATTTACAAAACTGAGATTTTCAAAACTGAGATTTTCAAAACTGAGATTTTCAAAACTGAGATTTTCAAAACTGAGATTTACAAAACTGAGATTTACAAAACTGAGATTTTCAAAACTGAGATTTACAAAGCAGATTTTCAAAACTGAGATTTACAAAACTGAGATTTTCAAAACTGAGATTTTTAAAACTGAGATTTTCAAAACTGAGATTTACAAAACTGAGCTTTACAAAACTGAGATTTTCAAAACTGAGATTTTTAAAACTGAGATTTTCAAAACTGAGATTTACAAACCTGAGATTTACAAAACTGAGATTTACAAAACTGAGATTTTTAAAACCAAGATTTACAAAACTGAGATTTTCAAAACTGAGATTTTCAAAACTGAGATTTACAAAACTGAGATTTTCAAAACTGAGATTTTCAAAACTGAGATTTACAAAACTGAGATTTTCAAAACTGAGATTTACAAAACTGAGATTTACAAAACTGAGATTTTCAAAACTGAGATTTACAAAACTGAGATTTTCAAAACTGAGATTTAAAAAACTGAGATTTACAAAACTGAGATTTTCAAAACTGAGATTTACAAAACTGAGATTTTCAAAACTGAGATTTACAAAACTGAGATTTACAAAACTGAGATTTACAAAACTGAGATTTACAAAACTGAGATTTACAAAACTGAGATTTTCAAAACTGAGATTTACAAAACTGAGATTTACAAAACTGAGATTTACAAAACTGAGATTTACAAAACTGAGATTTTCAAAACTGAGATTTACAAAACTGTGATTTACAAAACTGAGATTTACAAAACTGAGATTTACAAAACTGAGATTTTCAAAACTGAGATTTACAAAACTGAGATTTACAAAACTGAGATTTACAAAACTGAGATTTTCAAAACCAAGATTTTCAAAACTGAGATTTACAAAACTGATATTTTCAAAACTGAGATTTTCAAAACTGAGATTTTCAAAACTGAGATTTTCAAAATTGAGATTTACAAAACTGAGATTTACAAAACTGAGATTTTCAAAACTGAGATTTACAAAGCAGATTTTCAAAACTGAGATTTACAAAACTGAGATTTTCAAAACTGAGATTTTTAAAACTGAGATTTTCAAAACTGAGATTTACAAAACTGAGATTTACAAAACTGAGATTTTCAAAACTGAGATTTACAAAACTGAGATTTACAAAACTGAGATTATCAAAACTGAGATTTACAAAGCAGATTTTCAAAACTGAGATTTACAAAACTGAGATTTTCAAAACTGAGATTTACAAAACTGAGATTTACAAAACTGAGATTTACAAAACTAAGATTTTCAAAACTGAGATTTACAAAACTGAGATTTTCAAAACTGAGATTTACAAAACTGAGATTTTCAAAACTGAGATTTACAAAACTGAGATTTACAAAACTGAGATTTTCAAAACTGAGATTTTCAAAACTGAGATTTTCAAAACTGAGATTTTCAAAACTGAGATTTACAAAACTGAGATTTTTAAAACTGAGATTTACAAAACTGAGATTTTCAAAACTGAGATTTACAAAACTGAGATTTTCAAAACTGAGATTTTCAAAACTGAGATTTTCAAAACTGAGATTTTCAAAACTGAGATTTACAAAACTGAGATTTACAAAACTGAGATTATCAAAACTGAGATTTACAAAGCAGATTTTCAAAACTGAGATTTACAAAACTGAGATTTTCAAAACTGAGATTTACAAAACTGAGATTTACAAAACTGAGATTTACAAAACTAAGATTTTCAAAACTGAGATTTACAAAACTGAGATTTTCAAAACTGAGATTTACAAAACTGAGATTTTCAAAACTGAGATTTACAAAACTGAGATTTTCAAAACTGAGATTTTCAAAACTGAGATTTTCAAAACTGAGATTTTCAAAACTGAGATTTTCAAAACTGAGATTTACAAAACTGAGATTTTCAAAACTGAGATTTACAAAACTGAGATTTACAAAACTGAGATTTACAAAACTGAGATTTTCAAACCTGAGATTTATAAAACTGAGATTTACAAAACTGAGATTTACAAAACTGAGATTTACAAAACTGAGATTTTCAAAACTGAGATTTACAAAACTGAGATTTACAAAACTGAGATTTACAAAACTGAGATTTTCAAAACTGAGATTTACAAAACTGAGATTTACAAAACTGAGATTTTCAAAACTGAGATTTTCAAAACTGAGATTTTCAAAACTGAGATTTTCAAAACTGAGATTTACAAAACTGAGATTTTTAAAACTGAGATTTACAAAACTGAGATTTTCAAAACTGAGATTTACAAAACTGAGATTTTCAAAACTGAGATTTACAAAACTGAGATTTACAAAACTGAGATTATCAAAACTGAGATTTACAAAGCAGATTTTCAAAACTGAGATTTACAAAACTGAGATTTTCAAAACTGAGATTTACAAAACTGAGATTTACAAAACTGAGATTTACAAAACTAAGATTTTCAAAACTGAGATTTACAAAACTGAGATTTTCAAAACTGAGATTTACAAAACTGAGATTTTCAAAACTGAGATTTACAAAACTGAGATTTACAAAACTGAGATTTTCAAAACTGAGATTTACAAAACTGAGATTTTTAAAACTGAGATTTACAAAACTGAGATTTTCAAAACTGAGATTTACAAAACTGAGATTTTCAAAACTAAGATTTTCAAAACTGAGATTTTCAAAACTGAGATTTTCAAAACTGAGATTTACAAAACTGAGATTTACAAAACTGAGATTATCAAAACTGAGATTTACAAAGCAGATTTTCAAAACTGAGATTTACAAAACTGAGATTTTCAAAACTGAGATTTACAAAACTGAGATTTACAAAACTGAGATTTACAAAACTAAGATTTTCAAAACTGAGATTTACAAAACTGAGATTTTCAAAACTGAGATTTACAAAACTGAGATTTTCAAAACTGAGATTTACAAAACTGAGATTTACAAAACTGAGATTTACAAAACTCAGATTTTCAAAACTGAGATTTACAAAACTGAGATTTTCAAAACTGAGATTTACAAAACTGAGATTTACAAAACTGAGATTTTCAAAACTGAGATTTACAAAACTGAGATTTTCAAAACTGAAATTTACAAAACTGAGATTTACAAAACTGACATTTTTAAAACTGAGATTTACAAAACTAAGATTTTCAAAACTGAGATTTACAAAACTGAGATTTTCAAAACTGAGATTTTCAAAACTGAGATTTTCAAAACTGAGATTTTCAAAACTGAGATTTACAAAACTGAGATTTACAAAACTGAGATTTTCAAAACTGAGATTTACAAAGCAGATTTTCAAAACTGAGATTTACAAAACTGAGATTTTCAAAACTGAGATTTTTAAAACTGAGATTTTCAAAACTGAGATTTACAAAACTGAGCTTTACAAAACTGAGATTTTCAAAACTGAGATTTTTAAAACTGAGATTTTCAAAACTGAGATTTACAAACCTGAGATTTACAAAACTGAGATTTACAAAACTGAGATTTTTAAAACAAAGATTTACAAAACTGAGATTTTCAAAACTGAGATTTTCAAAACTGAGATTTACAAAACTGAGATTTACAAAACTGAGATTTTCATAACTGAGATTTACAAAACTGAGATTTTCAAAACTGAGATTTAAAAAACTGAGATTTACAAAACTGAGATTTTCAAAACTGAGATTTTCAAAACTGAGATTTACAAAACTCAGATTTTCAAAACTGAGATTTACAAAACTGAGATTTACAAAACTGAGATTTTCAAAACTGAGATTTACAAAACTGAGATTTTCAAAACTGAGATTTAAAAAACTGAGATTTACAAAACTGAGATTTTCAAAACTGAGATTTACAAAACTGAGATTTTCAAAACTGAGATTTACAAAACTGAGATTTTCAAAACTGAGATTTACAAAACTGAGATTTTCAAAACTGAGATTTACAAAACTGAGATTTTCAAAACTGAGATTTACAAAACTGAGATTTTTAAAACTAAGATTTTAAAAACTGAGATTTACAAAACTGAGATTTACAAAACTGAGATTTACAAAACTGAGATTTACAAAACTGAGATTTACAAAACTGAGATTTACAAAACTGAGATTTTCAAAACTGAGATTTACAAAACTGAGATTTTCAAAACTGAGATTAACAAAACTGAGATTTACAAAACTGAGATTTACAAAACTAAGATTTTCAAAACTGAGATTTACAAAACTGAGATTTACAAAACTAAGATTTACAAAACTGAGATTTACAAAACTGAGATTTTCAAAACTGAGATTTACAAAACTGAGATTTACAAAACTGAGATTTACAAAACTGTGATTTACAAAACTGAGATTTAAAAACTGAGATTTTCAAAACTGAGATTTACAAAACTGAGATTTACAAAACTGAGATTTTCAAAACTGAGATTTACAAAACTGAGATTTTCAAAACTGAGATTTACAAAACTGAGATTTTCAAAACTGAGATTTACAAAACTGAGATTTTCAAAACTGAGATTTACAAAACTGAGATTTTCAAAACTGAGATTTACAAAACTGAGATTTACAAAACTGAGATTTACAAAACTGAGATTTTCAAAACTGAGATTTACAAAACTGAGATTCTCAAAACTGAAATTTACAAAACTGAGATTTACAAAACTGACATTTTTAAAACTGAGATTTACAAAACCGAGATTTTCAAAACTGAGATTTACAAAACTGAGATTTTCAAAACTGAGATTTTCAAAACTGAGATTTTCAAAACTGAGATTTTCAAAACTGAGATTTACAAAACTGAGATTTACAAAACTGAGATTTTCAAAACTGAGATTTACAAAGCAGATTTTCAAAACTGAGATTTACAAAACTGAGATTTTCAAAACTGAGATTTTTAAAACTGAGATTTTCAAAACTGACATTTACAAAACTGAGATTTACAAAACTGAGATTTTCAAAACTAAGATTTTTAAAACTGAGATTTTCAAAACTGAGATTTATAAAACTGAGATTTACAAAACTGAGATTTACAAAACTGAGATTTTCAAAACCAAGATTTACAAAACTGAGATTTTCAAAACTGAGATTTTCAAAACTGAGATTTACAAAACTGAGATTTACAAAACTGAGATTTACAAAACTGAGATTTACAAAACTGATATTTTCAAAACTGAGATTTTCAAAACTGAGATTTACAAAACTGAGATTTTCAAAACTGAGATTTACAAAACTGAGATTTTCAAAACTGAGATTTACAAAACTGAGATTTACAAAACTGAGATTTACAAAACTGAGATTTACAAAACTGAGATTTTCAAAACTGAGATTTTCAAAACTGAGATTTACAAAACTGAGATTTTCAAAACTGAGATTTACAAAACTGAGATTTACCAAACTGAGATTTTCAAAACTGAGATTTACAAAACTGAGATTTTCAAAACTGAGATTTAAAAAACTGAGATTTACAAAACTGAGATTTTCAAAACTGAGATTTACAAAACTGAGATTTTCAAAACTGAGATTTACAAAACTGAGATTTTCAAAACTGAGATTTACAAAACTGAGATTTTCAAAACTGAAATTTACAAAACTGAGATTTACAAAACTGAGATTTTCAAAACTGAGATTTACAAAACTGAGATTTTCAAAACTGAGATTTACAAAACTGAGATTTACAAAACTGAGATTTACAAAACTGAGATTTTCAAAACTGAGATTTACAAAACTGAGATTTACAAAACTGAGATTTTCAAAACTGAGATTTACAAAACTGAGATTTACAAAACTGAGATTTACAAAACTGAGATTTACAAAACTGAGATTTACAAAACAGAGATTTTTAAAACTGAGATTTACAAAACTGAGATTTACAAAACTGAGATTTTCAAAACTGAGATTTACAAAACTGAGATTTTCAAAACTGAGATTTACAAAACTGAGATTTACAAAACTGAGATTTTCAAAACTGAGATTTACAAAACTGAGATTTTCAAAACTGAGATTTACAAAACTGAGATTTTCAAAACTGAGATTTACAAAACTGAGATTTACAAAACTGAGATTTTCAAAACTGAGATTTACAAAACTGAGATTTTCAAAACTGAGATTTACAAAACTGAGATTTACAAAACTGAGATTTACAAAACTGAGATTTTCAAAACTGAGATTTACAAAACTGAGATTTTCAAAACTGAGATTTACAAAACTGAGATTTACAAAACTGAGATTTACAAAACTGAGATTTTCAAAACTGAGATTTACAAAACTGAGATTTACAAAACTGAGATTTACAAAACTGAGATTTTCAAAACAGAGATTTACAAAACTGAGATTTACAAAACTGAGATTTTCAAAACTGAGATTTACAAAACTGAGATTTTCAAAACTGAGATTTTCAAAACTGAGATTTTCAAAACTGAGATTTACAAAACTGAGATTTACATAACTGAGATTTACAAAACTGAGATTTTCAAAACTGAGATTTACAAAACTGAGATTTTCAAAACTGAGATTTACAAAACTGAGATTTTCAAAACTGAGATTTTTAAAACTGAGATTTACAAAACTGAGATTTTCAAAACTGAGATTTACAAAACTGAGATTTTCAAAACTGAGATTTTCAAAACTGAGATTTTCAAAACTGAGATTTTCAAAACTGAGATTTACAAAACTGAGATTTACAAAACTGAGATTTTCAAAACTGAGATTTACAAAGCAGATTTTCAAAACTGAGATTTACAAAACTGAGATTTTCAAAACTGAGATTTACAAAACTGAGATTTACAAAACTGAGATTTACAAAACTAAGATTTTCAAAACTGAGATTTACAAAACTGAGATTTTCAAAACTGAGATTTACAAAACTGAGATTTTCAAAACTGAGATTTACAAAACTGAGATTTACAAAACTAAGATTTTCAAAACTGAGATTTACAAAACTGAGATTTTCCAAACTGAGATTTTCAAAACTGAGATTTACAAAACTGAGATTTACAAAACTGAGATTTTCAAACCTGAGATTTATAAAACTGAGATTTACAAAACTGAGATTTACAAAACTGAGATTTTCAAAACCGAGATTTACAAAACTGAGATTTTCAAAACTGAGATTTACTAAACTGAGATTTACAAAACTGAGATTTACAAAACTGAGATTTTCAAAACTGAGATTAACAAAACTGAGATTTACAAAACTGAGATTTACAAAACTAAGATTTTCAAAACTGAGATTTACAAAACTGAGATTTACAAAACTAAGATTTACAAAACTGAGATTTACAAAACTGAGATTTTCAAAACTGCGATTTACAAAACTGAGATTTACAAAACTGAGATTTACAAAACTGAGATTTACAAAACTGAGATTTTCAAAACTGAGATTTACAAAACTGAGATTTACAAAACTAAGATTTACAAAACTGAGATTTTCAAAACTGAGATTTACAAAACTGAGATTTTCAAAACTGAGATTTACAAAACTCAGATTTTCAAAACTGAGATTTACAAAACTGAGATTTTCAAAACTGACATTTACAAAACTGAGATTTACAAAACTGAGATTTTCAAAACTGAGATTTACAAAACTGAGATTTTCAAAACTGAAATTTACAAAACTGAGATTTACAAAACTGACATTTTTAAAACTGAGATTTACAAAACTGAGATTTTCAAAACTGAGATTTACAAAACTGAGATTTTCAAAACTGAGATTTTCAAAACTGAGATTTTCAAAACTGAGATTTTCAAAACTGAGATTTACAAAACTGAGATTTACAAAACTGAGATTTTCAAAACTGAGATTTACAAAGCAGATTTTCAAAACTGAGATTTACAAAACTGAGATTTTCAAAACTGAGATTTTTAAAACTGAGATTTTCAAAACTGAGATTTACAAAACTGAGCTTTACAAAACTGAGATTTTCAAAACTGAGATTTTTAAAACTGAGATTTTCAAAACTGAGATTTACAAACCTGAGATTTACAAAACTGAGATTTACAAAACTGAGATTTTTAAAACCAAGATTTACAAAACTGAGATTTTCAAAACTGAGATTTTCAAAACTGAGATTTTCATAACTGAGATTTACAAAACTGAGATTTTCAAAACTGAGATTTAAAAAACTGAGATTTACAAAACTGAGATTTTCAAAACTGAGATTTTCAAAACTGAGATTTACAAAACTGAGATTTTCAAAACTGAGATTTTCAAAACTGAGATTTACAAAACTGAGATTTACAAAACTGAGATTTTCAAAACTGAGATTTACAAAGCAGATTTTCAAAACTGAGATTTACAAAACTGAGATTTTCAAAACTGAGATTTTTAAAACTGAGATTTTCAAAACTGAGATTTACAAAACTGAGCTTTACAAAACTGAGATTTTCAAAACTGAGATTTTTAAAACTGAGATTTTCAAAACTGAGATTTACAAACCTGAGATTTACAAAACTGAGATTTACAAAACTGAGATTTTTAAAACCAAGATTTACAAAACTGAGATTTTCAAAACTGAGATTTTCAAAACTGAGATTTTCATAACTGAGATTTACAAAACTGAGATTTTCAAAACTGAGATTTAAAAAACTGAGATTTACAAAACTGAGATTTTCAAAACTGAGATTTTCAAAACTGAGATTTACAAAACTGAGATTTTCAAAACTGAGATTTACAAAACTGAGATTTACAAAACTGAGATTTTCAAAACTGAGATTTACAAAACTGAGATTTTCAAAACTGAGATTTAAAAAACTGAGATTTACAAAACTGAGATTTTTAAAACTGAGATTTACAAAACTGAGATTTTCAAAACTGAGATTTACAAAACTGAGATTTTCAAAACTGAGATTTACAAAACTGAGATTTACAAAACTGAGATTTACAAAACTGAGATTTTCAAAACTGAGATTTACAAAACTGAGATTTACAAAACTGAGATTTACAAAACTGAGATTTACAAAACTGAGATTTTCAAAACTGAGATTTAAAAAACTGAGATTTACAAAACTGAGATTTTCAAAACTGAGATTTACAAAACTGAGATTTTCAAAACTGAGATTTACAAAACTGAGATTTACAAAACTGAGATTTTCAAAACTGAGATTTACAAAACTGAGATTTACAAAACTGAGATTTTCAAAACTGAGATTTACAAAACTGAGATTTACAAAACTGAGATTTACAAAACTGAGATTTTCAAAACCAAGATTTTCAAAACTGAGATTTACAAAACTGAGATTTTCAAAACTGAGATTTTCAAAACTGAGATTTTCAAAACTGAGATTTTCAAAATTGAGATTTACAAAACTGAGATTTACAAAACTGAGATTTTCAAAACTGAGATTTACAAAACTGAGATTTTCAAAACTGAGATTTACAATACTGAGATTTTCAAAACTGAGATTTTTAAAACTGAGATTTTCAAAACTGAGATTTACAAAACTGAGATTTACAAAACTGAGATTTTCAAAACTGAGATTTACAAAACTGAGATTTACAAAACTGAGATTTACAAAACTGAGATTTTCAAAACTGAGATTTACAAAGCAGATTTTCAAAACTGAGATTTACAAAACTGAGATTTTCAAAACTGAGATTTTTAAAACTGAGATTTTCAAAACTGAGATTTACAAAACTGAGATTTACAAAACTGAGATTTTCAAAACTGAGATTTACAAAACTGAGATTTACAAAACTGAGATTTACAAAACTGAGATTTTCAAAACCAAGATTTACAAAACTGAGATTTACAAAACTGAGATTTACAAAACTGAGATTTACAAAACTGAGATTTACAAAAGTGAGATAAATCTCAGTTTTGTAAACAAAACCGCTCGTTTCAAATCCGCTCGCTCCAAAACCGCTCGCTGCAAAACCGCTCGAATCAAAACCGCTCGCTCCAAAACCGCTCGAATCAAAACCGCTCGCTCCAAAACCGCTCGTTCCAAAACCGCTCGTTCCAAAACCGCTCGTTCCAAAACCGCTCGTTCCAAAACCGCTTGTTCCAAAACCGCTCGTTCCAAAACCGCTCGCTCCAAAACCGCTCGCTGCAAAACCGCTCGAATCAAAACCGCTCGCTCCAAAACCGCTCGCTCCAAAACCTCTCGTTCCAAAACCGCTCGAATCAAAACCGCTTGCTCCAAAACCGCTCGCTCCGAAACCGCTCGCTCCAAAACCGCTCGCTCCAAAACCGCTCGTTCCAAAACCGCTCGCTCCAAAACCGCTCGTTCCAAAACCGCTCGTTCCAAAACCGCTCGCTCCTAAACCGCTCGCTCCAAAACCGCTCGAATCAAAACCGCTTGCTCCAAAACCGCTCGAATCAAAACCGCTCGCTCGAAATTTACAAAACTGAGATTTACAAAACTGACATTTTTAAAACTGAGATTTACAAAACTGAGATTTTCAAAACTGAGATTTACAAAACTGAGATTTTCAAAACTGAGATTTTCAAAACTGAGATTTTCAAAACTGAGATTTTCAAAACTGAGATTTACAAAACTGAGATTTACAAAACTAAGATTTTCAAAACTGAGATTTACAAAACTGAGATTTTCAAAACTGAGATTAACAAAACTGAGATTTACAAAACTGAGATTTACAAAACTGAGATTTACAAAACTGAGATTTACAAAACTAAGATTTTCAAAACTGAGATTTACAAAACTGAGATTTACAAAACTAAGATTTACAAAACTGAGATTTACAAAACTGGGATTTTCAAAACTGAGATTTACAAAACTGAGATTTACAAAACTGAGATTTACAAAACTGAGATTTACAAAACTGAGATTTTCAAAACTGAGATTTTCAAAACTGAGATTTTCAAAACTGAGATTTACAAAGCAGATTTACAAAACTGAGATTTACAAAACTGAGATTTTCAAAACTGAGATTAACAAAACTGAGATTTACAAAACTGAGATTTACAAAACTAAGATTTTCAAAACTGAGATTTACAAAACTGAGATTTACAAAACTAAGATTTACAAAACTGAGATTTACAAAACTGAGATTTTCAAAACTGCGATTTACAAAACTGAGATTTACAAAACTGAGATTTACAAAACTGAGATTTACAAAACTGAGATTTTCAAAACTGAGATTTACAAAACTGAGATTTACAAAACTAAGATTTACAAAACTGAGATTTTCAAAACTGAGATTTACAAAACTGAGATTTTCAAAACTGAGATTTACAAAACTCAGATTTTCAAAACTGAGATTTACAAAACTGAGATTTTCAAAACTGACATTTACAAAACTGAGATTTACAAAACTGAGATTTTCAAAACTGAGATTTACAAAACTGAGATTTTCAAAACTGAAATTTACAAAACTGAGATTTACAAAACTGACATTTTTAAAACTGAGATTTACAAAACTGAGATTTTCAAAACTGAGATTTACAAAACTGAGATTTTCAAAACTGAGATTTTCAAAACTGAGATTTTCAAAACTGAGATTTTCAAAACTGAGATTTACAAAACTGAGATTTACAAAACTGAGATTTTCAAAACTGAGATTTACAAAGCAGATTTTCAAAACTGAGATTTACAAAACTGAGATTTTCAAAACTGAGATTTTTAAAACTGAGATTTTCAAAACTGAGATTTACAAAACTGAGCTTTACAAAACTGAGATTTTCAAAACTGAGATTTTTAAAACTGAGATTTTCAAAACTGAGATTTACAAACCTGAGATTTACAAAACTGAGATTTACAAAACTGAGATTTTTAAAACCAAGATTTACAAAACTGAGATTTTCAAAACTGAGATTTTCAAAACTGAGATTTTCATAACTGAGATTTACAAAACTGAGATTTTCAAAACTGAGATTTAAAAAACTGAGATTTACAAAACTGAGATTTTCAAAACTGAGATTTTCAAAACTGAGATTTACAAAACTGAGATTTTCAAAACTGAGATTTTCAAAACTGAGATTTACAAAACTGAGATTTACAAAACTGAGATTTTCAAAACTGAGATTTACAAAGCAGATTTTCAAAACTGAGATTTACAAAACTGAGATTTTCAAAACTGAGATTTTTAAAACTGAGATTTTCAAAACTGAGATTTACAAAACTGAGCTTTACAAAACTGAGATTTTCAAAACTGAGATTTTTAAAACTGAGATTTTCAAAACTGAGATTTACAAACCTGAGATTTACAAAACTGAGATTTACAAAACTGAGATTTTTAAAACCAAGATTTACAAAACTGAGATTTTCAAAACTGAGATTTTCAAAACTGAGATTTTCATAACTGAGATTTACAAAACTGAGATTTTCAAAACTGAGATTTAAAAAACTGAGATTTACAAAACTGAGATTTTCAAAACTGAGATTTTCAAAACTGAGATTTACAAAACTGAGATTTTCAAAACTGAGATTTACAAAACTGAGATTTACAAAACTGAGATTTTCAAAACTGAGATTTACAAAACTGAGATTTTCAAAACTGAGATTTAAAAAACTGAGATTTACAAAACTGAGATTTTCAAAACTGAGATTTACAAAACTGAGATTTTCAAAACTGAGATTTACAAAACTGAGATTTTCAAAACTGAGATTTACAAAACTGAGATTTACAAAACTGATATTTACAAAACTAAGATTTTCAAAACTGAGATTTACAAAACTGAGATTTTCAAAACTGAGATTTACAAAACTGAGATTTTCAAAACTGAGATTTACAAAACTGAGATTTACAAAACTGAGATTTTCAAAACTGAGATTTTCAAAACTGAGATTTTCAAAACTGAGATTTACAAAACTGAGATTTACAAAACTGAGATTATCAAAACTGAGATTTACAAAGCAGATTTTCAAAACTGAGATTTACAAAACTGAGATTTTCAAAACTGAGATTTACAAAACTGAGATTTACAAAACTGAGATTTACAAAACTAAGATTTTCAAAACTGAGATTTACAAAACTGAGATTTTCAAAACTGAGATTTACAAAACTGAGATTTTCAAAACTGAGATTTACAAAACTGAGATTTACAAAACTGAGATTTTCAAAACTGAGATTTTCAAAACTGAGATTTTCAAAACTGAGATTTTCAAAACTGAGATTTACAAAACTGAGATTTTCAAAACTGAGATTTACAAAACTGAGATTTACAAAACTGAGATTTACAAAACTGAGATTTTCAAACCTGAGATTTATAAAACTGAGATTTACAAAACTGAGATTTACAAAACTGAGATTTACAATACTGAGATTTTCAAAACTGAGATTTACAAAACTGAGATTTACAAAACTGAGATTTACAAAACTGAGATTTTCAAAACTGAGATTTACAAAACTGAGATTTTCAAAACTGAGATTTACAAAACTCAGATTTTCAAAACTGAGATTTACAAAACTGAGATTTACAAAACTGAGATTTACAAAACTGAGATTTACAAAACTGAGATTTTCAAAACTGAGATTTACAAAACTGAGATTTTCAAAACTGAAATTTACAAAACTGAGATTTACAAAACTGACATTTTTAAAACTGAGATTTACAAAACTAAGATTTTCAAAACTGAGATTTACAAAACTGAGATTTTCAAAACTGAGATTTTCAAAACTGAGATTTTCAAAACTGAGATTTTCAAAACTGAGATTTACAAAACTGAGATTTACAAAACTGAGATTTTCAAAACTGAGATTTACAAAACTGAGCTTTACAAAACTGAGATTTTCAAAACTGAGATTTTTAAAACTGAGATTTTCAAAACTGAGATTTACAAACCTGAGATTTACAAAACTGAGATTTACAAAACTGAGATTTTTAAAACCAAGATTTACAAAACTGAGATTTTCAAAACTGAGATTTTCAAAACTGAGATTTACAAAACTGAGATTTTCAAAACTGAGATTTTCAAAACTGAGATTTACAAAACTGAGATTTTCAAAACTGAGATTTACAAAACTGAGATTTACAAAACTGAGATTTTCAAAACTGAGATTTACAAAACTGAGATTTTCAAAACTGAGATTTAAAAAACTGAGATTTACAAAACTGAGATTTTCAAAACTGAGATTTACAAAACTGAGATTTTCAAAACTGAGATTTACAAAACTGAGATTTTCAAAACTGAGATTTACAAAACTGTGATTTACAAAACTGAGATTTTTAAAACCAAGATTTACAAAACTGAGATTTTCAAAACTGAGATTTTCAAAACTGAGATTTACAAAACTGAGATTTTCAAAACTGAGATTTTCAAAACTGAGATTTACAAAACTGAGATTTTCAAAACTGAGATTTACAAAACTGAGATTTACAAAACTGAGATTTTCAAAACTGAGATTTACAAAACTGAGATTTTCAAAACTGAGATTTAAAAAACTGAGATTTACAAAACTGAGATTTTCAAAACTGAGATTTACAAAACTGAGATTTTCAAAACTGAGATTTTTAAAACTGAGATTTTCAAAACTGAGATTTACAAAACTGAGCTTTACAAAACTGAGATTTTCAAAACTGAGATTTTTAAAACTGAGATTTTCAAAACTGAGATTTACAAACCTGAGATTTACAAAACTGAGATTTACAAAACTGAGATTTTTAAAACCAAGATTTACAAAACTGAGATTTTCAAAACTGAGATTTTCAAAACTGAGATTTACAAAACTGAGATTTTCAAAACTGAGATTTTCAAAACTGAGATTTACAAAACTGAGATTTTCAAAACTGAGATTTACAAAACTGAGATTTACAAAACTGAGATTTTCAAAACTGAGATTTACAAAACTGAGATTTTCAAAACTGAGATTTAAAAAACTGAGATTTACAAAACTGAGATTTTCAAAACCGAGATTTACAAAACTGAGATTTTCAAAACTGAGATTTACAAAACTGAGATTTTCAAAACTGAGATTTACAAAACTGAGATTTACAAAACTGAGATTTACAAAACTGAGATTTTCAAAACTGAGATTTACAAAACTGAGATTTACAAAACTGAGATTTACAAAACTGAGATTTACAAAACTGAGATTTTCAAAACTGAGATTTACAAAACTGTGATTTACAAAACTGAGATTTACAAAACTGAGATTTACAAAACTGAGATTTTCAAAACTGAGATTTACAAAACTGAGATTTACAAAACTGAGATTTACAAAACTGAGATTTTCAAAACCAAGATTTTCAAAACTGAGATTTACAAAACTGATATTTTCAAAACTGAGATTTTCAAAACTGAGATTTTCAAAACTGAGATTTTCAAAATTGAGATTTACAAAACTGAGATTTACAAAACTGAGATTTTCAAAACTGAGATTTACAAAGCAGATTTTCAAAACTGAGATTTACAAAACTGAGATTTTCAAAACTGAGATTTTTAAAACTGAGATTTTCAAAACTGAGATTTACAAAACTGAGATTTACAAAACTGAGATTTTCAAAACTGAGATTTACAAAACTGAGATTTACAAAACTGAGATTATCAAAACTGAGATTTACAAAGCAGATTTTCAAAACTGAGATTTACAAAACTGAGATTTTCAAAACTGAGATTTACAAAACTGAGATTTACAAAACTGAGATTTACAAAACTAAGATTTTCAAAACTGAGATTTACAAAACTGAGATTTTCAAAACTGAGATTTACAAAACTGAGATTTTCAAAACTGAGATTTACAAAACTGAGATTTACAAAACTGAGATTTTCAAAACTGAGATTTTCAAAACTGAGATTTTCAAAACTGAGATTTTCAAAACTGAGATTTACAAAACTGAGATTTTTAAAACTGAGATTTACAAAACTGAGATTTTCAAAACTGAGATTTACAAAACTGAGATTTTCAAAACTGAGATTTTCAAAACTGAGATTTTCAAAACTGAGATTTTCAAAACTGAGATTTACAAAACTGAGATTTACAAAACTGAGATTATCAAAACTGAGATTTACAAAGCAGATTTTCAAAACTGAGATTTACAAAACTGAGATTTTCAAAACTGAGATTTACAAAACTGAGATTTACAAAACTGAGATTTACAAAACTGAGATTTTCAAAACTGAGATTTACAAAACTGAGATTTTCAAAACTGAGATTTACAAAACTGAGATTTTCAAAACTGAGATTTACAAAACTGAGATTTACAAAACTGAGATTTTCAAAACTGAGATTTTCAAAACTGAGATTTTCAAAACTGAGATTTTCAAAACTGAGATTTACAAAACTGAGATTTTCAAAACTGAGATTTACAAAACTGAGATTTACAAAACTGAGATTTACAAAACTGAGATTTTCAAACCTGAGATTTATAAAACTGAGATTTACAAAACTGAGATTTACAAAACTGAGATTTACAAAACTGAGATTTTCAAAACTGAGATTTACAAAACTGAGATTTACAAAACTGAGATTTACAAAACTGAGATTTTCAAAACTGAGATTTACAAAACTGAGATTTACAAAACTGAGATTTTCAAAACTGAGATTTTCAAAACTGAGATTTTCAAAACTGAGATTTTCAAAACTGAGATTTACAAAACTGAGATTTTTAAAACTGAGATTTACAAAACTGAGATTTTCAAAACTGAGATTTACAAAACTGAGATTTTCAAAACTGAGATTTACAAAACTGAGATTTACAAAACTGAGATTATCAAAACTGAGATTTACAAAGCAGATTTTCAAAACTGAGATTTACAAAACTGAGATTTTCAAAACTGAGATTTACAAAACTGAGATTTACAAAACTGAGATTTACAAAACTAAGATTTTCAAAACTGAGATTTACAAAACTGAGATTTTCAAAACTGAGATTTACAAAACTGAGATTTTCAAAACTGAGATTTACAAAACTGAGATTTACAAAACTGAGATTTTCAAAACTGAGATTTACAAAACTGAGATTTTTAAAACTGAGATTTACAAAACTGAGATTTTCAAAACTGAGATTTACAAAACTGAGATTTTCAAAACTAAGATTTTCAAAACTGAGATTTTCAAAACTGAGATTTACAAAACTGAGATTTACAAAACTGAGATTTACAAAACTGAGATTATCAAAACTGAGATTTACAAAGCAGATTTTCAAAACTGAGATTTACAAAACTGAGATTTTCAAAACTGAGATTTACAAAACTGAGATTTACAAAACTGAGATTTACAAAACTGAGATTTTCAAAACTGAGATTTACAAAACTGAGATTTTCAAAACTGAGATTTACAAAACTGAGATTTTCAAAACTGAGATTTACAAAACTGAGATTTACAAAACTGAGATTTACAAAACTCAGATTTTCAAAACTGAGATTTACAAAACTGAGATTTTCAAAACTGAGATTTACAAAACTGAGATTTACAAAACTGAGATTTTCAAAACTGAGATTTACAAAACTGAGATTTTCAAAACTGAAATTTACAAAACTGAGATTTACAAAACTGACATTTTTAAAACTGAGATTTACAAAACTAAGATTTTCAAAACTGAGATTTACAAAACTGAGATTTTCAAAACTGAGATTTTCAAAACTGAGATTTTCAAAACTGAGATTTTCAAAACTGAGATTTACAAAACTGAGATTTACAAAACTGAGATTTTCAAAACTGAGATTTACAAAGCAGATTTTCAAAACTGAGATTTACAAAACTGAGATTTTCAAAACTGAGATTTTTAAAACTGAGATTTTCAAAACTGAGATTTACAAAACTGAGCTTTACAAAACTGAGATTTTCAAAACTGAGATTTTTAAAACTGAGATTTTCAAAACTGAGATTTACAAACCTGAGATTTACAAAACTGAGATTTACAAAACTGAGATTTTTAAAACAAAGATTTACAAAACTGAGATTTTCAAAACTGAGATTTTCAAAACTGAGATTTACAAAACTGAGATTTACAAAACTGAGATTTTCATAACTGAGATTTACAAAACTGAGATTTTCAAAACTGAGATTTAAAAAACTGAGATTTACAAAACTGAGATTTTCAAAACTGAGATTTTCAAAACTGAGATTTACAAAACTCAGATTTTCAAAACTGAGATTTACAAAACTGAGATTTACAAAACTGAGATTTTCAAAACTGAGATTTACAAAACTGAGATTTTCAAAACTGAGATTTAAAAAACTGAGATTTACAAAACTGAGATTTTCAAAACTGAGATTTACAAAACTGAGATTTTCAAAACTGAGATTTACAAAACTGAGATTTTCAAAACTGAGATTTACAAAACTGAGATTTTCAAAACTGAGATTTACAAAACTGAGATTTTCAAAACTGAGATTTACAAAACTGAGATTTTTAAAACTAAGATTTTAAAAACTGAGATTTACAAAACTGAGATTTACAAAACTGAGATTTACAAAACTGAGATTTACAAAACTGAGATTTACAAAACTGAGATTTACAAAACTGAGATTTTCAAAACTGAGAATTACAAAACTGAGATTTTCAAAACTGAGATTAACAAAACTGAGATTTACAAAACTGAGATTTACAAAACTAAGATTTTCAAAACTGAGATTTACAAAACTGAGATTTACAAAACTAAGATTTACAAAACTGAGATTTACAAAACTGAGATTTTCAAAACTGAGATTTACAAAACTGAGATTTACAAAACTGAGATTTACAAAACTGTGATTTACAAAACTGAGATTTAAAAACTGAGATTTTCAAAACTGAGATTTACAAAACTGAGATTTACAAAACTGAGATTTTCAAAACTGAGATTTACAAAACTGAGATTTTCAAAACTGAGATTTACAAAACTGAGATTTTCAAAACTGAGATTTACAAAACTGAGATTTTCAAAACTGAGATTTACAAAACTGAGATTTTCAAAACTGAGATTTACAAAACTGAGATTTACAAAACTGAGATTTACAAAACTGAGATTTTCAAAACTGAGATTTACAAAACTGAGATTCTCAAAACTGAAATTTACAAAACTGAGATTTACAAAACTGACATTTTTAAAACTGAGATTTACAAAACTGAGATTTTCAAAACTGAGATTTACAAAACTGAGATTTTCAAAACTGAGATTTTCAAAACTGAGATTTACAAAACTGAGATTTTCAAAACTGAGATTTACAAAACTGAGATTTACAAAACTGAGATTTTCAAAACTGAGATTTACAAAGCAGATTTTCAAAACTGAGATTTACAAAACTGAGATTTTCAAAACTGAGATTTTTAAAACTGAGATTTTCAAAACTGACATTTACAAAACTGAGATTTACAAAACTGAGATTTTCAAAACTAAGATTTTTAAAACTGAGATTTTCAAAACTGAGATTTATAAAACTGAGATTTACAAAACTGAGATTTACAAAACTGAGATTTTCAAAACCAAGATTTACAAAACTGAGATTTTCAAAACTGAGATTTTCAAAACTGAGATTTACAAAACTGAGATTTACAAAACTGAGATTTACAAAACTGAGATTTACAAAACTGAAATTTTCAAAACTGAGATTTTCAAAACTGAGATTTACAAAACTGAGATTTTCAAAACTGAGATTTACAAAACTGAGATTTTCAAAACTGAGATTTACAAAACTGAGATTTACAAAACTGAGATTTACAAAACTGAGATTTACAAAACTGAGATTTTCAAAACTGAGATTTTCAAAACTGAGATTTACAAAACTGAGATTTTCAAAACTGAGATTTACAAAACTGAGATTTACCAAACTGAGATTTTCAAAACTGAGATTTACAAAACTGAGATTTTCAAAACTGAGATTTAAAAAACTGAGATTTACAAAACTGAGATTTTCAAAACTGAGATTTACAAAACTGAGATTTTCAAAACTGAGATTTACAAAACTGAGATTTTCAAAACTGAGATTTACAAAACTGAGATTTTCAAAACTGAGATTTACAAAACTGAGATTTTCAAAACTGAGATTTACAAAACTGAGATTTTCAAAACTGAAATTTACAAAACTGAGATTTACAAAACTGAGATTTTCAAAACTGAGATTTACAAAACTGAGATTTTCAAAACTGAGATTTACAAAACTGAGATTTACAAAACTGAGATTTACAAAACTGAGATTTTCAAAACTGAGATTTACAAAACTGAGATTTACAAAACTGAGATTTTCAAAACTGAGATTTACAAAACTGAGATTTACAAAACTGAGATTTACAAAACTGAGATTTACAAAACTGAGATTTACAAAACTGAGATTTACAAAACAGAGATTTTTAAAACTGAGATTTACAAAACTGAGATTTACAAAACTGAGATTTTCAAAACTGAGATTTACAAAACTGAGATTTTCAAAACTGAGATTTACAAAACTGAGATTTACAAAACTGAGATTTTCAAAACTGAGATTTACAAAACTGAGATTTTCAAAACTGAGATTTACAAAACTGAGATTTTCAAAACTGAGATTTACAAAACTGAGATTTACAAAACTGAGATTTTCAAAACTGAGATTTACAAAACTGAGATTTTCAAAACTGAGATTTACAAAACTGAGATTTACAAAACTGAGATTTACAAAACTGAGATTTTCAAAACTGAGATTTACAAAACTGAGATTTTCAAAACTGAGATTTACAAAACTGAGATTTACAAAACTGAGATTTACAAAACTGAGATTTTCAAAACTGAGATTTACAAAACTGAGATTTACAAAACTGAGATTTACAAAACTGAGATTTTCAAAACAGAGATTTACAAAACTGAGATTTACAAAACTGAGATTTTCAAAACTGAGATTTACAAAACTGAGATTTTCAAAACTGAGATTTTCAAAACTGAGATTTTCAAAACTGAGATTTACAAAACTGAGATTTACATAACTGAGATTTTCAAAACTGAGATTTACAAAACTGAGATTTTCAAAACTGAGATTTACAAAACTGAGATTTTCAAAACTGAGATTTTTAAAACTGAGATTTACAAAACTGAGATTTTCAAAACTGAGATTTACAAAACTGAGATTTTCAAAACTGAGATTTTCAAAACTGAGATTTTCAAAACTGAGATTTACAAAACTGAGATTTACAAAACTGAGATTTACAAAACTAAGATTTTCAAAACTGAGATTTACAAAACTGAGATTTTCAAAACTGAGATTTACAAAACTGAGATTTTCAAAACTGAGATTTACAAAACTGAGATTTACAAAACTGAGATTTTCAAAACTGAGATTTACAAAACTGAGATTTTCAAAACTGAGATTTACAAAACTGAGATTTACAAAACTGAGATTTACAAAACTGAGATTTTCAAACCTGAGATTTATAAAACTGAGATTTACAAAACTGAGATTTACAAAACTGAGATTTTCAAAACCGAGATTTACAAAACTGAGATTTTCAAAACTGAGATTTACTAAACTGAGATTTACAAAACTGAGATTTACAAAACTGAGATTTTCAAAACTGAGATTAACAAAACTGAGATTTACAAAACTGAGATTTACAAAACTAAGATTTTCAAAACTGAGATTTACAAAACTGAGATTTACAAAACTAAGATTTACAAAACTGAGATTTACAAAACTGAGATTTTCAAAACTGCGATTTACAAAACTGAGATTTACAAAACTGAGATTTACAAAACTGAGATTTTCAAAACTGAGATTTTCAAAACTGAGATTTACAAAACTGAGATTTACAAAACTAAGATTTACAAAACTGAGATTTTCAAAACTGAGATTTACAAAACTGAGATTTTCAAAACTGAGATTTACAAAACTCAGATTTTCAAAACTGAGATTTACAAAACTGAGATTTTCAAAACTGACATTTACAAAACTGAGATTTACAAAACTGAGATTTACAAAACTGAGATTTACAAAACTGAGATTTTCAAAACTGAAATTTACAAAACTGAGATTTACAAAACTGACATTTTTAAAACTGAGATTTACAAAACTGAGATTTTCAAAACTGAGATTTACAAAACTGAGATTTTCAAAACTGAGATTTTCAAAACTGAGATTTTCAAAACTGAGATTTTCAAAACTGAGATTTACAAAACTGAGATTTACAAAACTGAGATTTTCAAAACTGAGATTTACAAAGCAGATTTTCAAAACTGAGATTTACAAAACTGAGATTTTCAAAACTGAGATTTTTAAAACTGAGATTTTCAAAACTGAGATTTACAAAACTGAGCTTTACAAAACTGAGATTTTCAAAACTGAGATTTTTAAAACTGAGATTTTCAAAACTGAGATTTACAAACCTGAGATTTACAAAACTGAGATTTACAAAACTGAGATTTTTAAAACCAAGATTTACAAAACTGAGATTTTCAAAACTGAGATTTTCAAAACTGAGATTTTCATAACTGAGATTTACAAAACTGAGATTTTCAAAACTGAGATTTAAAAAACTGAGATTTACAAAACTGAGATTTTCAAAACTGAGATTTTCAAAACTGAGATTTACAAAACTGAGATTTTCAAAACTGAGATTTTCAAAACTGAGATTTACAAAACTGAGATTTACAAAACTGAGATTTTCAAAACTGAGATTTACAAAGCAGATTTTCAAAACTGAGATTTACAAAACTGAGATTTTCAAAACTGACATTTACAAAACTGAGATTTACAAAACTGAGATTTTCAAAACTGAGATTTACAAAACTGAGATTTTCAAAACTGAAATTTACAAAACTGAGATTTACAAAACTGACATTTTTAAAACTGAGATTTACAAAACTGAGATTTTCAAAACTGAGATTTACAAAACTGAGATTTTCAAAACTGAGATTTTCAAAACTGAGATTTTCAAAACTGAGATTTTCAAAACTGAGATTTACAAAACTGAGATTTACAAAACTGAGATTTTCAAAACTGAGATTTACAAAGCAGATTTTCAAAACTGAGATTTACAAAACTGAGATTTTCAAAACTGAGATTTTTAAAACTGAGATTTTCAAAACTGAGATTTACAAAACTGAGCTTTACAAAACTGAGATTTTCAAAACTGAGATTTTTAAAACTGAGATTTTCAAAACTGAGATTTACAAACCTGAGATTTACAAAACTGAGATTTACAAAACTGAGATTTTTAAAACCAAGATTTACAAAACTGAGATTTTCAAAACTGAGATTTTCAAAACTGAGATTTTCATAACTGAGATTTACAAAACTGAGATTTTCAAAACTGAGATTTAAAAAACTGAGATTTACAAAACTGAGATTTTCAAAACTGAGATTTTCAAAACTGAGATTTACAAAACTGAGATTTTCAAAACTGAGATTTTCAAAACTGAGATTTACAAAACTGAGATTTACAAAACTGAGATTTTCAAAACTGAGATTTACAAAGCAGATTTTCAAAACTGAGATTTACAAAACTGAGATTTTCAAAACTGAGATTTTTAAAACTGAGATTTTCAAAACTGAGATTTACAAAACTGAGCTTTACAAAACTGAGATTTTCAAAACTGAGATTTTTAAAACTGAGATTTTCAAAACTGAGATTTACAAACCTGAGATTTACAAAACTGAGATTTACAAAACTGAGATTTTTAAAACCAAGATTTACAAAACTGAGATTTTCAAAACTGAGATTTTCAAAACTGAGATTTTCATAACTGAGATTTACAAAACTGAGATTTTCAAAACTGAGATTTAAAAAACTGAGATTTACAAAACTGAGATTTTCAAAACTGAGATTTTCAAAACTGAGATTTACAAAACTGAGATTTTCAAAACTGAGATTTACAAAACTGAGATTTACAAAACTGAGATTTTCAAAACTGAGATTTACAAAACTGAGATTTTCAAAACTGAGATTTAAAAAACTGAGATTTACAAAACTGAGATTTTCAAAACTGAGATTTACAAAACTGAGATTTTCAAAACTGAGATTTACAAAACTGAGATTTTCAAAACTGAGATTTACAAAACTGAGATTTACAAAACTGAGATTTACAAAACTGAGATTTTCAAAACTGAGATTTACAAAACTGAGATTTACAAAACTGAGATTTTCAAAACTGAGATTTACAAAACTGAGATTTACAAAACTGAGATTTACAAAACTGAGATTTACAAAACTGAGATTTACAAAACTGAGATTTACAAAACAGAGATTTTTAAAACTGAGATTTACAAAACTGAGATTTACAAAACTGAGATTTTCAAAACTGAGATTTACAAAACTGAGATTTTCAAAACTGAGATTTACAAAACTGAGATTTACAAAACTGAGATTTTCAAAACTGAGATTTACAAAACTGAGATTTTCAAAACTGAGATTTACAAAACTGAGATTTTCAAAACTGAGATTTACAAAACTGAGATTTACAAAACTGAGATTTTCAAAACTGAGATTTACAAAACTGAGATTTTCAAAACTGAGATTTACAAAACTGAGATTTACAAAACTGAGATTTACAAAACTGAGATTTTCAAAACTGAGATTTACAAAACTGAGATTTTCAAAACTGAGATTTACAAAACTGAGATTTACAAAACTGAGATTTACAAAACTGAGATTTTCAAAACTGAGATTTACAAAACTGAGATTTACAAAACTGAGATTTACAAAACTGAGATTTTCAAAACAGAGATTTACAAAACTGAGATTTACAAAACTGAGATTTTCAAAACTGAGATTTACAAAACTGAGATTTTCAAAACTGAGATTTTCAAAACTGAGATTTTCAAAACTGAGATTTACAAAACTGAGATTTACATAACTGAGATTTACAAAACTGAGATTTTCAAAACTGAGATTTACAAATCTGAGATTTTCAAAACTGAGATTTACAAAACTGAGATTTTCAAAACTGAGATTTTTAAAACTGAGATTTACAAAACTGAGATTTTCAAAACGGAGATTTACAAAACTGAGATTTTCAAAACTGAGATTTTCAAAACTGAGATTTTCAAAACTGAGATTTTCAAAACTGAGATTTACAAAACTGAGATTTACAAAACTGAGATTTTCAAAACTGAGATTTACAAAGCAGATTTTCAAAACTGAGATTTACAAAACTGAGATTTTCAAAACTGAGATTTACAAAACTGAGATTTACAAAACTGAGATTTACAAAACTAAGATTTTCAAAACTGAGATTTACAAAACTGAGATTTTCAAAACTGAGATTTACAAAACTGAGATTTACAAAACTGAGATTTTCAAACCTGAGATTTATAAAACTGAGATTTACAAAACTGAGATTTACAAAACTGAGATTTTCAAAACCGAGATTTACAAAACTGAGATTTTCAAAACTGAGATTTACTAAACTGAGATTTACAAAACTGAGATTTACAAAACTGAGATTTTCAAAACTGAGATTAACAAAACTGAGATTTACAAAACTGAGATTTACAAAACTAAGATTTTCAAAACTGAGATTTACAAAACTGAGATTTACAAAACTAAGATTTACAAAACTGAGATTTACAAAACTGAGATTTTCAAAACTGCGATTTACAAAACTGAGATTTACAAAACTGAGATTTACAAAACTGAGATTTACAAAACTGAGATTTTCAAAACTGAGATTTACAAAACTGAGATTTACAAAACTAAGATTTACAAAACTGAGATTTTCAAAACTGAGATTTACAAAACTGAGATTTTCAAAACTGAGATTTACAAAACTCAGATTTTCAAAACTGAGATTTACAAAACTGAGATTTTCAAAACTGACATTTACAAAACTGAGATTTACAAAACTGAGATTTTCAAAACAGAGATTTACAAAACTGAGATTTTCAAAACTGAAATTTACAAAACTGAGATTTACAAAACTGACATTTTTAAAACTGAGATTTACAAAACTGAGATTTTCAAAACTGAGATTTACAAAACTGAGATTTTCAAAACTGAGATTTTCAAAACTGAGATTTTCAAAACTGAGATTTTCAAAACTGAGATTTACAAAACTGAGATTTACAAAACTGAGATTTTCAAAACTGAGATTTACAAAGCAGATTTTCAAAACTGAGATTTACAAAACTGAGATTTTCAAAACTGAGATTTTTAAAACTGAGATTTTCAAAACTGAGATTTACAAAACTGAGCTTTACAAAACTGAGATTTTCAAAACTGAGATTTTTAAAACTGAGATTTTCAAAACTGAGATTTACAAACCTGAGATTTACAAAACTGAGATTTACAAAACTGAGATTTTTAAAACCAAGATTTACAAAACTGAGATTTTCAAAACTGAGATTTTCAAAACTGAGATTTTCATAACTGAGATTTACAAAACTGAGATTTTCAAAACTGAGATTTAAAAAACTGAGATTTACAAAACTGAGATTTTCAAAACTGAGATTTTCAAAACTGAGATTTACAAAACTGAGATTTTCAAAACTGAGATTTTCAAAACTGAGATTTACAAAACTGAGATTTACAAAACTGAGATTTTCAAAACTGAGATTTACAAAGCAGATTTTCAAAACTGAGATTTACAAAACTGAGATTTTCAAAACTGAGATTTTTAAAACTGAGATTTTCAAAACTGAGATTTACAAAACTGAGCTTTACAAAACTGAGATTTTCAAAACTGAGATTTTTAAAACTGAGATTTTCAAAACTGAGATTTACAAACCTGAGATTTACAAAACTGAGATTTACAAAACTGAGATTTTTAAAACCAAGATTTACAAAACTGAGATTTTCAAAACTGAGATTTTCAAAACTGAGATTTTCATAACTGAGATTTACAAAACTGAGATTTTCAAAACTGAGATTTAAAAAACTGAGATTTACAAAACTGAGATTTTCAAAACTGAGATTTTCAAAACTGAGATTTACAAAACTGAGATTTTCAAAACTGAGATTTACAAAACTGAGATTTACAAAACTGAGATTTTCAAAACTGAGATTTACAAAACTGAGATTTTCAAAACTGAGATTTAAAAAACTGAGATTTACAAAACTGAGATTTTCAAAACTGAGATTTACAAAACTGAGATTTTCAAAACTGAGATTTACAAAACTGAGATTTTCAAAACTGAGATTTACAAAACTGAGATTTACAAAACTGAGATTTACAAAACTGAGATTTTCAAAACTGAGATTTACAAAACTGAGATTTACAAAACTGAGATTTACAAAACTGAGATTTACAAAACTGAGATTTTCAAAACTGAGATTTAAAAAACTGAGATTTACAAAACTGAGATTTTCAAAACTGAGATTTACAAAACTGAGATTTTCAAAACTGAGATTTACAAAACTGAGATTTACAAAACTGAGATTTTCAAAACTGAGATTTACAAAACTGAGATTTACAAAACTGAGATTTTCAAAACTGAGATTTACAAAACTGAGATTTACAAAACTGAGATTTACAAAACTGAGATTTTCAAAACCAAGATTTTCAAAACTGAGATTTACAAAACTGAGATTTTCAAAACTGAGATTTACAAAGCAGATTTTCAAAACTGAGATTTACAAAACTGAGATTTTCAAAACTGAGATTTTTAAAACTGAGATTTTCAAAACTGAGATTTACAAAACTGAGATTTACAAAACTGAGATTTTCAAAACTGAGATTTTCAAAACTGAGATTTACAAAACTGAGATTTACAAAACTGAGATTTTCAAAACCAAGATTTACAAAACTGAGATTTACAAAACTGAGATTTACAAAACTGAGATTTACAAAACTGAGATTTACAAAAGTGAGATAAATCTCAGTTTTGTAAACAAAACCGCTCGTTTCAAATCCGCTCGCTCCAAAACCGCTCGCTGCAAAACCGCTCGAATCAAAACCGCTCGCTCCAAAACCGCTCGAATCAAAACCGCTCGCTCCAAAACCGCTCGTTCCAAAACCGCTCGTTCCAAAACCGCTCGTTCCAAAACCGCTCGTTCCAAAACCGCTTGTTCCAAAACCGCTCGTTCCAAAACCGCTCGCTCCAAAACCGCTCGCTGCAAAACCGCTCGAATCAAAACCGCTCGCTCCAAAACCGCTCGCTCCAAAACCTCTCGTTCCAAAACCGCTCGAATCAAAACCGCTTGCTCCAAAACCGCTCGCTCCGAAACCGCTCGCTCCAAAACCGCTCGCTCCAAAACCGCTCGTTCCAAAACCGCTCGCTCCAAAACCGCTCGTTCCAAAACCGCTCGCTCCAAAACCGCTCGCTCCTAAACCGCTCGCTCCAAAACCGCTCGAATCAAAACCGCTTGCTCCAAAACCGCTCGAATCAAAACCGCTCGCTCGAAATTTACAAAACTGAGATTTACAAAACTGACATTTTTAAAACTGAGATTTACAAAACTGAGATTTTCAAAACTGAGATTTACAAAACTGAGATTTTCAAAACTGAGATTTTCAAAACTGAGATTTTCAAAACTGAGATTTTCAAAACTGAGATTTACAAAACTGAGATTTACAAAACTAAGATTTTCAAAACTGAGATTTACAAAACTGAGATTTTCAAAACTGAGATTAACAAAACTGAGATTTACAAAACTGAGATTTACAAAACTGAGATTTACAAAACTGAGATTTACAAAACTAAGATTTTCAAAACTGAGATTTACAAAACTGAGATTTACAAAACTAAGATTTACAAAACTGAGATTTACAAAACTGGGATTTTCAAAACTGAGATTTACAAAACTGAGATTTACAAAACTGAGATTTACAAAACTGAGATTTACAAAACTGAGATTTTCAAAACTGAGATTTTCAAAACTGAGATTTTCAAAACTGAGATTTACAAAGCAGATTTTCAAAACTGAGATTTACAAAACTGAGATTTTCAAAACTGAGATTTTTAAAACTGAGATTTTAAAAACTGAGATTTACAAAACTGAGATTTACAAAACTGAGATTTACAAAACTGAGATTTACAAAACTGAGATTTACAAAACTGAGATTTACAAAACTGAGATTTACAAAACTGAGATTTACAAAACTGAGATTTTCAAAACTGAGAATTACAAAACTGAGATTTTCAAAACTGAGATTAACAAAACTGAGATTTACAAAACTGAGATTTACAAAACTAAGATTTTCAAAACTGAGATTTACAAAACTGAGATTTACAAAACTAAGATTTACAAAACTGAGATTTACAAAACTGAGATTTTCAAAACTGAGATTTACAAAACTGAGATTTACAAAACTGAGATTTACAAAACTGTGATTTACAAAACTGAGATTTAAAAACTGAGATTTACAAAACTGAGATTTACAAAACTGAGATTTACAAAACTAAGATTTTCAAAACTGAGATTTACAAAACTGAGATTTTCAAAACTGAGATTTACAAAACTGAGATTTTCAAAACTGAGATTTACAAAACTGAGATTTTCAAAACTGAGATTTACAAAACTGAGATTTACAAAACTGAGATTTACAAAACTGAGATTTTCAAAACTGAGATTTACAAAACTGAGATTTTCAAAACTGAAATTTACAAAACTGAGATTTACAAAACTGAGATTTTCAAAACTGAGATTTACAAAACTGAGATTTTCAAAACTGAGATTTACAAAACTGAGATTTTCAAAACTGAGATTTACAAAACTGAGATTTTCAAAACTGAAATTTACAAAACTGAGATTTACAAAACTGACATTTTTAAAACTGAGATTTACAAAACTGAGATTTTCAAAACTGAGATTTACAAAACTGAGATTTTCAAAACTGAGATTTTCAAAACTGAGATTTTCAAAACTGAGATTTTCAAAACTGAGATTTACAAAACTGAGATTTACAAAACTGAGATTTTCAAAACTGAGATTTACAAAACTGAGATTTACAAAACTGAGATTTACAAAACTGAGATTTACAAAACTGAGATTTTCAAAACTGAGAATTACAAAACTGAGATTTTCAAAACTGAGATTAACAAAACTGAGATTTACAAAACTGAGATTTACAAAACTAAGATTTTCAAAACTGAGATTTACAAAACTGAGATTTACAAAACTAAGATTTACAAAACTGAGATTTACAAAACTGAGATTTTCAAAACTGAGATTTACAAAACTGAGATTTACAAAACTGAGATTTACAAAACTGTGATTTACAAAACTGAGATTTAAAAACTGAGATTTACAAAACTGAGATTTACAAAACTGAGATTTACAAAACTGACATTTTTAAAACTGAGATTTACAAAACTGAGATTTTCAAAACTGAGATTTACAAAACTGAGATTTTCAAAACTGAGATTTACAAAACTGAGATTTTCAAAACTGAGATTTTCAAAACTGAGATTTACAAAACTGAGATTTACAAAACTGAGATTTTCAAAACTGAGATTTACAAAGCAGATTTTCAAAACTGAGATTTACAAAACTGAGATTTTCAAAACTGAGATTTTTAAAACTGAGATTTTCAAAACTGAGATTTACAAAACTGAGATTTACAAAACTGAGATTTTCAAAACTAAGATTTTTAAAACTGAGATTTTCAAAACTGAGATTTACAAAACTGAGATTTACAAAACTGAGATTTACAAAACTGAGATTTTCAAAACCAAGATTTACAAAACTGAGATTTTCAAAACTGAGATTTTCAAAACTGAGATTTACAAAACTGAGATTTACAAAACTGAGATTTACAAAACTGAGATTTACAAAACTGAAATTTTCAAAACTGAGATTTTCAAAACTGAGATTTACAAAACTGAGATTTTCAAAACTGAGATTTACAAAACTGAGATTTTCAAAACTGAGATTTACAAAACTGAGATTTACAAAACTGAGATTTACAAAACTGAGATTTACAAAACTGAGATTTTCAAAACTGAGATTTTCAAAACTGAGATTTACAAAACTGAGATTTTCAAAACTGAGATTTACAAAACTGAGATTTACAAAACTGAGATTTTCATAACTGAGATTTACAAAACTGAGATTTTCAAAACTGAGATTTAAAAAACTGAGATTTACAAAACTGAGATTTTCAAAACTGAGATTTTCATAACTGAGATTTACAAAACTGAGATTTTCAAAACTGAGATTTAAAAAACTGAGATTTACAAAACTGAGATTTTCAAAACTGAGATTTTCAAAACTGAGATTTACAAAACTGAGATTTTCAAAACTGAGATTTACAAAACTGAGATTTACCAAACTGAGATTTTCAAAACTGAGATTTACAAAACTGAGATTTTCAAAACTGAGATTTAAAAAACTGAGATTTACAAAACTGAGATTTTCAAAACTGAGATTTACAAAACTGAGATTTTCAAAACTGAGATTTTCAAAACTGAGATTTTCAAAACTGAGATTTTCAAAACTGAGATTTACAAAACTGAGATTTACAAAACTGAGATTTTCAAAACTGAGAGTTACAAAGCAGATTTTCAAAACTGAGATTTACAAAACTGAGATTTTCAAAACTGAGATTTTTAAAACTGAGATTTTCAAAACTGAGATTTACAAAACTGAGATTTTCAAAACTGAAATTTACAAAACTGAGATTTACAAAACTGACATTTTTAAAACTGAGATTTACAAAACTGAGATTTTCAAAACTGAGATTTACAAAACTGAGATTTTCAAAACTGAGATTTTACAAAACTGAGATTTTCAAAACTGAGATTTACAAAACTGAGATTTACAAAACTGAGATTTACAAAACTGAGATTTTCAAAACTGAGATTTACAAAACTGAGATTTTCAAAACTGAAATTTACAAAACTGAGATTTACAAAACTGACATTTTTAAAACTGAGATTTACAAAACTGAGATTTTCAAAACTGAGATTTACAAAACTGAGATTTTCAAAACTGAGATTTTCAAAACTGAGATTTTCAAAACTGAGATTTTCAAAACTGAGATTTACAAAACTGAGATTTACAAAACTGAGATTTTCAAAACTGAGATTTACAAAGCAGATTTTCAAAACTGAGATTTACAAAACTGAGATTTTCAAAACTGAGATTTTTAAAACTGAGATTTTCAAAACTGAGATTTACAAAACTGAGATTTACAAAACTGAGATTTTCAAAACTAAGATTTTTAAAACTGAGATTTTCAAAACTGAGATTTACAAAACTGAGATTTACAAAACTGAGATTTACAAAACTGAGATTTTCAAAACCAAGATTTACAAAACTGAGATTTTCAAAACTGAGATTTACAAAACTGAGATTTACAAAACTGAGATTTACAAAACTGAGATTTACAAAACTGAGATTTACAAAACTGAAATTTTCAAAACTGAGATTTTCAAAACTGAGATTTACAAAACTGAGATTTTCAAAACTGAGATTTACAAAACTGAGATTTTCAAAACTGAGATTTACAAAACTGAGATTTACAAAACTGAGATTTACAAAACTGAGATTTACAAAACTGAGATTTTCAAAACTGAGATTTTCAAAACTGAGATTTACAAAACTGAGATTTTCAAAACTGAGATTTACAAAACTGAGATTTACAAAACTGAGATTTTCATAACTGAGATTTACAAAACTGAGATTTTCAAAACTGAGATTTAAAAAACTGAGATTTACAAAACTGAGATTTTCAAAACTGAGATTTTCAAAACTGAGATTTACAAAACTGAGATTTTCAAAACTGAGATTTACAAAACTGAGATTTACCAAACTGAGATTTTCAAAACTGAGATTTACAAAACTGAGATTTTCAAAACTGAGATTTAAAAAACTGAGATTTACAAAACTGAGATTTTCAAAACTGAGATTTACAAAACTGAGATTTTCAAAACTGAGATTTACAAAACTGAGATTTTCAAAACTGAGATTTACAAAACTGAGATTTACAAAACTGAGATTTTCATAACTGAGATTTACAAAACTGAGATTTTCAAAACTGAGATTTGAAAAACTGAGATTTACAAAACTGAGATTTTCAAAACTGAGATTTTCAAAACTGAGATTTACCGAACTGAGATTTACAAAAGTGAGATAAATCTCAGTTTCGTAAACAAAACCGCTCGCTCCAAATCCGCTCGCTCCAAAACCGCTCGCTGCAAAACCGCTCGAATCAAAACCGCTCGCTCCAGAACCGCTCGAATCAAAACCGCTCGCTTCAAAACCGCTCGCTCCAAAACCGCTTGTTCCAAAACCGCTCGTTCCAAAACCGCTCACTCAGAAACCGCTCGCTCCAAAACCGCTCGAATCAAAACCGCTCGCTCCAAAACCGCTCGCTCCAAAACCTCTCGTTCCAAAACCGCTCGAATCAAAACCGCTTGCTCCAAAACCGCTCGCTCCAAAACCGCTCGCTCCAAAACCGCTCGTTCCAAAACCGCTCGCTCCAAAACCGCTCGCTCCTAAACCGCTCGCTCCAAAACCGCTCGAATCAAAACCGCTCGAATCAAAACCGCTTGCTCCAAAACCGCTCGAATCAAAACCGCTCGCTCCAAAACCGCTCGTTCCAAAACCGCTCGTTCCAAAACCGCTCGTTCCAAAACCGCTCGTTCCAAATCGCTTGTTCCAAAACCACTCGTTCCAAAACCGCTCGCTGCAAAACCGCTCGAATCAAAACCGCTCGCTCCAAAACCGCTCGCTCCAAAACCGCTCGTTCCAAAACCGCTCGAAACAAAACCGCTTGCTCCAAAACCGCTCGCTCCAAAACCGCTCGCTCCAAAACCACTCGTTCCAAAACCGCTCGCTCCAAAACCGCTCGTTCCAAAACCGCTCGTTCCAAAACCGCTCGCTCCAAAACCGCTCGCTCCAAAACCGCTCGAATCAAAACCGCTCGGTGCAAAACCGCTCGAATCAAATCCGCTCGCTCCAAAACCGCTCGAATCAAAACCGGTCGAATCAAAACCGAGATTTACAAAACTGAGATTTACAAAACTGAGATTTTCAAAACTGAGATTTTCAAAACTGAGATTTACAAAACTGAGATTTACAAAACTGAGATTTACAAAACTGAGATTTACAAAACTAAGATTTACAAAACTGAGATTTACAAAACTGAGATTTTCAAAACTGAGATTTACAAAACTGAGATTTTCAAACCTGAGATTTACAAAACTGAGATTTACAAAACTGAGATTTACAAAACTGAGATTTTCAAAACTGAGATTTACAAAACTTAAATTTTCAAAACTGAGATTTGCAAAACTGAGATTTTCAGAACTGAGATTTACAAAACTGAGATTTTCAAAACTGAGATTTTCAAAACTGAAATTTACAAAACTGAGATTTACTAAACTGAGATTTACAAAACTGAGATTTACAAAACTCAGATTTACAAAACTGAGATTTACAAAACTCAGATTTACAAAACTGAGATTTACAAAACTGAGATTTACAAAACTGAGATTTACAAAACACAGATTTACAAAACTGAGATTTACAAAACTGAGTTTTACAAAACACAGATTTACAAAACTGAGATTGACAAAACTGAGATTTACAAAACAGAGATTTATAAAACCGAGATTTACAAAACTGAGATTTACAAAACTGAGATTTACAAAACTGAGATTTACAAAACCGAGATTTACAAAACTGAGATTTTCAAAACTGAGATTTACAAAACTGAGATTTACAAAACTGAGATTTACAAAACTGAGATTTACAAAACTCAGATTTACAAAACTGAGATTTAAAAAATTGAGATTTTCAAAACTGAGATTTACAAAACTGAGATTTACAAAACTCAGATTTACAAAACTGAGATTAACAAAACTGAGATTTACAAAACTGAGATTTTCAAAACTGAGATTTTCAAAACTGAAATTTACAAAACTGAGATTTACAGAACTGAGATTTTCAAAACTGAGATTTTCAAAACTGAGATTTACTAAACTGAGATTTACAAAACTGAGATTTACAAAACTGAGATTTTCAAAACTGAGATTTTCAAAACTGAGATTTACAAAACTGAGATTTACAAAGCTGAGATTTACAAAACTCAGATTTACAAAACTGAGATTTACAAAACTCAGATTTACAAAACTCAGATTTACAAAACTGAGATTTACAAAACTGAGATTTACAAAACTGAGATTTTCAAAACTGAGATTTTCAAAACTGAGATTTACAAAACTGAGATTTACAAAACTGAGATTTACAAAACCGAGATTTACAAAACTGAGATTTTCAAAACTGAAATTTACAAAACTGAGATTTACAAAACTGAGATATACAAAACTGAGATTTACAAAACTCAGATTTACAAAACTGAGATTTACAAAACTGAGATTTACAAAACTCAGATTTTCAAAACCGAGATTTACAAAACTGAGATTCTCAAAACTGAGATTTATAAAACCGAGATTTACAAAACTGAGATTTACAAAACTCAAATTTACAAAACTGAGATTTACAAAACTGAGATTTGCAAAACTGAGATTTTCAGAACTGAGATTTACAAAACTGAGATTTACAAAACTCAAATTTACAAAACTGAGATTTACAAAACTGACATTTGCAAAACTGAGATTTTCAGAACTGAGATTTACAAAACTGAGATTTACAAAACTGTACAAAACCGAGATTTTCAGAACTGAGATTTTCAAAACTGAGATTTACAAAACCGAGATTTACAAAACTGAGATTTTCAAAACTGAAATTTACAAAACTGAGATTTACAAAACTGAGATATACAAAACTGAGATTTACAAAACTCAGATTTACAAAACTGAGATTTACAAAACTGAGATTTACAAAACTCAGATTTTCAAAACCGAGATTTACAGAACTGAGATTCTCAAAACTGAGATTTACAAAACCGAGATTTACAAAACTGAGATTTTCAAAACTGAGATTTTCAAAACTGAGATTTACAAAACTGAGATTTACAAAACTCAAATTTACAAAACTGAGATTTACAAAACTGAGATTTGCAAAACTGAGATTTTCAGAACTGAGATTTACAAAACTGAGATTTACAAAACTGTACAGAACCGAGATTTTCAGAACTGAGATTTTCAAAACTGAGATTTACAAAACTGAGATTTACAAAACTGAGATTTACAAAACTGAGATTTACAAAACTGAGATTTACAAAACTGAGATTTACAAAACTGATATTTACAAAACTGAGATTTACAAAACTGAGATTTTTAAAACTGAGATAAATCTCAGTTTTGTAAACAAAACTGAGACTTTCAAAACCGCTCGCTCCAAAACCGCTCGCTCCGAATCTGCTCACTCCTAAACCGCTCGCTCCTAAACCGCTCGAATCAAAACCGCTCGCTCCAAAACCGCTAGAATCAAAACCGCTCGCTCCAAAACCGCTCGAATCAAAACCGCTCGCTCCAAAACCGCTCGAATTAAGACCGCTCGTTCCAAAACCGCTCGAATCAAAACCGCTCCCTCTTAAACCGCTCGAAACAAAACCGCTCGCTCCAAAACCGCTCGAATTAAAACCGCTCGCTCCAAAACCGCTCAAATTAAAACCGCTCGAATTAAAACCGCTCGAAACAAAACCGCTCGGATTTAAACCGCTCGAATCAAAACCGCTCAGTCCAAAACCGCTCGAATCAAAACCGCTCGCTTAAAAACCGCTCGAATCAAAACCGCTCCTTCCAAAACCGTTCGAATCAAAACCCCTTGGTTCAAATCCGACTAATTGACACACGAGAAACACAGATTTGTAATCCGCGTTCAAATTGGATTCTTCGTTCGGCCGCTACAGCCGTTCAAAGTGTGAAAAAATCCACTTTTTTCAAAAAATTTCATAGTGACTGGCTAACTTTTTTGCAATTTTCTCTGGATGAAATTTTTTAACGGCAATCGTTTTATCTCGTTCTTCAGATGAAAAAACAGGGATTACATAAAGGTCAACGATGATTTTTAAAAAAGTTGTTTTTTCGATTTTTTCCTTTTTCGAGTTTTTTTGCTAACGCGTCACGGCTTTAAAATAGATATTTGTTCCTGCGAAAGTACATTTTCTGAAGCGTCTTGAAGCGATCTTTCGAGTGACGGTTTTGACTGAGTGGTTTTGAATTGAGCGGTTTTGGACTGAGCGGTTTTGAACCGAGCGGTTTTGGACTGAGCGGTTTTAAACCGAGCGGTTTTAAACCGAGCGGTTTTAAACTGAGCGGTTTTGTGCTGAGCGGTTTTGAACTGAGCGGTATTGGACTGAGCGGTTTTGGACTGAGCGGTTTTAAACTGAGCGGTTTTGAACTGAGCGGTTTTGGACTGAGCGGTTTTAAACTAAGCGGTTTTGAAAGGAGCGGTTTTGGACCGAACGGTTTTTAAATAAGCGGTTTTGAACTGAGCGGTTTTAAGCTGAGCGGTTTCGGACTGAGCGGTTTTGGACTGAGCGGTTTTGAACTGAGCGGTTTTGGACTGAGCGGTTTTGAACTGAGCGGTTTTAAACTGAGCGGTTTTGTGCTGAGCGGTTTTAAACGAGCGGTTTTGGACTAAGCGATTTTGAACTGAGCGGTTTTGAACCGAACGGTTTTAAACTGAGCGGTTTTGGACTGAGCGGTTTTAAACTGAGCGGTTTTGAAAGGAGCGGTTTTGGACCGAGCGGTTCTTAAATAAGCGGTTTTGAACTGAGCGGTTTTGGACTGAGCGGTTTTAAACTGAACGGTTTCGGACTGAGCGGTTTTGGACTGAGCGGTTTTTGACTAAGCGGTTTTGAACTGAGCGGTTTCGAACTAAGCGGTTTTAAACTGAGCGGTTTTGAACTGAGCGGTTTTGAACTAAGCGGTTTTGGACTGAGCGGTTTTTGACTGAGCGGTTTTGAACTAAGCGGTTTCGAACTGAGCGGTTTTAAACTGAGCGGTTTTGAACTAAGCGGTTTTGGACTGAGCGGTTTTTGACTGAGCGGTTTTGAACTGAGCGGTTTCGAACTGAGCGGTTTTAAACTGAGCGGTTTTGGACTGAGCGGTTTTGAACTAAGCGGTTTTGAACTGAGCGGTTGTAGACTGAGCGGTTTTGAACTAAGCGGTCTTGAACTGAGCGGTTTTGGACTGAGCGGTTTTGAACTAAGCGGTTTTGAACTGAGCGGTTTGAACTGAGCGGTTTTGGACTGAGCGGTTTTCAAAACTGAGATTTTCAAAACTGAGATTTACAAAACTGAGATTTTCAAAACTGAGATTTACAAAACTAAGATTTGCAAAACTGAGATTTACAAAACTGAGATTTACAAAACTGAGATTTTCAAAAATGAGATTTTTAAAACTGAGATTTACAAAACTGAGATTTACAAAACTGAGATTTGCAAAACTGAGATTTACAAGACTGAGATTTACAAAACTGAGATTTACAAAACTGAGATTTACACAACTGAGATTTTCAAAACTGAGATTTTCAAAACTGAGATTTACAAAACTGAGATTTACAAAACTGAGATTTACAAAACTGAGATTTACAAAACTCAGATTTACAAAACTGAGATTTAAAAAATTGAGATTTTCAAAACTGAGATTTACAAAACTGAGATTTACACAACTGAGATTTTCAAAACTGAGATTTTCAAAACTGAGATTTACAAAACTGAGATTTACAAAACTGAGATTTACAAAACTGAGATTTACAAAACTGAGATTTACAAAACTCAGATTTACAAAACTGAGATTTAAAAAATTGAGATTTTCAAAACTGAGATTTACAAAACTGAGATTTACAAAACTCAGATTTACAAAACTGAGATTAACAAAACTGAGATTTACAAAACTGAGATTTTCAAAACTGAGATTTTCAAAACTGAAATTTACAAAACTGAGATTTACAGAACTGAGATTTTCAAAACTGAGATTTTCAAAACTGAGATTTACTAAACTGAGATTTACAAAACTGAGATTTACAAAACTGAGATTTTCAAAACTGAGATTTTCAAAACTGAGATTTACAAAACTGAGATTTACAAAGCTGAGATTTACAAAACTCAGATTTACAAAACTGAGATTTACAAAACTCAGATTTACAAAACTCAGATTTACAAAACTGAGATTTACAAAACTGAGATTTACAAAACTGAGATTTTCAAAACTGAGATTTTCAAAACTGAGATTTACAAAACTGAGATTTACAAAACTGAGATTTACAAAACCGAGATTTACAAAACTGAGATTTTCAAAACTGAAATTTACAAAACTGAGATTTACAAAACTGAGATATACAAAACTGAGATTTACAAAACTCAGATTTACAAAACTGAGATTTACAAAACTGAGATTTACAAAACTCAGATTTTCAAAACCGAGATTTACAGAACTGAGATTCTCAAAACTGAGATTTACAAAACTGAGATTTTCAAAACAGAGATTTACAAAACTGAGATTTTCAAAACTGAGATTTTCAAAACTGAGATTTACAAAACTGAGATTTACAAAACTCAAATTTACAAAACTGAGATTTTCAAAACTGAGATTTACAAAACTGAGATTTACAAAACTCAAATTTACAAAACTGAGATTTACAAAACTGAGATTTGCAAAACTGAGATTTTCAGAACTAAGATTTACAAAACTGAGATTTACAAAACTGTACAAAACTGAGATTTTCAGAACTGAGATTTTCAAAACTGAGATTTACAAAACTGAGATTTACAAAACTGAGATTTACAAAACTGAGATTTACAAAACTGAGATTTACAAAACTGAGATTTACAAAACTGATATTTACAAAACTGAGATTTACAAAACTGAGATTTTTAAAACTGAGATAAATCTCAGTTTTGTAAACAAAACTGAGACTTTCAAAACCGCTCGCTCCAAAACCGCTCGCTCCGAATCTGCTCACTCCTAAACCGCTCGCTCCTAAACCGCTCGAATCAAAACCGCTCGCTCCAAAACCGCTAGAATCAAAACCGCTCGCTCCAAAACCGCTCGAATCAAAACCGCTCGCTCCAAAACCGCTCGAATTAAGACCGCTCGTTCCAAAACCGCTCGAATCAAAACCGCTCCCTCTTAAACCGCTCGAAACAAAACCGCTCGCTCCAAAACCGCTCGAATTAAAACCGCTCGCTCCAAAACCGCTCAAATTAAAACCGCTCGAATTAAAACCGCTCGCTCCAAAACCGCTCGCTCCAAAACCACTCAAATTAAAACCGCTCGCTCCAAAACCGCTCAAATCTAAACCGCTCGAATTAAAACCGCTCGCTCCAAAACCGCTCGCTCCAAAACCGCTCGCTCCGAAACCGCTCGCTCCAAAACCGCTCGAATTAAAACCGCTCGAATCAAAACCGCTCGCTCCAAAACCGCTCGAAACAAAACCGCTCGCCTCAAAACAGCTCGAATTAAAATCGCTCGCTCCAAAACCGCTCGAATCAAAACCGCTCGCTCCAAAACTGCTCGAATCAAAACCGCTCGCTTAAAAACCGCTCGAATCAAAACCGCTCCTTCCAAAACCGTTCGAATCAAAACCCCTTGGTTCAAATCCGACTAATTGACACACGAGAAACACAGATTTGTAATCCGCGTTCAAATTGGATTCTTCGTTCGCCCGCTACAGCCGTTCAAAGTGTGAAAAAATCCACTTTTTTCAAAAAATTTCATAGTGACTGGCTAACTTTTTTGCAATTTTCTCTGGATGAAATTTTTTAACGGCAATCGTTTTATCTCGTTCTTCTGATGAAAAAACAGGGATTACATAAAGGTCAACGATGATTTTTAAAAAAGTTGTTTTTTCGTTTTTTCCATTTTCGAGTTTTTTTGCTAACGCGTCACGGCTTTAAAATTGATATTTGTTCCTGCGAAAGTACATTTTCTGAAGCGTCTTGAAGCGATCTTTCGAGTGACGGTTTTGACTGAGCGGTTTTGAACTGAGCGGTTTTGGACTGAGCGGTTTTGAACCGAGCGGTTTTGGACTGAGCGGTTTTGGACTGAGCGGTTTTGAACCGAGCGGTTTTAAACCGAGCGGTTTTAAACTGAGCGGTTTTGTGCTGAGCGGTTTTGAACTGAGCGGTATTGGACTGAGCGGTTTTGGACTGAGCGGTTTTAAACTGAGCGGTTTTGAACTGAGCGGTTTTGGACTGAGCGGTTTTTGACTGAGCGGTTTTAAACTAAGCGGTTTTGAAAGGAGCGGTTTTGGACCGAGCGGTTTTTAAATAAGCGGTTTTGAACTGAGCGGTTTTAAGCTGAGCGGTTTCGGACTGAGCGGTTTTGGACTGAGCGGTTTTGAACTGAGCGGTTTTGGACTGAGCGGTTTTGAACTGAGCGGTTTTAAACTGAGCGGTTTTGTGCTGAGCGGTTTTAAACGAGCGGTTTTGGACTAAGCGGTTTTGAACTGAGCGGTTTTGAACCGAACGGTTTTAAACTGAGTGGTTTTGGACTGAGCGGTTTTAAACTGAGCGGTTTTGAAAGGAGCGGTTTTGGACCGAGCGGTTCTTAAATAAGCGGTTTTGAACTGAGATTTACAAAACTGAGATTTTCAAAACTGAGATTTACAAAACTGAGATTTACAAAACTCAGATTTACAAAACTGAGATTTACAAAACTGAGATTTACAAAACTGAGATTTACAAAACACAGATTTACAAAACTGAGATTTACAAAACTGAGATTTACAAAACAGAGATTTACAAAACCGAGATTTACAAAACTGAGATTTACAAAACTGAGATTTACAAAACTGAGATTTACAAAACCGAGATTTACAAAACTGTGATTTTCAAAACTGAGATTTACAAAACTGAGATTTACAAAACTGAGATTTACAAAACTGAGATTTACAAAACTCAGATTTACAAAACTGAGATTTACAAAACTGAGATTTACAAAACTCAGATTTTCAAAACTGAGATTTACAAAACTGAGATTTTCAAAATCGAGATTTACAGAACTGAGATTTTCAAAACTGAGATTTACAAAACTGAGATTTTCAAAACTGAGATTTACAAAACTGAGATTTACAAAACTCTGATTTACAAAACTGTGATTTACAAAACTCAGATTTACAAAACTGAGATTTACAAAACTGAGATTTACAAAACTCAGATTTTCAAAACTGAGATTTACAAAACTGAGATTTTCAAAATCGAGATTTACAGAACTGAGATTTTCAAAACTGAGATTTACAAAACTGAGATTTACAAAACTGAGATTTACAAAACTGAGATTTACAAAACTGAGATTTACAAATTTGAGATTTTCAAAACTGAGATTTTCAAAACTGAGATTTTCAAAACTGAGATTTACAAAACTGAGATTTACAAAAGTGAGATTTACAAAACTGAGATTTTCAAAACTGAGATTTTCAAAACTGAGATTTACAAAACTGAGATTTACAAAACTGAGATTTTCAAAATCGAGATTTACAGAACTGAGATTTTCAAAACTGAGATTTACAAAACTGAGATTTTCAAAACTGAGATTTACAAAACTGAGATTTACAAAACTCAGATTTACAAAACTGTGATTTACAAAACTCAGATTTACAAAACTGAGATTTACAAAACTGAGATTTACAAAACTCAGATTTTCAAAACTGAGATTTACAAAACTGAGATTTTCAAAATCGAGATTTACAGAACTGAGATTTTCAAAACTGAGATTTACAAAACTGAGATTTACAAAACTGAGATTTACAAAACTGAGATTTACAAAACTGAGATTTACAAAACTGAGATTTACAAATTTGAGATTTTCAAAACTGAGATTTACAAAACTGAGATTTTCAAAACTGAGATTTACAAAACTGAGATTTACAAAACTGAGATTTACAAAACTGAGATTTACAAAACTGAGATTTTCAAAACTGAGATTTACAAAACTGAGATTTACAAAACTGAGATTTTCAAAATCGAGATTTACAGAACTGAGATTTTCAAAACTGAGATTTACAAAACTGAGATTTTCAAAACTGAGATTTACAAAACTGAGATTTACAAAACTCAGATTTACAAAACTGTGATTTACAAAACTCAGATTTACAAAACTGAGATTTACAAAACTGAGATTTACAAAACTCAGATTTTCAAAACTGAGATTTACAAAACTGAGATTTTCAAAACTGAAATTTACAAAACTGAGATTTACAAAACTGACATTTTTAAAACTGAGATTTACAAAACTGAGATTTTCAAAACTGAGATTTACAAAACTGAGATTTTCAAAACTGAGATTTTACAAAACTGAGATTTTCAAAACTGAGATTTACAAAACTGAGATTTACAAAACTGAGATTTACAAAACTGAGATTTTCAAAACTGAGATTTACAAAACTGAGATTTTCAAAACTGAAATTTACAAAACTGAGATTTACAAAACTGACATTTTTAAAACTGAGATTTACAAAACTGAGATTTTCAAAACTGAGATTTACAAAACTGAGATTTTCAAAACTGAGATTTTCAAAACTGAGATTTTCAAAACTGAGATTTTCAAAACTGAGATTTACAAAACTGAGATTTACAAAACTGAGATTTTCAAAACTGAGATTTACAAAGCAGATTTTCAAAACTGAGATTTACAAAACTGAGATTTACAAAACTGAGATTTTTAAAACTGAGATTTTTAAAACTGAGATTTTCAAAACTGAGATTTACAAAACTGAGATTTACAAAACTGAGATTTACAAAACTGAGATTTTCAAAACCAAGATTTACAAAACTGAGATTTTCAAAACTGAGATTTTCAAAACTGAGATTTACAAAACTGAGATTTACAAAACTGAGATTTACAAAACTGAGATTTACAAAACTGAAATTTTCAAAACTGAGATTTTCAAAACTGAGATTTACAAAACTGAGATTTTCAAAACTGAGATTTACAAAACTGAGATTTTCAAAACTGAGATTTACAAAACTGAGATTTACAAAACTGAGATTTACAAAACTGAGATTTACAAAACTGAGATTTTCAAAACTGAGATTTTCAAAACTGAGATTTACAAAACTGAGATTTTCAAAACTGAGATTTACAAAACTGAGATTTACAAAACTGAGATTTTCATAACTGAGATTTACAAAACTGAGATTTTCAAAACTGAGATTTAAAAAACTGAGATTTACAAAACTGAGATTTTCAAAACTGAGATTTTCAAAACTGAGATTTACAAAACTGAGATTTTCAAAACTGAGATTTACAAAACTGAGATTTACCAAACTGAGATTTTCAAAACTGAGATTTACAAAACTGAGATTTTCAAAACTGAGATTTAAAAAACTGAGATTTACAAAACTGAGATTTTCAAAACTGAGATTTACAAAACTGAGATTTTCAAAACTGAGATTTACAAAACTGAGATTTTCAAAACTGAGATTTACAAAACTGAGATTTACAAAACTGAGATTTTCATAACTGAGATTTACAAAACTGAGATTTTCAAAACTGAGATTTGAAAAACTGAGATTTACAAAACTGAGATTTTCAAAACTGAGATTTTCAAAACTGAGATTTACCGAACTGAGATTTACAAAAGTGAGATAAATCTCAGTTTCGTAAACAAAACCGCTCGCTCCAAATCCGCTCGCTCCAAAACCGCTCGCTGCAAAACCGCTCGAATCAAAACCGCTCGCTCCAGAACCGCTCGAATCAAAACCGCTCGCTTCAAAACCGCTCGCTCCAAAACCGCTTGTTCCAAAACCGCTCGTTCCAAAACCGCTCACTCAGAAACCGCTCGCTCCAAAACCGCTCGAATCAAAACCGCTCGCTCCAAAACCGCTCGCTCCAAAACCTCTCGTTCCAAAACCGCTCGAATCAAAACCGCTTGCTCCAAAACCGCTCGCTCCAAAACCGCTCGCTCCAAAACCGCTCGTTCCAAAACCGCTCGCTCCAAAACCGCTCGCTCCAAAACCGCTCGCTCCAAAACCGCTCGAATCAAAACCGCTCGAATCAAACCCGCTTGCTCCAAAACCGCTCGAATCAAAACCGCTCGCTCCAAAACCGCTCGTTCCAAAACCGCTCGTTCCAAAACCGCTCGTTCCAAATCGCTTGTTCCAAAACCGCTCGTTCCAAAACCGCTCGCTGCAAAACCGCTCGAATCAAAACCGCTCGCTCCAAAACCGCTCGCTCCAAAACCGCTCGTTCCAAAACCGCTCGAATCAAAACCGCTTGCTCCAAAACCGCTCGCTCCAAAACCGCTCGCTCCAAAACCACTCGTTCCAAAACCGCTCGCTCCAAAACCGCTCGTTCCAAAACCGCTCGTTCCAAAACCGCTCGCTCCAAAACCGCTCGCTCCAAAACCGCTCGAATCAAAACCGCTCGGTGCAAAACCGCTCGAATCAAATCCGCTCGCTCCAAAACCGCTCGAATCAAAACCGGTCGAATCAAAACCGAGATTTACAAAACTGAGATTTACAAAACTGAGATTTTCAAAACTGAGATTTTCAAAACTGAGATTTACAAAACTGAGATTTACAAAACTGAGATTTACAAAACTGAGATTTACAAAACTAAGATTTACAAAACTGAGATTTACAAAACTGAGATTTTCAAAACTGAGATTTTCAAAACTGAGATTTTCAAAACTGAGATTTTCAAAACTGAGATTTACAAAACTGAGATTTTCAAAACTGAGATTTACAAAACTGAGATTTACAAAACTGAGATTTACAAAACTGAGATTTTCAAAACTGAGATTTACAAAACTGAGATTTTCAAACCTGAGATTTACAAAACTGAGATTTACAAAACTGAGATTTACAAAACTGAGATTTTCAAAACTGAGATTTACAAAACTTAAATTTTCAAAACTGAGATTTGCAAAACTGAGATTTTCAGAACTGAGATTTACAAAACTGAGATTTTCAAAACTGAGATTTTCAAAACTGAAATTTACAAAACTGAGATTTACTAAACTGAGATTTACAAAACTGAGATTTACAAAACTCAGATTTACAAAACTGAGATTTACAAAACTCAGATTTACAAAACTGAGATCTACAAAACTGAGATTTACAAAACTGAGATTTACAAAACACAGATTTACAAAACTGAGATTTACAAAACTGAGATTTACAAAACACAGATTTACAAAACTGAGATTGACAAAACTGAGATTTACAAAACAGAGATTTATAAAACCGAGATTTACAAAACTGAGATTTACAAAACTGAGATTTACAAAACTGAGATTTACAAAACCGAGATTTACAAAACTGAGATTTTCAAAACTGAGATTTACAAAACTGAGATTTACAAAACTGAGATTTACAAAACTGAGATTTACAAAACTGAGATTTACAAAACTCAGATTTACAAAACTGAGATTTAAAAAATTGAGATTTTCAAAACTGAGATTTACAAAACTGAGATTTACAAAACTCAGATTTACAAAACTGAGATTAACAAAACTGAGATTTACAAAACTGAGATTTTCAAAACTGAGATTTTCAAAACTGAGATTTACAAAACTGAGATTTACAGAACTGAGATTTTCAAAACTGAGATTTTCAAAACTGAGATTTACTAAACTGAGATTTACAAAACTGAGATTTACAAAACTGAGATTTTCAAAACTGAGATTTTCAAAACTGAGATTTACAAAACTGAGATTTACAAAGCTGAGATTTACAAAACTCAGATTTACAAAACTGAGATTTACAAAACTCAGATTTACAAAACTCAGATTTACAAAACTGAGATTTACAAAACTACTGAGATTTTCAGAACTGAGATTTACAAAACTGAGATTTTCAAAACTGAGATTTTCAAAACTGAAATTTACAAAACTGAGATTTACTAAACTGAGATTTACAAAACTGAGATTTACAAAACTCAGATTTACAAAACTGAGATTTACAAAACTCAGATTTACAAAACTGAGATTTACAAAACTGAGATTTACAAAACTGAGATTTACAAAACACAGATTTACAAAACTGAGATTTACAAAACTGAGATTTACAAAACACAGATTTACAAAACTGAGATTGACAAAACTGAGATTTACAAAACAGAGATTTATAAAACCGAGATTTACAAAACTGAGATTTACAAAACTGAGATTTACAAAACTGAGATTTACAAAACCGAGATTTACAAAACTGAGATTTTCAAAACTGAGATTTACAAAACTGAGATTTACAAAACTGAGATTTACAAAACTGAGATTTACAAAACTGAGATTTACAAAACTCAGATTTACAAAACTGAGATTTAAAAAATTGAGATTTTCAAAACTGAGATTTACAAAACTGAGATTTACAAAACTCAGATTTACAAAACTGAGATTAACAAAACTGAGATTTACAAAACTGAGATTTTCAAAACTGAGATTTTCAAAACTGAAATTTACAAAACTGAGATTTACAGAACTGAGATTTTCAAAACTGAGATTTTCAAAACTGAGATTTACTAAACTGAGATTTACAAAACTGAGATTTACAAAACTGAGATTTTCAAAACTGAGATTTTCAAAACTGAGATTTACAAAACTGAGATTTACAAAGCTGAGATTTACAAAACTCAGATTTACAAAACTGAGATTTACAAAACTCAGATTTACAAAACTCAGATTTACAAAACTGAGATTTACAAAACTGAGATTTACAAAACTGAGATTTTCAAAACTGAGATTTTCAAAACTGAGATTTACAAAACTGAGATTTACAAAACTGAGATTTACAAAACCGAGATTTACAAAACTGAGATTTTCAAAACTGAAATTTACAAAACTGAGATTTACAAAACTGAGATATACAAAACTGAGATTTACAAAACTCAGATTTACAAAACTGAGATTTACAAAACTGAGATTTACAAAACTCAGATTTTCAAAACCGAGATTTACAAAACTGAGATTCTCAAAACTGAGATTTATAAAACCGAGATTTACAAAACTGAGATTTACAAAACTCAAATTTACAAAACTGAGATTTACAAAACTGAGATTTGCAAAACTGAGATTTTCAGAACTGAGATTTACAAAACTGAGATTTACAAAACTCAAATTTACAAAACTGAGATTTACAAAACTGAGATTTGCAAAACTGAGATTTTCAGAACTGAGATTTACAAAACTGAGATTTACAAAACTGTACAAAACCGAGATTTTCAGAACTGAGATTTTCAAAACTGAGATTTACAAAACCGAGATTTACAAAACTGAGATTTTCAAAACTGAAATTTACAAAACTGAGATTTACAAAACTGAGATATACAAAACTGAGATTTACTAAACTCAGATTTACAAAACTGAGATTTACAAAACTGAGATTTACAAAACTCAGATTTTCAAAACCGAGATTTACAGAACTGAGATTCTCAAAACTGAGATTTACAAAACCGAGATTTACAAAACTGAGATTTACAAAACTAAGATTTACAAAACTGAGATTTACAAAACTGAGATTTTCAAAACTGAGATTTTCAAAACTGAGATTTACAAAACTGAGATTTACAAAACTGAGATTTACAAAACTGAGATTTACAAAACTAAGATTTACAAAACTGAGATTTACAAAACTGAGATTTTCAAAACTGAGATTTTCAAAACTGAGATTTTCAAAACTGAGATTTTCAAAACTGAGATTTACAAAACTGAGATTTTCAAAACTGAGATTTACAAAACTGAGATTTACAAAACTGAGATTTACAAAACTGAGATTTACAAAACTGAGATTTACAAAACTGAGATTTTCAAACCTGAGATTTACAAAACTGAGATTTACAAAACTGAGATTTACAAAACTGAGATTTTCAAAACTGAGATTTACAAAACTTAAATTTTCAAAACTGAGATTTGCAAAACTGAGATTTTCAGAACTGAGATTTACAAAACTGAGATTTTCAAAACTGAGATTTTCAAAACTGAAATTTACAAAACTGAGATTTACTAAACTGAGATTTACAAAACTGAGATTTACAAAACTCAGATTTACAAAACTGAGATTTACAAAACTCAGATTTACAAAACTGAGATTTACAAAACTGAGATTTACAAAACTGAGATTTACAAAACACAGATTTACAAAACTGAGATTTACAAAACTGAGATTTACAAAACACAGATTTACAAAACTGAGATTGACAAAACTGAGATTTACAAAACAGAGATTTATAAAACCGAGATTTACAAAACTGAGATTTACAAAACTGAGATTTACAAAACTGAGATTTACAAAACCGAGATTTACAAAACTGAGATTTTCAAAACTGAGATTTACAAAACTGAGATTTACAAAACTGAGATTTACAAAACTGAGATTTACAAAACTGAGATTTACAAAACTCAGATTTACAAAACTGAGATTTAAAAAATTGAGATTTTCAAAACTGAGATTTACAAAACTGAGATTTACAAAACTCAGATTTACAAAACTGAGATTAACAAAACTGAGATTTACAAAACTGAGATTTTCAAAACTGAGATTTTCAAAACTGAAATTTACAAAACTGAGATTTACAGAACTGAGATTTTCAAAACTGAGATTTTCAAAACTGAGATTTACTAAACTGAGATTTACAAAACTGAGATTTACAAAACTGAGATTTTCAAAACTGAGATTTTCAAAACTGAGATTTACAAAACTGAGATTTACAAAGCTGAGATTTACAAAACTCAGATTTACAAAACTGAGATTTACAAAACTCAGATTTACAAAACTCAGATTTACAAAACTGAGATTTACAAAACTGAGATTTACAAAACTGAGATTTTCAAAACTGAGATTTTCAAAACTGAGATTTACAAAACTGAGATTTACAAAACTGAGATTTACAAAACCGAGATTTACAAAACTGAGATTTTCAAAACTGAAATTTACAAAACTGAGATTTACAAAACTGAGATATACAAAACTGAGATTTACAAAACTCAGATTTACAAAACTGAGATTTACAAAACTGAGATTTACAAAACTCAGATTTTCAAAACCGAGATTTACAAAACTGAGATTCTCAAAACTGAGATTTATAAAACCGAGATTTACAAAACTGAGATTTACAAAACTCAAATTTACAAAACTGAGATTTACAAAACTGAGATTTGCAAAACTGAGATTTTCAGAACTGAGATTTACAAAACTGAGATTTACAAAACTCAAATTTACAAAACTGAGATTTACAAAACTGAGATTTGCAAAACTGAGATTTTCAGAACTGAGATTTACAAAACTGAGATTTACAAAACTGTACAAAACCGAGATTTTCAGAACTGAGATTTTCAAAACTGAGATTTACAAAACCGAGATTTACAAAACTGAGATTTTCAAAACTGAAATTTACAAAACTGAGATTTACAAAACTGAGATATACAAAACTGAGATTTACAAAACTCAGATTTACAAAACTGAGATTTACAAAACTGAGATTTACAAAACTCAGATTTTCAAAACCGAGATTTACAGAACTGAGATTCTCAAAACTGAGATTTACAAAACCGAGATTTACAAAACTGAGATTTTCAAAACTGAGATTTTCAAAACTGAGATTTACAAAACTGAGATTTACAAAACTCAAATTTACAAAACTGAGATTTACAAAACTGAGATTTGCAAAACTGAGATTTTCAGAACTGAGATTTACAAAACTGAGATTTACAAAACTGTACAAAACCGAGATTTTCAGAACTGAGATTTTCAAAACTGAGATTTACAAAACTGAGATTTACAAAACTGAGATTTACAAAACTGAGATTTACAAAACTGAGATTTACAAAACTGAGATTTACAAAACTGATATTTACAAAACTGAGATTTACAAAACTGAGATTTTTAAAACTGAGATAAATCTCAGTTTTGTAAACAAAACTGAGACTTTCAAAACCGCTCGCTCCAAAACCGCTCGCTCCGAATCTGCTCACTCCTAAACCGCTCGCTCCTAAACCGCTCGAATCAAAACCGCTCGCTCCAAAACCGCTAGAATCAAAACCGCTCGCTCCAAAACCGCTCGAATCAAAACCGCTCGCTCCAAAACCGCTCGAATTAAGACCGCTCGTTCCAAAACCGCTCGAATCAAAACCGCTCCCTCTTAAACCGCTCGAAACAAAACCGCTCGCTCCAAAACCGCTCGAATTAAAACCGCTCGCTCCAAAACCGCTCAAATTAAAACCGCTCGAATTAAAACCGCTCGAAACAAAACCGCTCGGATTTAAACCGCTCGAATCAAAACCGCTCAGTCCAAAACCGCTCGAATCAAAACCGCTCGCTTAAAAACCGCTCGAATCAAAACCGCTCCTTCCAAAACCGTTCGAATCAAAACCCCTTGGTTCAAATCCGAATAATTGACACACGAGAAACACAGATTTGTAATCCGCGTTCAAATTGGATTCTTCGTTCGGCCGCTACAGCCGTTCAAAGTGTGAAAAAATCCACTTTTTTCAAAAAATTTCATAGTGACTGGCTAACTTTTTTGCAATTTTCTCTGGATGAAATTTTTTAACGGCAATCGTTTTATCTCGTTCTTCAGATGAAAAAACAGGGATTACATAAAGGTCAACGATGATTTTTAAAAAAGTTGTTTTTTCGATTTTTTCCTTTTTCGAGTTTTTTTGCTAACGCGTCACGGCTTTAAAATAGATATTTGTTCCTGCGAAAGTACATTTTCTGAAGCGTCTTGAAGCGATCTTTCGAGTGACGGTTTTGACTGAGTGGTTTTGAATTGAGCGGTTTTGGACTGAGCGGTTTTGAACCGAGCGGTTTTGGACTGAGCGGTTTTAAACCGAGCGGTTTTAAACCGAGCGGTTTTAAACTGAGCGGTTTTGTGCTGAGCGGTTTTGAACTGAGCGGTATTGGACTGAGCGGTTTTGGACTGAGCGGTTTTAAACTGAGCGGTTTTGAACTAAGCGGTTTTGTGCTGAGCGGTTTTGAACTGAGCGGTATTGGACTGAGCGGTTTTGGACTGAGCGGTTTTAAACTGAGCGGTTTTGAACTGAGCGGTTTTGGACTGAGCGGTTTTAAACTAAGCGGTTTTGAAAGGAGCGGTTTTGGACCGAACGGTTTTTAAATAAGCGGTTTTGAACTGAGCGGTTTTAAGCTGAGCGGTTTCGGACTGAGCGGTTTTAAACTGAGCGGTTTTGAAAGGAGCGGTTTTGGACCGAGCGGTTCTTAAATAAGCGGTTTTGAACTGAGCGGTTTTGGACTGAGCGGTTTTAAACTGAACGGTTTTGAAAGGAGCGGTTTTGGACCGAGCGGTTCTTAAATAAGCGGTTTTGAACTGAGCGGTTTTGGACTGAGCGGTTTTAAACTGAACGGTTTTGTGCTGAGCGGTTTTAAACGAGCGGTTTTGGACTAAGCGATTTTGAACTGAGCGGTTTTGAACCGAACGGTTTTAAACTGAGCGGTTTTGGACTGAGCGGTTTTAAACTGAGCGGTTTTGAAAGGAGCGGTTTTGGACCGAGCGGTTCTTAAATAAGCGGTTTTGAACTGAGCGGTTTTGGACTGAGCGGTTTTAAACTGAACGGTTTCGGACTGAGCGGTTTTGGACTGAGCGGTTTTTGACTAAGCGGTTTTGAACTGAGCGGTTTCGAACTAAGCGGTTTTAAACTGAGCGGTTTTGAACTGAGCGGTTTTGAACTGAGCGGTTTTGGACTGAGCGGTTTTTGACTGAGCGGTTTTGAACTAAGCGGTTTTGAACTGAGCGGTTTTAAACTGAGCGGTTTTGAACTAAGCGGTTTTGGACTGAGCGGTTTTTGACTGAGCGGTTTTGAACTGAGCGGTTTCGAACTGAGCGGTTTTAAACTGAGCGGTTTTGGACTGAGCGGTTTTGAACTAAGCGGTTTTGAACTGAGCGGTTGTAGACTGAGCGGTTTTGAACTAAGCGGTCTTGAACTGAGCGGTTTTGGACTGAGCGGTTTTGAACTAAGCGGTTTTGAACTGAGCGGTTTGAACTGAGCGGTTTTGGACTGAGCGGTTTTCAAAACTGAGATTTTCAAAACTGAGATTTACAAAACTGAGATTTTCAAAACTGAGATTTACAAAACTAAGATTTGCAAAACTGAGATTTACAAAACTGAGATTTACAAAACTGAGATTTTCAAAAATGAGATTTTTAAAACTGAGATTTACAAAACTGAGATTTACAAAACTGAGATTTGCAAAACTGAGATTTACAAAACTGAGATTTACAAAACTGAGATTTACAAAACTGAGATTTACACAACTGAGATTTTCAAAACTGAGATTTTCAAAACTGAGATTTACAAAACTGAGATTTACAAAACTGAGATTTACAAAACTGAGATTTACAAAACTCAGATTTACAAAACTGAGATTTAAAAAATTGAGATTTTCAAAACTGAGATTTACAAAACTGAGATTTACACAACTGAGATTTTCAAAACTGAGATTTTCAAAACTGAGATTTACAAAACTGAGATTTACAAAACTGAGATTTACAAAACTGAGATTTACAAAACTGAGATTTACAAAACTCAGATTTACAAAACTGAGATTTAAAAAATTGAGATTTTCAAAACTGAGATTTACAAAACTGAGATTTACAAAACTCAGATTTACAAAACTGAGATTAACAAAACTGAGATTTACAAAACTGAGATTTTCAAAACTGAGATTTTCAAAACTGAAATTTACAAAACTGAGATTTACAGAACTGAGATTTTCAAAACTGAGATTTTCAAAACTGAGATTTACAAAACTGAGATTTTCAAAACTGAGATTTTCAAAACTGAAATTTACAAAACTGAGATTTACAGAACTGAGATTTTCAAAACTGAGATTTTCAAAACTGAGATTTACTAAACTGAGATTTACAAAACTGAGATTTACAAAACTGAGATTTTCAAAACTGAGATTTTCAAAACTGAGATTTACAAAACTGAGATTTACAAAGCTGAGATTTACAAAACTCAGATTTACAAAACTGAGATTTACAAAACTCAGATTTACAAAACTCAGATTTACAAAACTGAGATTTACAAAACTGAGATTTACAAAACTGAGATTTTCAAAACTGAGATTTTCAAAACTGAGATTTACAAAACTGAGATTTACAAAACTGAGATTTACAAAACCGAGATTTACAAAACTGAGATTTTCAAAACTGAAATTTACAAAACTGAGATTTACAAAACTGAGATATACAAAACTGAGATTTACAAAACTCAGATTTACAAAACTGAGATTTACAAAACTGAGATTTACAAAACTCAGATTTTCAAAACCGAGATTTACAGAACTGAGATTCTCAAAACTGAGATTTACAAAACTGAGATTTTCAAAACAGAGATTTACAAAACTGAGATTTTCAAAACTGAGATTTTCAAAACTGAGATTTACAAAACTGAGATTTACAAAACTCAAATTTACAAAACTGAGATTTTCAAAACTGAGATTTACAAAACTGAGATTTACAAAACTCAAATTTACAAAACTGAGATTTACAAAACTGAGATTTGCAAAACTGAGATTTTCAGAACTAAGATTTACAAAACTGAGATTTACAAAACTGTACAAAACTGAGATTTTCAGAACTGAGATTTTCAAAACTGAGATTTACAAAACTGAGATTTACAAAACTGAGATTTACAAAACTGAGATTTACAAAACTGAGATTTACAAAACTGATATTTACAAAACTGAGATTTACAAAACTGAGATTTTTAAAACTGAGATAAATCTCAGTTTTGTAAACAAAACTGAGACTTTCAAAACCGCTCGCTCCAAAACCGCTCGCTCCGAATCTGCTCACTCCTAAACCGCTCGCTCCTAAACCGCTCGAATCAAAACCGCTCGCTCCAAAACCGCTAGAATCAAAACCGCTCGCTCCAAAACCGCTCGAATCAAAACCGCTCGCTCCAAAACCGCTCGAATTAAGACCGCTCGTTCCAAAACCGCTCGAATCAAAACCGCTCCCTCTTAAACCGCTCGAAACAAAACCGCTCGCTCCAAAACCGCTCGAATTAAAACCGCTCGCTCCAAAACCGCTCAAATTAAAACCGCTCGAATTAAAACCGCTCGCTCCAAAACCGCTCGCTCCAAAACCACTCAAATTAAAACCGCTCGCTCCAAAACCGCTCAAATCTAAACCGCTCGAATTAAAACCGCTCGCTCCAAAACCGCTCGCTCCAAAACCGCTCGCTCCGAAACCGCTCGCTCCAAAACCGCTCGAATTAAAACCGCTCGAATCAAAACCGCTCGCTCCAAAACCGCTCGAAACAAAACCGCTCGCCTCAAAACAGCTCGAATTAAAATCGCTCGCTCCAAAACCGCTCGAATCAAAACCGCTCGCTCCAAAACTGCTCGAATCAAAACCGCTCGCTTAAAAACCGCTCGAATCAAAACCGCTCCTTCCAAAACCGTTCGAATCAAAACCCCTTGGTTCAAATCCGACTAATTGACACACGAGAAACACAGATTTGTAATCCGCGTTCAAATTGGATTCTTCGTTCGCCCGCTACAGCCGTTCAAAGTGTGAAAAAATCCACTTTTTTCAAAAAATTTCATAGTGACTGGCTAACTTTTTTGCAATTTTCTCTGGATGAAATTTTTTAACGGCAATCGTTTTATCTCGTTCTTCTGATGAAAAAACAGGGATTACATAAAGGTCAACGATGATTTTTAAAAAAGTTGTTTTTTCGTTTTTTCCATTTTCGAGTTTTTTTGCTAACGCGTCACGGCTTTAAAATTGATATTTGTTCCTGCGAAAGTACATTTTCTGAAGCGTCTTGAAGCGATCTTTCGAGTGACGGTTTTGACTGAGCGGTTTTGAACTGAGCGGTTTTGGACTGAGCGGTTTTGAACCGAGCGGTTTTGAACTGAGCGGTTTTGGACTGAGCGGTTTTGAACCGAGCGGTTTTAAACCGAGCGGTTTTAAACTGAGCGGTTTTGTGCTGAGCGGTTTTGAACTGAGCGGTATTGGACTGAGCGGTTTTGGACTGAGCAGTTTTAAACTGAGCGGTTTTGAACTGAGCGGTTTTGGACTGAGCGGTTTTTGACTGAGCGGTTTTAAACTAAGCGGTTTTGAAAGGAGCGGTTTTGGACCGAGCGGTTTTTAAATAAGCGGTTTTGAACTGAGCGGTTTTAAGCTGAGCGGTTTCGGACTGAGCGGTTTTGGACTGAGCGGTTTTGAACTGAGCGGTTTTGGACTGAGCGGTTTTGAACTGAGCGGTTTTAAACTGAGCGGTTTTGTGCTGAGCGGTTTTAAACGAGCGGTTTTGGACTAAGCGGTTTTGAACTGAGCGGTTTTGAACCGAACGGTTTTAAACTGAGCGGTTTTGGACTGAGCGGTTTTAAACTGAGCGGTTTTGAAAGGAGCGGTTTTGGACCGAGCGGTTCTTAAATAAGCGGTTTTGAACTGAGATTTACAAAACTGAGATTTTCAAAACTGAGATTTACAAAACTGAGATTTACAAAACTCAGATTTACAAAACTGAGATTTACAAAACTGAGATTTACAAAACTGAGATTTACAAAACACAGATTTACAAAACTGAGATTTACAAAACTGAGATTTACAAAACAGAGATTTACAAAACCGAGATTTACAAAACTGAGATTTACAAAACTGAGATTTACAAAACTGAGATTTACAAAACCGAGATTTACAAAACTGTGATTTTCAAAACTGAGATTTACAAAACTGAGATTTACAAAACTGAGATTTACAAAACTGAGATTTACAAAACTCAGATTTACAAAACTGAGATTTACAAAACTGAGATTTACAAAACTCAGATTTTCAAAACTGAGATTTACAAAACTGAGATTTTCAAAATCGAGATTTACAGAACTGAGATTTTCAAAACTGAGATTTACAAAACTGAGATTTTCAAAACTGAGATTTACAAAACTGAGATTTACAAAACTCTGATTTACAAAACTGTGATTTACAAAACTCAGATTTACAAAACTGAGATTTACAAAACTGAGATTTACAAAACTCAGATTTTCAAAACTGAGATTTACAAAACTGAGATTTTCAAAATCGAGATTTACAGAACTGAGATTTTCAAAACTGAGATTTACAAAACTGAGATTTACAAAACTGAGATTTACAAAACTGAGATTTACAAAACTGAGATTTACAAATTTGAGATTTTCAAAACTGAGATTTTCAAAACTGAGATTTTCAAAACTGAGATTTACAAAACTGAGATTTACAAAACTGAGATTTACAAAACTGAGATTTTCAAAACTGAGATTTTCAAAACTGAGATTTACAAAACTGAGATTTACAAAACTGAGATTTTCAAAATCGAGATTTACAGAACTGAGATTTTCAAAACTGAGATTTACAAAACTGAGATTTTCAAAACTGAGATTTACAAAACTGAGATTTACAAAACTCAGATTTACAAAACTGTGATTTACAAAACTCAGATTTACAAAACTGAGATTTACAAAACTGAGATTTACAAAACTCAGATTTTCAAAACTGAGATTTACAAAACTGAGATTTTCAAAATCGAGATTTACAGAACTGAGATTTTCAAAACTGAGATTTACAAAACTGAGATTTACAAAACTGAGATTTACAAAACTGAGATTTACAAAACTGAGATTTACAAATTTGAGATTTTCAAAACTGAGATTTTCAAAACTGAGATTTTCAAAACTGAGATTTACAAAACTGAGATTTACAAAACTGAGATTTACAAAACTGAGATTTTCAAAACTGAGATTTTCAAAACTGAGATTTTCAAAACTCAGATTTACAAAACTGAGATTTACAAAACTCAGATTTACAAAACTGAGATTTACAAAACTGAGATTTACAAAACTGAGATTTACAAAACTCAGATTTACAAAACTGAGATTTACAAAACTCAGATTTACAAAACTCAGATTTACAAAACTGAGATTTACAAAACTGAGATTTTCAAAACTGAGATTTTCAAAACTGAGATTTTCAAAACTGAGATTTACAAAACTGAGATTTACAAAACTGAGATTTACAAAACTGAGATTTACAAAACCGAGATTTACAAAACTGAGATTTTCAAAACTGAGATTTTCAAAACTGAGATTTACAAAACTGAGATTTACAAAGCTGAGATTTACAAAACTCAGATTTACAAAACTGAGATTTACAAAACTCAGATTTACAAAACTCAGATTTACAAAACTGAGATTTACAAAACTGAGATTTACAAAACTGAGAGTTTCAAAACTGAGATTTTCAAAACTGAGATTTTCAAAACTCAGATTTACAAAACTGAGATTTACAAAACTCAGATTTACAAAACTGAGATTTACAAAACTGAGATTTACAAAACTGAGATTTACAAAACTCAGATTTACAAAACTGAGATTTACAAAACTCAGATTTACAAAACTGAGATTTACAAAACTCAGATTTACAAAACTGAGATTTACAAAACTGAGATTTACAAAACTGAGATTTACAAAACTGAGATTTTCAAAACTGAGATTTTCAAAACTGAGATTTTCAAAACTCAGATTTACAAAACTGAGATTTACAAAACTCAGATTTTCAAAACTGAGATTTACAAAACTGAGATTTACAAAACTGAGATTTACAAAACTGAGATTTTCAAAACTGAGATTTTCAAAACTGAGATTTACAAAACTGAGATTTACAAAACTGAGATTTACAAAACTGAGATTTACAAAACTGAGATTTACAAAACTCAGATTTACAAAACTGAGATTTAAAAAATTGAGATTTTCAAAACTGAGATTTACAAGACTGAGATTTACAAAACTGAGATTTACAAAACTGAGATTTACACAACTGAGATTTTCAAAACTGAGATTTTCAAAACTGAGATTTACAAAACTGAGATTTACAAAACTGAGATTTACAAAACTGAGATTTACAAAACTGAGATTTACAAAACTCAGATTTACAAAACTGAGATTTAAAAAATTGAGATTTTCAAAACTGAGATTTACAAAACTGAGATTTACAAAACTGAGATTTACAAAACTGAGATTTTCAAAACTGAGATTTTCAAAACTGAGATTTACAAAACTCAGATTTACAAAACTGAGATTAACAAAACTGAGATTTTTAAAACTGAGATTTACAAAACTGAGATTTTCAAAACTGAGATTTTCAAAACTGAAATTTACAAAACTGAGATTTACAGAACTGAGATTTTCAAAACTGAGATTTTCAAAACTGAGATTTACTAAACTGAGATTTACAAAACTGAGATTTACAAAACTGAGATTTTCAAAACTGAGATTTTCAAAACTGAGATTTACAAAACTGAGATTTACAAAGCTGAGATTTACAAAACTCAGATTTACAAAACTGAGATTTACAAAACTCAGATTTACAAAACTCAGATTTACAAAACTGAGATTTACAAAACTGAGATTTACAAAACTGAGATTTTCAAAACTGAGATTTTCAAAACTGAGATTTACAAAACTGAGATTTACAAAACTGAGATTTACAAAACCGAGATTTACAAAACTGAGATTTTCAAAACTGAAATTTACAAAACTGAGATTTACAAAACTGAGATATACAAAACTGAGATTTACAAAACTCAGATTTACAAAACTGAGATTTACAAAACTGAGATTTACAAAACTCAGATTTTCAAAACCGAGATTTACAAAACTGAGATTCTCAAAACTGAGATTTATAAAACCGAGATTTACAAAACTGAGATTTACAAAACTCAAATTTACAAAACTGAGATTTACAAAACTGAGATTTGCAAAACTGAGATTTTCAGAACTGAGATTTACAAAACTGAGATTTACAAAACTCAAATTTACAAAACTGAGATTTACAAAACTGACATTTGCAAAACTGAGATTTTCAGAACTGAGATTTACAAAACTGAGATTTACAAAACTGTACAAAACCGAGATTTTCAGAACTGAGATTTTCAAAACTGAGATTTACAAAACCGAGATTTACAAAACTGAGATTTTCAAAACTGAAATTTACAAAACTGAGATTTACAAAACTGAGATATACAAAACTGAGATTTACAAAACTCAGATTTACAAAACTGAGATTTACAAAACTGAGATTTACAAAACTCAGATTTTCAAAACCGAGATTTACAGAACTGAGATTCTCAAAACTGAGATTTACAAAACCGAGATTTACAAAACTGAGATTTTCAAAACTGAGATTTTCAAAACTGAGATTTACAAAACTGAGATTTACAAAACTCAAATTTACAAAACTGAGATTTACAAAACTGAGATTTGCAAAACTGAGATTTTCAGAACTGAGATTTACAAAACTGAGATTTACAAAACTGTACAGAACCGAGATTTTCAGAACTGAGATTTTCAAAACTGAGATTTACAAAACTGAGATTTACAAAACTGAGATTTACAAAACTGAGATTTACAAAACTGAGATTTACAAAACTGAGATTTACAAAACTGATATTTACAAAACTGAGATTTACAAAACTGAGATTTTTAAAACTGAGATAAATCTCAGTTTTGTAAACAAAACTGAGACTTTCAAAACCGCTCGCTCCAAAACCGCTCGCTCCGAATCTGCTCACTCCTAAACCGCTCGCTCCTAAACCGCTCGAATCAAAACCGCTCGCTCCAAAACCGCTAGAATCAAAACCGCTCGCTCCAAAACCGCTCGAATCAAAACCGCTCGCTCCAAAACCGCTCGAATTAAGACCGCTCGTTCCAAAACCGCTCGAATCAAAACCGCTCCCTCTTAAACCGCTCGAAACAAAACCGCTCGCTCCAAAACCGCTCGAATTAAAACCGCTCGCTCCAAAACCGCTCAAATTAAAACCGCTCGAATTAAAACCGCTCGAAACAAAACCGCTCGGATTTAAACCGCTCGAATCAAAACCGCTCAGTCCAAAACCGCTCGAATCAAAACCGCTCGCTTAAAAACCGCTCGAATCAAAACCGCTCCTTCCAAAACCGTTCGAATCAAAACCCCTTGGTTCAAATCCGACTAATTGACACACGAGAAACACAGATTTGTAATCCGCGTTCAAATTGGATTCTTCGTTCGGCCGCTACAGCCGTTCAAAGTGTGAAAAAATCCACTTTTTTCAAAAAATTTCATAGTGACTGGCTAACTTTTTTGCAATTTTCTCTGGATGAAATTTTTTAACGGCAATCGTTTTATCTCGTTCTTCAGATGAAAAAACAGGGATTACATAAAGGTCAACGATGATTTTTAAAAAAGTTGTTTTTTCGATTTTTTCCTTTTTCGAGTTTTTTTGCTAACGCGTCACGGCTTTAAAATAGATATTTGTTCCTGCGAAAGTACATTTTCTGAAGCGTCTTGAAGCGATCTTTCGAGTGACGGTTTTGACTGAGTGGTTTTGAATTGAGCGGTTTTGGACTGAGCGGTTTTGAACCGAGCGGTTTTGGACTGAGCGGTTTTAAACCGAGCGGTTTTAAACCGAGCGGTTTTAAACTGAGCGGTTTTGTGCTGAGCGGTTTTGAACTGAGCGGTATTGGACTGAGCGGTTTTGGACTGAGCGGTTTTGGACTGAGCGGTTTTGAACTGAGCGGTTTTGGACTGAGCGGTTTTAAACTAAGCGGTTTTGAAAGGAGCGGTTTTGGACCGAACGGTTTTTAAATAAGCGGTTTTGAACTGAGCGGTTTTAAGCTGAGCGGTTTCGGACTGAGCGGTTTTGGACTGAGCGGTTTTGAACTGAGCGGTTTTGGACTGAGCGGTTTTGAACTGAGCGGTTTTAAACTGAGCGGTTTTGTGCTGAGCGGTTTTAAACGAGCGGTTTTGGACTAAGCGATTTTGAACTGAGCGGTTTTGAACCGAACGGTTTTAAACTGAGCGGTTTTGGACTGAGCGGTTTTAAACTGAGCGGTTTTGAAAGGAGCGGTTTTGGACCGAGCGGTTCTTAAATAAGCGGTTTTGAACTGAGCGGTTTTGGACTGAGCGGTTTTAAACTGAACGGTTTCGGACTGAGCGGTTTTGGACTGAGCGGTTTTTGACTAAGCGGTTTTGAACTGAGCGGTTTCGAACTAAGCGGTTTTAAACTGAGCGGTTTTGAACTGAGCGGTTTTGAACTAAGCGGTTTTGGACTGAGCGGTTTTTGACTGAGCGGTTTTGAACTAAGCGGTTTCGAACTGAGCGGTTTTAAACTGAGCGGTTTTGAACTAAGCGGTTTTGGACTGAGCGGTTTTTGACTGAGCGGTTTTGAACTGAGCGGTTTCGAACTGAGCGGTTTTAAACTGAGCGGTTTTGGACTGAGCGGTTTTGAACTAAGCGGTTTTGAACTGAGCGGTTGTAGACTGAGCGGTTTTGAACTAAGCGGTCTTGAACTGAGCGGTTTTGGACTGAGCGGTTTTGAACTAAGCGGTTTTGAACTGAGCGGTTTGAACTGAGCGGTTTTGGACTGAGCGGTTTTCAAAACTGAGATTTTCAAAACTGAGATTTACAAAACTGAGATTTTCAAAACTGAGATTTACAAAACTAAGATTTGCAAAACTGAGATTTACAAAACTGAGATTTACAAAACTGAGATTTTCAAAAATGAGATTTTTAAAACTGAGATTTACAAAACTGAGATTTACAAAACTGAGATTTGCAAAACTGAGATTTACAAGACTGAGATTTACAAAACTGAGATTTACAAAACTGAGATTTACACAACTGAGATTTTCAAAACTGAGATTTTCAAAACTGAGATTTACAAAACTGAGATTTACAAAACTGAGATTTACAAAACTGAGATTTACAAAACTCAGATTTACAAAACTGAGATTTAAAAAATTGAGATTTTCAAAACTGAGATTTACAAAACTGAGATTTACACAACTGAGATTTTCAAAACTGAGATTTTCAAAACTGAGATTTACAAAACTGAGATTTACAAAACTGAGATTTACAAAACTGAGATTTACAAAACTGAGATTTACAAAACTCAGATTTACAAAACTGAGATTTAAAAAATTGAGATTTTCAAAACTGAGATTTACAAAACTGAGATTTACAAAACTCAGATTTACAAAACTGAGATTAACAAAACTGAGATTTACAAAACTGAGATTTTCAAAACTGAGATTTTCAAAACTGAAATTTACAAAACTGAGATTTACAGAACTGAGATTTTCAAAACTGAGATTTTCAAAACTGAGATTTACTAAACTGAGATTTACAAAACTGAGATTTACAAAACTGAGATTTTCAAAACTGAGATTTTCAAAACTGAGATTTACAAAACTGAGATTTACAAAGCTGAGATTTACAAAACTCAGATTTACAAAACTGAGATTTACAAAACTCAGATTTACAAAACTCAGATTTACAAAACTGAGATTTACAAAACTGAGATTTACAAAACTGAGATTTTCAAAACTGAGATTTTCAAAACTGAGATTTACAAAACTGAGATTTACAAAACTGAGATTTACAAAACCGAGATTTACAAAACTGAGATTTTCAAAACTGAAATTTACAAAACTGAGATTTACAAAACTGAGATATACAAAACTGAGATTTACAAAACTCAGATTTACAAAACTGAGATTTACAAAACTGAGATTTACAAAACTCAGATTTTCAAAACCGAGATTTACAGAACTGAGATTCTCAAAACTGAGATTTACAAAACTGAGATTTTCAAAACAGAGATTTACAAAACTGAGATTTTCAAAACTGAGATTTTCAAAACTGAGATTTACAAAACTGAGATTTACAAAACTCAAATTTACAAAACTGAGATTTTCAAAACTGAGATTTACAAAACTGAGATTTACAAAACTCAAATTTACAAAACTGAGATTTACAAAACTGAGATTTGCAAAACTGAGATTTTCAGAACTAAGATTTACAAAACTGAGATTTACAAAACTGTACAAAACTGAGATTTTCAGAACTGAGATTTTCAAAACTGAGATTTACAAAACTGAGATTTACAAAACTGAGATTTACAAAACTGAGATTTACAAAACTGAGATTTACAAAACTGAGATTTACAAAACTGATATTTACAAAACTGAGATTTACAAAACTGAGATTTTTAAAACTGAGATAAATCTCAGTTTTGTAAACAAAACTGAGACTTTCAAAACCGCTCGCTCCAAAACCGCTCGCTCCGAATCTGCTCACTCCTAAACCGCTCGCTCCTAAACCGCTCGAATCAAAACCGCTCGCTCCAAAACCGCTAGAATCAAAACCGCTCGCTCCAAAACCGCTCGAATCAAAACCGCTCGCTCCAAAACCGCTCGAATTAAGACCGCTCGTTCCAAAACCGCTCGAATCAAAACCGCTCCCTCTTAAACCGCTCGAAACAAAACCGCTCGCTCCAAAACCGCTCGAATTAAAACCGCTCGCTCCAAAACCGCTCAAATTAAAACCGCTCGAATTAAAACCGCTCGCTCCAAAACCGCTCGCTCCAAAACCACTCAAATTAAAACCGCTCGCTCCAAAACCGCTCAAATCTAAACCGCTCGAATTAAAACCGCTCGCTCCAAAACCGCTCGCTCCAAAACCGCTCGCTCCGAAACCGCTCGCTCCAAAACCGCTCGAATTAAAACCGCTCGAATCAAAACCGCTCGCTCCAAAACCGCTCGAAACAAAACCGCTCGCCTCAAAACAGCTCGAATTAAAATCGCTCGCTCCAAAACCGCTCGAATCAAAACCGCTCGCTCCAAAACTGCTCGAATCAAAACCGCTCGCTTAAAAACCGCTCGAATCAAAACCGCTCCTTCCAAAACCGTTCGAATCAAAACCCCTTGGTTCAAATCCGACTAATTGACACACGAGAAACACAGATTTGTAATCCGCGTTCAAATTGGATTCTTCGTTCGCCCGCTACAGCCGTTCAAAGTGTGAAAAAATCCACTTTTTTCAAAAAATTTCATAGTGACTGGCTAACTTTTTTGCAATTTTCTCTGGATGAAATTTTTTAACGGCAATCGTTTTATCTCGTTCTTCTGATGAAAAAACAGGGATTACATAAAGGTCAACGATGATTTTTAAAAAAGTTGTTTTTTCGTTTTTTCCATTTTCGAGTTTTTTTGCTAACGCGTCACGGCTTTAAAATTGATATTTGTTCCTGCGAAAGTACATTTTCTGAAGCGTCTTGAAGCGATCTTTCGAGTGACGGTTTTGACTGAGCGGTTTTGAACTGAGCGGTTTTGGACTGAGCGGTTTTGAACCGAGCGGTTTTGGACTGAGCGGTTTTGGACTGAGCGGTTTTGAACCGAGCGGTTTTAAACCGAGCGGTTTTAAACTGAGCGGTTTTGTGCTGAGCGGTTTTGAACTGAGCGGTATTGGACTGAGCGGTTTTGGACTGAGCGGTTTTAAACTGAGCGGTTTTGAACTGAGCGGTTTTGGACTGAGCGGTTTTTGACTGAGCGGTTTTAAACTAAGCGGTTTTGAAAGGAGCGGTTTTGGACCGAGCGGTTTTTAAATAAGCGGTTTTGAACTGAGCGGTTTTAAGCTGAGCGGTTTCGGACTGAGCGGTTTTGGACTGAGCGGTTTTGAACTGAGCGGTTTTGGACTGAGCGGTTTTGAACTGAGCGGTTTTAAACTGAGCGGTTTTGTGCTGAGCGGTTTTAAACGAGCGGTTTTGGACTAAGCGGTTTTGAACTGAGCGGTTTTGAACCGAACGGTTTTAAACTGAGCGGTTTTGGACTGAGCGGTTTTAAACTGAGCGGTTTTGAAAGGAGCGGTTTTGGACCGAGCGGTTCTTAAATAAGCGGTTTTGAACTGAGATTTACAAAACTGAGATTTTCAAAACTGAGATTTACAAAACTGAGATTTACAAAACTCAGATTTACAAAACTGAGATTTACAAAACTGAGATTTACAAAACTGAGATTTACAAAACACAGATTTACAAAACTGAGATTTACAAAACTGAGATTTACAAAACAGAGATTTACAAAACCGAGATTTACAAAACTGAGATTTACAAAACTGAGATTTACAAAACTGAGATTTACAAAACCGAGATTTACAAAACTGTGATTTTCAAAACTGAGATTTACAAAACTGAGATTTACAAAACTGAGATTTACAAAACTGAGATTTACAAAACTCAGATTTACAAAACTGAGATTTACAAAACTGAGATTTACAAAACTCAGATTTTCAAAACTGAGATTTACAAAACTGAGATTTTCAAAATCGAGATTTACAGAACTGAGATTTTCAAAACTGAGATTTACAAAACTGAGATTTTCAAAACTGAGATTTACAAAACTGAGATTTACAAAACTCTGATTTACAAAACTGTGATTTACAAAACTCAGATTTACAAAACTGAGATTTACAAAACTGAGATTTACAAAACTCAGATTTTCAAAACTGAGATTTACAAAACTGAGATTTTCAAAATCGAGATTTACAGAACTGAGATTTTCAAAACTGAGATTTACAAAACTGAGATTTACAAAACTGAGATTTACAAAACTGAGATTTACAAAACTGAGATTTACAAATTTGAGATTTTCAAAACTGAGATTTTCAAAACTGAGATTTTCAAAACTGAGATTTACAAAACTGAGATTTACAAAAGTGAGATTTACAAAACTGAGATTTTCAAAACTGAGATTTTCAAAACTGAGATTTACAAAACTGAGATTTACAAAACTGAGATTTTCAAAATCGAGATTTACAGAACTGAGATTTTCAAAACTGAGATTTACAAAACTGAGATTTACAAAACTGAGATTTACAAAACTGAGATTTACAAAACTCAGATTTACAAAACTGTGATTTACAAAACTCAGATTTACAAAACTGAGATTTACAAAACTGAGATTTACAAAACTCAGATTTTCAAAACTGAGATTTACAAAACTGAGATTTTCAAAATCGAGATTTACAGAACTGAGATTTTCAAAACTGAGATTTACAAAACTGAGATTTACAAAACTGAGATTTACAAAACTGAGATTTACAAAACTGAGATTTACAAAACTGAGATTTACAAATTTGAGATTTTCAAAACTGAGATTTTCAAAACTGAGATTTTCAAAACTGAGATTTACAAAACTGAGATTTACAAAACTGAGATTTACAAAACTGAGATTTTCAAAACTGAGATTTTCAAAACTGAGATTTACAAAACTGAGATTTACAAAACTGAGATTTTCAAAATCGAGATTTACAGAACTGAGATTTTCAAAACTGAGATTTACAAAACTGAGATTTTCAAAACTGAGATTTACAAAACTGAGATTTACAAAACTCAGATTTACAAAACTGTGATTTACAAAACTCAGATTTACAAAACTGAGATTTACAAAACTGAGATTTACAAAACTCAGATTTTCAAAACTGAGATTTACAAAACTGAGATTTTCAAAACTGAAATTTACAAAACTGAGATTTACAAAACTGAGATTTTTAAAACTGAGATTTACAAAACTGAGATTTTCAAAACTGAGATTTACAAAACTGAGATTTTCAAAACTGAGATTTTACAAAACTGAGATTTTCAAAACTGAGATTTACAAAACTGAGATTTACAAAACTGAGATTTACAAAACTGAGATTTTCAAAACTGAGATTTACAAAACTGAGATTTTCAAAACTGAAATTTACAAAACTGAGATTTACAAAACTGACATTTTTAAAACTGAGATTTACAAAACTGAGATTTTCAAAACTGAGATTTACAAAACTGAGATTTTCAAAACTGAGATTTTCAAAACTGAGATTTTCAAAACTGAGATTTTCAAAACTGAGATTTACAAAACTGAGATTTACAAAACTGAGATTTTCAAAACTGAGATTTACAAAGCAGATTTTCAAAACTGAGATTTACAAAACTGAGATTTACAAAACTGAGATTTTTAAAACTGAGATTTTTAAAACTGAGATTTTCAAAACTGAGATTTACAAAACTGAGATTTACAAAACTGAGATTTACAAAACTGAGATTTTCAAAACCAAGATTTACAAAACTGAGATTTTCAAAACTGAGATTTTCAAAACTGAGATTTACAAAACTGAGATTTACAAAACTGAGATTTACAAAACTGAGATTTACAAAACTGAAATTTTCAAAACTGAGATTTTCAAAACTGAGATTTACAAAACTGAGATTTTCAAAACTGAGATTTACAAAACTGAGATTTTCAAAACTGAGATTTACAAAACTGAGATTTACAAAACTGAGATTTACAAAACTGAGATTTACAAAACTGAGATTTTCAAAACTGAGATTTTCAAAACTGAGATTTACAAAACTGAGATTTTCAAAACTGAGATTTACAAAACTGAGATTTACAAAACTGAGATTTTCAAAACTGAGATTTACAAAACTGAGATTTTCAAAACTGAGATTTAAAAAACTGAGATTTACAAAACTGAGATTTTCAAAACTGAGATTTTCAAAACTGAGATTTACAAAACTGAGATTTTCAAAACTGAGATTTACAAAACTGAGATTTACCAAACTGAGATTTTCAAAACTGAGATTTACAAAACTGAGATTTACAAAACTGAGATTTAAAAAACTGAGATTTACAAAACTGAGATTTTCAAAACTGAGATTTACAAAACTGAGATTTTCAAAACTGAGATTTACAAAACTGAGATTTTCAAAACTGAGATTTACAAAACTGAGATTTACAAAACTGAGATTTTCATAACTGAGATTTACAAAACTGAGATTTTCAAAACTGAGATTTGAAAAACTGAGATTTACAAAACTGAGATTTTCAAAACTGAGATTTTCAAAACTGAGATTTACCGAACTGAGATTTACAAAAGTGAGATAAATCTCAGTTTCGTAAACAAAACCGCTCGCTCCAAATCCGCTCGCTCCAAAACCGCTCGCTGCAAAACCGCTCGAATCAAAACCGCTCGCTCCAGAACCGCTCGAATCAAAACCGCTCGCTTCAAAACCGCTCGCTCCAAAACCGCTTGTTCCAAAACCGCTCGTTCCAAAACCGCTCACTCAGAAACCGCTCGCTCCAAAACCGCTCGAATCAAAACCGCTCGCTCCAAAACCGCTCGCTCCAAAACCTCTCGTTCCAAAACCGCTCGAATCAAAACCGCTTGCTCCAAAACCGCTCGCTCCAAAACCGCTCGCTCCAAAACCGCTCGTTCCAAAACCGCTCGCTCCAAAACCGCTCGCTCCTAAACCGCTCGCTCCAAAACCGCTCGAATCAAAACCGCTCGAATCAAAACCGCTTGCTCCAAAACCGCTCGAATCAAAACCGCTCGCTCCAAAACCGCTCGTTCCAAAACCGCTCGTTCCAAAACCGCTCGTTCCAAATCGCTTGTTCCAAAACCGCTCGTTCCAAAACCGCTCGCTGCAAAACCGCTCGAATCAAAACCGCTCGCTCCAAAACCGCTCGCTCCAAAACCGCTCGTTCCAAAACCGCTCGATTCAAAACCGCTTGCTCCAAAACCGCTCGCTCCAAAACCGCTCGCTCCAAAACCACTCGTTCCAAAACCGCTCGCTCCAAAACCGCTCGTTCCAAAACCGCTCGTTCCAAAACCGCTCGCTCCAAAACCGCTCGCTCCAAAACCGCTCGAATCAAAACCGCTCGGTGCAAAACCGCTCGAATCAAATCCGCTCGCTCCAAAACCGCTCGAATCAAAACCGGTCGAATCAAAACCGAGATTTACAAAACTGAGATTTACAAAACTGAGATTTTCAAAACTGAGATTTTCAAAACTGAGATTTACAAAACTGAGATTTACAAAACTGAGATTTACAAAACTGAGATTTACAAAACTAAGATTTACAAAACTGAGATTTACAAAACTGAGATTTTCAAAACTGAGATTTTCAAAACTGAGATTTTCAAAACTGAGATTTTCAAAACTGAGATTTACAAAACTGAGATTTTCAAAACTGAGATTTACAAAACTGAGATTTACAAAACTGAGATTTACAAAACTGAGATTTTCAAAACTGAGATTTACAAAACTGAGATTTTCAAACCTGAGATTTACAAAACTGAGATTTACAAAACTGAGATTTACAAAACTGAGATTTTCAAAACTGAGATTTACAAAACTTAAATTTTCAAAACTGAGATTTGCAAAACTGAGATTTTCAGAACTGAGATTTACAAAACTGAGATTTTCAAAACTGAGATTTTCAAAACTGAAATTTACAAAACTGAGATTTACTAAACTGAGATTTACAAAACTGAGATTTACAAAACTCAGATTTACAAAACTGAGATTTACAAAACTCAGATTTACAAAACTGAGATTTACAAAACTGAGATTTACAAAACTGAGATTTACAAAACACAGATTTACAAAACTGAGATTTACAAAACTGAGATTTACAAAACACAGATTTACAAAACTGAGATTGACAAAACTGAGATTTACAAAACAGAGATTTATAAAACCGAGATTTACAAAACTGAGATTTACAAAACTGAGATTTACAAAACTGAGATTTACAAAACCGAGATTTACAAAACTGAGATTTTCAAAACTGAGATTTACAAAACTGAGATTTACAAAACTGAGATTTACAAAACTGAGATTTACAAAACTGAGATTTACAAAACTCAGATTTACAAAACTGAGATTTAAAAAATTGAGATTTTCAAAACTGAGATTTACAAAACTGAGATTTACAAAACTCAGATTTACAAAACTGAGATTAACAAAACTGAGATTTACAAAACTGAGATTTTCAAAACTGAGATTTTCAAAACTGAAATTTACAAAACTGAGATTTACAGAACTGAGATTTTCAAAACTGAGATTTTCAAAACTGAGATTTACTAAACTGAGATTTACAAAACTGAGATTTACAAAACTGAGATTTTCAAAACTGAGATTTTCAAAACTGAGATTTACAAAACTGAGATTTACAAAGCTGAGATTTACAAAACTCAGATTTACAAAACTGAGATTTACAAAACTCAGATTTACAAAACTCAGATTTACAAAACTGAGATTTACAAAACTACTGAGATTTTCAGAACTGAGATTTACAAAACTGAGATTTTCAAAACTGAGATTTTCAAAACTGAAATTTACAAAACTGAGATTTACTAAACTGAGATTTACAAAACTGAGATTTACAAAACTCAGATTTACAAAACTGAGATTTACAAAACTCAGATTTACAAAACTGAGATTTACAAAACTGAGATTTACAAAACTGAGATTTACAAAACACAGATTTACAAAACTGAGATTTACAAAACTGAGATTTACAAAACACAGATTTACAAAACTGAGATTGACAAAACTGAGATTTACAAAACAGAGATTTATAAAACCGAGATTTACAAAACTGAGATTTACAAAACTGAGATTTACAAAACTGAGATTTACAAAACCGAGATTTACAAAACTGAGATTTTCAAAACTGAGATTTACAAAACTGAGATTTACAAAACTGAGATTTACAAAACTGAGATTTACAAAACTGAGATTTACAAAACTCAGATTTACAAAACTGAGATTTAAAAAATTGAGATTTTCAAAACTGAGATTTACAAAACTGAGATTTACAAAACTCAGATTTACAAAACTGAGATTAACAAAACTGAGATTTACAAAACTGAGATTTTCAAAACTGAGATTTTCAAAACTGAAATTTACAAAACTGAGATTTACAGAACTGAGATTTTCAAAACTGAGATTTTCAAAACTGAGATTTACTAAACTGAGATTTACAAAACTGAGATTTACAAAACTGAGATTTTCAAAACTGAGATTTTCAAAACTGAGATTTACAAAACTGAGATTTACAAAGCTGAGATTTACAAAACTCAGATTTACAAAACTGAGATTTACAAAACTCAGATTTACAAAACTCAGATTTACAAAACTGAGATTTACAAAACTGAGATTTACAAAACTGAGATTTTCAAAACTGAGATTTTCAAAACTGAGATTTACAAAACTGAGATTTACAAAACTGAGATTTACAAAACCGAGATTTACAAAACTGAGATTTTCAAAACTGAAATTTACAAAACTGAGATTTACAAAACTGAGATATACAAAACTGAGATTTACAAAACTCAGATTTACAAAACTGAGATTTACAAAACTGAGATTTACAAAACTCAGATTTTCAAAACCGAGATTTACAAAACTGAGATTCTCAAAACTGAGATTTATAAAACCGAGATTTACAAAACTGAGATTTACAAAACTCAAATTTACAAAACTGAGATTTACAAAACTGAGATTTGCAAAACTGAGATTTTCAGAACTGAGATTTACAAAACTGAGATTTACAAAACTCAAATTTACAAAACTGAGATTTACAAAACTGAGATTTGCAAAACTGAGATTTTCAGAACTGAGATTTACAAAACTGAGATTTACAAAACTGTACAAAACCGAGATTTTCAGAACTGAGATTTTCAAAACTGAGATTTACAAAACCGAGATTTACAAAACTGAGATTTTCAAAACTGAAATTTACAAAACTGAGATTTACAAAACTGAGATATACAAAACTGAGATTTACAAAACTCAGATTTACAAAACTGAGATTTACAAAACTGAGATTTACAAAACTCAGATTTTCAAAACCGAGATTTACAGAACTGAGATTCTCAAAACTGAGATTTACAAAACCGAGATTTACAAAACTGAGATTTACAAAACTAAGATTTACAAAACTGAGATTTACAAAACTGAGATTTTCAAAACTGAGATTTTCAAAACTGAGATTTACAAAACTGAGATTTACAAAACTGAGATTTACAAAACTGAGATTTACAAAACTGAGATTTACAAAACTGAGATTTACAAAACTGAGATTTTCAAAACTGAGATTTTCAAAACTGAGATTTTCAAAACTGAGATTTTCAAAACTGAGATTTACAAAACTGAGATTTTCAAAACTGAGATTTACAAAACTGAGATTTACAAAACTGAGATTTACAAAACTGAGATTTTCAAAACTGAGATTTACAAAACTGAGATTTACAAACCTGAGATTTACAAAACTGAGATTTACAAAACTGAGATTTACAAAACTGAGATTTTCAAAACTGAGATTTACAAAACTTAAATTTTCAAAACTGAGATTTGCAAAACTGAGATTTACAAAACTGAGATTTACAAAACTGAGATTTACAAAACTGAGATTTTCAAAACTGAAATTTACAAAACTGAGATTTACTAAACTGAGATTTACAAAACTGAGATTTACAAAACTCAGATTTACAAAACTGAGATTTACAAAACTCAGATTTACAAAACTGAGATTTACAAAACTGAGATTTACAAAACTGAGATTTACAAAACACAGATTTACAAAACTGAGATTTACAAAACTGAGATTTACAAAACACAGATTTACAAAACTGAGATTGACAAAACTGAGATTTACAAAACAGAGATTTATAAAACTGAGATTTACAAAACTGAGATTTACAAAACTGAGATTTACAAAACTGAGATTTACAAAACCGAGATTTACAAAACTGAGATTTTCAAAACTGAGATTTACAAAACTGAGATTTACAAAACTGAGATTTACAAAACTGAGATTTACAAAACTGAGATTTACAAAACTGAGATTTACAAAACTGAGATTTAAAAAATTGAGATTTTCAAAACTGAGATTTACAAAACTGAGATTTACAAAACTCAGATTTACAAAACTGAGATTAACAAAACTGAGATTTACAAAACTGAGATTTTCAAAACTGAGATTTTCAAAACTGAAATTTACAAAACTGAGATTTACAGAACTGAGATTTTCAAAACTGAGATTTTCAAAACTGAGATTTACTAAACTGAGATTTACAAAACTGAGATTTACAAAACTGAGATTTTCAAAACTGAGATTTTCAAAACTGAGATTTACAAAACTGAGATTTACAAAACTGAGATTTACAAAACTCAGATTTACAAAACTGAGATTTACAAAACTCAGATTTACAAAACTCAGATTTACAAAACTGAGATTTACAAAACTGAGATTTACAAAACTGAGATTTTCAAAACTGAGATTTTCAAAACTGAGATTTACAAAACTGAGATTTACAAAACTGAGATTTACAAAACCGAGATTTACAAAACTGAGATTTTCAAAACTGAAATTTACAAAACTGAGATTTACAAAACTGAGATATACAAAACTGAGATTTACAAAACTCAGATTTACAAAACTGAGATTTACAAAACTGAGATTTACAAAACTCAGATTTTCAAAACCGAGATTTACAAAACTGAGATTCTCAAAACTGAGATTTATAAAACCGAGATTTACAAAACTGAGATTTACAAAACTCAAATTTACAAAACTGAGATTTACAAAACTGAGATTTGCAAAACTGAGATTTTCAGAACTGAGATTTACAAAACTGAGATTTACAAAACTCAAATTTACAAAACTGAGATTTACAAAACTGAGATTTGCAAAACTGAGATTTTCAGAACTGAGATTTACAAAACTGAGATTTACAAAACTGTACAAAACCGAGATTTTCAGAACTGAGATTTTCAAAACTGAGATTTACAAAACCGAGATTTACAAAACTGAGATTTTCAAAACTGAAATTTACAAAACTGAGATTTACAAAACTGAGATATACAAAACTGAGATTTACAAAACTCAGATTTACAAAACTGAGATTTACAAAACTGAGATTTACAAAACTCAGATTTTCAAAACCGAGATTTACAGAACTGAGATTCTCAAAACTGAGATTTACAAAACCGAGATTTACAAAACTGAGATTTTCAAAACTGAGATTTTCAAAACTGAGATTTACAAAACTGAGATTTACAAAACTCAAATTTACAAAACTGAGATTTACAAAACTGAGATTTGCAAAACTGAGATTTTCAGAACTGAGATTTACAAAACTGAGATTTACAAAACTGTACAAAACCGAGATTTTCAGAACTGAGATTTTCAAAACTGAGATTTACAAAACTGAGATTTACAAAACTGAGATTTACAAAACTGAGATTTACAAAACTGAGATTTACAAAACTGAGATTTACAAAACTGATATTTACAAAACTGAGATTTACAAAACTGAGATTTTTAAAACTGAGATAAATCTCAGTTTTGTAAACAAAACTGAGACTTTCAAAACCGCTCGCTCCAAAACCGCTCGCTCCGAATCTGCTCACTCCTAAACCGCTCGCTCCTAAACCGCTCGAATCAAAACCGCTCGCTCCAAAACCGCTAGAATCAAAACCGCTCGCTCCAAAACCGCTCGAATCAAAACCGCTCGCTCCAAAACCGCTCGAATTAAGACCGCTCGTTCCAAAACCGCTCGAATCAAAACCGCTCCCTCTTAAACCGCTCGAAACAAAACCGCTCGCTCCAAAACCGCTCGAATTAAAACCGCTCGCTCCAAAACCGCTCAAATTAAAACCGCTCGAATTAAAACCGCTCGAAACAAAACCGCTCGGATTTAAACCGCTCGAATCAAAACCGCTCAGTCCAAAACCGCTCGAATCAAAACCGCTCGCTTAAAAACCGCTCGAATCAAAACCGCTCCTTCCAAAACCGTTCGAATCAAAACCCCTTGGTTCAAATCCGAATAATTGACACACGAGAAACACAGATTTGTAATCCGCGTTCAAATTGGATTCTTCGTTCGGCCGCTACAGCCGTTCAAAGTGTGAAAAAATCCACTTTTTTCAAAAAATTTCATAGTGACTGGCTAACTTTTTTGCAATTTTCTCTGGATGAAATTTTTTAACGGCAATCGTTTTATCTCGTTCTTCAGATGAAAAAACAGGGATTACATAAAGGTCAACGATGATTTTTAAAAAAGTTGTTTTTTCGATTTTTTCCTTTTTCGAGTTTTTTTGCTAACGCGTCACGGCTTTAAAATAGATATTTGTTCCTGCGAAAGTACATTTTCTGAAGCGTCTTGAAGCGATCTTTCGAGTGACGGTTTTGACTGAGTGGTTTTGAATTGAGCGGTTTTGGACTGAGCGGTTTTGAACCGAGCGGTTTTGGACTGAGCGGTTTTAAACCGAGCGGTTTTAAACCGAGCGGTTTTAAACTGAGCGGTTTTGTGCTGAGCGGTTTTGAACTGAGCGGTATTGGACTGAGCGGTTTTGGACTGAGCGGTTTTAAACTGAGCGGTTTTGAACTGAGCGGTTTTGGACTGAGCGGTTTTAAACTAAGCGGTTTTGAAAGGAGCGGTTTTGGACCGAACGGTTTTTAAATAAGCGGTTTTGAACTGAGCGGTTTTAAGCTGAGCGGTTTCGGACTGAGCGGTTTTAAACTGAGCGGTTTTGAAAGGAGCGGTTTTGGACCGAGCGGTTCTTAAATAAGCGGTTTTGAACTGAGCGGTTTTGGACTGAGCGGTTTTAAACTGAACGGTTTTGAAAGGAGCGGTTTTGGACCGAGCGGTTCTTAAATAAGCGGTTTTGAACTGAGCGGTTTTGGACTGAGCGGTTTTAAACTGAACGGTTTTGTGCTGAGCGGTTTTAAACGAGCGGTTTTGGACTAAGCGATTTTGAACTGAGCGGTTTTGAACCGAACGGTTTTAAACTGAGCGGTTTTGGACTGAGCGGTTTTAAACTGAGCGGTTTTGAAAGGAGCGGTTTTGGACCGAGCGGTTCTTAAATAAGCGGTTTTGAACTGAGCGGTTTTGGACTGAGCGGTTTTAAACTGAACGGTTTCGGACTGAGCGGTTTTGGACTGAGCGGTTTTTGACTAAGCGGTTTTGAACTGAGCGGTTTCGAACTAAGCGGTTTTAAACTGAGCGGTTTTGAACTGAGCGGTTTTGAACTAAGCGGTTTTGGACTGAGCGGTTTTTGACTGAGCGGTTTTGAACTAAGCGGTTTTGAACTGAGCGGTTTTAAACTGAGCGGTTTTGAACTAAGCGGTTTTGGACTGAGCGGTTTTTGACTGAGCGGTTTTGAACTGAGCGGTTTCGAACTGAGCGGTTTTAAACTGAGCGGTTTTGGACTGAGCGGTTTTGAACTAAGCGGTTTTGAACTGAGCGGTTGTAGACTGAGCGGTTTTGAACTAAGCGGTCTTGAACTGAGCGGTTTTGGACTGAGCGGTTTTGAACTAAGCGGTTTTGAACTGAGCGGTTTGAACTGAGCGGTTTTGGACTGAGCGGTTTTCAAAACTGAGATTTTCAAAACTGAGATTTACAAAACTGAGATTTTCAAAACTGAGATTTACAAAACTAAGATTTGCAAAACTGAGATTTACAAAACTGAGATTTACAAAACTGAGATTTTCAAAAATGAGATTTTTAAAACTGAGATTTACAAAACTGAGATTTACAAAACTGAGATTTGCAAAACTGAGATTTACAAGACTGAGATTTACAAAACTGAGATTTACAAAACTGAGATTTACAAAACTGAGATTTTCAAAACTGAGATTTTCAAAACTGAGATTTACAAAACTGAGATTTACAAAACTGAGATTTACAAAACTGAGATTTACAAAACTCAGATTTACAAAACTGAGATTTAAAAAATTGAGATTTTCAAAACTGAGATTTACAAAACTGAGATTTACACAACTGAGATTTTCAAAACTGAGATTTTCAAAACTGAGATTTACAAAACTGAGATTTACAAAACTGAGATTTACAAAACTGAGATTTACAAAACTGAGATTTACAAAACTCAGATTTACAAAACTGAGATTTAAAAAATTGAGATTTTCAAAACTGAGATTTACAAAACTGAGATTTACAAAACTGAGATTTACAAAACTCAGATTTACAAAACTGAGATTTACAAAACTGAGATTTTCAAAACTGAGATTTTCAAAACTGAAATTTACAAAACTGAGATTTACAGAACTGAGATTTTCAAAACTGAGATTTTCAAAACTGAGATTTACAAAACTGAGATTTTCAAAACTGAGATTTTCAAAACTGAAATTTACAAAACTGAGATTTACAGAACTGAGATTTTCAAAACTGAGATTTTCAAAACTGAGATTTACTAAACTGAGATTTACAAAACTGAGATTTACAAAACTGAGATTTTCAAAACTGAGATTTTCAAAACTGAGATTTACAAAACTGAGATTTACAAAGCTGAGATTTACAAAACTCAGATTTACAAAACTGAGATTTACAAAACTCAGATTTACAAAACTCAGATTTACAAAACTGAGATTTACAAAACTGAGATTTACAAAACTGAGATTTTCAAAACTGAGATTTTCAAAACTGAGATTTTCAAAACTGAGATTTACAAAACTGAGATTTACAAAACCGAGATTTACAAAACTGAGATTTTCAAAACTGAAATTTACAAAACTGAGATTTACAAAACTGAGATATACAAAACTGAGATTTACAAAACTCAGATTTACAAAACTGAGATTTACAAAACTGAGATTTACAAAACTCAGATTTTCAAAACCGAGATTTACAGAACTGAGATTCTCAAAACTGAGATTTACAAAACTGAGATTTTCAAAACAGAGATTTACAAAACTGAGATTTTCAAAACTGAGATTTTCAAAACTGAGATTTACAAAACTGAGATTTACAAAACTCAAATTTACAAAACTGAGATTTTCAAAACTGAGATTTACAAAACTGAGATTTACAAAACTCAAATTTACAAAACTGAGATTTACAAAACTGAGATTTGCAAAACTGAGATTTTCAGAACTAAGATTTACAAAACTGAGATTTACAAAACTGTACAAAACTGAGATTTTCAGAACTGAGATTTTCAAAACTGAGATTTACAAAACTGAGATTTACAAAACTGAGATTTACAAAACTGAGATTTACAAAACTGAGATTTACAAAACTGATATTTACAAAACTGAGATTTACAAAACTGAGATTTTTAAAACTGAGATAAATCTCAGTTTTGTAAACAAAACTGAGACTTTCAAAACCGCTCGCTCCAAAACCGCTCGCTCCGAATCTGCTCACTCCTAAACCGCTCGCTCCTAAACCGCTCGAATCAAAACCGCTCGCTCCAAAACCGCTAGAATCAAAACCGCTCGCTCCAAAACCGCTCGAATCAAAACCGCTCGCTCCAAAACCGCTCGAATTAAGACCGCTCGTTCCAAAACCGCTCGAATCAAAACCGCTCCCTCTTAAACCGCTCGAAACAAAACCGCTCGCTCCAAAACCGCTCGAATTAAAACCGCTCGCTCCAAAACCGCTCAAATTAAAACCGCTCGAATTAAAACCGCTCGCTCCAAAACCGCTCGCTCCAAAACCACTCAAATTAAAACCGCTCGCTCCAAAACCGCTCAAATCTAAACCGCTCGAATTAAAACCGCTCGCTCCAAAACCGCTCGCTCCAAAACCGCTCGCTCCGAAACCGCTCGCTCCAAAACCGCTCGAATTAAAACCGCTCGAATCAAAACCGCTCGCTCCAAAACCGCTCGAAACAAAACCGCTCGCCTCAAAACAGCTCGAATTAAAATCGCTCGCTCCAAAACCGCTCGAATCAAAACCGCTCGCTCCAAAACTGCTCGAATCAAAACCGCTCGCTTAAAAACCGCTCGAATCAAAACCGCTCCTTCCAAAACCGTTCGAATCAAAACCCCTTGGTTCAAATCCGACTAATTGACACACGAGAAACACAGATTTGTAATCCGCGTTCAAATTGGATTCTTCGTTCGCCCGCTACAGCCGTTCAAAGTGTGAAAAAATCCACTTTTTTCAAAAAATTTCATAGTGACTGGCTAACTTTTTTGCAATTTTCTCTGGATGAAATTTTTTAACGGCAATCGTTTTATCTCGTTCTTCTGATGAAAAAACAGGGATTACATAAAGGTCAACGATGATTTTTAAAAAAGTTGTTTTTTCGTTTTTTCCATTTTCGAGTTTTTTTGCTAACGCGTCACGGCTTTAAAATTGATATTTGTTCCTGCGAAAGTACATTTTCTGAAGCGTCTTGAAGCGATCTTTCGAGTGACGGTTTTGACTGAGCGGTTTTGAACTGAGCGGTTTTGGACTGAGCGGTTTTGAACCGAGCGGTTTTGAACTGAGCGGTTTTGGACTGAGCGGTTTTGAACCGAGCGGTTTTAAACCGAGCGGTTTTAAACTGAGCGGTTTTGTGCTGAGCGGTTTTGAACTGAGCGGTATTGGACTGAGCGGTTTTGGACTGAGCAGTTTTAAACTGAGCGGTTTTGAACTGAGCGGTTTTGGACTGAGCGGTTTTTGACTGAGCGGTTTTAAACTAAGCGGTTTTGAAAGGAGCGGTTTTGGACCGAGCGGTTTTTAAATAAGCGGTTTTGAACTGAGCGGTTTTAAGCTGAGCGGTTTCGGACTGAGCGGTTTTGGACTGAGCGGTTTTGAACTGAGCGGTTTTGGACTGAGCGGTTTTGAACTGAGCGGTTTTAAACTGAGCGGTTTTGTGCTGAGCGGTTTTAAACGAGCGGTTTTGGACTAAGCGGTTTTGAACTGAGCGGTTTTGAACCGAACGGTTTTAAACTGAGCGGTTTTGGACTGAGCGGTTTTAAACTGAGCGGTTTTGAAAGGAGCGGTTTTGGACCGAGCGGTTCTTAAATAAGCGGTTTTGAACTGAGATTTACAAAACTGAGATTTTCAAAACTGAGATTTACAAAACTGAGATTTACAAAACTCAGATTTACAAAACTGAGATTTACAAAACTGAGATTTACAAAACTGAGATTTACAAAACACAGATTTACAAAACTGAGATTTACAAAACTGAGATTTACAAAACAGAGATTTACAAAACCGAGATTTACAAAACTGAGATTTACAAAACTGAGATTTACAAAACTGAGATTTACAAAACCGAGATTTACAAAACTGTGATTTTCAAAACTGAGATTTACAAAACTGAGATTTACAAAACTGAGATTTACAAAACTGAGATTTACAAAACTCAGATTTACAAAACTGAGATTTACAAAACTGAGATTTACAAAACTCAGATTTTCAAAACTGAGATTTACAAAACTGAGATTTTCAAAATCGAGATTTACAGAACTGAGATTTTCAAAACTGAGATTTACAAAACTGAGATTTTCAAAACTGAGATTTACAAAACTGAGATTTACAAAACTCTGATTTACAAAACTGTGATTTACAAAACTCAGATTTACAAAACTGAGATTTACAAAACTGAGATTTACAAAACTCAGATTTTCAAAACTGAGATTTACAAAACTGAGATTTTCAAAATCGAGATTTACAGAACTGAGATTTTCAAAACTGAGATTTACAAAACTGAGATTTACAAAACTGAGATTTACAAAACTGAGATTTACAAAACTGAGATTTACAAATTTGAGATTTTCAAAACTGAGATTTTCAAAACTGAGATTTTCAAAACTGAGATTTACAAAACTGAGATTTACAAAACTGAGATTTACAAAACTGAGATTTTCAAAACTGAGATTTTCAAAACTGAGATTTACAAAACTGAGATTTACAAAACTGAGATTTTCAAAATCGAGATTTACAGAACTGAGATTTTCAAAACTGAGATTTACAAAACTGAGATTTTCAAAACTGAGATTTACAAAACTGAGATTTACAAAACTCAGATTTACAAAACTGTGATTTACAAAACTCAGATTTACAAAACTGAGATTTACAAAACTGAGATTTACAAAACTCAGATTTTCAAAACTGAGATTTACAAAACTGAGATTTTCAAAATCGAGATTTACAGAACTGAGATTTTCAAAACTGAGATTTACAAAACTGAGATTTACAAAACTGAGATTTACAAAACTGAGATTTACAAAACTGAGATTTACAAATTTGAGATTTTCAAAACTGAGATTTTCAAAACTGAGATTTTCAAAACTGAGATTTACAAAACTGAGATTTACAAAACTGAGATTTACAAAACTGAGATTTTCAAAACTGAGATTTTCAAAACTGAGATTTTCAAAACTCAGATTTACAAAACTGAGATTTACAAAACTCAGATTTACAAAACTGAGATTTACAAAACTGAGATTTACAAAACTGAGATTTACAAAACTCAGATTTACAAAACTGAGATTTACAAAACTCAGATTTACAAAACTCAGATTTACAAAACTGAGATTTACAAAACTGAGATTTTCAAAACTGAGATTTTCAAAACTGAGATTTTCAAAACTGAGATTTACAAAACTGAGATTTACAAAACTGAGATTTACAAAACTGAGATTTACAAAACCGAGATTTACAAAACTGAGATTTTCAAAACTGAGATTTTCAAAACTGAGATTTACAAAACTGAGATTTACAAAGCTGAGATTTACAAAACTCAGATTTACAAAACTGAGATTTACAAAACTCAGATTTACAAAACTCAGATTTACAAAACTGAGATTTACAAAACTGAGATTTACAAAACTGAGAGTTTCAAAACTGAGATTTTCAAAACTGAGATTTTCAAAACTCAGATTTACAAAACTGAGATTTACAAAACTCAGATTTACAAAACTGAGATTTACAAAACTGAGATTTACAAAACTGAGATTTACAAAACTGAGATTTACAAAACTGAGATTTACAAAACTCAGATTTACAAAACTGAGATTTACAAAACTCAGATTTACAAAACTGAGATTTACAAAACTGAGATTTACAAAACTGAGATTTACAAAACTGAGATTTTCAAAACTGAGATTTTCAAAACTGAGATTTTCAAAACTCAGATTTACAAAACTGAGATTTACAAAACTCAGATTTTTAAAACTGAGATTTACAAAACTGAGATTTACAAAACTGAGATTTACAAAACTGAGATTTTCAAAACTGAGATTTTCAAAACTGAGATTTACAAAACTGAGATTTACAAAACTGAGATTTACAAAACTGAGATTTACAAAACTGAGATTTACAAAACTCAGATTTACAAAACTGAGATTTAAAAAATTGAGATTTTCAAAACTGAGATTTACAAGACTGAGATTTACAAAACTGAGATTTACAAAACTGAGATTTACACAACTGAGATTTTCAAAACTGAGATTTTCAAAACTGAGATTTACAAAACTGAGATTTACAAAACTGAGATTTACAAAACTGAGATTTTCAAAACTGAGATTTTCAAAACTGAGATTTACAAAACTCAGATTTACAAAACTGAGATTAACAAAACTGAGATTTTTAAAACTGAGATTTACAAAACTGAGATTTTCAAAACTGAGATTTTCAAAACTGAAATTTACAAAACTGAGATTTACAGAACTGAGATTTTCAAAACTGAGATTTTCAAAACTGAGATTTACTAAACTGAGATTTACAAAACTGAGATTTACAAAACTGAGATTTTCAAAACTGAGATTTTCAAAACTGAGATTTACAAAACTGAGATTTACAAAGCTGAGATTTACAAAACTCAGATTTACAAAACTGAGATTTACAAAACTCAGATTTACAAAACTCAGATTTACAAAACTGAGATTTACAAAACTGAGATTTACAAAACTGAGATTTTCAAAACTGAGATTTTCAAAACTGAGATTTACAAAACTGAGATTTACAAAACTGAGATTTACAAAACCGAGATTTACAAAACTGAGATTTTCAAAACTGAAATTTACAAAACTGAGATTTACAAAACTGAGATATACAAAACTGAGATTTACAAAACTCAGATTTACAAAACTGAGATTTACAAAACTGAGATTTACAAAACTCAGATTTTCAAAACCGAGATTTACAGAACTGAGATTCTCAAAACTGAGATTTACAAAACTGAGATTTTCAAAACAGAGATTTACAAAACTGAGATTTACAAAACTGAGATTTACAAAACTGAGATTTTCAAAACTGAGATTTTCAAAACTGAGATTTACAAAACTGAGATTTACAAAACTCAAATTTACAAAACTGAGATTTACAAAACTGAGATTTGCAAAACTGAGATTTTCAGAACTAAGATTTACAAAACTGAGATTTACAAAACTGTACAAAACTGAGATTTTCAGAACTGAGATTTTCAAAACTGAGATTTACAAAACTGAGATTTACAAAACTGAGATTTACAAAACTGAGATTTACAAAACTGATATTTACAAAACTGAGATTTACAAAACTGAGATTTTTAAAACTGAGATAAATCTCAGTTTTGTAAACAAAACTGAGACTTTCAAAACCGCTCGCTCCAAAACCGCTCGCTCCGAATCTGCTCACTCCTAAACCGCTCGCTCCTAAACCGCTCGAATCAAAACCGCTCGCTCCAAAACCGCTAGAATCAAAACCGCTCGCTCCAAAACCGCTCGAATCAAAACCGCTCGCTCCAAAACCGCTCGAATTAAGACCGCTCGTTCCAAAACCGCTCGAATCAAAACCGCTCCCTCTTAAACCGCTCGAAACAAAACCGCTCGCTCCAAAACCGCTCGAATTAAAACCGCTCGCTCCAAAACCGCTCAAATTAAAACCGCTCGAATTAAAACCGCTCGCTCCAAAACCGCTTGCTCCAAAACCACTCAAATTAAAACCGCTCGCTCCAAAACCGCTCAAATTAAAACCGCTCGAATTAAAACCGCTCGCTCCAAAACCGCTCGCTCCAAAACCGCTCGCTCCGAAACCGCTCGCTCCAAAACCGCTCGAATTAAAACCGCTCGAATCAAAACCGCTCGCTCCAAAACCGCTCGAAACAAAACCGCTCGCCTCAAAACAGCTCGAATTAAAATCGCTCGCTCCAAAACCGCTCGAATCAAAACCGCTCGCTCCAAAACTGCTCGAATCAAAACCGCTCGCTTAAAAACCGCTCGAATCAAAACCGCTCCTTCCAAAACCGTTCGAATCAAAACCCCTTGGTTCAAATCCGACTAATTGACACACGAGAAACACAGATTTGTAATCCGCGTTCAAATTGGATTCTTCGTTCGCCCGCTACAGCCGTTCAAAGTGTGAAAAAATCCACTTTTTTCAAAAAATTTCATAGTGACTGGCTAACTTTTTTGCAATTTTCTCTGGATGAAATTTTTTAACGGCAATCGTTTTATCTCGTTCTTCTGATGAAAAAACAGGGATTACATAAAGGTCAACGATGATTTTTAAAAAAGTTGTTTTTTCGTTTTTTCCATTTTCGAGTTTTTTTGCTAACGCGTCACGGCTTTAAAATTGATATTTGTTCCTGCGAAAGTACATTTTCTGAAGCGTCTTGAAGCGATCTTTCGAGTGACGGTTTTGACTGAGCGGTTTTGAACTGAGCGGTTTTGGACTGAGCGGTTTTGAACCGAGCGGTTTTGGACTGAGCGGTTTTGGACTGAGCGGTTTTGAACCGAGCGGTTTTAAACCGAGCGGTTTTAAACTGAGCGGTTTTGTGCTGAGCGGTTTTGAACTGAGCGGTATTGGACTGAGCGGTTTTGGACTGAGCGGTTTTAAACTGAGCGGTTTTGAACTGAGCGGTTTTGGACTGAGCGGTTTTGGACTGAGCGGTTTTAAACTGAGCGGTTTTGTGCTGAGCGGTTTTAAACGAGCGGTTTTGAACTGAGCGGTTTTGAACCGAACGGTTTTAAACTGAGCGGTTTTGGACTGAGCGGTTTTAAACTGAGCGGTTTTGAAAGGAGCGGTTTTGGACCGAGCGGTTCTTAAATAAGCGGTTTTGAACTGAGATTTACAAAACTGAGATTTTCAAAACTGAGATTTACAAAACTGAGATTTACAAAACTGAGATTTGCAAAACTGAGATTTTCAGAACTGAGATTTACAAAACTGAGATTTTCAAAACTGAGATTTTCAAAACTGAAATTTACAAAACTGAGATTTACTAAACTGAGATTTACAAAACTGAGATTTACAAAACTCAGATTTACAAAACTGAGATTTACAAAACTCAGATTTACAAAACTGAGATTTACAAAACTTAGATTTACAAAACTGAGATTTACAAAACACAGATTTACAAAACTGAGATTTACAAAACTGAGATTTACAAAACAGAGATTTACAAAACCGAGATTTACAAAACTGAGATTTACAAAACTGAGATTTACAAAACTGAGATTTACAAAACCGAGATTTACAAAACTGTGATTTTCAAAACTGAGATTTACAAAACTGAGATTTACAAAACTGAGATTTACAAAACTGAGATTTACAAAACTCAGATTTACAAAACTGAGATTTACAAAACTGAGATTTACAAAACTCAGATTTTCAAAACTGAGATTTACAAAACTGAGATTTTCAAAATCGAGATTTACAGAACTGAGATTTTCAAAACTGAGATTTACAAAACTGAGATTTTCAAAACTGAGATTTACAAAACTGAGATTTACAAAACTCTGATTTACAAAACTGTGATTTACAAAACTCAGATTTACAAAACTGAGATTTACAAAACTGAGATTTACAAAACTCAGATTTTCAAAACTGAGATTTACAAAACTGAGATTTTCAAAATCGAGATTTACAGAACTGAGATTTTCAAAACTGAGATTTACAAAACTGAGATTTACAAAACTGAGATTTACAAAACTGAGATTTACAAAACTGAGATTTACAAATTTGAGATTTTCAAAACTGAGATTTTCAAAACTGAGATTTTCAAAACTGAGATTTACAAAACTGAGATTTACAAAACTGAGATTTACAAAACTGAGATTTTCAAAACTGAGATTTTCAAACATGAGATTTACAAAACTGAGATTTACAAAACTGAGATTTTCAAAATCGAGATTTACAGAACTGAGATTTTCAAAACTGAGATTTACAAAACTGAGATTTTCAAAACTGAGATTTACAAAACTGAGATTTACAAAACTCAGATTTACAAAACTGTGATTTACAAAACTCAGATTTACAAAACTGAGATTTACAAAACTGAGATTTACAAAACTCAGATTTTCAAAACTGAGATTTACAAAACTGAGATTTTCAAAATCGAGATTTACAGAACTGAGATTTTCAAAACTGAGATTTACAAAACTGAGATTTACAAAACTGAGATTTACAAAACTGAGATTTACAAAACTGAGATTTACAAATTTGAGATTTTCAAAACTGAGATTTTCAAAACTGAGATTTTCAAAACTGAGATTTACAAAACTGAGATTTACAAAACTGAGATTTACAAAACTGAGATTTTCAAAACTGAGATTTTCAAAACTGAGATTTTCAAAACTCAGATTTACAAAACTGAGATTTACAAAACTCAGATTTACAAAACTGAGATTTACAAAACTGAGATTTACAAAACTGAGATTTACAAAACTCAGATTTACAAAACTGAGATTTACAAAACTGAGATTTACAAAACTCAGATTTACAAAACTGAGATTTACAAAACTGAGATTTACAAAACTGAGATTTTCAAAACTGAGATTTTCAAAACTGAGATTTACAAAACTGAGATTTACAAAACTGAGATTTACAAAACTGAGATTTACAAAACCGAGATTTACAAAACTGAGATTTTCAAAACTGAGATTTTCAAAACTGAGATTTACAAAACTGAGATTTACAAAGCTGAGATTTACAAAACTCAGATTTACAAAACTGAGATTTACAAAACTCAGATTTACAAAACTCAGATTTACAAAACTGAGATTTACAAAACTGAGATTTACAAAACTGAGATTTTCAAAACTGAGATTTTCAAAACTGAGATTTTTAAAACTCAGATTTACAAAACTGAGATTTACAAAACTCAGATTTACAAAACTGAGATTTACTAAACTGAGATTTACAAAACTGAGATTTACAAAACTCAGATTTACAAAACTGAGATTTACAAAACTCAGATTTACAAAACTGAGATTTACAAAACTCAGATTTACAAAACTGAGATTTACAAAACTGAGATTTACAAAACTGAGATTTACAAAACTGAGATTTTCAAAACTGAGATTTTCAAAACTGAGATTTTCAAAAAACAGATTTACAAAACTGAGATTTACAAAACTCAGATTTTTAAAACTGAGATTTACAAAACTGAGATTTACAAAACTGAGATTTACAAAACTGAGATTTACAAAACTGAGATTTACAAAACTCAGATTTACAAAACTGAGATTTACAAAACTCAGATTTACAAAACTGAGATTTACAAAACTGAGATTTACAAAACTGAGATTTACAAAACTGAGATTTTCAAAACTGAGATTTTCAAAACTGAGATTTTCAAAAAACAGATTTACAAAACTGAGATTTACAAAACTCAGATTTTCAAAACTGAGATTTACAAAACTGAGATTTTCAAAATCGAGATTTACAGAACTGAGATTTTCAAAACTGAGATTTACAAAACTGAGATTTACAAAACTGAGATTTACAAAACTGAGATTTACAAAACTGAGATTTACAAATTTGAGATTTTCAAAACTGAGATTTTCAAAACTGAGATTTTCAAAACTGAGATTTACAAAACTGAGATTTACAAAACTGAGATTTACAAAACTGAGATTTTCAAAACTGAGATTTTCAAAACTGAGATTTACAAAACTGAGATTTACAAAACTGAGATTTTCAAAATCGAGATTTACAGAACTGAGATTTTCAAAACTGAGATTTACAAAACTGAGATTTTCAAAACTGAGATTTACAAAACTGAGATTTACAAAACTCAGATTTACAAAACTGTGATTTACAAAACTCAGATTTACAAAACTGAGATTTACAAAACTGAGATTTACAAAACTCAGATTTTCAAAACTGAGATTTACAAAACTGAGATTTTCAAAATCGAGATTTACAGAACTGAGATTTTCAAAACTGAGATTTACAAAACTGAGATTTACAAAACTGAGATTTACAAAACTGAGATTTACAAAACTGAGATTTACAAATTTGAGATTTTCAAAACTGAGATTTTCAAATCTGAGATTTTCAAAACTGAGATTTACAAAACTGAGATTTACAAAACTGAGATTTACAAAACTGAGATTTTCAAAACTGAGATTTTCAAAACTGAGATTTTCAAAACTCAGATTTACAAAACTGAGATTTACAAAACTCAGATTTACAAAACTGAGATTTACAAAACTGAGATTTACAAAACTGAGATTTACAAAACTCAGATTTACAAAACTGAGATTTACAAAACTCAGATTTACAAAACTCAGATTTACAAAACTGAGATTTACAAAACTGAGATTTTCACAACTGAGATTTTCAAAACTGAGATTTTCAAAACTGAGATTTACAAAACTGAGATTTACAAAACTGAGATTTACAAAACTGAGATTTACAAAACCGAGATTTACAAAACTGAGATTTTCAAAACTGAGATTTTCAAAACTGAGATTTACAAAACTGAGATTTACAAAGCTGAGATTTACAAAACTCAGATTTACAAAACTGAGATTTACAAAACTCAGATTTACAAAACTCAGATTTACAAAACTGAGATTTACAAAACTGAGATTTACAAAACTGAGATTTTCAAAACTGAGATTTTCAAAACTGAGATTTTCAAAACTCAGATTTACAAAACTGAGATTTACAAAACTCAGATTTACAAAACTGAGATTTACAAAACTGAGATTTACAAAACTGAGATTTACAAAACTCAGATTTACAAAACTGAGATTTACAAAACTCAGATTTACAAAACTGAGATTTACAAAACTCAGATTTACAAAACTGAGATTTACAAAACTGAGATTTACAAAACTGAGATTTACAAAACTGAGATTTTCAAAACTGAGATTTTCAAAACTGAGATTTTCAAAAAACAGATTTACAAAACTGAGATTTACAAAACTCAGATTTTTAAAACTGAGATTTACAAAACTGAGATTTACAAAACTGAGATTTACAAAACTGAGATTTTCAAAACTGAGATTTTCAAAACTGAGATTTACAAAACTCAGATTTACAAAACTCAGATTTACAAAACTGAGATTTACAAAACTCAGATTTACAAAACTCAGATTTACAAAACTCAGATTAACAAAACTCAGATTTACAAAACTCAGATTTACAAAACTGAGATTTACAAAACTGAGATTTACAAAACTGAGATTTACAAAACTGAGATTTACAAAACTCAGATTTACAAAACTGAGATTTACAAAACTCAGATTTACAAAACTGAGATTTACAAAACTGAGATTTACAAAACTGAGATTTACAAAACTGAGATTTTCAAAACTGAGATTTTCAAAACTGAGATTTTCAAAAAACAGATTTACAAAACTGAGATTTACAAAACTCAGATTTTCAAAACTGAGATTTACAAAACTGAGATTTTCAAAATCGAGATTTACAGAACTGAGATTTTCAAAACTGAGATTTACAAAACTGAGATTTACAAAACTGAGATTTACAAAACTGAGATTTACAAAACTGAGATTTACAAATTTGAGATTTTCAAAACTGAGATTTTCAAAACTGAGATTTTCAAAACTGAGATTTACAAAACTGAGATTTACAAAACTGAGATTTACAAAACTGAGATTTTCAAAACTGAGATTTTCAAAACTGAGATTTACAAAACTGAGATTTACAAAACTGAGATTTTCAAAATCGAGATTTACAGAACTGAGATTTTCAAAACTGAGATTTACAAAACTGAGATTTTCAAAACTGAGATTTACAAAACTGAGATTTACAAAACTGAGATTTACAAAACTGAGATTTACAAAACTCAGATTTACAAAACTGAGATTTACAAAACTGAGATTTACAAAACTCAGATTTTCAAAACTGAGATTTACAAAACTGAGATTTTCAAAATCGAGATTTACAGAACTGAGATTTTCAAAACTGAGATTTACAAAACTGAGATTTACAAAACTGAGATTTACAAAACTGAGATTTACAAAACTGAGATTTACAAATTTGAGATTTTCAAAACTGAGATTTTCAAATCTGAGATTTTCAAAACTGAGATTTACAAAACTGAGATTTACAAAACTGAGATTTACAAAACTGAGATTTTCAAAACTGAGATTTTCAAAACTGAGATTTTCAAAACTCAGATTTACAAAACTGAGATTTACAAAACTCAGATTTACAAAACTGAGATTTACAAAACTGAGATTTACAAAACTGAGATTTACAAAACTCAGATTTACAAAACTGAGATTTACAAAACTCAGATTTACAAAACTCAGATTTACAAAACTGAGATTTACAAAACTGAGATTTTCAAAACTGAGATTTTCAAAACTGAGATTTTCAAAACTGAGATTTACAAAACTGAGATTTACAAAACTGAGATTTACAAAACTGAGATTTACAAAACCGAGATTTACAAAACTGAGATTTTCAAAACTGAGATTTTCAAAACTGAGATTTACAAAACTGAGATTTACAAAGCTGAGATTTACAAAACTCAGATTTACAAAACTGAGATTTACAAAACTCAGATTTACAAAACTCAGATTTACAAAACTGAGATTTACAAAACTGAGATTTACAAAACTGAGATTTTCAAAACTGAGATTTTCAAAACTGAGATTTTCAAAACTCAGATTTACAAAACTGAGATTTACAAAACTCAGATTTACAAAACTGAGATTTACAAAACTGAGATTTACAAAACTGAGATTTACAAAACTCAGATTTACAAAACTGAGATTTACAAAACTCAGATTTACAAAACTGAGATTTACAAAACTCAGATTTACAAAACTGAGATTTACAAAACTGAGATTTACAAAACTGAGATTTACAAAACTGAGATTTTCAAAACTGAGATTTTCAAAACTGAGATTTTCAAAAAACAGATTTACAAAACTGAGATTTACAAAACTCAGATTTTTAAAACTGAGATTTACAAAACTGAGATTTACAAAACTGAGATTTACAAAACTGAGATTTTCAAAACTGAGATTTTCAAAACTGAGATTTACAAAACTCAGATTTACAAAACTCAGATTTACAAAACTGAGATTTACAAAACTCAGATTTACAAAACTCAGATTTACAAAACTCAGATTAACAAAACTCAGATTTACAAAACTCAGATTTACAAAACTGAGATTTACAAAACTGAGATTTACAAAACTCAGATTTACAAAACTGAGATTTACAAAACTCAGATTTACAAAACTCAGATTTACAAAACTGAGATTTACAAAACTGAGATTTACAAAACTGAGATTTTCAAAACTGAGATTTACAAAACTGAGATTTACAAAACTCAGATTTACAAAACTCAGATTTACAAAACTGAGATTTACAAAACTCAGATTTACAAAACTCAGATTTACAAAACTGAGATTTACAAAACTCAGATTTACAAAACTCAGATTTACAAAACTCAGATTTACAAAACTGAGATTTTCAAAACTCAGATTTACAAAACTGAGATTTACAAAACTCAGATTTACAAAACTGAGATTTACAAAACTCAGATTTACAAAACTCAGATTTACAAAACTCAGATTTACAAAACTCAGATTTACAAAACTCAGATTTACAAAACTGAGATTTACAAAACTCAGATTTACAAAACTCAGATTTACAAAACTCAGATTTACAAAACTGAGATTTTCAAAACTCAGATTTACAAAACTGAGATTTACAAAACTCAGATTTACAAAACTGAGATTTACAAAACTGAGATTTACAAAACTGAGATTTACAAAACTCAGATTTTCAAAACCGAGATTTACAGAACTGAGATTTTCAAAACTGAGATTTTCAAAACTGAGATTTACAAAACTGAGATTTACAAAACTGAGATTTACAAAACTGAGATTTACAAAACCGAGATTTACAAAACTGAGATTTTCAAAACTGAAATTTACAAAACTGAGATTTACAAAACTGAGATATACAAAACTGAGATTTACAAAACTCAGATTTACAAAACTGAGATTTACAAAACTGAGATTTACAAAACTCAGATTTTCAAAACCGAGATTTACAGAACTGAGATTCTCAAAACTGAGATTTACAAAACCGAGATTTACAAAACTGAGATTTTCAAAACTGAGATTTTCAAAACTGAGATTTTCAAAACTGAGATTTACAAAACTCAGATTTACAAAACTCAGATTTACAAAACTGAGATTTACAAAACTGAGATTTACAAAACTCAGATTTACAAAACTGAGATTTACAAAACTGAGATATACAAAACTGAGATTTACAAAACTCAGATTTACAAAACTGAGATTTACAAAACTCAGATTTACAAAACTGAGATTTACAAAACTGAGATATACAAAACTGAGATTTACAAAACTGAGATTTACAAAACTGAGATTTACAAAACTCAGATTTACAAAACTGAGATTTACAAAACTGAGATTTACAAAACTCAGATTTTCAAAACCGAGATTTACAGAACTGAGATTCTCAAAACTGAGATTTACAAAACCGAGATTTACAAAACTGAGATTTTCAAAACTTTGATTTACAAAACTGAGATATACAAAACTGAGATTTTCAAAACAGAGATTTACAAAACTGAGATTTACAAAACTGAGATTTACAAAACTGAGATTTTCAAAACTGAGATTTTCAAAACTGAGATTTACAAAACTGAGATTTACAAAACTCAAATTTACAAAACTGAGATTTACAAAACTGAGATTTGCAAAACCGAGATTTTCAGAACTGAGATTTACAAAACTGAGATTTACAAAACTGTACAAAACACAGATTTTCAGAAATGAGATTTTCAAAACTGAGATTTACAAAACTGAGATTTACAAAACTGAGATTTACAAAGCTGAGATTTACAAAACTCAGATTTACAAAACTGAGATTTACAAAACTCAGATTTACAAAACTCAGATTTACAAAACTGAGATTTACAAAACTGAGATTTACAAAACTGAGATTTTCAAAACTGAGATTTTCAAAACTGAGATTTACAAAACTGAGATTTACAAAACTGAGATTAACAAAACCGAGATTTACAAAACTGAGATTTTCAAAACTGAAATTTACAAAACTGAGATTTACAAAACTGAGATATACAAAACTGAGATTTACAAAACTCAGATTTACAAAACTGAGATTTTCAAAACTGAGATTTACAAAACTGAGATTTACAAAGCTGAGATTTACAAAACTCAGATTTACAAAACTGAGATTTACAAAACTCAGATTTACAAAACTCAGATTTACAAAACTGAGATTTACAAAACTGAGATTTACAAAACTGAGATTTTCAAAACTGAGATTTTCAAAACTGAGATTTACAAAACTGAGATTTACAAAACTCAAATTTACAAAACTGAGATTTACAAAACTGAGATTTGCAAAACTGAGATTTTCAGAACTGAGATTTACAAAACTGAGATTTACAAAACTGTACAAAACACAGATTTTCAGAAATGAGATTTTCAAAACTGAGATTTACAAAACTGAGATTTACAAAACTGAGATTTACAAAACTGAGATTTACAAAACCGAGATTTACAAAACTGAGATTTTCAAAACTGAAATTTACAAAACTGAGATTTACAAAACTGAGATATACAAAACTGAGATTTACAAAACTCAGATTTACAAAACTGAGATTTACAAAACTGAGATTTACAAAACTCAGATTTTCAAAACCGAGATTTACAGAACTGAGATTCTCAAAACTGAGATTTACAAAACCGAGATTTACAAAACTGAGATTTTCAAAACTGAGATTTTCAAAACTGAGATTTTCAAAACTGAGATTTACAAAACTCAGATTTACAAAACTCAGATTTACAAAACTGAGATTTACAAAACTGAGATTTACAAAACTCAGATTTACAAAACTGAGATTTACAAAACTGAGATATACAAAACTGAGATTTACAAAACTCAGATTTACAAAACTGAGATTTACAAAACTCAGATTTACAAAACTGAGATTTACAAAACTGAGATATACAAAACTGAGATTTACAAAACTCAGATTTACAAAACTGAGATTTACAAAACTCAGATTTACAAAACTGAGATTTACAAAACTGAGATTTACAAAACTCAGATTTTCAAAACCGAGATTTACAGAACTGAGATTCTCAAAACTGAGATTTACAAAACCGAGATTTACAAAACTGAGATTTTCAAAACTTTGATTTACAAAACTGAGATATACAAAACTGAGATTTTCAAAACAGAGATTTACAAAACTGAGATTTACAAAACTGAGATTTACAAAACTGAGATTTTCAAAACTGAGATTTTCAAAACTGAGATTTACAAAACTGAGATTTACAAAACTCAAATTTACAAAACTGAGATTTACAAAACTGAGATTTGCAAAACCGAGATTTTCAGAACTGAGATTTACAAAACTGAGATTTACAAAACTGTACAAAACACAGATTTTCAGAAATGAGATTTTCAAAACTGAGATTTACAAAACTGAGATTTACAAAACTGAGATTTACAAAGCTGAGATTTACAAAACTCAGATTTACAAAACTGAGATTTACAAAACTCAGATTTACAAAACTCAGATTTACAAAACTGAGATTTACAAAACTGAGATTTACAAAACTGAGATTTTCAAAACTGAGATTTTCAAAACTGAGATTTACAAAACTGAGATTTACAAAACTGAGATTAACAAAACCGAGATTTACAAAACTGAGATTTTCAAAACTGAAATTTACAAAACTGAGATTTACAAAACTGAGATATACAAAACTGAGATTTACAAAACTCAGATTTACAAAACTGAGATTTTCAAAACTGAGATTTACAAAACTGAGATTTACAAAACTGAGATTTTCAAAACTGAGATTTTCAAAACTGAGATTTACAAAACTCAGATTTACAAAACTCAGATTTACAAAACTGAGATTTACAAAACTCAGATTTACAAAACTCAGATTTACAAAACTCAGATTAACAAAACTCAGATTTACAAAACTCAGATTTACAAAACTGAGATTTACAAAACTGAGATTTACAAAACTCAGATTTACAAAACTGAGATTTACAAAACTCAGATTTACAAAACTCAGATTTACAAAACTGAGATTTACAAAACTGAGATTTACAAAACTGAGATTTTCAAAACTGAGATTTACAAAACTGAGATTTACAAAACTCAGATTTACAAAACTCAGATTTACAAAACTGAGATTTACAAAACTCAGATTTACAAAACTCAGATTTACAAAACTGAGATTTACAAAACTCAGATTTACAAAACTCAGATTTACAAAACTCAGATTTACAAAACTGAGATTTTCAAAACTCAGATTTACAAAACTGAGATTTACAAAACTCAGATTTACAAAACTCAGATTTACAAAACTCAGATTTACAAAACTGAGATTTACAAAACTCAGATTTACAAAACTCAGATTTACAAAACTCAGATTTACAAAACTCAGATTTACAAAACTCAGATTTACAAAACTGAGATTTACAAAACTCAGATTTACAAAACTCAGATTTACAAAACTCAGATTTACAAAACTGAGATTTTCAAAACTCAGATTTACAAAACTGAGATTTACAAAACTCAGATTTACAAAACTGAGATTTACAAAACTGAGATTTACAAAACTGAGATTTACAAAACTCAGATTTTCAAAACCGAGATTTACAGAACTGAGATTTTCAAAACTGAGATTTTCAAAACTGAGATTTACAAAACTGAGATTTACAAAACTGAGATTTACAAAACTGAGATTTACAAAACCGAGATTTACAAAACTGAGATTTTCAAAACTGAAATTTACAAAACTGAGATTTACAAAACTGAGATATACAAAACTGAGATTTACAAAACTCAGATTTACAAAACTGAGATTTACAAAACTGAGATTTACAAAACTCAGATTTTCAAAACCGAGATTTACAGAACTGAGATTCTCAAAACTGAGATTTACAAAACCGAGATTTACAAAACTGAGATTTTCAAAACTGAGATTTTCAAAACTGAGATTTTCAAAACTGAGATATACAAAACTGAGATTTACAAAACTCAGATTTACAAAACTGAGATTTACAAAACTCAGATTTACAAAACTGAGATTTACAAAACTGAGATATACAAAACTGAGATTTACAAAACTCAGATTTACAAAACTGAGATTTACAAAACTCAGATTTACAAAACTGAGATTTACAAAACTGAGATTTACAAAACTCAGATTTTCAAAACCGAGATTTACAGAACTGAGATTCTCAAAACTGAGATTTACAAAACCGAGATTTACAAAACTGAGATTTTCAAAACTTTGATTTACAAAACTGAGATATACAAAACTGAGATTTTCAAAACAGAGATTTACAAAACTGAGATTTACAAAACTGAGATTTACAAAACTGAGATTTTCAAAACTGAGATTTTCAAAACTGAGATTTACAAAACTGAGATTTACAAAACTCAAATTTACAAAACTGAGATTTACAAAACTGAGATTTGCAAAACCGAGATTTTCAGAACTGAGATTTACAAAACTGAGATTTACAAAACTGTACAAAACACAGATTTTCAGAAATGAGATTTTCAAAACTGAGATTTACAAAACTGAGATTTACAAAACTGAGATTTACAAAGCTGAGATTTACAAAACTCAGATTTACAAAACTGAGATTTACAAAACTCAGATTTACAAAACTCAGATTTACAAAACTGAGATTTACAAAACTGAGATTTACAAAACTGAGATTTTCAAAACTGAGATTTTCAAAACTGAGATTTACAAAACTGAGATTTACAAAACTGAGATTAACAAAACCGAGATTTACAAAACTGAGATTTTCAAAACTGAAATTTACAAAACTGAGATTTACAAAACTGAGATATACAAAACTGAGATTTACAAAACTCAGATTTACAAAACTGAGATTTTCAAAACTGAGATTTACAAAACTGAGATTTACAAAGCTGAGATTTACAAAACTCAGATTTACAAAACTGAGATTTACAAAACTCAGATTTACAAAACTCAGATTTACAAAACTGAGATTTACAAAACTGAGATTTACAAAACTGAGATTTTCAAAACTGAGATTTTCAAAACTGAGATTTACAAAACTGAGATTTACAAAACTCAAATTTACAAAACTGAGATTTACAAAACTGAGATTTGCAAAACTGAGATTTTCAGAACTGAGATTTACAAAACTGAGATTTACAAAACTGTACAAAACACAGATTTTCAGAAATGAGATTTTCAAAACTGAGATTTACAAAACTGAGATTTACAAAACTGAGATTTACAAAACTGAGATTTACAAAACTGAGATTTACAAAACTGATATTTACAAAACTGAGATTTACAAAACTGAGATTTTTAAAACTGAGATAAATCTCAGTTTTGTAAACAAAACTGAGACTTTCAAAACCGCTCGCTCCAAAACCGCTCGCTCCGAATCTGCTCACTCCTAAACCGCTCGCTCCTAAACCACTCGAATCAAAACCGCTCGCTCCAAAACCGCTAGAATCAAAACCGCTCGCTCCAAAACCGCTCGAATCAAAACCGCTCGCTCCAAAACCGCTCGAATTAAGACCGCTCGTTCCAAAACCGCTCGAATCAAAACCGCTCCCTCTTAAACCGCTCGAAACAAAACCGCTCGCTCCAAAACCGCTCGAATTAAAACCGCTCGCTCCAAAACCGCTCAAATTAAAACCGCTCGCTCCAAAACCACTCAAATTAAAACCGCTCGCTCCAAAACCGCTCAAATTAAAACCGCTCGAATTAAAACCGCTCGCTCCAAAACCGCTCGCTCCAAAACCGCTCGCTCCAAAACCGCTCGCTCCGAAACCGCTCGCTCCAAAACCGCTCGCTCCAAAACCGCTCGCTCCGAAACCGCTCGCTCCAAAACCGCTCGAATTAAAACCGCTCGCTCCAAAACCGCTCGAATCAAAACCGCTCGCTCCAAAACCGCTCGAAACAAAACCGCTCGCCTCAAAACAGCTCGAATTAAAACCGCTCGCTCCAAAACCGCTCGAATCAAAACCGCTCGCTCCAAAACTGCTCGAATCAAAACCGCTCGCCCCAAAACCGCTCGAATCAAAACCGCTCGCTCTAAAACCGCTCGAAACAAAACCGCTCGGATTTAAACCGCTCGAATCAAAACCGCTCAGTCCAAAACCGCTCGAATCAAAACCGCTCGCTTAAAAACCGCTCGAATCAAAACCGCTCCTTCCAAAACCGTTCGAATCAAAACCCCTTGGTTCAAATCTGACTAATTGACACACGAGAAACACAGATTTGTAATCCGCGTTCAAATTGGATTCTTCGTTCGCCCGCTACAGCCGTTCAAAGTGTGAAAAAATCCACTTTTTTCAAAAAATTTCATGGTGACTGGCTAACTTTTTTGCAATTTTCTCTGGATAAAATTTTTTAACGGCAATCGTTTTATCTCGTTCTTCTGATGAAAAAACAGGGATTACATAAAGGTCAACGATGATCTTTAAAAAAGTTGTTTTTTCGATTTTTTCCATTTTCGAGTTTTTTTGCTAACGCGTCACGGCTTTAAAATTGATATTTGTTCCTGCGAAAGTACATTTTCTGAAGCGTCTTGAAGCGATCTTTCGAGTGACGGTTTTGACTGAGCGGTTTTGAACTGAGCGGTTTTGGACTGAGCGGTTTTGAACCGAGCGGTTTTGGACTGAGCGGTTTTGGACTGAGCGGTTTTGAACCGAGCGGTTTTAAACCGAGCGGTTTTAAACTGAGCGGTTGTGTGCTGAGCGGTTTTGAACTGAGTGGTATTGGACTGAGCGGTTTTGGACTGAGCGGTTTTAAACTGAGCGGTTTTGAACTGAGCGGTTTTGGACTGAGCGGTTTTGGACTGAGCAGTTTTAAACTAAGCGGTTTTGAAAGGAGCGGTTTTGGACCGAGCGGTTTTTAAATAAGCGGTTTTGAACTGAGCGGTTTTAAGCTGAGCGGTTTCGGACCAAGCGGTTTTGGACTGAGCGGTTTTGAACTGAGCGGTTTTGGACTGAGCGGTTTTGAACTGAGCGGTTTTAAACTGAGCGGTTTTGTGCTGAGCGGTTTTAAACGAGCGGTTTTGGACTAAGCGGTTTTGAACTGAGCGATTTTGAACCGCACGGTTTTAAACTGAGCGGTTTTGGACTGAGCGGTTTTAAACTGAGCGGTTTTGAAAGGAGCGGTTTTGGACCGAGCGGTTCTTAAATAAGCGGTTTTGAACTGAGCGGTTTTGGACTGAGCGGTTTTAAACTGAACGGTTTCGGACTGAGCGGTTTTGGACTGAGCGGTTTTTGACTAAGCGGTTTTGAACTGAGCGGTTTCGAACTAAGCGGTTTTAAACTGAGCGGTTTTGAACTGAGCGGTTTTGAACTAAGCGGTTTTGGACTGAGCGGTTTTTTACTGAGCGGTTTTGAACTGAGCGGTTTCGAACTGAGCGGTTTTAAACTGAGCGGTTTTGAACTAAGCGGTTTTGGACTGAGCGGTTTTTGACTGAGCGGTTTTGAACTGAGCGGTTTCGAACTGAGCGGTTTTAAACTGAGCGGTTTTGGACTGAGCGGTTTTGAACTAAGCGGTTTTGAACTGAGCGGTTGTAGACTGAGCGGTTTTGAACTAAGCGGTCTTGAACTGAGCGGTTTTGGACTGAGCGGTTTTGAACTAAGCGGTTTTGAACTGAGCGGTTTGAACTGAGCGGTTTTGGACTGAGCGGTTTTCAAAACTGAGATTTTCAAAACTGAGATTTACAAAACTGAGATTTTCAAAACTGAGATTTACAAAACTGAGATTTACAAAACTGAGATTTTCAAAAATGAGATTTTTAAAACTGAGATTTACAAAACTGAGATTTACAAAACTGAGATTTGCAAAACTGAGATTTACAAGACTGAGATTTACAAAACTGAGATTTACAAAACTGAGATTTACACAACTGAGATTTTCAAAACTGAGATTTTCAAAACTGAGATTTACAAAACTGAGATTTACAAAACTGAGATTTACAATACTGAGATTTACAAAACTCAGATTTAGAAAACAGATTTACAAAACTGAGATTTACAAAACTGAGATTTACAAAACTGAGATTTGCAATACTGAGATTTACAAAACTGAGATTTACAAAACTGAGATTTACAAAACTGAGATTTGCAATACTGAGATTTACAAAACTGAGATTTACAAAACAGATTTTCAAAACTGAGATTTTCAAAAGTGAGATTTACAAAACTGAGATTTACAAAACTGAGATTTACAAAACTGAGATTTACAAAACTGAGATTTGCAAAACTGAGATTTACAAAACTGAGATATACAAAACTGAGATTTACAAAACTCAGATTTACAAAACTGAGATTTACAAAACTGAGATTTACAAAACTCAGATTTTCAAAACCGAGATTTACAGAACTGAGATTCTCAAAACTGAGATTTACAAAACCGAGATTTACAAAACTGAGATTTTCAAAACAGAGATTTACAAAACTGAGATTTACAAAACTGAGATTTACAAAACTGAGATTTTCAAAACTGAGATTTTCAAAACTGAGATTTACAAAACTGAGATTTACAAAACTCAAATTTACAAAACTGAGATTTACAAAACTGAGATTTGCAAAACCGAGATTTTCAGAACTGAGATTTACAAAACTGAGATTTTCAAAACTGAAATTTACAAAACTGAGATTTACAAAACTGAGATATACAAAACTGAGATTTACAAAACTCAGATTTACAAAACTGAGATTTACAAAACTGAGATTTACAAAACTCAGATTTTCAAAACCGAGATTTACAGAACTGAGATTCTCAAAACTGAGATTTACAAAACCGAGATTTACAAAACTGAGATTTTCAAAACAGAGATTTACAAAACTGAGATTTACAAAACTGAGATTTACAAAACTGAGATTTTCAAAACTGAGATTTTCAAAACTGAGATTTACAAAACTGAGATTTACAAAACTCAAATTTACAAAACTGAGATTTACAAAACTGAGATTTGCAAAACCGAGATTTTCAGAACTGAGATTTACAAAACTGAGATTTACAAAACTGTACAAAACACAGATTTTCAGAAATGAGATTTTCAAAACTGAGATTTACAAAACTGAGATTTACAAAACTGAGATTTACAAAGCTGAGATTTACAAAACTCAGATTTACAAAACTGAGATTTACAAAACTCAGATTTACAAAACTCAGATTTACAAAACTGAGATTTACAAAACTGAGATTTACAAAACTGAGATTTTCAAAACTGAGATTTTCAAAACTGAGATTTACAAAACTGAGATTTACAAAACTGAGATTAACAAAACCGAGATTTACAAAACTGAGATTTTCAAAACTGAAATTTACAAAACTGAGATTTACAAAACTGAGATATACAAAACTGAGATTTACAAAACTCAGATTTACAAAACTGAGATTTACAAAACTGAGATTTACAAAACTGAGATTTACAAAGCTGAGATTTACAAAACTCAGATTTACAAAACTGAGATTTACAAAACTCAGATTTACAAAACTCAGATTTACAAAACTGAGATTTACAAAACTGAGATTTACAAAACTGAGATTTTCAAAACTGAGATTTTCAAAACTGAGATTTACAAAACTGAGATTTACAAAACTCAAATTTACAAAACTGAGATTTACAAAACTGAGATTTGCAAAACTGAGATTTTCAGAACTGAGATTTACAAAACTGAGATTTACAAAACTGTACAAAACACAGATTTTCAGAAATGAGATTTTCAAAACTGAGATTTACAAAACTGAGATTTACAAAACTGAGATTTACAAAACTGAGATTTACAAAACTGAGATTTACAAAACTGATATTTACAAAACTGAGATTTACAAAACTGAGATTTTTAAAACTGAGATAAATCTCAGTTTTGTAAACAAAACTGAGACTTTCAAAACCGCTCGCTCCAAAACCGCTCGCTCCGAATCTGCTCACTCCTAAACCGCTCGCTCCTAAACCACTCGAATCAAAACCGCTCGCTCCAAAACCGCTAGAATCAAAACCGCTCGCTCCAAAACCGCTCGAATCAAAACCGCTCGAATTAAGACCGCTCGTTCCAAAACCGCTCGAATCAAAACCGCTCCCTCTTAAACCGCTCGAAACAAAACCGCTCGCTCCAAAACCGCTCGAATTAAAACCGCTCGCTCCAAAACCGCTCAAATTAAAACCGCTCGCTCCAAAACCGCTCGCTCCAAAACCACTCAAATTAAAACCGCTCGCTCCAAAACCGTACAAATTAAAACCGCTCGAATTAAAACCGCTCGCTCCAAAACCGCTCGCTCCAAAACCGCTCGCTCCGAAACCGCTCGCTCCAAAACCGCTCGCTCCAAAACCGCTCGCTCCGAAACCGCTCGCTCCAAAACCGCTCGAATTAAAACCGCTCGCTCCAAAACCGCTCGAATCAAAACCGCTCGCTCCAAAACCGCTCGAAACAAAACCGCTCGCCTCAAAACAGCTCGAATTAAAACCGCTCGCTCCAAAACCGCTCGAATCAAAACCGCTCGCTCCGAAACCGCTCGCTCCAAAACCGCTCGAATTAAAACCGCTCGCTCCAAAACCGCTCGAATCAAAACCGCTCGCTCCAAAACCGCTCGAAACAAAACCGCTCGCTTAAAAACCGCTCGAATCAAAACCGCTCCTTCCAAAACCGTTCGAATCAAAACCCCTTGGTTCAAATCTGACTAATTGACACACGAGAAACACAGATTTGTAATCCGCGTTCAAATTGGATTCTTCGTTCGCCCGCTACAGCCGTTCAAAGTGTGAAAAAATCCACTTTTTTCAAAAAATTTCATGGTGACTGGCTAACTTTTTTGCAATTTTCTCTGGATAAAATTTTTTAACGGCAATCGTTTTATCTCGTTCTTCTGATGAAAAAACAGGGATTACATAAAGGTCAACGATGATTTTTAAAAAAGTTGTTTTTTCGATTTTTTCCATTTTCGAGTTTTTTTGCTAACGCGTCACGGCTTTAAAATTGATATTTGTTCCTGCGAAAGTACATTTTCTGAAGCGTCTAGAAGCGATCTTTCGAGTGACGGTTTTGACTGAGCGGTTTTGAACTGAGCGGTTTTGGACTGAGCGGTTTTGAACCAAGCGGTTTTGGACTGAGCGGTTTTGGACTGAGCGGTTTTGAACCGAGCGGTTTTAAACCGAGCGGTTTTAAACTGAGCGGTTTTGTGCTGAGCGGTTTTGAACTGAGTGGTATTGGACTGAGCGGTTTTGGACTGAGCGGTTTTAAACTGAGCGGTTTTGAACTGAGCGGTTTTGGACTGAGCGGTTTTGGACTGAGCAGTTTTAAACTAAGCGGTTTTGAAAGGAGCGGTTTTGGACCGAGCGGTTTTTAAATAAGCGGTTTTGAACTGAGCGGTTTTAAGCTGAGCGGTTTCGGACTAAGCGGTTTTGGACTGAGCGGTTTTGAACTGAGCGGTTTTGGACTGAGCGGTTTTGAACTGAGCGGTTTTAAACTGAGCGGTTTTGTGCTGAGCGGTTTTAAACGAGCGGTTTTGGACTAAGCGGTTTTGAACTGAGCGATTTTGAACCGCACGGTTTTAAACTGAGCGGTTTTGGACTGAGCGGTTTTAAACTGAGCGGTTTTGAAAGGAGCGGTTTTGGACCGAGCGGTTCTTAAATAAGCGGTTTTGAACTGAGCGGTTTTGGACTGAGCGGTTTTAAACTGAACGGTTTCGGACTGAGCGGTTTTGGACTGAGCGGTTTTTGACTAAGCGGTTTTGAACTGAGCGGTTTCGAACTAAGCGGTTTTAAACTGAGCGGTTTTGAACTGAGCGGTTTTGAACTAAGCGGTTTTGGACTGAGCGGTTTTTTACTGAGCGGTTTTGAACTGAGCGGTTTCGAACTGAGCGGTTTTAAACTAAGCGGTTTTGAACAAAGCGGTTTTGGACTGAGCGGTTTTTGACTGAGCGGTTTTGAACTGAGCGGTTTCGAACTGAGCGGTTTTAAACTGAGCGGTTTTGGACTGAGCGGTTTTGAACTAAGCGGTTTTGAACTGAGCGGTTGTAGACTGAGCGGTTTTGAACTAAGCGGTCTTGAACTGAGCGGTTTTGGACTGAGCGGTTTTGAACTAAGCGGTTTTGAACTGAGCGGTTTGAACTGAGCGGTTTTGGACTGAGCGGTTTTCAAAACTGAGATTTTCAAAACTGAGATTTACAAAACTGAGATTTTCAAAACTGAGATTTACAAAACTGAGATTTACAAAACTGAGATTTTCAAAAATGAGATTTTTAAAACTGAGATTTACAAAACTGAGATTTACAAAACTGAGATTTGCAAAACTGAGATTTACAAGACTGAGATTTACAAAACTGAGATTTACAAAACTGAGATTTACAAAACTGAGATTTTCAAAAATGAGATTTTCAAAACTGAGATTTTCAAAACTGAGATTTACAAAACTGAGATTTACAAAACTGAGATTTACAATACTGAGATTTACAAAACTCAGATTTAGAAAACAGATTTACATAACTGAGATTTACAAAACTGAGATTTACAAAACTGAGATTTGCAATACTGAGATTTACAAAACTGAGATTTACAAAACTGAGATTTACAAAACTGAGATTTGCAATACTGAGATTTACAAAACTGAGATTTACAAAACAGATTTTCAAAACTGAGATTTTCAAAAGTGAGATTTACAAAACTGAGATTTACAAAACTGAGATTTACAAAACTGAGATTTACAAAACTGAGATTTGCAAAACTGAGATTTACAAAACTGAGATTTACAAAACTGAGATTTTCAAAACTGAGATTTACAAAACTGAGATTTTCAAAACTGAGATTTACAAAACTGAGATTTTCAAAACTGTGATTTTCAAAACTGAGATTTACAAAACTGAGATTTACAATACTGATATTTACAAAACTCAGATTTAGAACACAGATTTACAAAACTGAGATTTACAAAACTGAGATTTACAAAACTGAGATTTACAAAACTGAGATTTGCAATACTGAGATTTACAAAACTGAGATTTACAAAACAGATTTTCAAAACTGAGATTTTCAAAACTGAGATTTACAAAACTGAGATTTACAAAACTGAGATTTACAAAACTGAGATTTACAAAACTGAGATTTTCAAAAGTGACATTTACAAAACCGAGATTTTCAGAACTGAGATTTTCAAAACTGAGATTTTCAAAACTGAGATTTACAATACTGAGATTTACAAAACTCAGATTTAGTAAACTGAGATTTACAAAACTGAGATTTACAAAACTGAGATTTACAAAACTGAGATTTACAAAACTGAGATTTGCAAAACTGAGATTTACAAAACTGAGATTTACAAAACTGAGATTTTCAAAACTGAGATTTACAAAACTGAGATTTACAAAACTGAGATTTACAAAACTGAGATTTACAAAACTGAGATTTTCAAAACTGAGATTTACAAAACTGAGATTTTCAAAACTGTGATTTTCAAAACTGAGATTTACAAAACTGAGATTTACAATACTGATATTTACAAAACTCAGATTTAGAACACAGATTTACAAAACTGAGATTTACAAAACTGAGATTTACAAAACTGAGATTTGCAATACTGAGATTTACAAAACTGAGATTTACAAAACAGATTTTCAAAACTGAGATTTTCAAAACTGAGATTTACAAAACTGAGATTCACAAAACTGAGATTTACAAAACTGAGATTTACAAAACTGAGATTTTCAAAACCGAGATTTTCAGAACTGAGATTTTCAAAACTGAGATTTTCAAAACTGAGATTTACAATACTGAGATTTACAAAACTCAGATTTAGAAAACTGAGATTTACAAAACTGAGATTTACAAAACTGAGATTTACAAAACTGAGATTTACAAAACTGAGATTTGCAAAACTGAGATTTACAAAACTGAGATTTACAAAACTGAGATTTACAAAACTGAGATTTTCAAAACTGAGATTTATAAAACTGAGATTTACAAAACTTAGATTTACAATACTGAGATTTACAAAACTCAGATTTAGAAAACAGATTTACAAAACTGAGATTTACAAAACTGAGATTTACAAAACTCAGATGTACAAAACTGAGATTTACAAAACTGAGATTTGCAAAACTGAGATTTTCAGAATTGAGATTTACAAAACTGAGATTTACAAAACTGTACAAAACTGAGATTTTCAGAACTGAGATTTTCAAAACTGAGATTTACAAAACTGAGATTTACAAAACTGAGATTTACAAAACTCAGATTTTCAAAACTGAGATTTACAAAACTGAGATTTACAAAACTGAGATTTACAAAACTGAGATTTACAAAACTGAGATTTACAAAACCGAGATTTACAAAACTGAGATTTTCATAACTGAAATTTACAAAACTGAGATTTACAAAACTGAGATATACAAAACTGAGATTTACAAAACTCAGATGTACAAAACTGAGATTTACAAAACTGAGATTTGCAAAACTGAGATTTTCAGAATTGAGATTTACAAAACTGAGATTTACAAAACTGTACAAAACTGAGATTTTCAGAACTGAGATTTTCAAAACTGAGATTTACAAAACTGAGATTTACAAAACTGAGATTTACAAAACTGAGATTTACAAAACTCAGATTTTCAAAACTGAGATTTACAAAACTGAGATTTACAAAACTGAGATTTACAAAACTGAGATTTACAAAACTGAGATTTACAAAACCGAGATTTACAAAACTGAGATTTTCATAACTGAAATTTACAAAACTGAGATTTACAAAACTGAGATATACAAAACTGAGATTTACAAAACTCAGATTTACAAAACTGAGATTTACAAAACTGAGATTTACAAAACTGAGATTTTTAAAACTGAGATAAATCTCAGTTTTGTAAACAAAAATGAGACTTTCAAAACCGCTCGCTCCAAAACCGCTCGCTCCGAATCCGCTCACTCCTAAACCGCTCGCTCCAAAACCAGTCGCTCCAAAACCGCTCGAATTAAAACCGCTCGCTCCTAAACCGCTCGAATTAAAACCGCTCGCTCCAGAACCGCTCTCTCCAAAACCGCTCGCTCCGAAACCGCTCTTTAATTCGAGCGGTTTTGGAGCGAGCGGTTTTAATTCACCGCTCGCTCCAAAACCGCTCGAAACAAAACCGCTCGAATTAAAACTGCTCGAATTAAAACTGCTCGTTCCAAAACCGCTCGAATCAAAACCGCTCGCTCCTAAACCAATCGAAACAAAACCGTTTGCTCCAAAACCGCTCGAATCAAAACCGCTCGCTCCTAAACCGCTCGAAACAAAACCGTTTGCCCCAAAACCGCTCGAATCAAAACCGCTCAGTCCAAAACCGCTCGATACAAAACCGCTCGAATTAAAAATGCTTGCTCCAAAACCGCTCGAAACAAAACCGCTCGCTCAAAAACCGCTCGCTCCGAAACCGCTTGCTCCAAAACCGCTCGCTCCAAAACCGCTCGAATTAAAACCGCTCGCTCCAAAACCGCTTGCTCCAAAACCGCTCGAATTAAAACCGCTCGCTCCAAAACCGCTCGAAACAAAACCGCTCGCTCCAAAACCGCTAGAATTAAAACCGCTCGGTCCAAAACCGCTCGTTTCGAAACCGCTCGCTCCAAAACCGCTCGAAACAAAACCGCTTGCTCCAAAACCGTTCGAATCAAAACCGCTCGCTCCTAAACCGCTCGAAACAAAACCGCTTGCTCCAAAACCGCTCGAATTAAAACAGCTCGCTCCAAAACCGCTCGAAACAAAAACGTTTGCCCCAAAACCGCTCGAATCAAAACCGCTCAGTCCAAAACCGCTCGAATCAAAACTGCTTAGTCCAAAACCGCTCGAATCAAAACCCCTTGGTTCAAATCCGACTAATTGACACACGAGGTACACAGATTTGCAATCCGCGTTCAAATTGGATTCTTCGTTCGGCCGCTACAGCCGTTCAAAGTGTGAAAAAATCGACTTTTTTCAAAAAATTTCATGGTGACTGGCTAACTTTTTTGCAATTTTCTCTGGATATAATTTTTTAACGGCAATCGTTTTATCTCGTTCTTCTGATGAAAAAAAAGGTAAAACACAAGCGTCTACGATGATTATAAAGAAAGTTGATTTTTTCGATTTTTTCCATTTTCGAGTTTTTTTGCTGACGCGTCACGGCCTTAAAATTGACATTTGTTCTTACAAAATTACTTTTTCTGAAGCGTCTTGAAGCGATGTTTCGAGTGACGTCAAGAAACTCCGGATCCAACCAGTGGTTTCGCCAAGAAATCATTTTTATAGCAATTTTCGTTAAAAAGTAAGAAGGGGGGACCCTTGGATAAAATTGCGGGTTTTTGTCAAAAATTAAAAATCCCCAATTTTAATCAAATCCAACTAATAGACACACGCGGAACACAGATCTTCAATCCGCGTTCAAATTGGATTCTTCGTTCGGCCGCTATAGCCGTTCAAAGTGTGAAAAAATCGACTTTTTTCAAAAAATGTCATGGTGACTGGCTAACTTTTTTGCAATTTTCTCTGGATAAAATTTTTAAACGGCAATCGTTTTATCTCGTTCTTCTGATGAAAAAAAAGGTAAAACACAAGCGTCTACGATGATTATAAAGAAAGTTGATTTTTTCGATTTTTTCCATTTTCGAGTTTTTTTGCTGACGCGTCACGGCCTTAAAATTGACATTTGTTCCTGCGAAAGTACATTTTCTGAAGCGTCTTGAAGCGATCTTTCGAGTGACGTCAAGAAACCCCGGATCCAACCAGTGGTTTCGCCAGGAAATCATTTTTAGTGCAATTTTTGTTAAAAAGTAAGAAGGGGGGACCCTTGGATAAAATTTCGGGTTTTTGTCAAATATTAAAAATCTCAAATTTTAATCAAATCCGACTAATTGACCCACGAGGAACACAGATTTGCAATCCGCGTTCAAATTGGATTCTTCGTTCGGCCGCTACAGCCGTTCAAAGTGTGAAAAAATCGACTTTTTTCAAAAAATTTCATGGTGACTGGCTAACTTTTTTGCAATTTTCTCTGGATAAAATTTTTTAACGGCAATCGTTTTATCTCGTTCTTCTGATGAAAAAAAGGTAAAACACAAGCGTCTACGATGATTATAAAGAAAGTTGATTTTTTCGATTTTTTCCATTTTCGAGTTTTTTTGCTGACGCGTCACGGCCTTAAAATTAACATTTGTTCCTGCGAAAGTACATTTTCTGAAGCGTCTTGAAGCGATCTTTCGAGTGACGTCAAGAAACCCCGGATCCAACCAGTGGTTTCGCCAGGAAATCATTTTTAGTGCAATTTTTGTTAAAAAGTAAGAAGGGGGGACCCTTGGATAAAATTTCGGGTTTTTGTCAAATATTAAAAATCTCAAATTTTAATCAAATCCGACTAATTGACCCACGAGGAACACAGATTTGCAATCCGCGTTCAAATTGGATTCTTCGTTCGGCCGCTACAGCCGTTCAAAGTGTGAAAAAATCGACTTTTTTCAAAAAATTTCATGGTGACTGGCTAACTTTTTTGCAATTTTCTCTGGATAAAATTTTTTAACGGCAATCGTTTTATCTCGTTCTTCTGATGAAAAAAAGGTAAAACACAAGCGTCTACGATGATTATAGAGAAAGTTGATTTTTTCGATTTTTTCCATTTTCGAGTTTTTTTGCTGACGCGTCACGGCCTTAAAATTAACATTTGTTCCTGCGAAAGTACATTTTCTGAAGCGTCTTGAAGCGATCTTTCGAGTGACGTCAAGAAACCCCGGATCCAACCAGTGGTTTCGCCAGGAAATCATTTTTAGTGCAATTTTTGTTAAAAAGTAAGAAGGGGGGACCCTTGGATAAAATTTCGGGTTTTTGTCAAAAATTAAAAATCTCCAATTTTAATCAAATCCGACTAATTGACCCACGAGGAACACAGATTTGCAATCCGCGTTCAAATTGGATTCTTCGTTCGGCCGCTACAGCCGTTCAAAGTGTGAAAAAATCGACTTTTTTCAAAAAATTTCATGGTGACTGGCTAACTTTTTTGCAATTTTCTCTGGATAAATTTTTTTAACGGCAATCGTTTTATCTCGTTCTTCTGATGAAAAAAAGGTAAAACACAAGCGTCTACGATGATTATAAAGAAAGTTGATTTTTTCGATTTTTTCCATTTTCGAGTTTTTTTGCTGACGCGTCACGGCCTTAAAATTAACATTTGTTCCTGCGAAAGTACATTTTCTGAAGCGTCTTGAAGCGATCTTTCGAGTGACGTCAAGAAACCCCGGATCCAACCAGTGGTTTCGCCAGGAAATCATTTTTAGTGCAATTTTTGTTAAAAAGTAAGAAGGGGGGGACCCTTGGATAAAATTTCGGGTTTTTGTCAAAAATTAAAAATCTCCAATTTTAATCAAATCCGACTAATTGACCCACGAGGAACACAGATTTGCAATCCGCGTTCAAATTGGATTCTTCGTTCGGCCGCTACAGCCGTTCAAAGTGTGAAAAAATCGACTTTTTTCAAAAAAATTCATGGTGACTGGCTAACTTTTTTGCAATTTTCTCTGGATGAATTTTTTTAACGGCAATCGTTTTATCTCTTTCTTCTGATGAAGAAAAAGGTAAAACACAAGCGTCTACGATGATTATTAAGAAAGTTGATTTTTTCGATTTTTTCCAATTTTCGAGTTTTTTTGCTGACGCGTCACGGCCTTAAAATTGACATTTGTTCCTGCGAAAGTACATTTTCTGAAGCGTCTTGAAGCGATCTTTCGAGTGACGTCAAGAAACCCCGGATCCAACCAGTGGTTTCGCCAGGAAATCATTTTTAGTGCAATTTTTGTTAAAAAGTAAGAAGGGAGACCCTTGGATAAAATTTCGGGTTTTTGTCAAAAATTAAAAATCCCCAATTTTAATCAAATCCGACTAATTGACACACGAGGAACACAGATTTGCAATCCGCGTTCAAATTGGATTCTTCGTTCGGCCGCTACAGCCGTTCAAAGTGTGAAAAAATCGACTTTTTTCAAAAAATTTCATGGTGACTGGCTAACTTTTTTGCAATTTTCTCTGGATAAAATTTTTTAACGGCAATCGTTTTATCTCGTTCTTCTGATGAAAAAAAAGGTAAAACACAAGCGTCTACGATGATTATTAAGAAAGTTGATTTTTTCGATTTTTTCAATTTTCGAATTTTTTTGCTGACGCGTCACGCCCTTAAAATTGACATTTGTTCCTGCAAAAGTACATTTTCTGAAGCGTCTTGAAGCGATCTTTCGAGTGACGTCAAGAAACCCCGGATCCAACCAGTGGTTTCGCCAGGAAATCATTTTTAGTGCAATTTTTGTTAAAAAGTAAGAAGGGGGGACCCTTGGATAAAATTTCGGGTTTTTATCAAAAATTAAAAATCTCCAATTTTAATCAAATCCGACTAATTGACCCACGAGGAACACAGATTTGCAATCCGCGTTCAAATTGGATTCTTCGTTCGGCCGCTACAGCCGTTCAAAGTGTGAAAAAATCGACTTTTTTCAAAAAATTTCATGGTGACTGGCTAACTTTTTTGCAATTTTCTCTGGATAAAATTTTTTAACGGCAATCGTTTTATCTCGTTCTTCTGATGAAAAAAAAGGTAAAACACAAGCGTCTACGATGATTATAAAGAAAGTTGATTTTTTCGATTTTTTCCATTTTCGAGTTTTTTTGCTGACGCGTCACGGCCTTAAAATTGACATTTGTTCCTGCGAAAGTACATTTTCTGAAGCGTCTTGAAGCGATCTTTCGAGTGACGTCAAGAAACCCCGGATCCAACCAGTGGTTTCGCCAGGAAATCATTTTTAGTGCAATTTTTGTTAAAAAGTAAGAAGGGGGGACCCTTGGATAAAATTTCGGGTTTTTGTCAAAAATTAAAAATCTCCAATTTTAATCAAATCCGACTAATTGACCCACGAGGAACACAGATTTGCAACCCGCGTTCAAATTGGATTCTTCGTTCGGCCGCTACAGCCGTTCAAAGTGTGAAAAAATCGACTTTTTTCAAAAAATTTCATGGTGACTGGCTAACTTTTTTGCAATTTTCTCTGGATAAAATTTTTTAACGGCAATCGTTTTATCTCGTTCTTCTGATGAAAAAAAGGTGAAACACAAGCGTCTACGATGATTATAAAGAAAGTTGATTTTTTCGATTTTTTCCATTTTCGAGTTTTTTTGCTGACGCGTCACGGCCTTAAAATTAACATTTGTTCCTGCGAAAGTACATTTTCTGAAGCGTCTTGAAGCGATCTTTCGAGTGACGTCAAGAAACCCCGGATCCAACCAGTGGTTTCGCCAGGAATTCATGTTTAGTGCAATTTTTGTTAAAAAGTAAGAAGGGGGGACCCTTGGATAAAATTTCGGGTTTTTGTCAAAAATTAAAAATCTCCAATTTTAATCAAATCCGACTAATTGACCCACGAGGAACACAGATTTGCAATCCGCGTTCAAATTGGATTCTTCGTTCGGCCGCTACAGCCGTTCAAAGTGTGAAAAAATCGACTTTTTTCAAAAAAATTCATGGTGACTGGCTAACTTTTTTGCAATTTTCTCTGGATGAATTTTTTTAACGGCAATCGTTTTATCTCTTTCTTCTGATGAAGAAAAAGGTAAAACACAAGCGTCTACGATGATTATTAAGAAAGTTGATTTTTTCGATTTTTTCCAATTTTCGAGTTTTTTTGCTGACGCGTCACGGCCTTAAAATTGACATTTGTTCCTGCGAAAGTACATTTTCTGAAGCGTCTTGAAGCGATCTTTCGAGTGACGTCAAGAAACCCCGGATCCAACCAGTGGTTTCGCCAGGAAATCATTTTTAGTGCAATTTTTGTTAAAAAGTAAGAAGGGGGGACCCTTGGATAAAATTTCGGGTTGTTGTCAAAAATTAAAAATCCCCAATTTTAATCAAATCCGACTAATTGACACACGAGGAACACAGATTTGCAATCCGCGTTCAAATTGGATTCTTCGTTCGGCCGCTACAGCCGTTCAAAGTGTGAAAAAATCGACTTTTTTCAAAAAATTTCATGGTGACTGGCTAACTTTTTTGCAATTTTCTCTGGATAAAATTTTTTAACGGCAATCGTTTTATCTCGTTCTTCTGATGAAAAAAAAGGTAAAACACAAGCGTCTACGATGATTATTAAGAAAGTTGATTTTTTCGATTTTTTCAATTTTCGAATTTTTTTGCTGACGCGTCACGCCCTTAAAATTGACATTTGTTCCTGCAAAAGTACATTTTCTGAAGCGTCTTGAAGCGATCTTTCGAGTGACGTCAAGAAACCCCGGATCCAACCAGTGGTTTCGCCAGGAAATCATTTTTAGTGCAATTTTTGTTAAAAAGTAAGAAGGGGGGACCCTTGGATAAAATTTCGGGTTTTTGTCAAAAATTAAAAATCTCCAATTTTAATCAAATCCGACTAATTGACCCACGAGGAACACAGATTTGCAATCCGCGTTCAAATTGGATTCATCGTTCGGCCGCTGCAGCCGTTCAAAGTGTGAAAAAATCGACTTTTTTGAAAAAATTTCATGGTGACTGGCTAACTTTTTTGCAATTTTCTCTGGATAAATTTTTTTAACGGCAATCGTTTTATCTCGTTCTTCTGATGAAAAAAAAGGTAAAACACAAGCGTCTACGATGATTATAAAGAAAGTTGATTTTTTCGATTTTTTCCATTTTCGAGTTTTTTTGCTGACGCGTCACGCCCTTAAAATTGACATTTGTTCCTGCGAAAGTACATTTTCTGAAGCGTCTTGAAGCGATCTTTCGAGTGACGTCAAGAAACCCCGGATCCAACCAGTGGTTTCGCCAGGAAATCATTTTTAGTGCAATTTTTGTTAAAAAGTAAGAAGGGGGGACCCTTGGATAAAATTTCGGGTTTTTGTCAAAAATTAAAAATCTCCAATTTTAATCAAATCCGACTAATTGACCCACGAGGAACACAGATTTGCAATCCGCGTTCAAATTGGATTCTTCGTTCGGCCGCTACAGCCGTTCAAAGTGTGAAAAAATCGACTTTTTTCAAAAAATTTCATGGTGACTGGCTAACTTTTTTGCAATTTTCTCTGGATAAAAATTTTTTAACGGCAATCGTTTTATCTCGTTCTTCTGATGAAAAAAAAGGTAAAACACAAGCGTCTACGATGATTATTAAGAAAGTTGATTTTTTCGATTTTTTCCATTTTCGAGTTTTTTTGCTGACGCGTCACGCCCTTAAAATTGACATTTGTTCCTGCGAAAGTACATTTTCTGAAGCGTCTTGAAGCGATCTTTCGAGTGACGTCAAGAAACCCCGGATCCAACCAGTGGTTTCGCCAGGAATTCATGTTTAGTGCAATTTTTGTTAAAAAGTAAGAAGGGGGGACCCTTGGATAAAATTTCGGGTTTTTGTCAAAAATTAAAAATCTCCAATTTTAATCAAATCCGACTAATTGACCCACGAGGAACACAGATTTGCAATCCGCGTTCAAATTGGATTCTTCGTTCGGCCGCTACAGCCGTTCAAAGTGTGAAAAAATCGACTTTTTTGAAAAAAATTCATGGTGACTGGCTAACTTTTTTGCAATTTTCTGTGGATGAATTTTTTTAACGGCAATCGTTTTATCTCGTTCTTCTGATGAAAATAAAGGTAAAACACAAGCGTCTACGATGATTATAAAGAAAGTTGATTTTTTCGATTTTTTCCATTTTCGAGTTTTTTTGCTGACGCGTCACGCCCTTAAAATTGACATTTGTTCCTGCGAAAGTACATTTTCTGAAGCGTCTTGAAGCGATCTTTCGAGTGACGTCAAGAAACCCCGGATCCAACCAGTGGTTTCGCCAGGAAATCATTTTTAGTGCAATTTTTGTTAAAAAGTAAGAAGGGGGGACCCTTGGATAAAATTTCGGGTTTTTGTCAAAAATTAAAAATCTCCAATTTTAATCAAATCCGACTAATTGACCCACGAGGAACACAGATTTGCAATCCGCGTTCAAATTGGATTCTTCGTTCGGCCGCTACAGCCGTTCAAAGTGTGAAAAAATCGACTTTTTTCAAAAAATTTCATGGTGACTGGCTAACTTTTTTGCAATTTTCTCTGGATGAAATTTTTTAACTGCAATCGTTTTATCTCGTTCTTCTGACGAAAAAAAGGTATACTTCAATGGTCTACGATGATTATTAAGAAAGTTGATTTTTTCGATTTTTTCCATTTTCGAGTTTTTTTGCTGACGCGTCACGGCCTTAAAATTGACATTTGTTCCTGCGAAAGTACATTTTCTGAAGCGTCTTGAAGCGATCTTTCGAGAGACGTCAAGAAACCCCGGATCCAACCAGTGGTTTCGCCAGGAAATCATTTTTAGTGCAATTTTTGTTAAAAAGTAAGAAGGGGGGACCCTTGGATAAAATTTCGGGTTTTTGTCAAAAATTAAAAATCTCCAATTTTAATCAAATCCGACTAATTGACCCACGAGGAACACAGATTTGCAATCCGCGTTCAAATTGGATTCTTCGTTCGGCCGCTACAGCCGTTCAAAGTGTGAAAAAATCGACTTTTTTCAAAAAAATTCATGGTGACTGGCTAACTTTTTTGCAATTTTCTCTGGATGAATTTTTTTAACGGCAATCGTTTTATCTCTTTCTTCTGATGAAGAAAAAGGTAAAACACAAGCGTCTACGATGATTATTAAGAAAGTTGATTTTTTTGATTTTTTCAATTTTCGAGTTTTTTTGCTGACGCGTCACGGCCTTAAAATTGACATTTGTTCCTGCGAAAGTACATTTTCTGAAGCGTCTTGAAGCGATCTTTCGAGTGACGTCAAGAAACCCCGGATCCAACCAGTGGTTTCGCCAGGAAATCATTTTTAGTGCAATTTTTGTTAAAAAGTAAGAAGGGGGGACCCTTGGATAAAATTTCGGGTTTTTGTCAAAAATTAAAAATCTCCAATTTTAATCAAATCCGACTAATTGACCCACGAGGAACACAGATTTGCAATCCGCGTTCAAATTGGATTCTTCGTTCGGCCGCTACAGCCGTTCAAAGTGTGAAAAAATCGACTTTTTTCAAAAAATTTCATGGTGACCGGCTAACTTTTTTGCAATTTTCTCTGGATGAATTTTTTTAACGGCAATCGTTTTATCTCTTTCTTCTGATGAAGAAAAAGGTAAAACACAAGCGTCTACGATGATTATTAAGAAAGTTGATTTTTTCGATTTTTTCAATTTTCGAGTTTTTTTGCTGACGCGTCACGGCCTTAAAATTGACATTTGTTCCTGCGAAAGTACATTTTCTGAAGCGTCTTGAAGCGATCTTTCGAGTGACGTCAAGAAACCCCGGATCCAACCAGAGGTTTCGCCAGGAAATCATTTTTAGTGCAATTTTTGTTAAAAAGTAAGAAGGGGGGACCCTTGGATAAAATTTCGGGTTTTTGTCAAAAATTAAAAATCTCCAATTTTAATCAAATCCGACTAATTGACCCACGAGGAACACAGATTTGCAATCCGCGTTCAAATTGGATTCTTCGTTCGGCCGCTACAGCCGTTCAAAGTGTGAAAAAATCGACTTTTTTCAAAAAATTTCATGGTGACTGGCTAACTTTTTTGCAATTTTCTCTGGATGAATTTTTTTAACGGCAATCGTTTTATCTCTTTCTTCTGATGAAGAAAAAGGTAAAACACAAGCGTCTACGATGATTATTAAGAAAGTTGATTTTTTCGATTTTTTCAATTTTCGAGTTTTTTGCTGACGCGTCACGGACCCTTGGATAAAATTTCGGGTTTTTGTCAAAAATTAAAAATCTCCAATTTTAATCAAATCCGACTAATTGACCCACGAGGAACACAGATTTGCAATCCGCGTTCAAATTGGATTCTTCGTTCGGCCGCTACAGCCGTTCAAAGTGTGAAAAAATCGACTTTTTTCAAAAAATTTCATGGTGACTGGCTAACTTTTTTGCAATTTTCTCTGGATGAAATTTTTTAACTGCAATCGTTTTATCTCGTTCTTCTGATGAAAAAAAGGTATACTTCAATGGTCTACGATGATTATTAAGAAAGTTGTTTTTTTCGATTTTTTCCATTTTCGAGTTTTTTTGCTGACGCGTCACGGCCTTAAAATTGACATTTGTTCCTGCGAAAGTACATTTTCTGAAGCGTCTTGAAGCGATCTTTCGAGAGACGTCAAGAAACCCCGGATCCAACCAGTGGTTTCGCCAGGAAATCATTTTTAGTGCAATTTTTGTTAAAAAGTAAGAAGGGGGGACCCTTGGATAAAATTTCGGGTTTTTGTCAAAAATTAAAAATCTCCAATTTTAATCAAATCCGACTAATTGACCCACGAGGAACACAGATTTGCAATCCGCGTTCAAATTGGATTCTTCGTTCGGCCGCTACAGCCGTTCAAAGTGTGAAAAAATCGACTTTTTTCAAAAAAATTCATGGTGACTGGCTAACTTTTTTGCAATTTTCTCTGGATGAATTTTTTTAACGGCAATCGTTTTATCTCTTTCTTCTGATGAAGAAAAAGGTAAAACACAAGCGTCTACGATGATTATTAAGAAAGTTGATTTTTTTGATTTTTTCAATTTTCGAGTTTTTTTGCTGACGCGTCACGGCCTTAAAATTGACATTTGTTCCTGCGAAAGTACATTTTCTGAAGCGTCTTGAAGCGATCTTTCGAGTGACGTCAAGAAACCCCGGATCCAACCAGTGGTTTCGCCAGGAAATCATTTTTAGTGCAATTTTTGTTAAAAAGTAAGAAGGGGGGACCCTTGGATAAAATTTCGGGTTTTTGTCAAAAATTAAAAATCTCCAATTTTAATCAAATCCGACTAATTGACCCACGAGGAACACAGATTTGCAATCCGCGTTCAAATTGGATTCTTCGTTCGGCCGCTACAGCCGTTCAAAGTGTGAAAAAATCGACTTTTTTCAAAAAATTTCATGGTGACTGGCTAACTTTTTTGCAATTTTCTCTGGATGAATTTTTTTAACGGCAATCGTTTTATCTCTTTCTTCTGATGAAGAAAAAGGTAAAACACAAGCGTCTACGATGATTATTAAGAAAGTTGATTTTTTCGATTTTTTCAATTTTCGAGTTTTTTTGCTGACGCGTCACGGCCTTAAAATTGACATTTGTTCCTGCGAAAGTACATTTTCTGAAGCGTCTTGAAGCGATCTTTCGAGAGACGTCAAGAAACCCCGGATCCAACCAGTGGTTTCGCCAGGAAATCATTTTTAGTGCAATTTTTGTTAAAAAGTAAGAAGGGGGGACCCTTGGATAAAATTTCGGGTTTTTGTCAAAAATTAAAAATCTCCTATTTTAATCAAATCCGACTAATTGACCCACGAGGAACACAGATTTGCAATCCGCGTTCAAATTGGATTCTTCGTTCGGCCGCTACAGCCGTTCAAAGTGTGAAAAAATCGACTTTTTTCAAAAAAATTCATGGTGACTGGCTAACTTTTTTGCAATTTTCTCTGGATGAATTTTTTTAACGGCAATCGTTTTATCTCTTTCTTCTGATGAAGAAAAAGGTAAAACACAAGCGTCTACGATGATTATTAAGAAAGTTGATTTTTTTGATTTTTTCAATTTTCGAGTTTTTTTGCTGACGCGTCACGGCCTTAAAATTGACATTTGTTCCTGCGAAAGTACATTTTCTGAAGCGTCTTGAAGCGATCTTTCGAGTGACGTCAAGAAACCCCGGATCCAACCAGTGGTTTCGCCAGGAAATCATTTTTAGTGCAATTTTTGTTAAAAAGTAAGAAGGGGGGACCCTTGGATAAAATTTCGGGTTTTTGTCAAAAATTAAAAATCTCCAATTTTAATCAAATCCGACTAATTGACCCACGAGGAACACAGATTTGCAATCCGCGTTCAAATTGGATTCTTCGTTCGGCCGCTACAGCCGTTCAAAGTGTGAAAAAATCGACTTTTTTCAAAAAATTTCATGGTGACTGGCTAACTTTTTTGCAATTTTCTCTGGATGAATTTTTTTAACGGCAATCGTTTTATCTCTTTCTTCTGATGAAGAAAAAGGTAAAACACAAGCGTCTACGATGATTATTAAGAAAGTTGATTTTTTCGATTTTTTCAATTTTCGAGTTTTTTTGCTGACGCGTCACGGCCTTAAAATTGACATTTGTTCCTGCGAAAGTACATTTTCTGAAGCGTCTTGAAGCGATCTTTCGAGTGACGTCAAGAAACCCCGGATCCAACCAGAGGTTTCGCCAGGAAATCATTTTTAGTGCAATTTTATTTAAAAAGTAAGAAGGGGGGACCCTTGGATAAAATTTCGGGTTTTTGTCAAAAATTAAAAATCTCCAATTTTAATCAAATCCGACTAATTGACCCACGAGGAACACAGATTTGCAATCCGCGTTCAAATTGGATTCTTCGTTCGGCCGCTACAGCCGTTCAAAGTGTGAAAAAATCGACTTTTTTCAAAAAATTTCATGGTGACTGGCTAACTTTTTTGCAATTTTCTCTGGATGAATTTTTTTAACGGCAATCGTTTTATCTCTTTCTTCTGATGAAGAAAAAGGTAAAACACAAGCGTCTACGATGATTATTAAGAAAGTTGATTTTTTCGATTTTTTCCATTTTCGAGTTTTTTTTCTGACGCGTCACGGCCTTAAAATTGACATTTGTTCCTGCGAAAGTACATTTTCTGAAGCGTCTTGAAGCGATCTTTCGAGTGACGTCAAGAAACCCCGGATCCAACCAGTGGTTTCGCCAGGAAATCATTTTTAGTGCAATTTTTGTTAAAAAGTAAGAAGGGGGGACCCTTGGATAAAATTTCGGGTTTTTGTCAAAAATTAAAAATCTCCAATTTTAATCAAATCCGACTAATTGACCCACGAGGAACACAGATTTGCAATCCGCGTTCAAATTGGATTCTTCGTTCGGCCGCTACAGCCGTTCAAAGTGTGAAAAAATCGACTTTTTTCAAAAAATTTCATGGTGACTGGCTAACTTTTTTGCAATTTTCTCTGGATGAATTTTTTTAACGGCAATCGTTTTATCTCTTTCTTCTGATGAAGAAAAAGGTAAAACACAAGCGTCTACGATGATTATTAAGAAAGTTGATTTTTTCGATTTTTTCAATTTTCGAGTTTTTTTGCTGACGCGTCACGGCCTTAAAATTGACATTTGTTCCTGCGAAAGTACATTTTCTGAAGCGTCTTGAAGCGATCTTTCGAGTGACGTCAAGAAACCCCGGATCCAACCAGAGGTTTCGCCAGGAAATCATTTTTAGTGCAATTTTATTTAAAAAGTAAGAAGGGGGGACCCTTGGATAAAATTTCGGGTTTTTGTCAAAAATTAAAAATCTCCAATTTTAATCAAATCCGACTAATTGACCCACGAGGAACACAGATTTGCAATCCGCGTTCAAATTGGATTCTTCGTTCGGCCGCTACAGCCGTTCAAAGTGTGAAAAAATCGACTTTTTTCAAAAAATTTCATGGTGACTGGCTAACTTTTTTGCAATTTTCTCTGGATGAATTTTTTTAACGGCAATCGTTTTATCTCTTTCTTCTGATGAAGAAAAAGGTAAAACACAAGCGTCTACGATGATTATTAAGAAAGTTGATTTTTTCGATTTTTTCCATTTTCGAGTTTTTTTTCTGACGCGTCACGGCCTTAAAATTGACATTTGTTCCTGCGAAAGTACATTTTCTGAAGCGTCTTGAAGCGATCTTTCGAGTGACGTCAAGAAACCCCGGATCCAACCAGTGGTTTCGCCAGGAAATCATTTTTAGTGCAATTTTTGTTAAAAAGTAAGAAGGGGGGACCCTTGGATAAAATTTCGGGTTTTTGTCAAAAATTAAAAATCTCCAATTTTAATCAAATCCGACTAATTGACCCACGAGGAACACAGATTTGCAATCCGCGTTCAAATTGGATTCTTCGTTCGGCCGCTACAGCCGTTCAAAGTGTGAAAAAATCGACTTTTTTCAAAAAAATTTATGGTGACTGGCTAACTTTTTTGCATTTTTCTCTGGATAAAATTTTTTAACGGCAATCGTTTTAACTCGTTCTTCTGATGAAAAAAAAGGTAAAACACAAGCGTCTACGATGATTATTAAGAAAGTTGATTTTTTCGATTTTTTCAATTTTCGAATTTTTTTGCTGACGCGTCACGCCCTTAAAATTGACATTTGTTCCTGCGAAAGTACATTTTCTGAAGCGTCTTGAAGCGATCTTTCGAGTGACGTCAAGAAACCCCGGATCCAACCAGTGGTTTCGCCAGGAAATCATTTTTAGTGCAATTTTTGTTAAAAAGTAAGAAGGGGGGACCCTTGGATAAAATTTCGGGTTTTTGTCAAAAATTAAAAATCTCCAATTTTAATCAAATCCGACTAATTGACCCACGAGGAACACAGATTTGCAATCCGCGTTCTGAAGCGTCTTGAAGCGATCTTTCGAGTGACGTCAAGAAACCCCGGATCCAACCAGTGGTTTCGCCAGGAAATCATTTTTAGTGCAATTTTTGTTAAAAAGTAAGAAGGGGGGACCCTTGGATAAAATTTCGGGTTTTTGTCAAAAATTAAAAATCCCCAATTTTAATCAAATCCGACTAATTGACACACGAGGAACACAGATTTGCAATCCGCGTTCAAATTGGATTCTTCGTTCGGCCGCTACAGCCGTTCAAAGTGTGAAAAAATCGACTTTTTTCAAAAAATTTCATGGTGACTGGCTAACTTTTTTGCAATTTTCTCTGGATGAATTTTTTTAACGGCAATCGTTTTATCTCTTGCTTCTGATAAAGAAAAAGGTAAAACACAAGCGTCTACGATGATTATTAAGAAAGTTGATTTTTTCGATTTTTTCAATTTTCGAATTTTTTTGCTGACGCGTCACGGCCTTAAAATTGACATTTGTTCCTGCGAAAGTACATTTTCTGAAGCGTCTTGAAGCGATCTTTCGAGTGACGTTAAGAAACCCCGGATCCAACCAGTGGTTTCGCCAGGAAATCATTTTTAGTGCAATTTTTGTTAAAAAGTAAGAAGGGGGGACCCTTGGATAAAATTTCGGGTTTTTGTCAAAAATTAAAAATCTCCAATTTTAATCAAATCCGACTAATTGACCCACGAGGAACACCGATTTGCAATCCGCGTTCAAATTGGATTCTTCGTTCGGCCGCTACAGCCGTTCAAAGAGTGAAAAAATCGACTTTTTTCAAAAAATTTCATGGTGACTGGCTAACTTTTTTGCAATTTTCTCTGGATAAAATTTTTTAACGGCAATCGTTTTAACTCGTTCTTCTGATGAAAAAAAAGGTAAAACACAAGCGTCTACGATGATTATTAAGAAAGTTGATTTTTTCGATTTTTTCAATTTTCGAGTTTTTTTGCTGACGCGTCACGGCCTTAAAATTGACATTTGTTCCTGCGAAAGTACATTTTCTGAAGCGTCTTGAAGCGATCTTTCGAGTGACGTCAAGAAACCCCGGATCCAACCAGTGGTTTCGCCAGGAAATCATTTTTAGTGCAATTTTTGTTAAAAAGTAAGAAGGGGGGACCCTTGGATAAAATTTCGGGTTTTTGTCAAAAATTAAAAATCCCCAATTTTAATCAAATCCGACTAATTGACCCACGAGGAACACAGATTTGCAATCCGCGTTCAAATTGGATTCTTCGTTCGGCCGCTACAGCCGTTCAAAGTGTGAAAAAATCGACTTTTTTCAAAAAATTTCATGGTGACTGGCTAACTTTTTTGCAATTTTTTCTGGATAAATTTTTTTAACGGCAATCGTTTTATCTCGTTCTTCTGATGAAGAAAAAGGTAAAACACAAGCGTCTACGATGATTATTAAGAAAGTTGATTTTTTCGATTTTTTCAATTTTCGATTTTTTTTGCTGACGCGTCACGCCCTTAAAATTGACATTTGTTTCTGCGAAAGTACATTTTCTGAAGCGTCTTGAAGCGATCTTTCGAGTGACGTCAAGAAACCCCGGATCCAACCAGTGGTTTCGCCAGGAAATCATTTTTAGTGCAATTTTTGTTAAAAAGTAAGAAGGGGGGACCCTTGGATAAAATTTCGGGTTTTTGTCAAAAATTAAAAATCCCCAATTTTAATCAAATCCGACTAATTGACACACGAGGAACACAGATTTGCAATCCGCGTTCAAATTGGATTCTTCGTTCGGCCGCTACAGCCGTTCAAAGTGTGAAAAAATCGACTTTTTTCAAAAAATTTCATGGTGACTGGCTAACTTTTTTGCAATTTTCTCTGGATGAATTTTTTTAACGGCAATCGTTTTATCTCTTTCTTCTGATGAAGAAAAAGGTAAAACACAAGCGTCTACGATGATTATTAAGAAAGTTGATTTTTTCGATTTTTTCAATTTTCGAATTTTTTTGCTGACGCGTCACGCCCTTAAAATTGACATTTGTTCCTGCGAAAGTACATTTTCTGAAGCGTCTTGAAGCGATCTTTCGAGTGACGTCAAGAAACCCCGGATCCAACCAGTGGTTTCGCCAGGAAATCATTTTTAGTGCAATTTTTGTTAAAAAGTAAGAAGGGGGGACCCTTGGATAAAATTTCGGGTTTTTGTCAAAAATTAAAAATCTCCAATTTTAATCAAATCCGACTAATTGACCCACGAGGAACACCGATTTGCAATCCGCGTTCAAATTGGATTCTTCGTTCGGCCGCTACAGCCGTTCAAAGTGTGAAAAAATCGACTTTTTTCAAAAAATTTCATGGTGACTGGCTAACTTTTTTGCAATTTTCTCTGGATGAAATTTTTTAACTGCAATCGTTTTATCTCGTTCTTCTGATGAAAAAAAGGTATACTTCAATGGTCTACGATGATTATTAAGAAAGTTGATTTTTTCGATTTTTTCCATTTTCGAGTTTTTTTGCTGACGCGTCACGGCCTTAAAATTGACATTTGTTCCTGCGAAAGTACATTTTCTGAAGCGTCTTGAAGCGATCTTTCGAGAGACGTCAAGAAACCCCGGATCCAACCAGTGGTTTCGCCAGGAAATCATTTTTAGTGCAATTTTTGTTAAAAAGTAAGAAGGGGGGACCCTTGGATAAAATTTCGGGTTTTTGTCAAAAATTAAAAATCTCCAATTTTAATCAAATCCGACTAATTGACCCACGAGGAACACAGATTTGCAATCCGCGTTCAAATTGGATTCTTCGTTCGGCCGCTACAGCCGTTCAAAGTGTGAAAAAATCGACTTTTTTCAAAAAATTTCATGGTGACTGGCTAACTTTTTTGCAATTTTCTCTGGATAAATTTTTTTAACGGCAATCGTTTTATCTCGTTCTTCTGATGAAGAAAAAGGTAAAACACAAGCGTCTACGATGATTATTAAGAAAGTTGATTTTTTCGATTTTTTCAATTTTCGATTTTTTTTGCTGACGCGTCACGCCCTTAAAATTGACATTTGTTCCTGCGAAAGTACATTTTCTGAAGCGTCTTGAAGCGATCTTTCGAGTGACGTCAAGAAACCCCGGATCCAACCAGTGGTTTCGCCAGGAAATCATTTTTAGTGCAATTTTTGTTAAAAAGTAAGAAGGGGGGACCCTTGGATAAAATTTCGGGTTTTTGTCAAAAATTAAAAATCCCCAATTTTAATCAAATCCGACTAATTGACACACGAGGAACACAGATTTGCAATCCGCGTTCAAATTGGATTCTTCGTTCGGCCGCTACAGCCGTTCAAAGTGTGAAAAAATCGACTTTTTTCAAAAAATTTCATGGTGACTGGCTAACTTTTTTGCAATTTTCTCTGGATGAATTTTTTTAACGGCAATCGTTTTATCTCTTTCTTCTGATGAAGAAAAAGGTAAAACACAAGCGTCTACGATGATTATTAAGAAAGTTGATTTTTTCGATTTTTTCAAATTTCGAATTTTTTTGCTGACGCGTCACGCCCTTAAAATTGACATTTGTTCCTGCGAAAGTACATTTTCTGAAGCGTCTTGAAGCGATCTTTCGAGTGACGTCAAGAAACCCCGGATCCAACCAGTGGTTTCGCCAGGAAATCATTTTTAGTGCAATTTTTGTTAAAAAGTAAGAAGGGGGGACCCTTGGATAAAATTTCGGGTTTTTGTCAAAAATTAAAAATCTCCAATTTTAATCAAATCCGACTAATTGACCCACGAGGAACACCGATTTGCAATCCGCGTTCAAATTGGATTCTTCGTTCGGCCGCTACAGACGTTCAAAGTGTGAAAAAATCGACTTTTTTCAAAAAATTTCATGTTGACTGGCTAACTTTTTTGCAATTTTCTCTGGATAAAATTTTTTAACGGCAATCGTTTTAACTCGTTCTTCTGATGAAAAAAAAGGTAAAACACAAGCGTCTACGATGATTATTAAGAAAGTTGATTTTTTCGATTTTTTCAATTTTCGAATTTTTTTGCTGACGCGTCACGCCCTTAAAATTGACATTTGTTCCTGCGAAAGTACATTTTCTGAAGCGTCTTGAAGCGATCTTTCGAGTGACGTCAAGAAACCCCGGATCCAACCAGTGGTTTCGCCAGGAAATCATTTTTAGTGCAATTTTTGTTAAAAAGTAAGAAGGGGGGACCCTTGGATAAAATTTCGGGTTTTTGTCAAAAATTAAAAATCTCCAATTTTAATCAAATCCGACTAATTGACCCACGAGGAACACAGATTTGCAATCCGCGTTCAAATTGGATTCTTCGTTCGGCCGCTACAGCCGTTCAAAGTGTGAAAAAATCGACTTTTTTCAAAAAATTTCATGGTGACTGGCTAACTTTTTTGCAATTTTCTCTGGATAAAATTTTTTAACTGCAATCGTTTTATCTCGTTCTTCTGATGAAAAAAAAGGTATACTTCAATGGTCTACGATGATTATTAAGAAAGTTGATTTTTTCGATTTTTTCCATTTTCGAGTTTTTTTGCTGACGCGTCACGGCCTTAAAATTGACATTTGTTCCTGCGAAAAAACATTTTCTGAAGCGTCTTGAAGCGATCTTTCGAGTGACATCAAGAAACTCCGGATCCAACCAATGGTTTCTTCAGGAAATCATTTTTAGTGCAATTTTTGTTAAAAAGTAAGAAGGGGGGACCCTTATTAAGAAAGTTGATTTTTTCGATTTTTTCCATTTTCGAGTTTTTTTGCTGACGCGTCACGTCAATGTTAAAATTGACATTGGTTCCTGCGAAAAAACATTTTCTGAAGCGTCTTGAAGCGATCTTTCGAGTGACGTCAAGAAACTCCGGATCCAACCAGTGGTTTCTTCAGGAAAAAAAAATTCATGGTGACTGGCTAACTTTTTTGCAATTTTCTCTGGATGAAAATTTTTAACTGCAATCGTTTTATCTCGTTCTTCTGATGAAAAAAAAGGTAAAACACAAGCGTCCACGATGATTATTAAGAAAGTTGATTTTTTCGATTTTTTCCATTTTCGAGTTTTTTTGCTGACGCGTCACGGCCTTAAAATTGACATTGGTTCCTGCGAAAAAACATTTTCTGAAGCGTCTTGAAGCGATCTTTCGAGTGACGTCAAGAAACTCCGGATCCAACCAATGGTTTCTTCAGGAAATCATTTTTAGTGCAATTTTTGTTAAAAAGTAAGAAGGGGGGACCCTTGGATAAAATTTCGGGTTTTTGTCAAAAATTAAAAATCCCCAATTTTAATCAAATCCGACTAATTGACACACGAGGAACACAGATCTTCAATCCGCGTTCAAATTGGATTCTTCGTTCGGCCGCTACAGCCGTTCAAAGTGTGAAAAAATCGACTTTTTTCAAAAAATTTCATGGTGACTGGCTAACTTTTTTGCAATTTTCTCTGGATGAAATTTTTTAACTGCAATCGTTTTATCTCGTTCTTCTGATGAAAAAAAAGGTATACTTCAATGGTCTACGATGATTATTAAGAAAGTTGATTTTTTCGATTTTTTCCATTTTCGAGTTTTTTTGCTGACGCGTCACGGCCTTAAAATTGACATTTGTTCCTGCGAAAAAACATTTTCTGAAGCGTCTTGAAGCGATCTTTCGAGTGACGTCAAGAAACTCCGGATCCAACCAGTGGTTTCTTCAGGAAATCATTTTTAGTGCAATTTTTCTTAAAAAGTAAGAAGGGGGGACCCTTGGATAAAATTTCGGGTTTTGGTCAAAAATTAAAAATCCCCAATTTTAATCAAATCCGACTAATTGACACACGACGAACACAGATTTTCAATCCGCGTTCAATTTGGATTCTTCGTTCGGCCGCTACAGCCGTTCAAAAGTTGAAAAAATCGACTTTTTTCAAAAAATCTCATGGTGACTAGCTAACTTTTTTGCAATTTTCTCTGGATGAAATTTTTTAACGGCAATCGTTTTATCTCTTTCTTCTGATGAAGAAAAAGGTAAAACACAAGCGTCTACGATGATTATTAAGAAAGTTGATTTTTTCGATTTTTTCCAATTTTCGAGTTTTTTTGCTGACGCGTCACGGCCTTAAAATTGACATTTGTTCCTGCGAAAGTACATTTTCTGAAGCGTCTTGAAGCGATCTTTCGAGTGACGTCAAGAAACCCCGGATCCAACCAGTGGTTTCGCCAGGAAATCATTTTTAGTGCAATTTTTGTTAAAAAGTAAGAAGGGGGGACCCTTGGATAAAATTTCGGGTTTTTGTCAAAAATTAAAAATCCCCAATTTTGATCAAATCCGACTAATTGACACACGAGGAACACAGATTTGCAATCCGCGTTCAAATTGGATTCTTCGTTCGGCCGCTACAGCCGTTCAAAGTGTGAAAAAATCGACTTTTTTCAAAAAAATTCATGGTGACTGGCTAACTTTTTTGCAATTTTCTCTGGATGAAATTTTTTAACTGCAATCGTTTTATCTCGTTCTTCTGATGAAAAAAAAGGTATACTTCAATGGTCTACGATGATTATTAAGAAAGTTGATTTTTTCGATTTTTTCCATTTTCGAGTTTTTTTGCTGACGCGTCACGGCCTTAAAATTGACATTTGTTTCTGCGAAAGTACATTTTCTGAAGCGTCTTGAAGCGATCTTTCGAGTGACGTCAAGAAACCCCGGATCCAACCAGTGGTTTCGCCAGGAAATCATTTTTAGTGCAATTTTTGTTAAAAAGTAAGAAGGGACCCTTGGATAAAATTTCGGGTTTTTGTCAAAAATTAAAAATCTTCAATTTTAATCAAATCCGACTAATTGACCCACGAGGAACACAGATTTGCAATCCGCGTTCAAATTGGATTCTTCGTTCGGCCGCTACAGCCGTTCAAAGTGTGAAAAAATCTGACGCGTCACGCCCTTAAAATTGACATTTGTTCCTGCGAAAGTACATTTTCTGAAGCGTCTTGAAGCGATCTTTCGAGTGACGTCAAGAAACCCCGGATCCAACCAGTGGTTTCGCCAGGAAATCATTTTTAGTGCAATTTTTGTTAAAAAGTAAGAAGGGGGGACCCTTGGATAAAATTTCGGGTTTTTGTCAAAAATTAAAAATCCCCAATTTTAATCAAATCCGACTAATTGACACACGAGGAACACAGATTTGCAATCCGCGTTCAAATTGGATTCTTCGTTCGGCCGCTACAGCCGTTCAAAGTGTGAAAAAATCGACTTTTTTCAAAAAATTTCATGGTGACTGGCTAACTTTTTTGCAATTTTCTCTGGATAAATTTTTTTAACGGCAATCGTTTTATCTCGTTCTTCTGATGAAGAAAAAGGTAAAACACAAGCGTCTACGATGATTATTAAGAAAGTTGATTTTTTCGATTTTTTCAATTTTCGATTTTTTTTGCTGACGCGTCACGCCCTTAAAATTGACATTTGTTCCTGCGAAAGTACATTTTCTGAAGCGTCTTGAAGCGATCTTTCGAGTGACGTCAAGAAACCCCGGATCCAACCAGTGGTTTCGCCAGGAAATCATTTTTAGTGCAATTTTTGTTAAAAAGTAAGAAGGGGGGACCCTTGGATAAAATTTCGGGTTTTTGTCAAAAATTAAAAATCCCCAATTTTAATCAAATCCGACTAATTGACACACGAGGAACACAGATTTGCAATCCGCGTTCAAATTGGATTCTTCGTTCGGCCGCTACAGCCGTTCAAAGTGTGAAAAAATCGACTTTTTTCAAAAAATTTCATGGTGACTGGCTAACTTTTTTGCAATTTTCTCTGGATGAATTTTTTTAACGGCAATCGTTTTATCTCTTTCTTCTGATGAAGAAAAAGGTAAAACACAAGCGTCTACGATGATTATTAAGAAAGTTGATTTTTTCGATTTTTTCAATTTTCGAATTTTTTTGCTGACGCGTCACGCCCTTAAAATTGACATTTGTTCCTGCGAAAGTACATTTTCTGAAGCGTCTTGAAGCGATCTTTCGAGTGACGTCAAGAAACCCCGGATCCAACCAGTGGTTTCGCCAGGAAATCATTTTTAGTGCAATTTTTGTTAAAAAGTAAGAAGGGGGGACCCTTGGATAAAATTTCGGGTTTTTGTCAAAAATTAAAAATCTCCAATTTTAATCAAATCCGACTAATTGACCCACGAGGAACACCGATTTGCAATCCGCGTTCAAATTGGATTCTTCGTTCGGCCGCAACAGCCGTTCAAAGTGTGAAAAAATCGACTTTTTTCAAAAAATTTCATGGTGACTGGCTAACTTTTTTGCAATTTTCTCTGGATTAAATTTTTTAACGGCAATCGTTTTAACTCGTTCTTCTGATGAAAAAAAAGGTAAAACACAAGCGTCTACGATGATTATTAAGAAAGTTGATTTTTTCGATTTTTTCAATTTTCGAATTTTTTTGCTGACGCGTCACGCCCTTAAAATTGACATTTGTTCCTGCGAAAGTACATTTTCTGAAGCGTCTTGAAGCGATCTTTCGAGTGACGTCAAGAAACCCCGGATCCAACCAGTGGTTTCGCCAGGAAATCATTTTTAGTGCAATTTTTGTTAAAAAGTAAGAAGGGGGGACCCTTGGATAAAATTTCGGGTTTTTGTCAAAAATTAAAAATCTCCAATTTTAATCAAATCCGACTAATTGACCCACGAGGAACACAGATTTGCAATCCGGGTTCAAATTGGATTCTTCGTTCGGCCGCTGCAGCCGTTCAAAGTGTGAAAAAATCGACTTTTTTCAAAAAATTTCATGGTGACTGGCTAACTTTTTTGCAATTTTCTCTGGATAAAATTTTTTAACGGCAATCGTTTTATCTCGTTCTTCTGATGAAAAAAAAGGTATACTTCAATGGTCTACGATGATTATTAAGAAAGTTGATTTTTTCGATTTTTTCCATTTTCGAGTTTTTTTGCTGACGCGTCACGGCCTTAAAATTGACATTGGTTCCTGCGAAAAAACATTTTCTGAAGCGTCTTGAAGCGATCTTTCGAGTGACGTCAAGAAACTCCGGATCCAACCAATGGTTTCTTCAGGAAATCATTTTTAGTGCAATTTTTGTTAAAAAGTAAGAAGGGGGGACCCTTGGATAAAATTTCGGGTTTTTGTCAAAAATTAAAAATCCCCAATTTTAATCAAATCCGACTAATTGACACACGAGGAACACAGATCTTCAATCCGCGTTCAAATTGGATTCTTCGTTCGGCCGCTACAGCCGTTCAAAGTGTGAAAAAATCGACTTTTTTCAAAAAATTTCATGGTGACTGGCTAACTTTTTTGCAATTTTCTCTGGATGAAATTTTTTAACTGCAATCGTTTTATCTCGTTCTTCTGATGAAAAAAAAGGTATACTTCAATGGTCTACGATGATTATTAAGAAAGTTGATTTTTTCGATTTTTTCCATTTTCGAGTTTTTTTGCTGACGCGTCACGGCCTTAAAATTGACATTTGTTCCTGCGAAAAAACATTTTCTGAAGCGTCTTGAAGCGATCTTTCGAGTGACGTCAAGAAACTCCGGATCCAACCAGTGGTTTCTTCAGGAAATCATTTTTAGTGCAATTTTTGTTAAAAAGTAAGAAGGGGGGACCCTTGGATAAAATTTCGGGATTTTGTCAAAAATTAAAAATCCCCAATTTTAATCAAATCCGACTAACTGAAACACGAGGAACTCAGATCTTTAATCCGCGTTCAAATTGGATTCTTCGTTCGGCCGCTACAGCCGTTCAAAGTGTGAAAAAATCGACTTTTTTCAAAAAATTTCATGGTGACTGGCTAACTTTTTTGCAATTTTCTCTGGATGAAATTTTTTAACTGCAATCGTTTTATCTCGTTCTTCTGATGAAAAAAAAGGTATACTTCAATGGTCTACGATGATTATTAAGAAAGTTGATTTTTTCGATTTTTTCCATTTTCGAGTTTTTTTGCTGACGCGTCACGGCCTTAAAATTGACATTTGTTCCTGCGAAAAAACATTTTCTGAAGCGTCTTGAAGCGATCTTTCGAGTGGCGTCAAGAAACTCCGGATCCAACCAGTGGTTTCTTCAGGAAATCATTTTTAGTGCAATTTTTGTTAAAAAGTAAGAAGGGGGGACCCTTGGATAAAATTTCGGGTTTTTGTCAAAAATTAAAAAACCGCTCGAATCAAAACCGCTCGCTCTTAAACCGCTCGAATTAAAACCGCTCGCACTAAATCCGGTCGCTCCAAAACCGCTCGAATTAAAACCGCTCATTCCAAAACCGCTCGAATCAAAACCGTTTGCATTAAAACCGCTCGCTCCAAAACCGCTCGAATTAAAACCGCTAATTCCAAATTTTTTCAAAAAATTTCATGGTGACTGGCTAACTTTTTTGCAATTTTCTCTGGATGAAATTTTTTAAGGGCAATCGTTTTATCTCGTTCTTCTGATGAAAAAAAAGGTAAAACACAAGCGTCTACGATGATTATTAAGAAAGTTGATTTTTTCGATTTTTTCCATTTTCGAGTTTTTTTGCTGACGCGTCACGGCCTTAAAATTGACATTTGTTCCTGCGAAAGTACATTTTCTGAAGCGTCTTGAAGCGATCTTTCGAGTGACGTCAAGAAACCCCGGATCCAACCAGTGGTTTCGCCAGGAATTCATGTTTAGTGCAATTTTTGTTAAAAAGTAAGAAGGGGGGACCCTTGGATAAAATTTCGGGTTTTTGTCAAAAATTAAAAATCTCCAATTTTAATCAAATCCGACTAATTGACCCACGAGGAACACAGATTTGCAATCCGCGTTCAAATTGGATTCTTCGTTCGGCCGCTACAGCCGTTCAAAGTGTGAAAAAATCGACTTTTTTCAAAAAAATTCATGGTGACTGGCTAACTTTTTTGCAATTTTCTCTGGATGAAATTTTTTAACTGCAATCGTTTTATCTCGTTCTTCTGATGAAAAAAAAGGTATACTTCAATGGTCTACGATGATTATTAAGAAAGTTGATTTTTTCGATTTTTTCCATTTTCGAGTTTTTTTGCTGACGCGTCACGGCCTTAAAATTGACATTTGTTCCTGCGAAAGTACATTTTCTGAAGCGTCTTGAAGCGATCTTTCGAGTGACGTCAAGAAACCCCGGATCCAACCAGTGGTTTCGCCAGGAAATCATTTTTAGTGCAATTTTTGTTAAAAAGTAAGAAGGGGGGACCCTTGGATAAAATTTCGGGTTTTTGTCAAAAATTAAAAATCTCCAATTTTAATCAAATCCGACTAATTGACCCACGAGGAACACAGATTTGCAATCCGCGTTCAAATTGGATTCTTCGTTCGGCCGCTACAGCCGTTCAAAGTGTGAAAAAATCGACTTTTTTCAAAAAAATTCATGGTGACTGGCTAACTTTTTTGCAATTTTCTCTGGATGAATTTTTTTAACGGCAATCGTTTTATCTCTTTCTTCTGATGAAGAAAAAGGTAAAACACAAGCGTCTACGATGATTATTAAGAAAGTTGATTTTTTTGATTTTTTCAATTTTCGAGTTTTTTTGCTGACGCGTCACGGCCTTAAAATTGACATTTGTTCCTGCGAAAGTACATTTTCTGAAGCGTCTTGAAGCGATCTTTCGAGTGACGTCAAGAAACCCCGGATCCAACCAGTGGTTTCGCCAGGAAATCATTTTTAGTGCAATTTTTGTTAAAAAGTAAGAAGGGGGGACCCTTGGATAAAATTTCGGGTTTTTGTCAAAAATTAAAAATCTCCAATTTTAATCAAATCCGACTAATTGACCCACGAGGAACACAGATTTGCAATCCGCGTTCAAATTGGATTCTTCGTTCGGCCGCTACAGCCGTTCAAAGTGTGAAAAAATCGACTTTTTTCAAAAAATTTCATGGTGACTGGCTAACTTTTTTGCAATTTTCTCTGGATAAAAATTTTTTAACGGCAATCGTTTTATCTCGTTCTTCTGATGAAAAAAAAGGTAAAACACAAGCGTCTACGATGATTATTAAGAAAGTTGATTTTTACGATTTTTTCCATTTTCGAGTTTTTTTGCTGACGCGTCACGGCCTTAAAATTGACATTTGTTCCTGCGAAAGTACATTTTCTGAAGCGTCTTGAAGCGATCCTTCGAGTGACGTCAAGAAACCCCGGATCCAACCAGTGGTTTCGCCAGGAAATCATTTTTAGTGCAATTTTTGTTAAAAAGTAAGAAGGGGGGACCCTTGGATAAAATTTCGGGTTTTTGTCAAAAATTAAAAATCTCCAATTTTAATCAAATCCGACTAATTGACCCACGAGGAACACAGATTTGCAATCCGCGTTCAAATTGGATTCTTCGTTCGGCCGCTACAGCCGTTCAAAGTGTGAAAAAATCGACTTTTTTCAAAAAATTTCATGGTGACTGGCTAACTTTTTTGCAATTTTCTCTGGATAAAATTTTTTTAACGGCAATCGTTTTATCTCGTTCTTCTGATGAAAAAAAAAGTAAAACACAAGCGTCTACGATGATTATTAAGAAAGTTGATTTTTTCGATTTTTTCAATTTTCGATTTTTTTTGCTGACGCGTCACGCCCTTAAAATTGACAATTGTTCCTGCGAAAGTACATTTTCTGAAGCGTCTTGAAGCGATCTTTCGAGTGACGTCAAGAAACCCCGGATCCAACCAGTGGTTTCGCCAGGAAATCATTTTTGGTGCAATTTTTGTTAAAAAATAAGAAGGGGGACCCTTGGATAAAATTTCGGGTTTTTGTCAAAAATTAAAAATCTCCAATTTTAATCAAATCCGACTAATTGACCCACGAGGAACACAGATTTGCAATCCGCGTTCAAATTGGATTCTTCGTTCGGCCGCTACAGCCGTTCAAAGTGTGAAAAAATCGACTTTTTTCAAAAAATTTCATGGTGACTGGCTAACTTTTTTGCAATTTTCTCTGGATGAATTTTTTTAACGGCAATCGTTTTATCTCTTTCTTCTGATGAAGAAAAAGGTAAAACACAAGCGTCTACGATGATTATTAAGAAAGTTGATTTTTTCGATTTTTTCAATTTTCGAGTTTTTTTGCTGACGCGTCACGGCCTTAAAATTGACATTTGTTCCTGCGAAAGTACATTTTCTGAAGCGTCTTGAAGCGATCTTTCGAGTGACGTCAAGAAACCCCGGATCCAACCAGAGGTTTCGCCAGGAAATCATTTTTAGTGCAATTTTTGTTAAAAAGTAAGAAAGGGGGACCCTTGTATAAAATTTCGGGTTTTTGTCAAAAATTAAAAATCTCCAATCTTAATCAAATCCGACTAATTGACCCACGAGGAACACAGATTTGCAATCCGCGTTCAAATTGGATTCTTCGTTCGGCCGCTACAGCCGTTCAAAGTGTGAAAAAATCGACTTTTTTCAAAAAATTTCATGGTGACTGGCTAACTTTTTTGCAATTTTCTCTGGATGAATTTTTTTAACGGCAATCGTTTTATCTCTTTCTTCTGATGAAGAAAAAGGTAAAACACAAGCGTCTACGATGATTATTAAGAAAGTTGATTTTTTCGATTTTTTCAATTTTCGAGTTTTTTTGCTGACGCGTCACGGCCTTAAAATTGACATTTGTTCCTGCGAAAGTACATTTTCTGAAGCGTCTTGAAGCGATCTTTCGAGTGACGTCAAGAAACCCCGGATCCAACCAGTGGTTTCGCCAGGAAATCATTTTTAGTGCAATTTTTGTTAAAAAGTAAGAAGGGGGGACCCTTGGATAAAATTTCGGGTTTTTGTCAAAAATTAAAAATCTCCAATTTTAATCAAATCCGACTAATTGACCCACGAGGAACACAGATTTGCAATCCGCGTTCAAATTGGATTCTTCGTTCGGCCGCTACAGCCGTTCAAAGTGTGAAAAAATCGACTTTTTTCAAAAAATTTTATGGTGACTGGCTAACTTTTTTGCATTTTTCTCTGGATAAAATTTTTTAACGGCAATCGTTTTAACTCGTTCTTCTGATGAAAAAAAAGGTAAAACACAAGCGTCTACGATGATTATTAAGAAAGTTGATTTTTTCGATTTTTTCAATTTTCGAATTTTTTTGCTGACGCGTCACGCCCTTAAAATTGACATTTGTTCCTGCGAAAGTACATTTTCTGAAGCGTCTTGAAGCGATCTTTCGAGTGACGTCAAGAAACCCCGGATCCAACCAGTGGTTTCGCCAGGAAATCATTTTTAGTGCAATTTTTGTTAAAAAGTAAGAAGGGACCCTTGGATAAAATTTCGGGTTTTTGTCAAAAATTAAAAATCTTCAATTTTAATCAAATCCGACTAATTGACCCACGAGGAACACAGATTTGCAATCCGCGTTCAAATTGGATTCTTCGTTCGGCCGCTACAGCCGTTCAAAGTGTGAAAAAATCTGACGCGTCACGCCCTTAAAATTGACATTTGTTCCTGCGAAAGTACATTTTCTGAAGCGTCTTGAAGCGATCTTTCGAGTGACGTCAAGAAACCCCGGATCCAACCAGTGGTTTCGCCAGGAAATCATTTTTAGTGCAATTTTTGTTAAAAAGTAAGAAGGGGGGACCCTTGGATAAAATTTCGGGTTTTTGTCAAAAATTAAAAATCCCCAATTTTAATCAAATCCGACTAATTGACCCACGAGGAACACAGATTTGCAATCCGCGTTCAAATTGGATTCTTCGTTCGGCCGCTACAGCCGTTCAAAGTGTGAAAAAATCGACTTTTTTCAAAAAATTTCATGGTGACTGGCTAACTTTTTTGCAATTTTCTCTGGATAAATTTTTTTAACGGCAATCGTTTTATCTCGTTCTTCTGATGAAGAAAAAGGTAAAACACAAGCGTCTACGATGATTATTAAGAAAGTTGATTTTTTCGATTTTTTCAATTTTCGATTTTTTTTGCTGACGCGTCACGCCCTTAAAATTGACATTTGTTCCTGCGAAAGTACATTTTCTGAAGCGTCTTGAAGCGATCTTTCGAGTGACGTCAAGAAACCCCGGATCCAACCAGTGGTTTCGCCAGGAAATCATTTTTAGTGCAATTTTTGTTAAAAAGTAAGAAGGGGGGACCCTTGGATAAAATTTCGGGTTTTTGTCAAAAATTAAAAATCCCCAATTTTAATCAAATCCGACTAATTGACACACGAGGAACACAGATTTGCAATCCGCGTTCAAATTGGATTCTTCGTTCGGCCGCTACAGCCGTTCAAAGTGTGAAAAAATCGACTTTTTTCAAAAAATTTCATGGTGACTGGCTAACTTTTTTGCAATTTTCTCTGGATGAATTTTTTTAACGGCAATCGTTTTAACTCGTTCTTCTGATGAAAAAAAAGGTAAAACACAAGCGTCTACGATGATTATTAAGAAAGTTGATTTTTTCGATTTTTTCAATTTTCGAATTTTTTTGCTGACGCGTCACGCCCTTAAAATTGACATTTGTTCCTGCGAAAGTACATTTTCTGAAGCGTCTTGAAGCGATCTTTCGAGTGACGTCAAGAAACCCCGGATCCAACCAGTGGTTTCGCCAGGAAATCATTTTTAGTGCAATTTTTGTTAAAAAGTAAGAAGGGGGGACCCTTGGATAAAATTTCGGGTTTTTGTCAAAAATTAAAAATCTCCAATTTTAATCAAATCCGACTAATTGACCCACGAGGAACACCGATTTGCAATCCGCGTTCAAATTGGATTCTTCGTTCGGCCGCTACAGCCGTTCAAAGTGTGAAAAAATCGACTTTTTTTTAAAAAATTTCATGGTGACTGGCTAACTTTTTTGCAATTTTCTCTGGATTAAATTTTTTAACGGCAATCGTTTTAACTCGTTCTTCTGATGAAAAAAAAGGTAAAACACAAGCGTCTACGATGATTATTAAGAAAGTTGATTTTTTCGATTTTTTCAATTTTCGAGTTTTTTTGCTGACGCGTCACGGCCTTAAAATTGACATTTGTTCCTGCGAAAGTACATTTTCTGAAGCGTCTTGAAGCGATCTTTCGAGTGACGTCAAGAAACCCCGGATCCAACCAGTGGTTTCGCCAGGAAATCATTTTTAGTGCAATTTTTGTTAAAAAGTAAGAAGGGGGGACCCTTGGATAAAATTTCGGGTTTTTGTCAAAAATTAAAAATCTCCAATTTTAATCAAATCCGACTAATTGACCCACGAGGAACACAGATTTGCAATCCGCGTTCAAATTGGATTCTTCGTTCGGCCGCTACAGCCGCTACAGCCGCTACAGCCGCTACAGCCGTTCAAAGTGTGAAAAAATCGACTTTTTTCAAAAAATTTCATGGTGGCTGGCTAACTTTTTTGCATTTTTCTCTGGATAAAATTTTTTAACGGCAATCGTTTTAACTCGTTCTTCTGATGAAAAAAAAGGTAAAACACAAGCGTCTACGATGATTATTAAGAAAGTTGATTTTTTCAATTTTTTCAATTTTCGAATTTTTTTGCTGACGCGTCACGCCCTTAAAATTGACATTTGTTCCTGCGAAAGTACATTTTCTGAAGCGTCTTGAAGCGATCTTTCGAGTGACGTCAAGAAACCCCGGATCCAACCAGTGGTTTCTTCAGGAAATCATTTTTAGTGCAATTTTTGTTAAAAAGTAAGAAGGGGGGACCCTTGGATAAAATTTCGGGATTTTGTCAAAAATTAAAAATCCCCAATTTTAATCAAATCCGACTGACTGACACACGAGGAACTCAGATCTTCAATCCGCGTTCAAATTGGATTCTTCGTTCGGCCGCTACAGCCGTTCAAAGTGTGAATAAATCGACTTTTTTCAAAAAATTTCATGGTGACTGGCTAACTTTTTTCAAGCGTCTTGAAGCGATCTTTCGAGTGGCGTCAAGAAACTCCGGATCCAACCAGTGGTTTCTTCAGGAAATCATTTTTAGTGCAATTTTTGTTAAAAAGTAAGAAGGGGGGACCCTTGGATAAAATTTCGGGTTTTTGTCAAAAATTAAAAATCCCCAATTTTAATCAAATCCGACTAATTGACACACGACGAACACAGATTTTCAATCCGCGTTCAATTTGGATTCTTCGTTCGGCCGCTACAGCCGTTCAAAAGTTGAAAAAATCGACTTTTTTCAAAAAATCTCATGGTGACTGGCTAACTTTTTTGCAATTTTCTCTGGATGAAATTTTTTAACGGCAATCGTTTTATCTCTTTCTTCTGATGAAGAAAAAGGTAAAACACAAGCGTCTACGATGATTATTAAGAAAGTTGATTTTTTCGATTTTTTCAATTTTCGAGTTTTTTTGCTGACGCGTCACGGCCTTAAAATTGACATTTGTTCCTGCGAAAGTACATTTTCTGAAGCGTCTTGAAGCGATCTTTCGAGTGACGTCAAGAAACCCCGGATCCAACCAGTGGTTTCGCCAGGAAATCATTTTTAGTGCAATTTTTGTTAAAAAGTAAGAAGGGACCCTTGGATAAAATTTCGGGTTTTGGTCAAAAATTAAAAATCCCCAATTTTAATCAAATCCGACTAATTGACACACGACGAACACAGATTTTCAATCCGCGTTCAATTTGGATTCTTCGTTCGGCCGCTACAGCCGTTCAAAAGTTGAAAAAATCGACTTTTTTCAAAAAATCTCATGGTGACTGGCTAACATTTTTGCAATTTTCTCTGGATGAAATTTTTTAACGGCAATCGTTTTATCTCTTTCTTCTGATGAAGAAAAAGGTAAAACACAAGCGTCTGCGATGATTATTAAGAAAGTTGATTTTTTCGTATTTTTCCATTTTCGAGTTTTTTTGCTGACGCGTCACGGCCTCAAAATTGACATTTGTTCCTGCGAAAGTACATTTTCTGAAGCGTCTTGAAGCGATCTTTCGAGTGACGTCAAGAAACCCCGGATCCAACCAGAGGTTTCGCCAGGAAATCATTTTTAGTGCAATTTTTGTTAAAAAGTAAGAAGGGGGGACCCTTGGATAAAATTTCGGGTTTTTGTCAAAAATTAAAAATCTCCAATTTTAATCAAATCCGACTAATTGACCCACGAGGAACACAGCTTTGCAATCCGCGTTCAAATTGGATTCTTCGTTCGGCCGCTACAGCCGTTCAAAGTGTGAAAAAATCGACTTTTTTCAAAAAATTTCATGGTGACTGGCTAACTTTTTTGCAATTTTCTCTGGATGAATTTTTTTAACGGCAATCGTTTTATCTCTTTCTTCTGATGAAGAAAAAGGTAAAACACAAGCGTCTACGATGATTATTAAGAAAGTTGATTTTTTCGATTTTTTCAATTTTCGAGTTTTTTTGCTGACGCGTCACGGCCTTAAAATTGACATTTGTTCCTGCGAAAGTACATTTTCTGAAGCGTCTTGAAGCGATCTTTCGAGTGACGTCAAGAAACCCCGGATCCAACCAGTGGTTTCGCCAGGAAATCATTTTTAGTGCAATTTTTGTTAAAAAGTAAGAAGGGGGGACCCTTGGATAAAATTTCGGGTTTTTGTCAAAAATTAAACATCCCCAATTTTAATCAAATCCGACTAATTGACACACGACGAACACAGATTTTCAATCCGCGTTCAATTTGGATTCTTCGTTCGGCCGCTACAGCCGTTCAAAAGTTGAAAAAATCGACTTTTTTCAAAAAATCTCATGGTGACTGGCTAACTTTTTTGCAATTTTCTCTGGATGAAATTTTTTAACGGCAATCGTTTTATCTCTTTCTTCTGATGAAGAAAAAGGTAAAACACAAGCGTCTACGATGATTATTAAGAAAGTTGATTTTTTCGATTTTTTCAATTTTCGAGTTTTTTTGCTGACGCGTCACGGCCTTAAAATTGACATTTGTTCCTGCGAAAGTACATTTTCTGAAGCGTCTTGAAGCGATCTTTCGAGTGACGTCAAGAAACCCCGGATCCAACCAGAGGTTTCGCCAGGAAATCATTTTTAGTGCAATTTTTGTTAAAAAGTAAGAAGGGGGGACCCTTGGATAAAATTTCGGGTTTTTGTCAAAAATTAAAAATCCCCAATTTTAATCAAATCCGACTAATTGACACACGACGAACACAGATTTTCAATCCGCGTTCAATTTGGATTCTTCGTTCGGCCGCTACAGCCGTTCAAAGTGTGAAAAAATCGACTTTTTTCAAAAAATTTCATGGTGACTGGCTAACTTTTTTGCAATTTTCTCTGGATGAATTTTTTTAACGGCAATCGTTTTATCTCTTTCTTCTGATGAAGAAAAAGGTAAAACACAAGCGTCTACGATGATTATTAAGAAAGTTGATTTTTTCGATTTTTTCAATTTTCGAGTTTTTTTGCTGACGCGTCACGGCCTTAAAATTGACATTTGTTCCTGCGAAAGTACATTTTCTGAAGCGTCTTGAAGCGATCTTTCGAGTGACGTCAAGAAACCCCGGATCCAACCAGTGGTTTCGCCAGGAAATCATTTTTAGTGCAATTTTTGTTAAAAAGTAAGAAGGGGGGACCCTTGGATAAAATTTCGGGTTTTTGTCAAAAATTAAACATCCCCAATTTTAATCAAATCCGACTAATTGACACACGACGAACACAGATTTTCAATCCGCGTTCAATTTGGATTCTTCGTTCGGCCGCTACAGCCGTTCAAAAGTTGAAAAAATCGACTTTTTTCAAAAAATCTCATGGTGACTGGCTAACTTTTTTGCAATTTTCTCTGGATGAAATTTTTTAACGGCAATCGTTTTATCTCTTTCTTCTGATGAAGAAAAAGGTAAAACACAAGCGTCTACGATGATTATTAAGAAAGTTGATTTTTTCGATTTTTTCAATTTTCGAGTTTTTTTGCTGACGCGTCACGGCCTTAAAATTGACATTTGTTCCTGCGAAAGTACATTTTCTGAAGCGTCTTGAAGCGATCTTTCGAGTGACGTCAAGAAACCCCGGATCCAACCAGTGGTTTCGCCAGGAAATCATTTTTAGTGCAATTTTTGTTAAAAAGTAAGAAGGGACCCTTGGATAAAATTTCGGGTTTTGGTCAAAAATTAAAAATCCCCAATTTTAATCAAATCCGACTAATTGACACACGACGAACACAGATTTTCAATCCGCGTTCAATTTGGATTCTTCGTTCGGCCGCTACAGCCGTTCAAAAGTTGAAAAAATCGACTTTTTTCAAAAAATCTCATGGTGACTGGCTAACTTTTTTGCAATTTTCTCTGGATGAAATTTTTTAACGGCAATCGTTTTATCTCTTTCTTCTGATGAAGAAAAAGGTAAAACACAAGCGTCTGCGATGATTATTAAGAAAGTTGATTTTTTCGATTTTTTCCATTTTCGAGTTTTTTTGCTGACGCGTCACGGCCTCAAAATTGACATTTGTTCCTGCGAAAGTACATTTTCTGAAGCGTCTTGAAGCGATCTTTCGAGTGACGTCAAGAAACCCCGGATCCAACCGGAGCTTTCGCCAGGAAATCATTTTTAGTGCAATTTTTGTTAAAAAGTAAGAAGGGGGGACCCTTGGATAAAATTTCGGGTTTTTGTCAAAAATTAAAAATCTCCAATTTTAATCAAATCCGACTAATTGACCCACGAGGAACACAGATTTGCAATCCGCGTTCAAATTGGATTCTTCGTTCGGCCGCTACAGCCGTTCAAATGTTGAAAAAATCGACTTTTTTCAAAAAATCTCATGGTGACTGGCTAACTTTTTTGCAATTTTCTCTGGATGAATTTTTTTAACGGCAATCGTTTTATCTCTTTCTTCTGATGAAGAAAAAGGTAAAACACAAGCGTCTACGATGATTATTAAGAAAGTTGATTTTTTCGATTTTTTCCATTTTCGAGTTTTTTTGCTGACGCGTCACGGCCTCAAAATTGACATTTGTTCCTGCGAAAGTACATTTTCTGAAGCGTCTTGAAGCGATCTTTCGAGTGACGTCAAGAAACCCCGGATCCAACCAGAGGTTTCGCCAGGAAATCATTTTTAGTGCAATTTTTGTTAAAAAGTAAGAAGGGGGGACCCTTGGATAAAATTTCGGGTTTTTGTCAAAAATTAAAAATCTCCAATTTTAATCAAATCCGACTAATTGACCCACGAGGAACACAGATTTGCAATCCGCGTTCAAATTGGATTCTTCGTTCGGCCGCTACAGCCGTTCAAAAGTTGAAAAAATCGACTTTTTTCAAAAAATCTCATGGTGACTGGCTAACTTTTTTGCAATTTTCTCTGGATGAAATTTTTTAACGGCAATCGTTTTATCTCTTTCTTCTGATGAAGAAAAAGGTAAAACACAAGCGTCTACGATGATTATTAAGAAAGTTGATTTTTTCGATTTTTTCCATTTTCGAGTTTTTTTGCTGACGCGTCACGGCCTCAAAATTGACATTTGTTCCTGCGAAAGTACATTTTCTGAAGCGTCTTGAAGCGATCTTTCGAGTGACGTCAAGAAACCCCGGATCCAACCAGAGGTTTCGCCAGGAAATCATTTTTAGTGCAATTTTTGTTAAAAAGTAAGAAGGGGGGACCCTTGGATAAAATTTCGGGTTTTTGTCAAAAATTAAAAATCTCCAATTTTAATCAAATCCGACTAATTGACCCACGAGGAACACAGATTTGCAATCCGCGTTCAAATTGGATTCTTCGTTCGGCCGCTACAGCCGTTCAAAGTGTGAAAAAATCGACTTTTTTCAAAAAATTTCATGGTGACTGGCTAACTTTTTTGCAATTTTCTCTGGATGAATTTTTTTAACGGCAATCGTTTTATCTCTTTCTTCTGATGAAGAAAAAGGTAAAACACAAGCGTCTACGATGATTATTAAGAAAGTTGATTTTTTCGATTTTTTCAATTTTCGAGTTTTTTTGCTGACGCGTCACGGCCTTAAAATTGACATTTGTTCCTGCGAAAGTACATTTTCTGAAGCGTCTTGAAGCGATCTTTCGAGTGACGTCAAGAAACCCCGGATCCAACCAGTGGTTTCGCCAGGAAATCATTTTTAGTGCAATTTTTGTTAAAAAGTAAGAAGGGGGGACCCTTGGATAAAATTTCGGGTTTTTGTCAAAAATTAAAAATCTCCAATTTTAATCAAATCCGACTAATTGACCCACGAGGAACACAGATTTGCAATCCGCGTTCAAATTGGATTCTTCGTTCGGCCGCTACAGCCGTTCAAAAGTTGAAAAAATCGACTTTTTTCAAAAAATCTCATGGTGACTGGCTAACTTTTTTGCAATTTTCTCTGGATGAAATTTTTTAACGGCAATCGTTTTATCTCTTTCTTCTGATGAAGAAAAAGGTAAAACACAAGCGTCTACGATGATTATTAAGAAAGTTGATTTTTTCGATTTTTTCCATTTTCGAGTTTTTTTGCTGACGCGTCACGGCCTCAAAATTGACATTTGTTCCTGCGAAAGTACATTTTCTGAAGCGTCTTGAAGCGATCTTTCGAGTGACGTCAAGAAACCCCGGATCCAACCAGAGGTTTCGCCAGGAAATCATTTTTAGTGCAATTTTTGTTAAAAAGTAAGAAGGGGGGACCCTTGGATAAAATTTCGGGTTTTTGTCAAAAATTAAAAATCTCCAATTTTAATCAAATCCGACTAATTGACCCACGAGGAACACAGATTTGCAATCCGCGTTCAAATTGGATTCTTCGTTCGGCCGCTACAGCCGTTAAAAGTGTGAAAAAATCGACTTTTTTCAAAAAATTTCATGGTGACTGGCTAACTTTTTTGCAATTTTCTCTGGATGAATTTTTTTAACGGCAATCGTTTTATCTCTTTCTTCTGATGAAGAAAAAGGTAAAACACAAGCGTCTACGATGATTATTAAGAAAGTTGATTTTTTCGATTTTTTCAATTTTCGAGTTTTTTTGCTGACGCGTCACGGCCTTAAAATTGACATTTGTTCCTGCGAAAGTACATTTTCTGAAGCGTCTTGAAGCGATCTTTCGAGTGACGTCAAGAAACCCCGGATCCAACCAGTGGTTTCGCCAGGAAATCATTTTTAGTGCAATTTTTGTTAAAAAGTAAGAAGGGGGGACCCTTGGATAAAATTTCGGGTTTTTGTCAAAAATTAAAAATCTCCAATTTTAATCAAATCCGACTAATTGACCCACGAGGAACACAGATTTGCAATCCGCGTTCAAATTGGATTCTTCGTTCGGCCGCTACAGCCGTTCAAAGTGTGAAAAAATCGACTTTTTTCAAAAAATTTCATGGTGACTGGCTAACTTTTTTGCATTTTTCTCTGGATAAAATTTTTTAACGGCAATCGTTTTAACTCGTTCTTCTGATGAAAAAAAAGGTAAAACACAAGCGTCTACGATGATTATTAAGAAAGTTGATTTTTTCAATTTTTTCAATTTTCGAATTTTTTTGCTGACGCGTCACGCCCTTAAAATTGACATTTGTTCCTGCGAAAGTACATTTTCTGAAGCGTCTTGAAGCGATCTTTCGAGTGACGTCAAGAAACCCCGGATCCAACCAGTGGTTTCTTCAGGAAATCATTTTTAGTGCAATTTTTGTTAAAAAGTAAGAAGGGACCCTTGGATAAAATTTCGGGTTTTTGTCAAAAATTAAAAATCTCCAATTTTAATCAAATCCGACTAATTGACCCACGAGGAACACAGATTTGCAATCCGCGTTCAAATTGGATTCTTCGTTCGGCCGCTACAGCCGTTCAAAAGTTGAAAAAATCGACTTTTTTCAAAAAATCTCATGGTGACTGGCTAACTTTTTTGCAATTTTCTCTGGATGAAATTTTTTAACGGCAATCGTTTTATCTCTTTCTTCTGATGAAGAAAAAGGTAAAACACAAGCGTCTACGATGATTATTAAGAAAGTTGATTTTTTCGATTTTTTCCATTTTCGAGTTTTTTTGCTGACGCGTCACGGCCTCAAAATTGACATTTGTTCCTGCGAAAGTACATTTTCTGAAGCGTCTTGAAGCGATCTTTCGAGTGACGTCAAGAAACCCCGGATCCAACCAGAGGTTTCGCCAGGAAATCATTTTTAGTGCAATTTTTGTTAAAAAGTAAGAAGGGGGACCCTTGGATAAAATTTCGGGTTTTTGTCAAAAATTAAAAATCTCCAATTTTAATCAAATCCGACTAATTGACCCACGAGGAACACAGATTTGCAATCCGCGTTCAAATTGGATTCTTCGTTCGGCCGCTACAGCCGTTCAAAGTGTGAAAAAATCGACTTTTTTCAAAAAATTTCATGGTGACTGGCTAACTTTTTTGCATTTTTCTCTGGATAAAATTTTTTAACGGCAATCGTTTTAACTCGTTCTTCTGATGAAAAAAAAGGTAAAACACAAGCGTCTACGATGATTATTAAGAAAGTTGATTTTTTCAATTTTTTCAATTTTCGAATTTTTTTGCTGACGCGTCACGCCCTTAAAATTGACATTTGTTCCTGCGAAAGTACATTTTCTGAAGCGTCTTGAAGCGATCTTTCGAGTGACGTCAAGAAACCCCGGATCCAACCAGTGGTTTCTTCAGGAAATCATTTTTAGTGCAATTTTTGTTAAAAAGTAAGAAGGGGGGACCCTTGGATAAAATTTCGGGATTTTGTCAAAAATTAAAAATCCCCAATTTTAATCAAATCCGACTAACTGACACACGAGGAACTCAGATCTTCAATCCGCGTTCAAATTGGATTCTTCGTTCGGCCGCTACAGCCGTTCAAAGTGTGAAAAAATCGACTTTTTTCAAAAAATTTCATGGTGACTGGCTAACTTTTTTGCAATTTTCTCTGGATGAAATTTTTTAACTGCAATCGTTTTATCTCGTTCTTCTGATGAAAAAAAAGGTATACTTCAATGGTCTACGATGATTATTAAGAAAGTAGATTTTTTCGATTTTTTCCATTTTCGAGTTTTTTTGCTGACGCGTCACGCCCTTAAAATTGACATTTGTTCCTGCGAAAAAACATTTTCTGAAGCGTCTTGAAGCGATCTTTCGAGTGACGTCAAGAAACCCCGGATCCAACCAGTGGTTTCTTCAGGAAATCATTTTTAGTGCAATTTTTGTTAAAAAGTAAGAAGGGGGGACCCTTGGATAAAATTTCGGGTTTTTGTCAAAAATTAAAAATCCCCAATTTTAATCAAATCCGACTAATTGACACACGAGGAACACAGATCTTCAATCCGCGTTCAAATTGGATTCCTCGTTCGGCCGCTACTGCCGTTCAAAGTGTGAAAAAATCGACTTTTTTCAAAAAATTTCATGGTGACTGGCTAACTTTTTTGCAATTTTCTCTATATGAAATTTTTTAACTGCAATCGTTTTATCTCGTTCTTCTGATGAAAAAAAAGGTATACTTCAATGGTCTACGATGATTATTAAGAAAGTTGATTTTTTCGATTTTTTCCATTTTCGAGTTTTTTTGCTGACGCGTCACGGCCTTAAAATTGACATTTGTTCCTGCGAAAAAACATTTTCTGAAGCGTCTTGAAGCGATCTTTCGAGTGACGTCAAGAAACTCCGGATCCAACCAGTGGTTTCTTCAGGAAATCATTTTTAGTGCAATTTTTGTTAAAAAGTAAGAAGGGGGGACCCTTGGATAAAATTTCGGGATTTTGTCAAAAATTAAAAATCCCCAATTTTAATCAAATCCGACTAACTGACACACGAGGAACTCAGATCTTCAATCCGCGTTCAAATTGGATTCTTCGTTCGGCCGCTACAGCCGTTCAAAGTGTGAAAAAATCGACTTTTTTCAAAAAATTTCATGGTGACTGGCTAACTTTTTTGCAATTTTCTCTGGATGAATTTTTTTAACGGCAATCGTTTTATCTCTTTCTTCTGATGAAGAAAAAGGTAAAACACAAGCGTCTACGATGATTATTAAGAAAGTTGATTTTTTCGATTTTTTCAATTTTCGAGTTTTTTTGCTGACGCGTCACGGCCTTAAAATTGACATTTGTTTCTGCAAAAGTACATTTTCTGAAGCGTCTTGAAGCGATCTTTCGAGTGGCGTCAAGAAACTCCGGATCCAACCAGTGGTTTCTTCAGGAAATCATTTTTAGTGCAATTTTTGTTAAAAAGTAAGAAGGAAGGACCCTTGGATAAAATTTCGGGTTTTTGTCAAAAATTAAAAAACCGCTCGAATCAAAACCGCTCGCTCCAAAACCGCTCGAATTAAAACCGCTCGCACTAAATCCGGTCGCTCCAAAACCGCTCGAATTAAAACCGCTCATTCCAAAACCGCTCGAATCAAAACCGTTTGCATTAAAACCGCTCGCTCCAAAACCGCTCGAATTAAAACCGCTAATTCCAAATTTTTTCAAAAAATTTCATGGTGACTGGCTAACTTTTTTGCAATTTTCTCTGGATAAAATTTTTTAACGGCAATCGTTTTATCTCGTTCTTCTGATGAAAAAAAAGTTAAAACACAAGCGTCTACGATGATTATTAAGAAAGTTGATTTTTTCGATTTTTTCAATTTTCGAATTTTTTTGCTGACGCGTCACGCCCTTAAAATTGACATTTGTTCCTGCGAAAGTACATTTTCTGAAGCGTCTTGAAGCGATCTTTCGAGTGACGTCAAGAAACCCCGGATCCAACCAGTGGTTTCGCCAGGAAATCATTTTTAGTGCAATTTTTGTTAAAAAGTAAGAAGGAGGGACCCTTGGATAAAATTTCGGGTTTTTGTCAAAAATTAAAAATCTCCAATTTTAATCAAATCCGACTAATTGACCCACGAGGAACACAGATTTGCAATCCGCGTTCAAATTGGATTCTTCGTTCGGCCGCTACAAAAAATTTCATGGTGACTGGCTAACTTTTTTGCAATTTTCTCTGGATAAAATTTTTTAACTGCAATCGTTTTATCTCGTTCTTCTGATGAAAAAAAAGGTATACTTCAATGGTCTACGATGATTTTTAAGAAAGTTGATTTTTTCGATTTTTTCCATTTTCGAGTTTTTTTGCTGACGCGTCACGGCCTTAAAATTGACATTTGTTCCTGCGAAAAAACATTTTCTGAAGCGTCTTGAAGCGATCTTTCGAGTGACGTCAAGAAACCCCGGATCCAACCAGTGGTTTCGCCAGGAAATCATTTTTAGTGCAATTTTTGTTAAAAAGTAAGAAGGGGGGACCCTTGGATAAAATTTCGGGTTTTTGTCAAAAATTAAAAATCTCCAATTTTAATCAAATCCGACTAATTGACCCACGAGGAACACAGATTTGCAATCCGCGTTCAAATTGGATTCTTCGTTCGGCCGCTACAGCCGAATTAAGACCGCTCGCTCCAAAACCGCTCGAAACAAAACCGCTCGCTCCAAAACCGCTCGCTCCAAAACCGCTCGAATTAAAACCGCTCGCTCCAAAACCGCTCGAATCAAAACCGCTCGAATCAAAACCGCTCGCTCCAAAACCGCTCGAAATAAAACCGCTCGCTCCAAAACCGCTCGAAATAAAACCGCTCGCTCCAAAACCGCTCGAAATAAAACCGCTCGCTCCAAAACCGCTCGAAATAAAACCGCTCGCTCCAAAACCGCTCGAAATAAAACCGCTCGCTCCAAAACCGCTCGAATCAAAACCGCTCGCTCCAAAACCGCTCGAAACAAAACCGTTTGAATCAAAACCGCTCGCTCCAAAACCGCTCGAATTAAAACCGCTCGCTCCAAAACCGTTCGAAACAAAACCGCTCGCTCCAAAACCGCTCGAAACAAAACCGCTCGCCCCAAAACCGCTCGCTCCAAAACCGCTCGAATTAAAACCGCTCGCTCCAAAACCGCTCGAAACAAAACCGCTCGCCCCAAAACCGCTCGAATTAAAACCGCTCATTCCAAAACCGCTCGAATCAAAACCGCTCGCTACAAAACCGCTCGAATTAAAACCGCTCATTCCAAAACCGCTCGAATCAAAACCGCTCGCATTAAAACCGCTCGCTCCAAAACCGCTCGAATTAAAACCGCTCGCTCCAAAACCGTTCGAAACAAAACCGCTCGCTCCAAAACCGCTCGAAACAAAACCGCTCGCCCCAAAACCGCTCGAATTAAAACCGCTCGCTCCAAAACCGCTCGAATTAAAACCGCTTGCTCCAAAACCGCTCGAATCAAAACCGCTCGCTCCAAAACCGCTCGAATTAAAACCGCTCGCACTAAATCCGGTCGCTCCAAAACCGCTCGAATTAAAACCGCTCATTCCAAAACCGCTCGAATCAAAACCGTTTGCATTAAAACCGCTCGCTCCAAAACCGCTCGAATTAAAACCGCTAATTCCAAACATTTTCTGAAGCGTCTTGAAGCGATCTTTCGAGTGACGTCAAGAAACCCAGGATCCAACCAGTGGTTTCCTCAGGAAATCATTTTTAGTGCAATTTTTGTTAAAAAGTAAGAAGGGGGGACCCTTGGATAAAATTTCGGGTTTTTGTCAAAAATTAAAAATCTCCAATTTTAATCAAATCCGACTAATTGACCCACGAGGAACACAGATTTGCAATCCGCGTTCAAATTGGATTCTTCGTTCGGCCGCTACAGCCGTTCAAAGTGTGAAAAAATCGACTTTTTTCAAAAAATTTCATGGTGACTGGCTAACTTTTTTGCAATTTTCTCTGGATGAATTTTTTTAACGGCAATCGTTTTATCTCTTTCTTCTGGTGAAGAAAAAGGTAAAACACAAGCGTCTACGATGATTATTAAGAAAGTTGATTTTTTCGATTTTTTCAATTTTCGAGTTTTTTTGCTGACGCGTCACGGCCTTAAAATTGACATTTGTTCCTGCGAAAGTACATTTTCTGAAGCGTCTTGAAGCGATCTTTCGAGTGACGTCAAGAAACCCCGGATCCAACCAGTGGTTTCGCCAGGAAATCATTTTTAGTGCAATTTTTGTTAAAAAGTAAGAAGGGGGGACCCTTGGATAAAATTTCGGGATTTTGTCAAAAATTAAAAATCCCCAATTTTAATCAAATCCGACTAACTGACACACGAGGAACTCAGATCTTCAATCCGCGTTCAAATTGGATTCTTCGTTCGGCCGCTACAGCCGTTCAAAGTGTGAAAAAATCGACTTTTTTCAAAAAATTTCATGGTGACTGGCTAACTTTTTTGCATTTTTCTCTGGATAAAATTTTTTAACTGCAATCGTTTTATCTCGTTCTTCTGATGAAAAAAAAGGTATACTTCAATGGTCTACGATGATTATTAAGAAAGTTGATTTTTTCGATTTTTTCCATTTTCGAGTTTTTTTGCTGACGCGTCACGGCCTTAAAATTGACATTTGTTCCTGCGAAAAAACATTTTCTGAAGCGTCTTGAAGCGATCTTTCGAGTGGCGTCAAGAAACTCCGGATCCAACCAGTGGTTTCTTCAGGAAATCATTTTTAGTGCAATTTTTGTTAAAAAGTAAGAAGGGGGGACCCTTGGATAAAATTTCGGGTTTTTGTCAAAAATTAAAAATCCCCAATTTTAATCAAATCCGACTAATTGACACACGTCGAACACAGATTTTCAATCCGCGTTCAATTTGGATTCTTCGTTCGGCCGCTACAGCCGTTCAAAAGTGTGAAAAAATCGACTTTTTTCAAAAAATTTCATGGTGACTGGCTAACTTTTTTGCAATTTTCTCTGGATGAATTTTTTTAACGGCAATCGTTTTATCTCTTTCTTCTGGTGAAGAAAAAGGTAAAACACAAGCGTCTACGATGATTATTAAGAAAGTTGATTTTTTCGATTTTTTCAATTTTCGAGTTTTTTTGCTGACGCGTCACGGCCTTAAAATTGACATTTGTTCCTGCGAAAGTACATTTTCTGAAGCGTCTTGAAGCGATCTTTCGAGTGACGTCAAGAAACCCCGGATCCAACCAGTGGTTTCGCCAGGAAATCATTTTTAGTGCAATTTTTGTTAAAAAGTAAGAAGGGGGGACCCTTGGATAAAATTTCGGGTTTTTGTCAAAAATTAAAAATCTCCAATTTTAATCAAATCCGACTAATTGACCCACGAGGAACACAGATTTGCAATCCGCGTTCAAATTGGATTCTTCGTTCGGCCGCTACAGCCGTTCAAAAGTTGAAAAAATCGACTTTTTTCAAAAAATCTCATGGTGACTGGCTAACTTTTTTGCAATTTTCTCTGGATGAAATTTTTTAACGGCAATCGTTTTATCTCTTTCTTCTGATGAAGAAAAAGGTAAAACACAAGCGTCTACGATGATTATTAAGAAAGTTGATTTTTTCGATTTTTTCCATTTTCGAGTTTTTTTGCTGACGCGTCACGGCCTCAAAATTGACATTTGTTCCTGCGAAAGTACATTTTCTGAAGCGTCTTGAAGCGATCTTTCGAGTGACGTCAAGAAACCCCGGATCCAACCAGAGGTTTCGCCAGGAAATCATTTTTAGAGCAATTTTTGTTAAAAAGTAAGAAGGGGGGACCCTTGACCCACGAGGAACACAGATTTGCAATCCGCGTTCAAATTGGATTCTTCGTTCGGCCGCTACAGCCGTTCAAAGTGTGAAAAAATCGACTTTTTTCAAAAAATTTCATGGTGACTGGCTAACTTTTTTGCAATTTTCTCTGGATGAATTTTTTTAACGGCAATCGTTTTATCTCTTTCTTCTGATGAAGAAAAAGGTAAAACACAAGCGTCTACGATGATTATTAAGAAAGTTGATTTTTTCGATTTTTTCCATTTTCGAGTTTTTTTGCTGACGCGTCACGGCCTTAAAATTGACATTTGTTCCTGCGAAAAAACATTTTCTGAAGCGTCTTGAAGCGATCTTTCGAGTGACGTCAAGAAACTCCGGATCCAACCAGTGGTTTCTTCAGGAAATCATTTTTAGTGCAATTTTTGTTAAAAAGTAAGAAGGGGGGACCCTTGGATAAAATTTCGGGATTTTGTCAAAAATTAAAAATCCCCAATTTTAATCAAATCCGACTAACTGACACACGAGGAACTCAGATCTTCAATCCGCGTTCAAATTGGATTCTTCGTTCGGCCGCTACAGCCGTTCAAAGTGTGAAAAAATCGACTTTTTTCAAAAAATTTCATGGTGACTGGCTAACTTTTTTGCAATTTTCTCTGGATGAATTTTTTTAACGGCAATCGTTTTATCTCTTTCTTCTGATGAAGAAAAAGGTAAAACACAAGCGTCTACGATGATTATTAAGAAAGTTGATTTTTTCGATTTTTTCAATTTTCGAGTTTTTTTGCTGACGCGTCACGGCCTTAAAATTGACATTTGTTTCTGCAAAAGTACATTTTCTGAAGCGTCTTGAAGCGATCTTTCGAGTGGCGTCAAGAAACTCCGGATCCAACCAGTGGTTTCTTCAGGAAATCATTTTTAGTGCAATTTTTGTTAAAAAGTAAGAAGGAAGGACCCTTGGATAAAATTTCGGGTTTTTGTCAAAAATTAAAAAACCGCTCGAATCAAAACCGCTCGCTCCAAAACCGCTCGAATTAAAACCGCTCGCACTAAATCCGGTCGCTCCAAAACCGCTCGAATTAAAACCGCTCATTCCAAAACCGCTCGAATCAAAACCGTTTGCATTAAAACCGCTCGCTCCAAAACCGCTCGAATTAAAACCGCTAATTCCAAATTTTTTCAAAAAATTTCATGGTGACTGGCTAACTTTTTTGCAATTTTCTCTGGATAAAATTTTTTAACGGCAATCGTTTTATCTCGTTCTTCTGATGAAAAAAAAGTTAAAACACAAGCGTCTACGATGATTATTAAGAAAGTTGATTTTTTCGATTTTTTCAATTTTCGAATTTTTTTGCTGACGCGTCACGCCCTTAAAATTGACATTTGTTCCTGCGAAAGTACATTTTCTGAAGCGTCTTGAAGCGATCTTTCGAGTGACGTCAAGAAACCCCGGATCCAACCAGTGGTTTCGCCAGGAAATCATTTTTAGTGCAATTTTTGTTAAAAAGTAAGAAGGGGGGACCCTTGGATAAAATTTCGGGTTTTTGTCAAAAATTAAAAATCTCCAATTTTAATCAAATCCGACTAATTGACCCACGAGGAACACAGATTTGCAATCCGCGTTCAAATTGGATTCTTCGTTCGGCCGCTACAAAAAATTTCATGGTGACTGGCTAACTTTTTTGCAATTTTCTCTGGATAAAATTTTTTAACTGCAATCGTTTTATCTCGTTCTTCTGATGAAAAAAAAGGTATACTTCAATGGTCTACGATGATTTTTAAGAAAGTTGATTTTTTCGATTTTTTCCATTTTCGAGTTTTTTTGCTGACGCGTCACGGCCTTAAAATTGACATTTGTTCCTGCGAAAAAACATTTTCTGAAGCGTCTTGAAGCGATCTTTCGAGTGACGTCAAGAAACCCCGGATCCAACCAGTGGTTTCGCCAGGAAATCATTTTTAGTGCAATTTTTGTTAAAAAGTAAGAAGGGGGGACCCTTGGATAAAATTTCGGGTTTTTGTCAAAAATTAAAAATCTCCAATTTTAATCAAATCCGACTAATTGACCCACGAGGAACACAGATTTGCAATCCGCGTTCAAATTGGATTCTTCGTTCGGCCGCTACAGCCGAATTAAGACCGCTCGCTCCAAAACCGCTCGAAACAAAACCGCTCGCTCCAAAACCGCTCGCTCCAAAACCGCTCGAAATAAAACCGCTCGCTCCAAAACCGCTCGAATCAAAACCGCTCGAATCAAAACCGCTCGCTCCAAAACCGCTCGGAATAAAACCGCTCGCTCCAAAACCGCTCGAAATAAAACCGCTCGCTCCAAAACCGCTCGAAATAAAACCGCTCGCTCCAAAACCGCTCGAAATAAAACCGCTCGCTCCAAAACCGCTCGAATCAAAACCGCTCGCTCCAAAACCGCTCGAAACAAAACCGTTTGAATCAAAACCGCTCGCTCCAAAACCGCTCGAATTAAAACCGCTCGCTCCAAAACCGTTCGAAACAAAACCGCTCGCTCCAAAACCGCTCGAAACAAAACCGCTCGCCCCAAAACCGCTCGCTCCAAAACCGCTCGAATTAAAACCGCTCGCTCCAAAACCGCTCGAAACAAAACCGCTCGCCCCAAAACCGCTCGAATTAAAACCGCTCATTCCAAAACCGCTCGAATCAAAACCGCTCGCTCCAAAACCGCTCGAATTAAAACCGCTCATTCCAAAACCGCTCGAATCAAAACCGCTCGCATTAAAACCGCTCGCTCCAAAACCGCTCGAATTAAAACCGCTCGCTCCAAAACCGTTCGAAACAAAACCGCTCGCTCCAAAACCGCTCGAAACAAAACCGCTCGCCCCAAAACCGCTCGAATTAAAACCGCTCGCTCCAAAACCGCTCGAATTAAAACCGCTTGCTCCAAAACCGCTCGAATCAAAACCGCTCGCTCCAAAACCGCTCGAATTAAAACCGCTCGCACTAAATCCGGTCGCTCCAAAACCGCTCGAATTAAAACCGCTCATTCCAAAACCGCTCGAATCAAAACCGTTTGCATTAAAACCGCTCGCTCCAAAACCGCTCGAATTAAAACCGCTAATTCCAAACATTTTCTGAAGCGTCTTGAAGCGATCTTTCGAGTGACGTCAAGAAACCCAGGATCCAACCAGTGGTTTCCTCAGGAAATCATTTTTAGTGCAATTTTTCTTAAAAAGTAAGAAGGGGGGACCCTTGGATAAAATTTCGGGTTTTGGTCAAAAATTAAAAATCCCCAATTTTAATCAAATCCGACTAATTGACACACGACGAACACAGATTTTCAAGCCGCGTTCAATTTGGATTCTTCGTTCGGCCGCTACAGCCGTTCAAAAGTTGAAAAAATCGACTTTTTTCAAAAAATCTCATGGTGACTGGCTAACTTTTTTGCAATTTTCTCTGGATGAAATTTTTTAACGGCAATCGTTTTATCTCTTTCTTCTGATGAAGAAAAAGGTAAAACACAAGCGTCTACGATGATTATTAAGAAAGTTGATTTTTTCGATTTTTTCCATTTTCGAGTTTTTTTGCTGACGCGTCACGGCCTCAAAATTGACATTTGTTCCTGCGAAAGTACATTTTCTGAAGCGTCTTGAAGCGATCTTTCGAGTGACGTCAAGAAACCCCGGATCCAACCAGAGGTTTCGCCAGGAAATCATTTTTAGTGCAATTTTTGTTAAAAAGTAAGAAGGGGGGACCCTTGGATAAAATTTCGGGTTTTTGTCAAAAATTAAAAATCTCCAATTTTAATCAAATCCGACTAATTGACCCACGAGGAACACAGATTTGCAATCCGCGTTCAAATTGGATTCTTCGTTCGGCCGCTACAGCCGTTCAAAGTGTGAAAAAATCGACTTTTTTCAAAAAATTTCATGGTGACTGGCTAACTTTTTTGCAATTTTCTCTGGATGAATTTTTTTAACGGCAATCGTTTTATCTCTTTCTTCTGGTGAAGAAAAAGGTAAAACACAAGCGTCTACGATGATTATTAAGAAAGTTGATTTTTTCGATTTTTTCAATTTTCGAGTTTTTTTGCTGACGCGTCACGGCCTTAAAATTGACATTTGTTCCTGCGAAAGTACATTTTCTGAAGCGTCTTGAAGCGATCTTTCGAGTGACGTCAAGAAACCCCGGATCCAACCAGTGGTTTCGCCAGGAAATCATTTTTAGTGCAATTTTTGTTAAAAAGTAAGAAGGGGGGACCCTTGGATAAAATTTCGGGATTTTGTCAAAAATTAAAAATCCCCAATTTTAATCAAATCCGACTAACTGACACACGAGGAACTCAGATCTTCAATCCGCGTTCAAATTGGATTCTTCGTTCGGCCGCTACAGCCGTTCAAAGTGTGAAAAAATCGACTTTTTTCAAAAAATTTCATGGTGACCGGCTAACTTTTTTGCATTTTTCTCTGGATAAAATTTTTTAACTGCAATCGTTTTATCTCGTTCTTCTGATGAAAAAAAAGGTATACTTCAATGGTCTACGATGATTATTAAGAAAGTTGATTTTTTCGATTTTTTCCATTTTCGAGTTTTTTTGCTGACGCGTCACGGCCTTAAAATTGACATTTGTTCCTGCGAAAAAACATTTTCTGAAGCGTCTTGAAGCGATCTTTCGAGTGGCGTCAAGAAACTCCGGATCCAACCAGTGGTTTCTTCAGGAAATCATTTTTAGTGCAATTTTTGTTAAAAAGTAAGAAGGGGGGACCCTTGGATAAAATTTCGGGTTTTTGTCAAAAATTAAAAATCCCCAATTTTAATCAAATCCGACTAATTGACACACGTCGAACACAGATTTTCAATCCGCGTTCAATTTGGATTCTTCGTTCGGCCGCTACAGCCGTTCAAAAGTGTGAAAAAATCGACTTTTTTCAAAAAATTTCATGGTGACTGGCTAACTTTTTTGCAATTTTCTCTGGATGAATTTTTTTAACGGCAATCGTTTTATCTCTTTCTTCTGGTGAAGAAAAAGGTAAAACACAAGCGTCTACGATGATTATTAAGAAAGTTGATTTTTTCGATTTTTTCAATTTTCGAGTTTTTTTGCTGACGCGTCACGGCCTTAAAATTGACATTTGTTCCTGCGAAAGTACATTTTCTGAAGCGTCTTGAAGCGATCTTTCGAGTGACGTCAAGAAACCCCGGATCCAACCAGTGGTTTCGCCAGGAAATCATTTTTAGTGCAATTTTTGTTAAAAAGTAAGAAGGGGGGACCCTTGGATAAAATTTCGGGTTTTTGTCAAAAATTAAAAATCTCCAATTTTAATCAAATCCGACTAATTGACCCACGAGGAACACAGATTTGCAATCCGCGTTCAAATTGGATTCTTCGTTCGGCCGCTACAGCCGTTCAAAAGTTGAAAAAATCGACTTTTTTAAAAAAATCTCATGGTGACTGGCTAACTTTTTTGCAATTTTCTCTGGATGAAATTTTTTAACGGCAATCGTTTTATCTCTTTCTTCTGATGAAGAAAAAGGTAAAACACAAGCGTCTACGATGATTATTAAGAAAGTTGATTTTTTCGATTTTTTCCATTTTCGAGTTTTTTTGCTGACGCGTCACGGCCTCAAAATTGACATTTGTTCCTGCGAAAGTACATTTTCTGAAGCGTCTTGAAGCGATCTTTCGAGTGACGTCAAGAAACCCCGGATCCAACCAGAGGTTTCGCCAGGAAATCATTTTTAGAGCAATTTTTGTTAAAAAGTAAGAAGGGGGACCCTTGACCCACGAGGAACACAGATTTGCAATCCGCGTTCAAATTGGATTCTTCGTTCGGCCGCTACAGCCGTTCAAAGTGTGAAAAAATCGACTTTTTTCAAAAAATTTCATGGTGACTGGCTAACTTTTTTGCAATTTTCTCTGGATGAATTTTTTTAACGGCAATCGTTTTATCTCTTTCTTCTGATGAAGAAAAAGGTAAAACACAAGCGTCTACGATGATTATTAAGAAAGTTGATTTTTTCGATTTTTTCCATTTTCGAGTTTTTTTGCTGACGCGTCACGGCCTTAAAATTGACATTTGTTCCTGCGAAAAAACATTTTCTGAAGCGTCTTGAAGCGATCTTTCGAGTGGCGTCAAGAAACTCCGGATCCAACCAGTGGTTTCTTCAGGAAATCATTTTTAGTGCAATTTTTGTTAAAAAGTAAGAAGGGGGGACCCTTGGATAAAATTTCGGGTTTTTGTCAAAAATTAAAAATCTTCAATTTTAATCAAATCCGACTAATTGACACACGTCGAACACAGATTTTCAATCCGCGTTCAATTTGGATTCTTCGTTCGGCCGCTACAGCCGTTCAAAAGTTGAAAAAATCGACTTTTTTCAAAAAATCTCATGGTGACTGGCTAACTTTTTTGCAATTTTCTCTGGATGAAATTTTTTAACGGCAATCGTTTTATCTCTTTCTTCTGATGAAGAAAAAGGTAAAACACAAGCGTCTACGATGATTATTAAGAAAGTTGATTTTTTCGATTTTTTCAATTTTCGAGTTTTTTTGCTGACGCGTCACGGCCTTAAAATTGACATTTGTTCCTGCGAAAGTACATTTTCTGAAGCGTCTTGAAGCGATCTTTCGAGTGACGTCAAGAAACCCCGGATCCAACCAGTGGTTTCGCCAGGAAATCATTTTTAGTGCAATTTTTGTTAAAAAGTAAGAAGGGGGGACCCTTGGATAAAATTTCGGGTTTTTGTCAAAAATTAAAAATCTCCAATTTTAATCAAATCCGACTAATTGACCCACGAGGAACACAGATTTGCAATCCGCGTTCAAATTGGATTCTTCGTTCGGCCGCTACAGCCGTTCAAAAGTTGAAAAAATCGACTTTTTTCAAAAAATCTCATGGTGACTGGCTAACTTTTTTGCAATTTTCTCTGGATGAAATTTTTTAACGGCAATCGTTTTATCTCTTTCTTCTGATGAAGAAAAAGGTAAAACACAAGCGTGTACGATGATTATTAAGAAAGTTGATTTTTTCGATTTTTTCCATTTTCGAGTTTTTTTGCTGACGCGTCACGGCCTCAAAATTGACATTTGTTCCTGCGAAAGTACATTTTCTGAAGCGTCTTGAAGCGATCTTTCGAGTGACGTCAAGAAACCCCGGATCCAACCAGAGGTTTCGCCAGGAAATCATTTTTAGAGCAATTTTTGTTAAAAAGTAAGAAGGGATAAAATTTCGGGTTTTTGTCAAAAATTAAAAATCTCCAATTTTAATCAAATCCGACTAATTGACCCACGAGGAACACAGATTTGCAATCCGCGTTCAAATTGGATTCTTCGTTCGGCCGCTACAGCCGTTCAAAGTGTGAAAAAATCGACTTTTTTCAAAAAATTTCATGGTGACTGGCTAACTTTTTTGCAATTTTCTCTGGATGAATTTTTTTAACGGCAATCGTTTTATCTCTTTCTTCTGATGAAGAAAAAGGTAAAACACAAGCGTCTACGATGATTATTAAGAAAGTTGATTTTTTCGATTTTTTCCATTTTCGAGTTTTTTTGCTGACGCGTCACGGCCTTAAAATTGACATTTGTTCCTGCGAAAGTACATTTTTTTAAGCGTCTTGAAGCGATCTTTCGAGTGACGTCAAGAAACCCCGGATCCAACCAGTGGTTTCGCCAGGAAATCATTTTTAGTGCAATTTTTGTTAAAAAGTAAGAAGGGATAAAATTTCGGGTTTTTGTCAAAAATTAAAAATCCCCAATTTTAATAAAATCCGACTAATTGACCCACGAGGAACACAGATTTGCAATCCGCGTTCAAATTGGATTCTTCGTTCGGCCGCTACAGCCGAATTAAGACCGCTCGCTCCAAAACCGCTCGAAACAAAACCGCTCGCTCCAAAACCGCTCGAATTAAAACCGCTCGCAACAAAACCGCTCGAAACAAAACCGCTCGCTCCAAAACCGCTCGAATCAAAACCGCTCGCTCCAAAACCGCTCGAATCAAAACCGCTCGCTCCAAAACCGCTCGAATTAAAACCGCTCGCTCCAAAACCGCTCGAAATAAAACTGCTCGCTCCAAAACCGCTCGCTCCAAAACCGCTCATTCCAAAACCGCTCGAATCAAAACCGCTCGAATCAAAACCGCTCGCTCCAAAACCGCTCGCTCCAAAACCGCTCGCTCCAAACACCGCTCGAAACAAAACCGCTCGCTCCAAAACCGCTCGCTCCAAAACCGCTCGCTCCAAAACCGCTCGAATTAAAACCGCTCGCATTAAAACCGCTCGCTCCAAAACCGCTCGAATTAAAACCGCTCATTCCAAAACCGCTCGAATCAAAACCGCTCGCTCCAAAACCGCTCGAATCAAAACCGCTCGCTCCAAAACCGCTCGAAACAAAACCGCTCGCTCCAAAACCGCTCGAATTAAAACCGCTCGAATTAAAACCGCTCGAATTAAAACCGCTCGCTCCAAAACCGCTCGAATTAAAACCGCTCGCTCCAAAACCGCTCGAAACAAAACCGCTCGCTCCAAAACCGCTCGAATTAAAACCGCTCGCTCCAAAACCGCTCGAAACAAAACCGCTCGCTCCAAAACCGCTCGAATTAAAACCGCTCGCTCCAAAACCGCTCGAATTAAAACCGCTCGCATTAAAACCGCTCGCTCCAAAACCGCTCGAATTAAAACCGCTCATTCCAAAACCGCTCGAATCAAAACCGCTCGAATCAAAACCGCTCGCTCCAAAACCGCTCGAATTAAAACCGCTCGCTCCAAAACCGCTCGAATCAAAACCGCTCGCTCCAAAACCGCTCGAATCAAAACCGCTCGCTCCAAAACCGCTCGAAACAAAACCGCTCGCTCCAAAACCGCTCGAATTAAAACCGCTCGAATTAAAACCGCTCGCTCCAAAACCGCTCGAATTAAAACCGCTCGCTCCAAAACCGCTCGAATCAAAACCGCTCGCTCCAAAACCGCTCGAATCAAAACCGCTTGCTCCAAAACCGCTCGAATTAAAACCGCTCGCTCCAAAACCGCTCGAATCAAAACCGCTCGCTCCAATTAAAACCGCTCGCATTTAATGCGAGCGGTTTTAATTGGAGCGAGCGGTTTTGATTCGAGCGGTTTTGGAGCGAGCGGTTTTAATTCGAGCGGTTTTAAACCGATCGCTCCAAAACCGCTCGAATTAAAACCGCTCATTCCAAAACCGCTCGAATCAAAACCGCTCGGATCAAAACCGCTCGAATTAAAACCGCTAATTCCAAACATTTTCTGAAGCGTCTTGAAGCGATCTTTCGAGTGACGTCAAGAAACCCAGGATCCAACCTGTGGTTTCCTCAGGAAATCATTTTTAGTGCAATTTTTCTTAAAAAGTAAGAAGGGGGGACCCTTGGATAAAATTTCGGGTTTTGGTCAAAAATTAAAAATCCCCAATTTTAATCAAGTCTGACTAATTGACACACGACGAACACAGATTTTCAATCCGCGTTCAATTTGGATTCTTCGTTCGGCCGGTACAGCCGTTCAAAAGTTAAAAAAATCGACTTTTTTCAAAAAATCTCATGGTGCCTAGCTAACTTTTTTGCATTTTATTCTGGACGAAATTTTTTAACGGCAATCGTTTTATCTCGTTCTACTGATGAAAAAAAAGGTAAAACACAAGCGTCTACGATGATTATTAAGAAAGTTGATTTTTTCGATTTTTTCCATTTTCGAGTTTTTTTGCTGACGCGTCACGGCCTTAAAATTGACATTTGTTTTTGCGAAAGGACATTTTCTGAAGCGTCTTGAAGCGATCTTTCGAGTGACGTCAAGAAACCCAGGATCCAACCAGTGGTTTCCTCAGGAAATCATTTTTAGTGCAATTTTATTTAAAAAGTAAGAAGGGGGGACCCTTGGATAAAATTTCGGGTTTTGGTCAAAAATTAAAAATCCCCAATTTTAATCAAATCTGACTAATTGACACACGACGAACACAGATTTTCAATCCGCGTTCAATTTGGATTCTTCGTTCGGCCGGTACAGCCGTTCAAAAGTTGAAAAAATCGACTTTTTTCAAAAAATCTCATGGTGCCTAGCTAACTTTTTTGCATTTTATTCTGGATGAAATTTTTTAACGCCAATCGTTTTATCTGGTTCTTCTGATGAAAAAAAACGTAAAACACAAGCGTCTACGATGATTATTAAGAAAGTTGATTTTTTCGATTTTTTCCATTTTCGAGTTTTTTTGTTGACGCGTCACGGCCTTAAAATTGACATTTGTTCCTGCGAAAAAACATTTTCTGAAGCGTCTTGAAGCGATCTTTCGAGTGACGTCAAAAAACTCCGGAACCAACCAGTGGTTTCTTCAGGAAATCATTTTTAGTGCAATTTTTGTTAAAAAGTAAGAAGGGGGGACCCTTGGATAAAATTTCGGGTTTTTGTCAAAAATTAAAAATCCCCAATTTTAATCAAATCCGACTAATTGACACACGAGGAACACAGATCTTCAATCCGCGTTCAAATTGGATTCTTCGTTCGGCCGCTACAGCCGTTCAAAGTGTGAAAAAATCGACTTTTTTCAAAAAATTTCATGGTGACTGGCTAACTTTTTTGCAATTTTCTCTGGATGAAATTTTTTAACTGCAATCGTTTTATCTCGTTCTTCTGATGAAAAAAAAGGTATACTTCAATGGTCTACGATGATTATTAAGAAAGTTGATTTTTTCGATTTTTTCCATTTTCGAGTTTTTTTGCTGACGCGTCACGGCCTTAAAATTGACATTTGTTCCTGCGAAAAAACATTTTCTGAAGCGTCTTGAAGCGATCTTTCGAGTGACGTCAAGAAACTCCGGATGCAACCAGTGGTTTCTTCAGGAAATCATTTTTAGTGCAATTTTTGTTAAAAAGTAAGAAGGGGGGACCCTTGGATAAAATTTCGGGTTTTTTTTCCGTTCAAAGTGTGAAAAAATCGACTTTTTTCAAAAAATTTCATGGTGACTGGCTAACTTTTTTGCAATTTTCTCTGGATGAAATTTTTTAACGGCAATCGTTTTATCTCGTTCTACTGATGAAAAAAAAGGTAAAACACAAGCGTCTACGATGATTATTAAGAAAGTTGATTTTTTCGATTTTTTCCATTTTCGAGTTTTTTTGCTGACGCGTCACGGCCTTAAAATTGACATTAGTTCCTGCGAAAGTACATTTTCTGAAGCGTCTTGAAGTGATCTTTCGAGTGACGTCAAGAAACTCGGGATCCAACCAGTGGTTTCGCCAAGAAATCATTTTTAGTGCAATATTTGTTAAAAAGTAAGAAGGGGGGACCCTTGGATAAAATTTCGGGTTTTTGTCAAAAATTAAAAATCCCCAATTTTAATCAAATCCGACTAATTGACACACGAGGAACACAGATCTTCAATCCGCGTTCAAATTGGATTCTTCGTTCGGCCGCTATAGCCGTTCAAAGTGTGAAAAAATCGACTTTTTTCAAAAAATTTCATGGTGACTGGCTAACTTTTTCGCAATTTTCTCTGGATGAAATTTTTTAACGGCAATCGTTTTATCTCGTTCTTCTGATGAAAAAAAAGGTAAAACACAAGCGTCTACGATGATTATTAAGAAAGTTGATTTTTCGATTTTTTCCATTTTCGAGTTTTTTTGCTGACGTGTCACGGCCTTAAAATTGACATTAGTTCCTGCGAAAGTACATTTTCTGAAGCGTCTTGAAGCGATCTTTCGAGTGACGTCAAGAAACTCCGGATCCAACCAGTGGTTTCGCCAAGAAATCATTTTTGGTGCAATTTTTGTTAAAAAGTAAGAAGGGGGGACCCTTGGATAAAATTTCGGGTTTTTGTCAAAAATTAAAAATCCCCAATTTTAATCAAATCCAACTAATTGACACACGAGGAACACAGATCTTCAATCCGCGTTCAAATTGGATTCTTCGTTCGGCCGCTATAGCCGTTCAAAGTGTGAAAAAATCGACTTTTTTCAAAAAATGTCATGGTGACTGGCTAACTTTTTTGCAATTTTCTCTGGATGAAATTTTTTAACGGCAATCGTTTTATCTCGTTCTTCTGATGAAAAAAAAGGTGAAACACAAGCGTCTACGATGATTATTAAGATAGTTGATTTTTACGATTTTTTCCATTTTCGAGTTTTTTTGCTGACGCGTCACGGCCTTAAAATTGACATTTGTTCCTACGAAATTACTTTTTCTGAAGCGTCTTGAAGCGATGTTTCGAGTGACGTCAAGAAACTCCGGATCCAACCAGTGGTTTCGCCAAGAAATCATTTTTAGTGCAATTTTTGTTAAAAAGTAAGAAGGGGGGACCCTTGGATAAAATTTCGGGTTTTTGTCAAAAATTAAAAATCCCCAATTTTAATCAAATCCAACTAATTGACACACGAGGAACACAGATCTTCAATCCGCGTTCAAATTGGATTCTTCGTTCGGCCGCTATAGCCGTTCAAAGTGTGAAAAAATCGACTTTTTTCAAAAAATGTCATGGTGACTGGCTAACTTTTTTGCAATTTTCTCTGGATGAAATTTTTTAACGGCAATCGTTTTATCTCGTTCTTCTGATGAAAAAAAAGGTGAAACACAAGCGTCTACGATGATTATTAAGAAAGTTGATTTTTACGATTTTTTCCATTTTCGAGTTTTTTTGCTGACGCGTCACGGCCTTAAAATTGACATTTGTTCTTACGAAATTACTTTTTCTGAAGCGTCTTGAAGCGATGTTTCGAGTGACGTCAAGAAACTCCGGATCCAACCAGTGGTTTATTCAGGAAATCATTTTTAGTGCAATTTTTGTTAAAAAGTAAGAAGGGGGGACCCTTGGATAAAATTTCGAGTTTTTGTCAAAAATTAAAAATCCCAAATTTTAATCAAATCCGACTAACTGACACACGAGGAACTCAGATCTTCAATCCGCGTTCAAATTGGATTCTTCGTTCGGCCGCTACAGCCGTTCAAAGTGTGAAAAAATCGACTTTTTTCAAAAAATTTCATGGTGACTGGCTAACTTTTTTGCAATTTTCTCTGGATGAAATTTCTTAACGGCAATCGTTTTATCTCGTTCTTCTGATGAAAAAAAAGGTAAAACACAAGCGTCTACGATGATTATTAAGAAAGTTGATTTTTTCGATTTTTTCCATTTTCGAGTTTTTTTGCTGACGCGTCACGGCCTTAAAATTGACATTTGTTCCTGCGAAAAAACATTTTCTGAAGCGTCTTGAAGCGATCTTTCGAGTGACGTCAAGAAACTCCGGATCCAACCAGTGGTTTCTTCAGGAAATCATTTTTAGAGCAATTTTTGTTAAAAAGTAAGAAGGGGGGACCCTTGGATAAAATTTCGAGTTTTTGTCAAAAATTAAAAATCCCCAATTTTAATCAAATCCGACTAACTGACACACGAGGAACACAGATCTTCAATCCGCGTTCAAATTGGATTCTTCGTTCGGCCGCTATAGCCGTTCAAAGTGTGAAAAAATCGACTTTTTTCAAAAAATTTCATGGTGACTGGCTAACTTTTTTGCAATTTTCTCTGGAAGAAATTTTTTAACGGCAATCGTTTTATCTCGTTCTTCTGATGAAAAAAAAGGTAAAACACAAGCGTCTACGATGATTATTAAGAAAGTTGATTTTTTCGATTTTTTCCATTTTCGAGTTTTTTTGCTGACGCGTCACGGCCTTAAAATTGACATTTGTTCCTGCGAAAGTACATTTTCTGAAGCGTCTTGAAGCGATCTTTCGAGTGACGTCAAGAAACTCCGGATCCAAACAGTGGTTTCGCCAAGAAATCATTTTTGGTGCAATTTTTGTTAAAAAGTAAGAAGGGGGGACCCTTTGATAAAATTTCGGGTTTTTGTCAAAAATTAAAAATCCCCAATTTTAATCAAATCCAACTAATTGACACACGAGGAACACAGATCTTCAATCAGCGTTCAAATTGGATTCTTCGTTCGGCCGCTATAGCCGTTCAAAGTGTGAAAAAATCGACTTTTTTAAAAAAATTTCATGGCGACTGGCTAACTTTTTTGCAATTTTCTCTGGAAGAAATTTTTTAACGGCAATCGTTTTATCTCGTTCTTCTGATGAAAAAAAAGGTAAAACACAAGCGTCTACGATGATTATTAAGAAAGTTGATTTTTTCGATTTTTTCCATTTTCGAGTTTTTTTGCTGACGCGTCACGGCCTTAAAATTGACATTTGTTCCTGCGAAAGTACATTTTCTGAAGCGTCTTGAAGCGATCTTTCGAGTGACGTCAAGAAACTCCGGATCCAAACAGTGGTTTCGCCAAGAAATCATTTTTGGTGCAATTTTTGTTAAAAAGTAAGAAGGGGGGACCCTTTGATAAAATTTCGGGTTTTTGTCAAAAATTAAAAATCCCCAATTTTAATCAAATCCGACTAATTGACACACGAGGAACACAGATCTACAATCCGCGTTCAAATTGGATTCTTCGTTCGGCCGCTATAGCCGTTCAAAGTGTGAAAAAATCGACTTTTTTCAAAAAATTTCATGGTGACTGGCTAACTTTTTTGCAATTTTCTCTGGATGAAATTTTTTAACGGCAATCGTTTTATCTCGTTCTTCTGATGAAAAAAAAGGTAAAACACAAGCGTCTACGATGATTATTAAGAAAGTTGATTTTTTCGATTTTTTCCATTTTCGAGTTTTTTTGCTGACACGTCACGGCCTTAAAATTGACATTTGTTCCTGCGAAAAAACATTTTCTGAAGCGTCTTGAAGCGATCTTTCGAGTGAAGTCAAGAAACTCCGGTTCCAACCTGTGGTTTCTTCAGGAAATCATTTTTAGTGCAATTTTTGTTAAAAAGTAAGAAGGGGGGACCCTTGGATAAAATTTCGGGTTTTTGTCAAAAATTAAAAATCCCCAATTTTAATCAAATCCGACTAATTGACACACGAGGAACACAGATCTTCAATCCGCGTTCAAATTGGATTCTTCGTTCGGCCGCCACAGCCGTTCAAAGTGTGAAAAAATCGACTTTTTTCAAAAAATTTCATGGTGACTGGCTAACTTTTTTGCAATTTTCTCTGGATGAAATTTTTTAACGGCAATCGTTTTATCTCGTTCTTCTGATGAAAAAAAAGGTAAAACACAAGCGTCTACGATGATTATTAAGAAAGTTGATTTTTCGATTTTTTCCATTTTCGAGTTTTTTTGCTGACGCGTCACGGCCTTAAAATTGACATTAGTTCCTGCGAAAGTACATTTTCTGAAGCGTCTTGAAGCGATCTTTCGAGTAACGTCAAGAAACTCCGGATCCAACCAGTGGTTTCGCCGAGAAATCATTTTTAGTGCAATTTTTGTTAAAAAGTAAGAAGGGGGGACCCTTGGATAAAATTTCGGGTTTTTGTCAAAAATTAAAAATCCCCAATTTTAATCAAATCCAACTAATTGACACACGAGGAACACAGATCTTCAATCCGCGTTCAAATTGGATTCTTCGTTCGGCCGCTATAGCCGTTCAAAGTGTGAAAAAATCGACTTTTTTCAAAAAATGTCATGGTGACTGGCTAACTTTTTTGCAATTTTCTCTGGATGAAATTTTTTAACGGCAATCGTTTTATCTCGTTCTTCTGATGAAAAAAAAGGTAAAACACAAGCGTCTACGATGATTATTAAGAAAGTTGATTTTTACGATTTTTTCCATTTTCGAGTTTTTTTTTGCTGACGCGTCACGGCCTTAAAATTGACATTTGTTCCTACGAAATTACTTTTTCTGAAGCGTCTTGAAGCGATCTTTCGAGTGACGTCAAGAAACTCCGGATCCAACCAGTGGTTTCGCCAAGAAATCATTTTTAGTGCAATTTTTGTTAAAAAGAAAGAAGGGGGGACCCTTGGATAAAATTGCGGGTTTTTGTCAAAAATTAAAAATCCCCAATTTTAATCAAATCCAACTAATTGATACACGAGGAACACAGATCTTCAATCCGCGTTCAAATTGGATTCTTCGTTCGGCCGCTATAGCCGTTCAAAGTGTGAAAAAATCGACTTTTTTCAAAAAATTTCATGGTGACTGGCTAACTTTTTTGCAATTTTCTCTGGATGAAATTTTTTAACGGCAATCGTTTTATCTCGTTCTTCTGATGAAAAAAAAGGTAAAACACAAGCGTCTACGATGATTATTAAGAAAGTTGATTTTTTCGATTTTTTCCATTTTCGAGTTTTTTGCTGACGCGTCACGGCCTTAAAATTGACATTAGTTCCTGCGAAAGTACATTTTCTGTAGCGTCTTGAAGCGATCTTTCGAGTAACGTCAAGAAACTCCGGATCCAACCAGTGGTTTCGCCGAGAAATCATTTTTAGTGCAATTTTTGTTAAAAAGTAAGAAGGGGGGACCCTTGGATAAAATTTCGGGTTTTTGTCAAAAATTAAAAATCCCCAATTTTAATCAAATCCAACTAATTGACACACGAGGAACACAGATCTTCAATCCGCGTTCAAATTGGATTCTTCGTTCGGCCGCTATAGCCGTTCAAAGTGTGAAAAAATCGACTTTTTTCAAAAAATGTCATGGTGACTGGCTAACTTTTTTGCAATTTTCTCTGGATGAAATTTTTTAACGGCAATCGTTTTATCTCGTTCTTCTGATGAAAAAAAAGGTAAAACACAAGCGTCTACGATGATTATTAAGAAAGTTGATTTTTACGATTTTTTCCATTTTCGAGTTTTTTTGCTGACGCGTCACGGCCTTAAAATTGACATTTGTTCCTACGAAATTACTTTTTCTGAAGCGTCTTGAAGCGATCTTTCGAGTGACGTCAAGAAACTCCGGATCCAACCAGTGGTTTCGCCAAGAAATCATTTTTAGTGCAATTTTTGTTAAAAAGTAAGAAGGGGGGACCCTTGGATAAAATTGCGGGTTTTTGTCAAAAATTAAAAATCCCCAATTTTAATCAAATCCAACTAATTGATACACGAGGAACACAGATCTTCAATCCGCGTTCAAATTGGATTCTTCGTTCGGCCGCTATAGCCGTTCAAAGTGTGAAAAAATCGACTTTTTTCAAAAAATTTCATGGTGACTGGCTAACTTTTTTGCAATTTTCTCTGGATGAAATTTTTTAACAGCAATCGTTTTATCTCGTTCTTCTGATGAAAAAAAAGGTAAAACACAAGCGTCTACGATGATTATTAAGAAAGTTGATTTTTTCGATTTTTTCCATTTTCGAGTTTTTTTGCTGACGCGTCACGGCCTTAAAATTGACATTTGTTCCTGCGAAAAAATATTTTCTGAAGCGTCTTGAAGCGATCTTTCGAGTGAAGTCAAGAAACTCCGGTTCCAACCAGTGGTTTCTTCAGGAAATCATTTTTAGTGCAATTTTTGTTAAAAAGTAAGAAGGGGGGACCCTAGGATAAAATTGCGGGTTTTTGTCAAAAATTAAAAATTTCCAATTTTAATCAAATCCGACTAATTGACACACGAGGAACACAGATCTTCAATCCGCGTTCAAATTGGATTCTTCGTTCGGCCGCTATAGCCGTTCAAAGTGTGAAAAAATCGACTTTTTTCAAAAAATTTCATGGTGACTGGCTAACTTTTTTGCAATTTTCTCTGGATGAAATTTTTTAACGGCAATCGTTTTATCTCGTTCTTCTGATGAAAAAAAAGGTAAAACACAAGCGTCTACGATGATTATTAAGAAAGTTGATTTTTTCGATTTTTTCCATTTTCGAGTTTTTTTGCTGACGCGTCACGGCCTTAAAATTGACATTTGTTCCTGCGACAGTACTTTGTCTGAAGCGTCTTGAAGCGATCTTTCGAGTGACGTCAAGAAACTCCGGATCCAACCAGTGGTTTCGCCAACAAATCATTTTTAGTGCAATTTTTGTTAAAAAGTAAGAAGGGGGGACCCTTGGATAAAATTTCGGGTTTTTGTCAAAAATTAAAAATCCCCAATTTTAATCAAATCCGACTAATTGACACACGAGGAACACAGATCTTCAATCCGCGTTCAAATTGGATTCTTCGTTCGGCCGCTGTAGCCGTTCAAAGTGTGAAAAAATCGACTTTTTTCAAAAAATTTCATGGTGACTGGCCAACTTTTTTGCAATTTTCTCTGGATGAAATTTTTTAACGGCAATCGTTTTATCTCGTTCTTCTGATGAAAAAAAAGGTAAAACACAAGCGTCTACGATGATTTTTATGAAAGTTGATTTTTTCAATTTTTTCCATTTTCGAGTTTTTTTGCTGACGCGTCACGGCCTTAAAATTGACATTTGTTCCTGCGAAAAAAACATTTTCTGAAGCGTCTTGAAGCGATCTTTCGAGTGACGTCAAGAAACTCCGGATCCAACCAGTGGTTTCTTCAGGAAATCATTTTTAGTGCAATTTTTGTTAAAAAGTAAGAAGGGGGGACCCTTGGATAAAATTTCGGGTTTTTGTCAAAAATTAAAAATCCCCAATTTTAATCAAATCCGACTAATTGACACACGAGGAACACAGATCTTCAATCCGCGTTCAAATTGGATTCTTCGTTCGGCCGCTATAGCCGTTCAAAGTGTGAAAAAATCGACTTTTTTCAAAAAAATTTATGGTGACTGGCTAACTTTTTTGCAATTTTCTCAGGATGGAATTTTTTAACGGCAATCGTTTTATCTCGTTCTTCTGATGAAAAAAAAGGTAAAACACAAGCGTCTACGATGATTATTAAGAAAGTTGATTTTTTCGATTTTTTCCATTTTCGAGTTTTTTTGCTGACGCGTCACGGCCTTAAAATTGACATTTGTTTCTGCGAAAGTACATTTTCGGAAGCGTCTTGAAGCGATCTTTTGAGTGACGTCAAGAAACTCCGGATCCAACCAGTGGTTTCGCCAAGAAATCATTTTTAGTGCAATATTTGTTAAAAAGTAAGATAAAATTTCGGGTTTTTGTCAAAAATTAAAAATCCCCAATTTTAATCAAATCCGACTAATTGACACACGAGGAACACAGATCTTCAATCCGCGTTCAAATTGGATTCTTCGTTCGGCCGCTACAGCCGTTCAAAGTGTGAAAAAATCGACTTTTTTAAAAAAATTTCATGGTGACTGGCTAACTTTTTTGCAATTTTCTCTGGATGAAATTTTTTAACGGCAATCTTTTTATCTGGTTCTTCTGATGAAAAAAAAGGTAAAACACAAGCGTCTACGATGATTATTAAGAAAGTTGATTTTTTCGATTTTTTCCATTTTCGAGTTTTTTTGCTGACGCGTCACGGCCTTAAAATTGACATTTGTTTCTGCGAAAGTACATTTTCGGAAGCGTCTTGAAGCGATCTTTTGAGTGACGTCAAGAAACTCCGGATCCAACCAGTGGTTTCTTCAGGAAAAAACATTTCATGGTGACTGGCTAACTTTTTTGCAATTTTCTCTGGGTGAAATTTTTTAACTGCAATCGTTTTATCTCGTTCTTCTGATGAAAAAAAAAGGTATACTTCAATGGTCTACGATGATTATTAAGAAAGTTGATTTTTTCGATTTTTTCCATTTTCGAGATTTTTTGCTGACGCGTCACGGCCTTAAAATTGACATTTGTTCCTGCGAAAAAACATTTTCTGAAGCGTCTTGATGCGATCTTTCGAGTGACGTCAAGAAACTCCGGATCCAACCAGTGGTTTCTTCAGGAAATCATTTTTAGTGCAATTTTTGTTAAAAAGTAAGAAGGGGGAACCCTTGGATAAAATTTCGGGTTTTTGTCAAAAATTAAAAATCCCTAATTTTAATCAAATCCGACTAATTGACACACGAGGAACACAGATCTTCAATCCGCGTTCAAATTGGATTCTTCGTTCGGCCGCTACAGCCGTTCAAAGTGTGAAAAAATCGACTTTTTTCAAAAAATTTCATGGTGACTGGCTAACTTTTTTGCAATTTTCTCTATATGAAATTTTTTAACTGCAATCGTTTTATCTCGTTCTTCTGATGAAAAAAAAGGTATACTTCAATGGTCTACGATGATTATTAAGAAAGTTGATTTTTTCGATTTTTTCCATTTTCGAGTTTTTTTGCTGACGCGTCACGGCCTTAAAATTGACATTTGTTCCTGCGAAAAAACATTTTCTGAAGCGTCTTGAAGCGATCTTTCGAGTGACGTCAAGAAACTCCGGATCCAACCAGTGGTTTCTTCAGGAAATCATTTTTAGTGCAATTTTTGTTAAAAAGTAAGAAGGGGGGACCCTTGGATAAAATTTCGGGATTTTGTCAAAAATTAAAAATCCCCAATTTTAATCAAATCCGACTAACTGACACACGAGGAACTCAGATCTTCAATCCGCGTTCAAATTGGATTCTTCGTTCGGCCGCTACAGCCGTTCAAAGTGTGAAAAAATCGACTTTTTTCAAAAAATTTCATGGTGACTGGCTAACTTTTTTGCAATTTTCTCTGGATGAATTTTTTTAACGGCAATCGTTTTATCTCTTTCTTCTGATGAAGAAAAAGGTAAAACACAAGCGTCTACGATGATTATTAAGAAAGTTGATTTTTTCGATTTTTTCAATTTTCGAGTTTTTTTGCTGACGCGTCACGGCCTTAAAATTGACATTTGTTTCTGCAAAAGTACATTTTCTGAAGCGTCTTGAAGCGATCTTTCGAGTGGCGTCAAGAAACTCCGGATCCAACCAGTGGTTTCTTCAGGAAATCATTTTTAGTGCAATTTTTGTTAAAAAGTAAGAAGGAAGGACCCTTGGATAAAATTTCGGGTTTTTGTCAAAAATTAAAAAACCGCTCGAATCAAAACCGCTCGCTCCAAAACCGCTCGAATTAAAACCGCTCGCACTAAATCCGGTCGCTCCAAAACCGCTCGAATTAAAACCGCTCATTCCAAAACCGCTCGAATCAAAACCGTTTGCATTAAAACCGCTCGCTCCAAAACCGCTCGAATTAAAACCGCTAATTCCAAATTTTTTCAAAAAATTTCATGGTGACTGGCTAACTTTTTTGCAATTTTCTCTGGATAAAATTTTTTAACGGCAATCGTTTTATCTCGTTCTTCTGATGAAAAAAAAGTTAAAACACAAGCGTCTACGATGATTATTAAGAAAGTTGATTTTTTCGATTTTTTCAATTTTCGAATTTTTTTGCTGACGCGTCACGCCCTTAAAATTGACATTTGTTCCTGCGAAAGTACATTTTCTGAAGCGTCTTGAAGCGATCTTTCGAGTGACGTCAAGAAACCCCGGATACAACCAGTGGTTTCGCCAGGAAATCATTTTTAGTGCAATTTTTGTTAAAAAGTAAGAAGGAGGGACCCTTGGATAAAATTTCGGGTTTTTGTCAAAAATTAAAAATCTCCAATTTTAATCAAATCCGACTAATTGACCCACGAGGAACACAGATTTGCAATCCGCGTTCAAATTGGATTCTTCGTTCGGCCGCTACAAAAAATTTCATGGTGACTGGCTAACTTTTTTGCAATTTTCTCTGGATAAAATTTTTTAACTGCAATCGTTTTATCTCGTTCTTCTGATGAAAAAAAAGGTATACTTCAATGGTCTACGATGATTTTTAAGAAAGTTGATTTTTTCGATTTTTTCCATTTTCGAGTTTTTTTGCTGACGCGTCACGGCCTTAAAATTGACATTTGTTCCTGCGAAAAAACATTTTCTGAAGCGTCTTGAAGCGATCTTTCGAGTGACGTCAAGAAACCCCGGATCCAACCAGTGGTTTCGCCAGGAAATCATTTTTAGTGCAATTTTTGTTAAAAAGTAAGAAGGGGGGACCCTTGGATAAAATTTCGGGTTTTTGTCAAAAATTAAAAATCTCCAATTTTAATCAAATCCGACTAATTGACCCACGAGGAACACAGATTTGCAATCCGCGTTCAAATTGGATTCTTCGTTCGGCCGCTACAGCCGAATTAAGACCGCTCGCTCCAAAACCGCTCGAAACAAAACCGCTCGCTCCAAAACCGCTCGCTCCAAAACCGCTCGAAATAAAACCGCTCGCTCCAAAACCGCTCGAATCAAAACCGCTCGAATCAAAACCGCTCGCTCCAAAACCGCTCGCAATAAAACCGCTCGCTCCAAAACCGCTCGAAATAAAACCGCTCGCTCCAAAACCGCTCGAAATAAAACCGCTCGCTCCAAAACCGCTCGAAATAAAACCGCTCGCTCCAAAACCGCTCGAAATAAAACCGCTCGCTCCAAAACCGCTCGAAACAAAACCGCTCGCTCCAAAACCGCTCGAAACAAAACCGTTTGAATCAAAACCGCTCGCTCCAAAACCGCTCGAATTAAAACCGCTCGCTCCAAAACCGTTCGAAACAAAACCGCTCGCTCCAAAACCGCTCGAAACAAAACCGCTCGCCCCAAAACCGCTCGCTCCAAAACCGCTCGAATTAAAACCGCTCGCTCCAAAACCGCTCGAAACAAAACCGCTCGCCCCAAAACCGCTCGAATTAAAACCGCTCATTCCAAAACCGCTCGAATCAAAACCGCTCGCTCCAAAACCGCTCGAATTAAAACCGCTCATTCCAAAACCGCTCGAATCAAAACCGCTCGCATTAAAACCGCTCGCTCCAAAACCGCTCGAATTAAAACCGCTCGCTCCAAAACCGTTCGAAACAAAACCGCTCGCTCCAAAACCGCTCGAAACAAAACCGCTCGCCCCAAAACCGCTCGAATTAAAACCGCTCGCTCCAAAACCGCTCGAATTAAAACCGCTTGCTCCAAAACCGCTCGAATCAAAACCGCTCGCTCCAAAACCGCTCGAATTAAAACCGCTCGCACTAAATCCGGTCGCTCCAAAACCGCTCGAATTAAAACCGCTCATTCCAAAACCGCTCGAATCAAAACCGTTTGCATTAAAACCGCTCGCTCCAAAACCGCTCGAATTAAAACCGCTAATTCCAAACATTTTCTGAAGCGTCTTGAAGCGATCTTTCGAGTGACGTCAAGAAACCCAGGATCCAACCAGTGGTTTCCTCAGGAAATCATTTTTAGTGCAATTTTTCTTAAAAAGTAAGAAGGGGGGACCCTTGGATAAAATTGCGGGTTTTGGTCAAAAATTAAAAATCCCCAATTTTAATCAAATCCGACTAATTGACACACGACGAACACAGATTTTCAATCCGCGTTCAATTTGGATTCTTCGTTCGGCCGCTACAGCCGTTCAAAAGTTGAAAAAATCGACTTTTTTCAAAAAATCTCATGGTGACTGGCTAACTTTTTTGCAATTTTCTCTGGATGAAATTTTTTAACGGCAATCGTTTTATCTCTTTCTTCTGATGAAGAAAAAGGTAAAACACAAGCGTCTACGATGATTATTAAGAAAGTTGATTTTTTCGATTTTTTCCATTTTCGAGTTTTTTTGCTGACGCGTCACGGCCTCAAAATTGACATTTGTTCCTGCGAAAGTACATTTTCTGAAGCGTCTTGAAGCGATCTTTCGAGTGACGTCAAGAAACCCCGGATCCAACCAGAGGTTTCGCCAGGAAATCATTTTTAGTGCAATTTTTGTTAAAAAGTAAGAAGGGGGGACCCTTGGATAAAATTTCGGGTTTTTGTCAAAAATTAAAAATCTCCAATTTTAATCAAATCCGACTAATTGACCCACGAGGAACACAGATTTGCAATCCGCGTTCAAATTGGATTCTTCGTTCGGCCGCTACAGCCGTTCAAAGTGTGAAAAAATCGACTTTTTTCAAAAAATTTCATGGTGACTGGCTAACTTTTTTGCAATTTTCTCTGGATGAATTTTTTTAACGGCAATCGTTTTATCTCTTTCTTCTGGTGAAGAAAAAGGTAAAACACAAGCGTCTACGATGATTATTAAGAAAGTTGATTTTTTCGATTTTTTCAATTTTCGAGTTTTTTTGCTGACGCGTCACGGCCTTAAAATTGACATTTGTTCCTGCGAAAGTACATTTTCTGAAGCGTCTTGAAGCGATCTTTCGAGTGACGTCAAGAAACCCCGGATCCAACCAGTGGTTTCGCCAGGAAATCATTTTTAGTGCAATTTTTGTTAAAAAGTAAGAAGGGGGGACCCTTGGATAAAATTTCGGGATTTTGTCAAAAATTAAAAATCCCCAATTTTAATCAAATCCGACTAACTGACACACGAGGAACTCAGATCTTCAATCCGCGTTCAAATTGGATTCTTCGTTCGGCCGCTACAGCCGTTCAAAGTGTGAAAAAATCGACTTTTTTCAAAAAATTTCATGGTGACTGGCTAACTTTTTTGCATTTTTCTCTGGATAAAATTTTTTAACTGCAATCGTTTTATCTCGTTCTTCTGATGAAAAAAAAGGTATACTTCAATGGTCTACGATGATTATTAAGAAAGTTGATTTTTTCGATTTTTTCCATTTTCGAGTTTTTTTGCTGACGCGTCACGGCCTTAAAATTGACATTTGTTCCTGCGAAAAAACATTTTCTGAAGCGTCTTGAAGCGATCTTTCGAGTGGCGTCAAGAAACTCCGGATCCAACCAGTGGTTTCTTCAGGAAATCATTTTTAGTGCAATTTTTGTTAAAAAGTAAGAAGGGGGGACCCTTGGATAAAATTTCGGGTTTTTGTCAAAAATTAAAAATCCCCAATTTTAATCAAATCCGACTAATTGACACACGTCGAACACAGATTTTCAATCCGCGTTCAATTTGGATTCTTCGTTCGGCCGCTACAGCCGTTCAAAAGTGTGAAAAAATCGACTTTTTTCAAAAAATTTCATGGTGACTGGCTAACTTTTTTGCAATTTTCTCTGGATGAATTTTTTTAACGGCAATCGTTTTATCTCTTTCTTCTGGTGAAGAAAAAGGTAAAACACAAGCGTCTACGATGATTATTAAGAAAGTTGATTTTTTCGATTTTTTCAATTTTCGAGTTTTTTTGCTGACGCGTCACGGCCTTAAAATTGACATTTGTTCCTGCGAAAGTACATTTTCTGAAGCGTCTTGAAGCGATCTTTCGAGTGACGTCAAGAAACCCCGGATCCAACCAGTGGTTTCGCCAGGAAATCATTTTTAGTGCAATTTTTGTTAAAAAGTAAGAAGGGGGGACCCTTGGATAAAATTTCGGGTTTTTGTCAAAAATTAAAAATCTCCAATTTTAATCAAATCCGACTAATTGACCCACGAGGAACACAGATTTGCAATCCGCGTTCAAATTGGATTCTTCGTTCGGCCGCTACAGCCGTTCAAAAGTTGAAAAAATCGACTTTTTTCAAAAAATCTCATGGTGACTGGCTAACTTTTTTGCAATTTTCTCTGGATGAAATTTTTTAACGGCAATCGTTTTATCTCTTTCTTCTGATGAAGAAAAAGGTAAAACACAAGCGTCTACGATGATTATTAAGAAAGTTGATTTTTTCGATTTTTTCCATTTTCGAGTTTTTTTGCTGACGCGTCACGGCCTCAAAATTGACATTTGTTCCTGCGAAAGTACATTTTCTGAAGCGTCTTGAAGCGATCTTTCGAGTGACGTCAAGAAACCCCGGATCCAACCAGAGGTTTCGCCAGGAAATCATTTTTAGAGCAATTTTTGTTAAAAAGTAAGAAGGGGGGACCCTTGACCCACGAGGAACACAGATTTGCAATCCGCGTTCAAATTGGATTCTTCGTTCGGCCGCTACAGCCGTTCAAAGTGTGAAAAAATCGACTTTTTTCAAAAAATTTCATGGTGACTGGCTAACTTTTTTGCAATTTTCTCTGGATGAATTTTTTTAACGGCAATCGTTTTATCTCTTTCTTCTGATGAAGAAAAAGGTAAAACACAAGCGTCTACGATGATTATTAAGAAAGTTGATTTTTTCGATTTTTTCCATTTTCGAGTTTTTTTGCTGACGCGTCACGGCCTTAAAATTGACATTTGTTCCTGCGAAAAAACATTTTCTGAAGCGTCTTGAAGCGATCTTTCGAGTGGCGTCAAGAAACTCCGGATCCAACCAGTGGTTTCTTCAGGAAATCATTTTTAGTGCAATTTTTGTTAAAAAGTAAGAAGGGGGGACCCTTGGATAAAATTTCGGGTTTTTGTCAAAAATTAAAAATCTTCAATTTTAATCAAATCCGACTAATTGACACACGTCGAACACAGATTTTCAATCCGCGTTCAATTTGGATTCTTCGTTCGGCCGCTACAGCCGTTCAAAAGTTGAAAAAATCGACTTTTTTCAAAAAATCTCATGGTGACTGGCTAACTTTTTTGCAATTTTCTCTGGATGAAATTTTTTAACGGCAATCGTTTTATCTCTTTCTTCTGATGAAGAAAAAGGTAAAACACAAGCGTCTACGATGATTATTAAGAAAGTTGATTTTTTCGATTTTTTCAATTTTCGAGTTTTTTTGCTGACGCGTCACGGCCTTAAAATTGACATTTGTTCCTGCGAAAGTACATTTTCTGAAGCGTCTTGAAGCGATCTTTCGAGTGACGTCAAGAAACCCCGGATCCAACCAGTGGTTTCGCCAGGAAATCATTTTTAGTGCAATTTTTGTTAAAAAGTAAGAAGGGGGGACCCTTGGATAAAATTTCGGGTTTTTGTCAAAAATTAAAAATCTCCAATTTTAATCAAATCCGACTAATTGACCCACGAGGAACACAGATTTGCAATCCGCGTTCAAATTGGATTCTTCGTTCGGCCGCTACAGCCGTTCAAAAGTTGAAAAAATCGACTTTTTTCAAAAAATCTCATGGTGACTGGCTAACTTTTTTGCAATTTTCTCTGGATGAAATTTTTTAACGGCAATCGTTTTATCTCTTTCTTCTGATGAAGAAAAAGGTAAAACACAAGCGTCTACGATGATTATTAAGAAAGTTGATTTTTTCGATTTTTTCCATTTTCGAGTTTTTTTGCTGACGCGTCACGGCCTCAAAATTGACATTTGTTCCTGCGAAAGTACATTTTCTGAAGCGTCTTGAAGCGATCTTTCGAGTGACGTCAAGAAACCCCGGATCCAACCAGAGGTTTCGCCAGGAAATCATTTTTAGAGCAATTTTTGTTAAAAAGTAAGAAGGGGGGACCCTTGGATAAAATTTCGGGTTTTTGTCAAAAATTAAAAATCTCCAATTTTAATCAAATCCGACTAATTGACCCACGAGGAACACAGATTTGCAATCCGCGTTCAAATTGGATTCTTCGTTCGGCCGCTACAGCCGTTCAAAGTGTGAAAAAATCGACTTTTTTCAAAAAATCTCATGGTGACTGGCTAACTTTTTTGCAATTTTCTCTGGATGAAATTTTTTAACGGCAATCGTTTTATCTCTTTCTTCTGATGAAGAAAAAGGTAAAACACAAGCGTCTACGATGATTATTAAGAAAGTTGATTTTTTCGATTTTTTCAATTTTCGAGTTTTTTTGCTGACGCGTCACGGCCTTAAAATTGACATTTGTTCCTGCGAAAGTACATTTTCTGAAGCGTCTTGAAGCGATCTTTCGAGTGACGTCAAGAAACCCCGGATCCAACCAGTGGTTTCGCCAGGAAATCATTTTTAGTGCAATTTTTGTTAAAAAGTAAGAAGGGGGGACCCTTGGATAAAATTTCGGGTTTTTGTCAAAAATTAAAAATCTCCAATTTTAATCAAATCCGACTAATTGACCCACGAGGAACACAGATTTGCAATCCGCGTTCAAATTGGATTCTTCGTTCGGCCGCTACAGCCGTTCAAAAGTTGAAAAAATCGACTTTTTTCAAAAAATCTCATGGTGACTGGCTAACTTTTTTGCAATTTTCTCTGGATGAAATTTTTTAACGGCAATCGTTTTATCTCTTTCTTCTGATGAAGAAAAAGGTAAAACACAAGCGTCTACGATGATTATTAAGAAAGTTGATTTTTTCGATTTTTTCCATTTTCGAGTTTTTTTGCTGACGCGTCACGGCCTCAAAATTGACATTTGTTCCTGCGAAAGTACATTTTCTGAAGCGTCTTGAAGCGATCTTTCGAGTGACGTCAAGAAACCCCGGATCCAACCAGAGGTTTCGCCAGGAAATCATTTTTAGAGCAATTTTTGTTAAAAAGTAAGAAGGGGGGACCCTTGGATAAAATTTCGGGTTTTTGTCAAAAATTAAAAATCTCCAATTTTAATCAAATCCGACTAATTGACCCACGAGGAACACAGATTTGCAATCCGCGTTCAAATTGGATTCTTCGTTCGGCCGCTACAGCCGTTCAAAGTGTGAAAAAATCGACTTTTTTCAAAAAATTTCATGGTGACTGGCTAACTTTTTTGCAATTTTCTCTGGATGAATTTTTTTAACGGCAATCGTTTTATCTCTTTCTTCTGATGAAGAAAAAGGTAAAACACAAGCGTCTACGATGATTATTAAGAAAGTTGATTTTTTCGATTTTTTCCATTTTCGAGTTTTTTTGCTGACGCGTCACGGCCTTAAAATTGACATTTGTTCCTGCGAAAGTACATTTTTTTAAGCGTCTTGAAGCGATCTTTCGAGTGACGTCAAGAAACCCCGGATCCAACCAGTGGTTTCGCCAGGAAATCATTTTTAGTGCAATTTTTGTTAAAAAGTAAGAAGGGATAAAATTTCGGGTTTTTGTCAAAAATTAAAAATCCCCAATTTTAATCAAATCCGACTAATTGACCCACGAGGAACACAGATTTGCAATCCGCGTTCAAATTGGATTCTTCGTTCGGCCGCTACAGCCGAATTAAGACCGCTCGCTCCAAAACCGCTCGAAACAAAACCGCTCGCTCCAAAACCGCTCGAATTAAAACCGCTCGCAACAAAACCGCTCGAAACAAAACCGCTCGCTCCAAAACCGCTCGAATCAAAACCGCTCGCTCCAAAACCGCTCGAATCAAAACCGCTCGCTCCAAAACCGCTCGAATTAAAACCGCTCGCTCCAAAACCGCTCGCTCCAAAACCGCTCATTCCAAAACCGCTCGAATCAAAACCGCTCGAATCAAAACCGCTCGCTCCAAAACCGCTCGCTCCAAAACCGCTCGCTCCAAACACCGCTCGAAACAAAACCGCTCGCTCCAAAACCGCTCGCTCCAAAACCGCTCGCTCCAAAACCGCTCGAATTAAAACCGCTCGCATTAAAACCGCTCGCTCCAAAACCGCTCGAATTAAAACCGCTCATTCCAAAACCGCTCGAATCAAAACCGCTCGCTCCAAAACCGCTCGAAACAAAACCGCTCGCTCCAAAACCACTCGAATTAAAACCGCTCGAATTAAAACCGCTCGAATTAAAACCGCTCGCTCCAAAACCGCTCGAATTAAAACCGCTCGCTCCAAAACCGCTCGAAACAAAACCGCTCGCTCCAAAACCGCTCGAATTAAAACCGCTCGCTCCAAAACCGCTCGAAACAAAACCGCTCGCTCCAAAACCGCTCGAATTAAAACCGCTCGCTCCAAAACCGCTCGAATTAAAACCGCTCGCATTAAAACCGCTCGCTCCAAAACCGCTCGAATTAAAACCGCTCATTCCAAAACCGCTCGAATCAAAACCGCTCGAATCAAAACCGCTCGCTCCAAAACCGCTCGAATTAAAACCGCTCGCATTAAAACCGCTCGCTCCAAAACCGCTCGAATTAAAACCGCTCGCATTAAAACCGCTCGCTCCAAAACCGCTCGAATTAAAACCGCTCATTCCAAAACCGCTCGAATCAAAACCGCTCGAATCAAAACCGCTCGCTCCAAAACCGCTCGAATTAAAACCGCTCGCTCCAAAACCGCTCGAATCAAAACCGCTCGCTCCAAAACCGCTCGAATCAAAACCGCTCGCTCCAAAACCGCTCGAAACAAAACCGCTCGCTCCAAAACCGCTCGAATTAAAACCGCTCGAATTAAAACCGCTCGCTCCAAAACCGCTCGAATTAAAACCGCTCGCTCCAAAACCGCTCGAATCAAAACCGATCGCTCCAAAACCGCTCGAATCAAAACCGCTTGCTCCAAAACCGCTCGAATTAAAACCGCTCGCTCCAAAACCGCTCGAATCAAAACCGCTCGCTCCAATTAAAACCGCTCGCATTAAAACCGATCGCTCCAAAACCGCTCGAATTAAAACCGCTCATTCCAAAACCGCTCGAATCAAAACCGCTCGGATCAAAACCGCTCGAATTAAAACCGCTAATTCCAAACATTTTCTGAAGCGTCTTGAAGCGATCTTTCGAGTGACGTCAAGAAACCCAGGATCCAACCAGTGGTTTCCTCAGGAAATCATTTTTAGTGCAATTTTTCTTAAAAAGTAAGAAGGGGGGGGACCCTTGGATAAAATTTCGGGTTTTGGTCAAAAATTAAAAATCCCCAATTTTAATCAAATCTGACTAATTGACACACGACGAACACAGATTTTCAATCCGCGTTCAATTTGGATTCTTCGTTCGGCCGGTACAGCCGTTCAAAAGTTAAAAAAATCGACTTTTTTCAAAAAATCTCATGGTGCCTAGCTAACTTTTTTGCATTTTATTCTGGACGAAATTTTTTAACGGCAATCGTTTTATCTCGTTCTACTGATGAAAAAAAAGGTAAAACACAAGCGTCTACGATGATTATTAAGAAAGTTGATTTTTTCGATTTTTTCCATTTTCGAGTTTTTTTGCTGACGCGTCACGGCCTTAAAATTGACATTTGTTTTTGCGAAAGGACATTTTCTGAAGCGTCTTGAAGCGATCTTTCGAGTGACGTCAAGAAACCCAGGATCCAACCAGTGGTTTCCTCAGGAAATCATTTTTAGTGCAATTTTATTTAAAAAGTAAGAAGGGGGGACCCTTGGATAAAATTTCGGGTTTTGGTCAAAAATTAAAAATCCCCAATTTTAATCAAATCTGACTAATTGACACACGACGAACACAGATTTTCAATCCGCGTTCAATTTGGATTCTTCGTTCGGCCGGTACAGCCGTTCAAAAGTTGAAAAAATCGACTTTTTTCAAAAAATCTCATGGTGCCTAGCTAACTTTTTTGCATTTTATTCTGGATGAAATTTTTTAACGCCAATCGTTTTATCTGGTTCTTCTGATGAAAAAAAACGTAAAACACAAGCGTCTACGATGATTATTAAGAAAGTTGATTTTTTCGATTTTTTCCATTTTCGAGTTTTTTTGTTGACGCGTCACGGCCTTAAAATTGACATTTGTTCCTGCGAAAAAACATTTTCTGAAGCGTCTTGAAGCGATCTTTCGAGTGACGTCAAAAAACTCCGGAACCAACCAGTGGTTTCTTCAGGAAATCATTTTTAGTGCAATTTTTGTTAAAAAGTAAGAAGGGGGGACCCTTGGATAAAATTTCGGGTTTTTGTCAAAAATTAAAAATCCCCAATTTTAATCAAATCCGACTAATTGACACACGAGGAACACAGATCTTCAATCCGCGTTCAAATTGGATTCTTCGTTCGGCCGCTACAGCCGTTCAAAGTGTGAAAAAATCGACTTTTTTCAAAAAATTTCATGGTGACTGGCTAACTTTTTTGCAATTTTCTCTGGATGAAATTTTTTAACTGCAATCGTTTTATCTCGTTCTTCTGATGAAAAAAAAGGTATACTTCAATGGTCTACGATGATTATTAAGAAAGTTGATTTTTTCGATTTTTTCCATTTTCGAGTTTTTTTGCTGACGCGTCACGGCCTTAAAATTGACATTTGTTCCTGCGAAAAAACATTTTCTGAAGCGTCTTGAAGCGATCTTTCGAGTGACGTCAAGAAACTCCGGATGCAACCAGTGGTTTCTTCAGGAAATCATTTTTAGTGCAATTTTTGTTAAAAAGTAAGAAGGGGGGACCCTTGGATAAAATTTCGGGTTTTTTTTCCGTTCAAAGTGTGAAAAAATCGACTTTTTTCAAAAAATTTCATGGTGACTGGCTAACTTTTTTGCAATTTTCTCTGGATGAAATTTTTTAACGGCAATCGTTTTATCTCGTTCTACTGATGAAAAAAAAGGTAAAACACAAGCGTCTACGATGATTATTAAGAAAGTTGATTTTTTCGATTTTTTCCATTTTCGAGTTTTTTTGCTGACGCGTCACGGCCTTAAAATTGACATTAGTTCCTGCGAAAGTACATTTTCTGAAGCGTCTTGAAGTGATCTTTCGAGTGACGTCAAGAAACTCGGGATCCAACCAGTGGTTTCGCCAAGAAATCATTTTTAGTGCAATATTTGTTAAAAAGTAAGAAGGGGGGACCCTTGGATAAAATTTCGGGTTTTTGTCAAAAATTAAAAATCCCCAATTTTAATCAAATCCGACTAATTGACACACGAGGAACACAGATCTTCAATCCGCGTTCAAATTGGATTCTTCGTTCGGCCGCTATAGCCGTTCAAAGTGTGAAAAAATCGACTTTTTTCAAAAAATTTCATGGTGACTGGCTAACTTTTTCGCAATTTTCTCTGGATGAAATTTTTTAACGGCAATCGTTTTATCTCGTTCTTCTGATGAAAAAAAAGGTAAAACACAAGCGTCTACGATGATTATTAAGAAAGTTGATTTTTCGATTTTTTCCATTTTCGAGTTTTTTTGCTGACGTGTCACGGCCTTAAAATTGACATTAGTTCCTGCGAAAGTACATTTTCTGAAGCGTCTTGAAGCGATCTTTCGAGTGACGTCAAGAAACTCCGGATCCAACCAGTGGTTTCGCCAAGAAATCATTTTTGGTGCAATTTTTGTTAAAAAGTAAGAAGGGGGGACCCTTGGATAAAATTTCGGGTTTTTGTCAAAAATTAAAAATCCCCAATTTTAATCAAATCCAACTAATTGACACACGAGGAACACAGATCTTCAATCCGCGTTCAAATTGGATTGGATGGTGACTGGCTAACTTTTTTGCAATTTTCTCTGGATGAAATTTTTTAACGGCAATCGTTTTATCTCGTTCTTCTGATGAAAAAAAAGGTGAAACACAAGCGTCTACGATGATTATTAAGATAGTTGATTTTTACGATTTTTTCCATTTTCGAGTTTTTTTGCTGACGCGTCACGGCCTTAAAATTGACATTTGTTCCTACGAAATTACTTTTTCTGAAGCGTCTTGAAGCGATGTTTCGAGTGACGTCAAGAAACTCCGGATCCAACCAGTGGTTTCGCCAAGAAATCATTTTTAGTGCAATTTTTGTTAAAAAGTAAGAGTAAAGTGGATAAAATTTCGGGTTTTTGTCAAAAATTAAAAATCCCCAATTTTAATCAAATCCAACTAATTGACACACGAGGAACACAGATCTTCAATCCGCGTTCAAATTGGATTCTTCGTTCGGCCGCTATAGCCGTTCAAAGTGTGAAAAAATCGACTTTTTTCAAAAAATGTCATGGTGACTGGCTAACTTTTTTGCAATTTTCTCTGGATGAAATTTTTTAACGGCAATCGTTTTATCTCGTTCTTCTGATGAAAAAAAAAGGTGAAACACAAGCGTCTACGATGATTATTAAGAAAGTTGATTTTTACGATTTTTTCCATTTTCGAGTTTTTTTGCTGACGCGTCACGGCCTTAAAATTGACATTTGTTCTTACGAAATTACTTTTTCTGAAGCGTCTTGAAGCGATGTTTCGAGTGACGTCAAGAAACTCCGGATCCAACCAGTGGTTTATTCAGGAAATCATTTTTAGTGCAATTTTTGTTAAAAAGTAAGAAGGGGGGACCCTTGGATAAAATTTCGAGTTTTTGTCAAAAATTAAAAATCCCAAATTTTAATCAAATCCGACTAACTGACACACGAGGAACTCAGATCTTCAATCCGCGTTCAAATTGGATTCTTCGTTCGGCCGCTACAGCCGTTCAAAGTGTGAAAAAATCGACTTTTTTCAAAAAATTTCATGGTGACTGGCTAACTTTTTTGCAATTTTCTCTGGATGAAATTTCTTAACGGCAATCGTTTTATCTCGTTCTTCTGATGAAAAAAAAGGTAAAACACAAGCGTCTACGATGATTATTAAGAAAGTTGATTTTTTCGATTTTTTCCATTTTCGAGTTTTTTTGCTGACGCGTCACGGCCTTAAAATTGACATTTGTTCCTGCGAAAAAACATTTTCTGAAGCGTCTTGAAGCGATCTTTCGAGTGACGTCAAGAAACTCCGGATCCAACCAGTGGTTTCTTCAGGAAATCATTTTTAGAGCAATTTTTGTTAAAAAGTAAGAAGGGGGGACCCTTGGATAAAATTTCGAGTTTTTGTCAAAAATTAAAAATCCCCAATTTTAATCAAATCCGACTAACTGACACACGAGGAACACAGATCTTCAATCCGCGTTCAAATTGGATTCTTCGTTCGGCCGCTATAGCCGTTCAAAGTGTGAAAAAATCGACTTTTTTCAAAAAATTTCATGGTGACTGGCTAACTTTTTTGCAATTTTCTCTGGAAGAAATTTTTTAACGGCAATCGTTTTATCTCGTTCTTCTGATGAAAAAAAAGGTAAAACACAAGCGTCTACGATGATTATTAAGAAAGTTGATTTTTTCGATTTTTTCCATTTTCGAGTTTTTTTGCTGACGCGTCACGGCCTTAAAATTGACATTTGTTCCTGCGAAAGTACATTTTCTGAAGCGTCTTGAAGCGATCTTTCGAGTGACGTCAAGAAACTCCGGATCCAAACAGTGGTTTCGCCAAGAAATCATTTTTGGTGCAATTTTTGTTAAAAAGTAAGAAGGGGGGACCCTTTGATAAAATTTCGGGTTTTTGTCAAAAATTAAAAATCCCCAATTTTAATCAAATCCAACTAATTGACACACGAGGAACACAGATCTTCAATCAGCGTTCAAATTGGATTCTTCGTTCGGCCGCTATAGCCGTTCAAAGTGTGAAAAAATCGACTTTTTTAAAAAAATTTCATGGCGACTGGCTAACTTTTTTGCAATTTTCTCTGGAAGAAATTTTTTAACGGCAATCGTTTTATCTCGTTCTTCTGATGAAAAAAAAGGTAAAACACAAGCGTCTACGATGATTATTAAGAAAGTTGATTTTTTCGATTTTTTCCATTTTCGAGTTTTTTTGCTGACGTGTCACAGCCTTAAAATTGACATTAGTTCCTGCGAAAGTACATTTTCTGAAGCGTCTTGAAGCGATCTTTCGAGTGACATCAAGAAACTCCGGATCCAACCAGTGGTTTCGCCAAGAAATCATTTTTAGTGCAATATTTGTTAAAAAGTAAGAAGGGGGGACCCTTGGATAAAATTTCGGGTTTTTGTCAAAAATTAAAAATCCCCAATTTTAATCAAATCCGACTAATTGACACACGAGGAACACAGATCTACAATCCGCGTTCAAATTGGATTCTTCGTTCGGCCGCTATAGCCGTTCAAAGTGTGAAAAAATCGACTTTTTTCAAAAAATTTCATGGTGACTGGCTAACTTTTTTGCAATTTTCTCTGGATGAAATTTTTTAACGGCAATCGTTTTATCTCGTTCTTCTGATGAAAAAAAAGGTAAAACACAAGCGTCTACGATGATTATTAAGAAAGTTGATTTTTTCGATTTTTTCCATTTTCGAGTTTTTTTGCTGACACGTCACGGCCTTAAAATTGACATTTGTTCCTGCGAAAAAACATTTTCTGAAGCGTCTTGAAGCGATCTTTCGAGTGAAGTCAAGAAACTCCGGTTCCAACCTGTGGTTTCTTCAGGAAATCATTTTTAGTGCAATTTTTGTTAAAAAGTAAGAAGGGGGGACCCTTGGATAAAATTTCGGGTTTTTGTCAAAAATTAAAAATCCCCAATTTTAATCAAATCCGACTAATTGACACACGAGGAACACAGATCTTCAATCCGCGTTCAAATTGGATTCTTCGTTCGGCCGCCACAGCCGTTCAAAGTGTGAAAAAATCGACTTTTTTCAAAAAATTTCATGGTGACTGGCTAACTTTTTTGCAATTTTCTCTGGATGAAATTTTTTAACGGCAATCGTTTTATCTCGTTCTTCTGATGAAAAAAAAGGTAAAACACAAGCGTCTACGATGATTATTAAGAAAGTTGATTTTTCGATTTTTTCCATTTTCGAGTTTTTTTGCTGACGCGTCACGGCCTTAAAATTGACATTAGTTCCTGCGAAAGTACATTTTCTGAAGCGTCTTGAAGCGATCTTTCGAGTAACGTCAAGAAACTCCGGATCCAACCAGTGGTTTCGCCGAGAAATCATTTTTAGTGCAATTTTTGTTAAAAAGTAAGAAGGGGGGACCCTTGGATAAAATTTCGGGTTTTTGTCAAAAATTAAAAATCCCCAATTTTAATCAAATCCAACTAATTGACACACGAGGAACACAGATCTTCAATCCGCGTTCAAATTGGATTCTTCGTTCGGCCGCTATAGCCGTTCAAAGTGTGAAAAAATCGACTTTTTTCAAAAAATGTCATGGTGACTGGCTAACTTTTTTGCAATTTTCTCTGGATGAAATTTTTTAACGGCAATCGTTTTATCTCGTTCTTCTGATGAAAAAAAAGGTAAAACACAAGCGTCTACGATGATTATTAAGAAAGTTGATTTTTACGATTTTTTCCATTTTCGAGTTTTTTTTGCTGACGCGTCACGGCCTTAAAATTGACATTTGTTCCTACGAAATTACTTTTTCTGAAGCGTCTTGAAGCGATCTTTCGAGTGACGTCAAGAAACTCCGGATCCAACCAGTGGTTTCGCCAAGAAATCATTTTTAGTGCAATTTTTGTTAAAAAGAAAGAAGGGGGGACCCTTGGATAAAATTGCGGGTTTTTGTCAAAAATTAAAAATCCCCAATTTTAATCAAATCCAACTAATTGATACACGAGGAACACAGATCTTCAATCCGCGTTCAAATTGGATTCTTCGTTCGGCCGCTATAGCCGTTCAAAGTGTGAAAAAATCGACTTTTTTCAAAAAATTTCATGGTGACTGGCTAACTTTTTTGCAATTTTCTCTGGATGAAATTTTTTAACGGCAATCGTTTTATCTCGTTCTTCTGATGAAAAAAAAGGTAAAACACAAGCGTCTACGATGATTATTAAGAAAGTTGATTTTTTCGATTTTTTCCATTTTCGAGTTTTTTGCTGACGCGTCACGGCCTTAAAATTGACATTAGTTCCTGCGAAAGTACATTTTCTGTAGCGTCTTGAAGCGATCTTTCGAGTAACGTCAAGAAACTCCGGATCCAACCAGTGGTTTCGCCGAGAAATCATTTTTAGTGCAATTTTTGTTAAAAAGTAAGAAGGGGGGACCCTTGGATAAAATTTCGGGTTTTTGTCAAAAATTAAAAATCCCCAATTTTAATCAAATCCAACTAATTGACACACGAGGAACACAGATCTTCAATCCGCGTTCAAATTGGATTCTTCGTTCGGCCGCTATAGCCGTTCAAAGTGTGAAAAAATCGACTTTTTTCAAAAAATGTCATGGTGACTGGCTAACTTTTTTGCAATTTTCTCTGGATGAAATTTTTTAACGGCAATCGTTTTATCTCGTTCTTCTGATGAAAAAAAAGGTAAAACACAAGCGTCTACGATGATTATTAAGAAAGTTGATTTTTACGATTTTTTCCATTTTCGAGTTTTTTTGCTGACGCGTCACGGCCTTAAAATTGACATTTGTTCCTACGAAATTACTTTTTCTGAAGCGTCTTGAAGCGATCTTTCGAGTGACGTCAAGAAACTCCGGATCCAACCAGTGGTTTCGCCAAGAAATCATTTTTAGTGCAATTTTTGTTAAAAAGTAAGAAGGGGGGACCCTTGGATAAAATTGCGGGTTTTTGTCAAAAATTAAAAATCCCCAATTTTAATCAAATCCAACTAATTGATACACGAGGAACACAGATCTTCAATCCGCGTTCAAATTGGATTCTTCGTTCGGCCGCTATAGCCGTTCAAAGTGTGAAAAAATCGACTTTTTTCAAAAAATTTCATGGTGACTGGCTAACTTTTTTGCAATTTTCTCTGGATGAAATTTTTTAACGGCAATCGTTTTATCTCGTTCTTCTGATGAAAAAAAAGGTAAAACACAAGCGTCTACGATGATTATTAAGAAAGTTGATTTTTTCGATTTTTTCCATTTTCGAGTTTTTTTGCTGACGCGTCACGGCCTTAAAATTGACATTTGTTCCTGCGAAAAAATATTTTCTGAAGCGTCTTGAAGCGATCTTTCGAGTGAAGTCAAGAAACTCCGGTTCCAACCAGTGGTTTCTTCAGGAAATCATTTTTAGTGCAATTTTTGTTAAAAAGTAAGAAGGGGGGACCCTAGGATAAAATTGCGGGTTTTTGTCAAAAATTAAAAATTTCCAATTTTAATCAAATCCGACTAATTGACACACGAGGAACACAGATCTTCAATCCGCGTTCAAATTGGATTCTTCGTTCGGCCGCTATAGCCGTTCAAAGTGTGAAAAAATCGACTTTTTTCAAAAAATTTCATGGTGACTGGCTAACTTTTTTGCAATTTTCTCTGGATGAAATTTTTTAACGGCAATCGTTTTATCTCGTTCTTCTGATGAAAAAAAAGGTAAAACACAAGCGTCTACGATGATTATTAAGAAAGTTGATTTTTTCGATTTTTTCCATTTTCGAGTTTTTTTGCTGACGCGTCACGGCCTTAAAATTGACATTTGTTCCTGCGACAGTACTTTGTCTGAAGCGTCTTGAAGCGATCTTTCGAGTGACGTCAAGAAACTCCGGATCCAACCAGTGGTTTCGCCAACAAATCATTTTTAGTGCAATTTTTGTTAAAAAGTAAGAAGGGGGGACCCTTGGATAAAATTTCGGGTTTTTGTCAAAAATTAAAAATCCCCAATTTTAATCAAATCCGACTAATTGACACACGAGGAACACAGATCTTCAATCCGCGTTCAAATTGGATTCTTCGTTCGGCCGCTGTAGCCGTTCAAAGTGTGAAAAAATCGACTTTTTTCAAAAAATTTCATGGTGACTGGCCAACTTTTTTGCAATTTTCTCTGGATGAAATTTTTTAACGGCAATCGTTTTATCTCGTTCTTCTGATGAAAAAAAAGGTAAAACACAAGCGTCTACGATGATTTTTATGAAAGTTGATTTTTTCAATTTTTTCCATTTTCGAGTTTTTTTGCTGACGCGTCACGGCCTTAAAATTGACATTTGTTCCTGCGAAAAAAACATTTTCTGAAGCGTCTTGAAGCGATCTTTCGAGTGACGTCAAGAAACTCCGGATCCAACCAGTGGTTTCTTCAGGAAATCATTTTTAGTGCAATTTTTGTTAAAAAGTAAGAAGGGGGGACCCTTGGATAAAATTTCGGGTTTTTGTCAAAAATTAAAAATCCCCAATTTTAATCAAATCCGACTAATTGACACACGAGGAACACAGATCTTCAATCCGCGTTCAAATTGGATTCTTCGTTCGGCCGCTATAGCCGTTCAAAGTGTGAAAAAATCGACTTTTTTCAAAAAAATTTATGGTGACTGGCTAACTTTTTTGCAATTTTCTCAGGATGGAATTTTTTAACGGCAATCGTTTTATCTCGTTCTTCTGATGAAAAAAAAGGTAAAACACAAGCGTCTACGATGATTATTAAGAAAGTTGATTTTTTCGATTTTTTCCATTTTCGAGTTTTTTTGCTGACGCGTCACGGCCTTAAAATTGACATTTGTTTCTGCGAAAGTACATTTTCGGAAGCGTCTTGAAGCGATCTTTTGAGTGACGTCAAGAAACTCCGGATCCAACCAGTGGTTTCGCCAAGAAATCATTTTTAGTGCAATATTTGTTAAAAAGTAAGATAAAATTTCGGGTTTTTGTCAAAAATTAAAAATCCCCAATTTTAATCAAATCCGACTAATTGACACACAAGGAACACAGATCTTCAATCCGCGTTCAAATTGGATTCTTCGTTCGGCCGCTACAGCCGTTCAAAGTGTGAAAAAATCGACTTTTTTAAAAAAATTTCATGGTGACTGGCTAACTTTTTTGCAATTTTCTCTGGATGAAATTTTTTAACGGCAATCTTTTTATCTGGTTCTTCTGATGAAAAAAAAGGTAAAACACAAGCGTCTACGATGATTTTTATGAAAGTTGATTTTTTCAATTTTTTCCATTTTCGAGTTTTTTTGCTGACGCGTCACGGCCTTAAAATTGACATTTGTTCCTGCGAAAAAAACATTTTCTGAAGCGTCTTGAAGCGATCTTTCGAGTGACGTCAAGAAACTCCGGATCCAACCACTGGTTTCTTCAGGAAATCATTTTTAGTGCAATTTTTGTTAAAAAGTAAGAAGGGGGGACCCTTGGATAAAATTTCGGGTTTTTGTCAAAAATTAAAAATCCCCAATTTTAATCAAATCGGACTAATTGACACACGAGGAACACCGATCTTCAATCCGCGTTCAAATTGGATTCTTCGTTCGGCCGCTATAGCCGTTCAAAGTGTGAAAAAATCGACTTTTTTCAAAAAATTTCATGGTGACTGGCTAACTTTTTTGCAATTTTCTCTGGATGAAATTTTTTAACGGCAATCGTTTTATCTCGTTCTTCTGATGAAACAAAAGGTAAAACACAAGCGTCTACAATGATTATTAAGAAAGTTGATTTTTTCGATTTTTTCCATTTTCGAGTTTTTTTGCTGACGTGTCACAGCCTTAAAATTGACATTAGTTCCTGCGAAAGTACATTTTCTGAAGCGTCTTGAAGCGATCTTTCGAGTGACGTCAAGAAACTCCGGATCCAAACAGTGGTTTCGCCAAGAAATCATTTTTGGTGCAATTTTTGTTAAAAAGTAAGAAGGGGGGACCCTTTGATAAAATTTCGGGTTTTTGTCAAAAATTAAAAATCCCCAATTTTAATCAAATCCAACTAATTGACACACGAGGAACACAGATCTTCAATCCGCGTTCAAATTGGATTCTTCGTTCGGCCGCTATAGCCGTTCAAAGTGTGAAAAAATCGACTTTTTTCAAAAAATTTCATGGCGACTGGCTAACTTTTTTGCAATTTTCTCTGGAAGAAATTTTTTAACGGCAATCGTTTTATCTCGTTCTTCTGATGAAAAAAAAGGTAAAACACGCGTCTACGATGATTATTAAGAAAGTTGATTTTTTCGATTTTTTCCATTTTCGAGTTTTTTTTGCTGACGTGTCACAGCCTTAAAATTGACATTAGTTCCTGCGAAAGTACATTTTCTGAAGCGTCTTGAAGCGATCTTTCGAGTGACGTCAAGAAACTCCGGATCCAACCAGTGGTTTCGCCAAGAAATCATTTTTAGTGCAATTTTTATTAATAAGTAAGAAGGGGGGACCCTTGGATAAAATTTCGGGTTTTTGTCAAAAATTAAAAATCCCCAATTTTAATCAAATCCGACTAATTGACACACGAGGAACACAGATCTTCAATCCGCGTTCAAATTGGATTTTTCGTTCGGCCGCTATAGCCGTTCAAAGTGTGAAAAAATCGACTTTTTTCAAAAAATTTCATGGTGACTGGCTAACTTTTTTGCAATTTTCTCTGGATGAAATTTTTTAACGGCAATCGTTTTATCTCGTTCTTCTGATGAAAAAAAAGGTAAAACACAAGCGTCTACGATGATTATTAAGAAAGTTGATTTTTCGATTTTTTCCATTTTCGAGTTTTTTTGCTGACGCGTCACGGCCTTAAAATTGACATTAGTTCCTGCGAAAGTACATTTTCTGAAGCGTCTTGAAGCGATCTTTCGAGTGACGTCAAGAAACTCCGGATCCAACCAGTGGTTTCGCTAAGAAATCATTTTTAGTGCAATTTTTGTTAAAAAGTAAGAAGGGGGGACCCTTGGATAAAATTTCAGGTTTTTGTCAAAAATTAAAAATCCCCAATTTTAATCAAATCCAACTAATTGACACACGAGGAACACAGATCTTCAATCCGCGTTCAAATTGGATTCTTCGTTCGGCCGCTATAGCCGTTCAAAGTGTGAAAAAATCGACTTTTTTCAAAAAATGTCATGGTGACTGGCTAACTTTTTTGCAATTTTCTCTGGATGAAATTTTTTAACGGCAATCGTTTTATCTCGTTCTTCTGATGAAAAAAAAGGTAAAACACAAGCGTCTACGATGATTATTAAGAAAGTTGATTTTTTCGATTTTTTCCATTTTCGAGTTTTTTTGCTGACGCGTCACGGCCTTAATATTGACATTAGTTCCTGCGAAAGTACATTTTCTGAAGCGTCTTGAAGCGATCTTTCGAGTGACGTCAAGAAACTCGGGATCCAACCAGTGGTTTCGCCAAGAAATCATTTTTAGTGCAATATTTGTTAAAAAGTAAGAAGGGGGGACCCTTGGATAAAATTTCGGGTTTTTGTCAAAAATTAAAAATCCCCAATTTTAATCAAATCCGACTAATTGACACACGAGGAACACAGATCTTCAATCCGCGTTCAAATTGGATTCTTCGTTCGGCCGCTATAGCCGTTCAAAGTGTGAAAAAATCGACTTTTTTCAAAAAATGTCATGGTGACTGGCTAACTTTTTTGCAATTTTCTCTGGATGAAATTTTTTAACGGCAATCGTTTTATCTCGTTCTTCTGATGAAAAAAAAGGTAAAACACAAGCGTCTACGATGATTATTAAGAAAGTTGATTTTTTCGATTTTTTCCATTTTCGAGTTTTTTTGCTGACGCGTCACAGCCTTAAAATTGACATTTGTTCGTGCGAAATTACTTTTTCTGAAGCGTCTTGAAGCGATCTTTCGAGTGACGTCAAGAAACTCCGGATCCAACCAGTGGTTTCGCCAAGAAATCATTTTTAGTGCAATTTTTGTTAAAAAGTAAGAAGGGGGGACCCTTGGATAAAATTGCGGGTTTTTGTCAAAAATTAAAAATCCCCAATTTTATTCAAATCCAACTAATTGACACACGAGGAACAAAGATCTTCAATCCGCGTTCAAATTGGATTTTTCGTTCGGCCGCTATAGCCGTTCAAAGTGTGAAAAAATCGACTTTTTTCAAAAAATGTCATGGTGACTGGCTAACTTTTTTGCAATTTTCTCTGGATGAAATTTTTTAACGGCAATCGTTTTATCTCGTTCTTCTGATGAAAAAAAAGGTAAAACACAAGCGTCTACGATGATAATTAAGAAAGTTGATTTTTTCGATTGTTTCCATTTTCGAGTTTTTTTGCTGACGCGTCACGGCCTTAAAATTGACATTTGTTCCTGCGAAATTACTTTTTCTGAAGCGTCTTGAAGCGATCTTTCGAGTGACGTCAAGAAACTCCGGATCCAACCAGTGGTTTCGCCAAGAAATCATTTTTAGTGCAATTTTTGTTAAAAAGTAAGAAGGGGGGACCCTTGGATAAAATTGCGGGTTTTTGTCAAAAATTAAAAATCCCCAATTTTAATCAAATCTAACTAATTGACACACGAGGGACACAGATCTTCAATCCGCGTTCAAATTGGATTCTTCGTTCGGCCGCTATAGCCGTTCAAAGTGTGAAAAAATCGACTTTTTTCAAAAAATTTCATGGTGACTGGCTAACTTTTTTGCAATTTTCTCTGGATGAAATTTTTTAACGGCAATCGTTTTATCTCGTTCTTCTGATGAAAAAAAAGGTAAAACACAAGCGTCTACGATGATTATTAAGAAAGTTGATTTTTTCGATTTTTTCCATTTTCGAGTTTTTTTGCTGACGCGTCACGGCCTTAAAATTGACATTTGTTCCTGCGAAAGTACATTCTCTGAAGCGTCTTGAAGCGATCTTTCGAGTGACGTCAAGAAACTCGGGATCCAACATGTGGTTTCGCCAAGAAATCATTTTTAGTGCAATATTTGTTAAAAAGTAAGAAGGGGGGACCCTTGGACAAAATTTCGGGTTTTTGTCAAAAATTAAAAATCCCCAATTTTAATCAAATCCGACTAATTGACACACGAGGAACACAGATCTTCAATCCGCGTTCAAATTGGATTCTTCGTTCGGCCGCTATAGCCGTTCAAAGTGTGAAAAAATCGACTTTTTTCAAAAAATTTCATGGTGACTGGCTAACTTTTTTGCAATTTTCTCTGGATATAATTTTTTAACGGCAATCGTTTTATCTCGTTCTTCTGATGAAAAAAAAGGTAAAACACAAGCGTCTACGATGATTATTAAGAAAGTTGATTTTTTCGATTTTTTCCATTTTCGAGTTTTTTTGCTGACGCGTCACGGCCTTAAAATTGACATTAGTTCCTGCGAAAGTACATTCTCTGAAGCGTCTTGAAGCGATCTTTCGAGTGACGTCAAGAAACTCGGGATCCAACATGTGGTTTCGCCAAGAAATCATTTTTAGTGCAATATTTGTTAAAAAGTAAGAAGGGGGGACCCTTGGATAAAATTTCGGGTTTTTGTCAAAAATTAAAAATCCCCAATTTTAATCAAATCCGACTAATTGACACACGAGGAACACAGATCTTCAATCCGCGTTGAAATTGGATTCTTCGTTCGGCCGCTATAGCCGTTCAAAGTGTGAAAAAATCGACTTTTTTCAAAAAATTTCATGGTGACTGGCTAACTTTTTTGCAATTTTCTCTGGATATAATTTTTTAACGGCAATCGTTTTATCTCGTTCTTCTGATGAAAAAAAAGGTAAAACACAAGCGTCTACGATGATTATTAAGAAAGTTGATTTTTTCGATTTTTTCCATTTTCGAGTTTTTTTGCTGACGCGTCACGGCCTTAAAATTGACATTAGTTCCTGCGAAAGTACATTCTCTGAAGCGTCTTGAAGCGATCTTTCGAGTGACGTCAAGAAACTCGGGATCCAACATGTGGTTTCGCCAAGAAATCATTTTTAGTGCAATATTTGTTAAAAAGTAAGAAGGGGGGACCCTTGGACAAAATTTCGGGTTTTTGTCAAAAATTAAAAATCCCCAATTTTAATCAAATCCGACTAATTGACACACGAGGAACACAGATCTTCAATCCGCGTTCAAATTGGATTCTTCGTTCGGCCGCTATAGCCGTTCAAAGTGTGAAAAAATCGACTTTTTTCAAAAAATTTCATGGTGACTGGCTAACTTTTTTGCAATTTTCTCTGGATATAATTTTTTAACGGCAATCGTTTTATCTCGTTCTTCTGATGAAAAAAAAGGTAAAACACAAGCGTCTACGATGATTATTAAGAAAGTTGATTTTTTCGATATTTTCCATTTTCGAGTTTTTTTGCTGACGCGTCACGGCCTTAAAATTGACATTAGTTCCTGCGAAAGTACATTCTCTGAAGCGTCTTGAAGCGATCTTTCGAGTGACGTCAAGAAACTCGGGATCCAACCAGTGGTTTCGCCAAGAAATCATTTTTAGTGCAATATTTGTTAAAAAGTAAGAAGGGGGGACCCTTGGATAAAATTTCGGGTTTTTGTCAAAAATTAAAAATCCCCAATTTTAATCAAATCTAACTAATTGACACACGAGGGACACAGATCTTCAATCCGCGTTCAAATTGGATTCTTCGTTCGGCCGCTATAGCCGTTCAAAGTGTGAAAAAATCGACTTTTTTCAAAAAATTTCATGGTGACTGGCTAACTTTTTTGCAATTTTCTCTGGATGAAATTTTTTAACGGCAATCGTTTTATCTCGTTCTACTGATGAAAAAAAAGGTAAAACACAAGCGTCTACGATGATTATTAAGAAAGTTGATTTTATCGATTTTTTCCATTTTCGAGTTTTTTTGCTGACGCGTCACGGCCTTAAAATTGACATTAGTTCCTGCGAAAGTACATTTTCTGAAGGGTCTTGAAGCGATCTTTCGAGTGACGTCAAGAAACTCGGGATCCAACCAGTGGTTTCGCCAAGAAATCATTTTTAGTGCAATTTTTGTTAAAAAGTAAGAAGGGGGGACCCTTGGATAAAATTGCGGGTTTTTGTCAAAAATTAAAAATCCCCAATTTTAATCAAATCTAACTAATTGACACACGAGGGACACAGATCTTCAATCCGCGTTCAAATTGGATTCTTCGTTCGGCCGCTATAGCCGTTCAAAGTGTGAAAAAATCGACTTTTTTCAAAAAATTTCATGGTGACTGGCTAACTTTTTTGCAATTTTCTCTGGATGAAATTTTTTAACGGCAATCGTTTTATCTCGTTCTACTGATGAAAAAAAAGGTAAAACACAAGCGTCTACGATGATTATTAAGAAAGTTGATTTTATCGATTTTTTCCATTTTCGAGTTTTTTTGCTGACGCGTCACGGCCTTAAAATTGACATTAGTTCCTGCGAAAGTACATTTTCTGAAGCGTCTTGAAGCGATCTTTCGAGTGACGTCAAGAAACTCGGGATCCAACCAGTGGTTTCGCCAAGAAATCATTTTTAGTGCAATATTTGTTAAAAAGTAAGAAGGGGGGACCCTTGGATAAAATTTCGGGTTTTTGTCAAAAATTAAAAATCCCCAATTTTAATCAAATCCAACTAATTGACACACGAGGAACACAGATCTTCAATCCGCGTTCAAATTGGATTCTTCGTTCGGCCGCTATAGCCGTTCAAAGTGTGAAAAAATCGACTTTTTTCAAAAAATGTCATGGTGACTGGCTAACTTTTTTGCAATTTTCTCTGGATGAAATTTTTTAACGGCAATCGTTTTATCTCGTTCTTCCGATGAAAAAAAAGGTAAAACACAAGCGTCTACGATGATTATTAAGAAAGTTGATTTTTACGATTTTTTCCATTTTCGAGTTTTTTTTGCTGACGCGTCACGGCCTTAAAATTGACATTTCTTCCTACGAAATTACTTTTTCTGAAGCGTCTTGAAGCGATCTTTCGAGTGACGTCAAGAAACTCCGGATCCAACCAGTGGTTTCGCCAAGAAATCATTTTTAGTGCAATTTTTGTTAAAAAGAAAGAAGGGGGGACCCTTGGATAAAATTGCGGGTTTTTGTCAAAAATTAAAAATCCCCAATTTTAATCAAATCCAACTAATTGATACACGAGGAACACAGATCTTCAATCCGCGTTCAAATTGGATTCTTCGTTCGGCCGCTATAGCCGTTCAAAGTGTGAAAAAATCGACTTTTTTCAAAAAATTTCATGGTGACTGGCTAACTTTTTTGCAATTTTCTCTGGATGAAATTTTTTAACGGCAATCGTTTTATCTCGTTCTTCTGATGAAAAAAAAGGTAAAACACAAGCGTCTACGATGATTATTAAGAAAGTTGATTTTTTCGATTTTTTCCATTTTCGAGTTTTTTTGCTGACGCGTCACGGCCTTAAAATTGACATTTGTTCCTGCGAAAAAATATTTTCTGAAGCGTCTTGAAGCGATCTTTCGAGTGAAGTCAAGAAACTCCGGTTCCAACCAGTGGTTTCTTCAGGAAATCATTTTTAGTGCAATTTTTGTTAAAAAGTAAGAAGGGGGGACCCTAGGATAAAATTGCGGGTTTTTGTCAAAAATTAAAAATTCCCAATTTTAATCAAATCCGACTAATTGACACACGAGGAACACAGATCTTCAATCCGCGTTCAAATTGGATTCTTCGTTCGGCCGCTATAGCCGTTCAAAGTGTGAAAAAATCGACTTTTTTCAAAAAATTTCATGGTGACTGGCTAACTTTTTTGATATTTTCTCTGGATAAAATTTTTTAACGGCAATAGTTTTATCTCGTTCTTCTGATGAAAAAAAAGGTAAAACACAAGCGTCTACGATGATTATTAAGAAAGTTTATTTTTTCGATTTTTTCCATTTTCGAGTTTTTTTGCTGACGCGTCACGGCCTTAAAATTGACATTTGTTCCTGCGACAGTACTTTTTCTGAAGCGTCTTGAAGCGATCTTTCGAGTGACGTCAAGAAACTCCGGATCCAACCAGTGGTTTCGCCAACAAATCATTTTTAGTGCAATTTTTGTTAAAAAGTAAGAAGGGGGGACCCTTGGATAAAATTTCGGGTTTTTGTCAAAAATTAAAAATCCCCAATTTTAATCAAATCCGACTAATTGACACACGAGGAACACAGATCTTTAATCCGCGTTCAAATTGGATTCTTCGTTCGGCCGCTACAGCCGTTCAAAGTGTGAAAAAATCGACTTTTTTCAAAAAATTTCATGGTGACTGGCTAACTTTTTTGCAATTTTCTCTGGATATAATTTTTTAACGGCAATCGTTTTATCTCGTTCTTCTGATGAAAAAAAAGGTAAAACACAAGCGTCTACGATGATTATTAAGAAAGTTGATTTTTTCGATTTTTTCCATTTTCGAGTTTTTTTGCTGACGCGTCAAGGCCTTAAAATTGACATTAGTTCCTGCGAAAGTACATTTTCTGAAGGGTCTTGAAGCGATCTTTCGAGTGACGTCAAGAAACTCGGGATCCAACCAGTGGTTTCGCCAAGAAATCATTTTTAGTGCAATTTTTGTTAAAAAGTAAGAAGGGGGGACCCTTGGATAAAATTGCGGGTTTTTGTCAAAAATTAAAAATCCCCAATTTTAATCAAATCTAACTAATTGACACACGAGGGACACAGATCTTCAATCCGCGTTCAAATTGGATTCTTCGTTCGGCCGCTACAGCCGTTCAAAGTGTGAAAAAATCGACTTTTTTCAAAAAAATTCATGGTGACTGGCTAACTTTTTTGATATTTTCTCTGGATAAAATTTTTTAACGGCAATAGTTTTATCTCGTTCTTCTGATGAAAAAAAAGGTAAAACACAAGCGTCTACGATGATTATTAAGAAAGTTTATTTTTTCGATTTTTTCCATTTTCGAGTTTTTTTGCTGACGCGTCACGGCCTTAAAATTGACATTTGTTCCTGCGACAGTACTTTTTCTGAAGCGTCTTGAAGCGATCTTTCGAGTGACGTCAAGAAACTCCGGATCCAACCAGTGGTTTCGCCAACAAATCATTTTTAGTGCAATTTTTGTTAAAAAGTAAGAAGGGGGGACCCTAGGATAAAATTGCGGGTTTTTGTCAAAAATTAAAAATTTCCAATTTTAATCAAATCCGACTAATTGACACACGAGGAACACAGATCTTCAATCCGCGTTCAAATTGGATTCTTCGTTCGGCCGCTATAGCCGTTCAAAGTGTGAAAAAATCGACTTTTTTCAAAAAATTTCATGGTGACTGGCCAACTTTTTTGCAATTTTCTCTGGATGAAATTTTTAACGGCAATCGTTTTATCTCGTTCTTCTGATGAAAAAAAAGGTAAAACACAAGCGTCTACGATGATTTTTATGAAAGTTGATTTTTTCAATTTTTTCCATTTTCGAGTTTTTTTGCTGACGCGTCACGGCCTTAAAATTGACATTTGTTCCTGCGAAAAAAACATTTTCTGAAGCGTCTTGAAGCGATCTTTCGAGTGACGTCAAGAAACTCCGGATCCAACTAGTGGTTTCTTCAGGAAATCATTTTTAGTGCAATTTTTGTTAAAAAGTAAGAAGGGGGGACCCTTGGATAAAATTTCGGGTTTTTGTCAAAAATTAAAAATCCCCAATTTTAATCAAATCCGACTAATTGACACACGAGGAACACAGATCTTCAATCCGCGTTCAAATTGGATTCTTCGTTCGGCCGCTATAGCCGTTCAAAGTGTGAAAAAATCGACTTTTTTCAAAAAAATTTATGGTGACTGGCTAACTTTTTTGCAATTTTCTCAGGATGGAATTTTTTAACGGCAATCGTTTTATCTCGTTCTTCTGATGAAAAAAAAGGTAAAACACAAGCGTCTACGATGATTATTAAGAAAGTTGATTTTTTCGATTTTTTCCATTTTCGAGTTTTTTTGCTGACGCGTCACGGCCTTAAAATTGACATTTGTTTCTGCGAAAGTACATTTTCGGAAGCGTCTTGAAGCGATCTTTCGAGTGACGTCAAGAAACTCCGGATCCAACCAGTGGTTTCGCCAAGAAATCATTTTTAGTGCAATATTTGTTAAAAAGTAAGAAGGGGGGACCCTTGGATAAAATTTCGGGTTTTTGTCAAAAATTAAAAATCCCCAATTTTAATCAAATCCGACTAATTGACACACGAGGAACACAGATCTTCAATCCGCGTTCAAATTGGATTCTTCGTTCGGCCGCTACAGCCGTTCAAAGTGTGAAAAAATCGACTTTTTTCAAAAAATTTCATGGTGACTGGCTAACTTTTTTGCAATTTTCTCTGGATGAAATTTTTTAACGGCAATCGTTTTATCTCGTTCTTCTGATGAAAAAAAAGGTAAAACACAAGCGTCTACGATGATTATTAAGAAAGTTGATTTTTTCGATTTTTTCCATTTTCGAGTTTTTTTGCTGACGCGTGACGGCCTTAAAATTGACATTAGTTCCTGCGAAAGTACATTTTCTGAAGCGCCTTGAAGCAATCATTCGAGTGACGTCAAGAAACTCCGGATCCAACCAGTAGTTTCGCCAAGAAATCATTTTTAGTGCAATTTTTGTTAAAAAGTAAGAAGGGGGGACCCTTGGATAAAATTTCGGGTTTTTGTCAAAAATTAAAAATCCCCAATTTTAATCAAATCCGACTAATTGACACACGAGGAACACAGATCTTCAATCCGCGTTCAAATTGGATTCTTCGTTCGGCCGCTATAGCCGTTCAAAGTGTGAAAAAATCGACTTTTTTCAAAAAATTTCATGGTGACTGGCTAACTTTTTTGCAATTTTCTCAGGATGAAATTTTTTAACGGCAATCGTTTTATCTCGTTCTTCTGATGAAAAAAAAGGTAAAACACAAGCGTCTACGATGATTTTTATGAAAGTTGATTTTTTCAATTCTTTCCATTTTCGAGTTTTTTTGCTGACGCGTAACGGCCTTAAAATTGACATTTGTTCCTGCGAAAAAACATTTTCTGAAGCGTCTTGAAGCGATCTTTCGAGTGACGTCAAGAAACTCCGGATCCAACCAGTGGTTTCTTCAGGAAATCATTTTTAGTGCAATTTTTGTTAAAAAGTAAGAAGGGGGGACCCTTGGATAAAATTGCGGATTTTTGTCAAAAATTAAAAATCCCCAATTTTAATCAAATCCGACTAATTGACACACAAGGAACACAGATCTTCAATCCGCGTTCAAATTGGATTCTTCGTTCGGCCGCTATAGCCGTTCAAAGTGTGAAAAAATCGACTTTTTTCAAAAAAATTTATGGTGACTGGCTAACTTTTTTGCAATTTTCTCAGGATGGAATTTTTTAACGGCAATCGTTTTATCTCGTTCTTCTGATGAAAAAAAAGGTAAAACACAAGCGTCTACGATGATTATTAAGAAAGTTGATTTTTTCGATTTTTTCCATTTTCGAGTTTTTTTGCTGACGCGTCACGGCCTTAAAATTGACATTTTTTCCTGCGAAAGTACATTTTCGGAAGCGTCTTGAAGCGATCTTTCGAGTGACGTCAAGAAACTCCGGATCCAACCAGTGGTTTCGCCAAGAAATCATTTTTAGTGCAATATTTGTTAAAAAGTAAGAAGGGGGGACCCTTGGATAAAATTTCGGGTTTTTGTCAAAAATTAAAAATCCCCAATTTTAATCAAATCCGACTAATTGACACACGAGGAACACAGATCTTCAATCCGCGTTCAAATTGGATTCTTCGTTCGGCCGCTATAGCCGTTCAAAGTGTGAAAAAATCGACTTTTTTCAAAAAATTTCATGGTGACTGGCTAACTTTTTTGCAATTTTCTCTGGATGAAATTTTTTAACGGCAATCGTTTTATCTCGTTCTTCTGATGAAAAAAAAGGTAAAACACAAGCGTCTACGATGATTTTTATGAAAGTTGATTTTTTCAATTTTTTCCATTTTCGAGTTTTTTTGCTGACGCGTAACGGCCTTAAAATTGACATTTGTTCCTGCGAAAAAACATTTTCTGAAGCGTCTTGAAGCGATCTTTCGAGTGACGTCAAGAAACTCCGGATCCAACCAGTGGTTTCTTCAGGAAATCATTTTTAGTGCAATTTTTGTTAAAAAGTAAGCAGGGGGGTCCCTTGGATAAAATTTCAGGTTTTTGTCAAAAATTAAAAATCCCCAATTTTAATCAAATCCGACTAATTGACACACGAGGAACACAGATCTTCAATCCGCGTTCAAATTGGATTCTTCGTTCGGCCGCTACAGCCGTTCAAAGTGTGAAAAAATCGACTTTTTTCAAAAAATTTCATGGTGACTGGCTAACTTTTTTGCAATTTTCTCTGGATGAAATTTTTTAACGGCAATCGTTTTATCTCGTTCTTCTGATGAAAAAAAAGGTAAAACACAAGCGTCTACGATGATTTTTATGAGAGTTGATTTTTTCAATTTTTTCCATTTTCGAGTTTTTTTGCTGACGCGTCACGGCCTTAAAATTGACATTTGTTCCTGCGAAAAAAACATTTTCTGAAGCGTCTTGAAGCGATCTTTCGAGTGACGTCAAGAAACTCCGGATCCAACCAGTGGTTTCTTCAGGAAATCATTTTTAGTGCAATTTTTGTTAAAAAGTAAGAAGGGGGGACCCTTGGATAAAATTTCGGGTTTTTGTCAAAAATTAAAAATCCCCAATTTTAATCAAATCCGACTAATTGACACACGAGGAACACAGATCTTCAATCCGCGTTCAAATTGGATTCTTCGTTCGGCCGCTATAGCCGTTCAAAGTGTGAAAAAATCGACTTTTTTCAAAAAAATTTATGGTGACTGGCTAACTTTTTTGCAATTTTCTCTGGATGAAATTTTTTAACGGCAATCGTTTTATCTCGTTCTTCTGATGAAAAAAAAGGTAAAACACAAGCGTCTACGATGATTTTTATGAAAGTTGATTTTTTCAATTTTTTCCATTTTCGAGTTTATTTGCTGACGCGTCACGGCCTTAAAATTGACATTTGTTCCTGCGAAAAAAAACATTTTCTGAAGCGTCTTGAAGCGATCTTTCGAGTGACGTCAAGAAACTCCGGATCCAACCAGTGGTTTCTTCAGGAAATCATTTTTAGTGCAATTTTTGTTAAAAAGTAAGAAGGGGGGACCCTTGGATAAAATTTCGGGTTTTTGTCAAAAATTAAAAATCCCCAATTTTAATCAAATCCGACTAATTGACACACGAGGAACACAGATCTTCAATCCGCGTTCAAATTGGATTCTTCGTTCGGCCGCTATAGCCGTTCAAAGTGTGAAAAAATCGACTTTTTTCAAAAAAATTTATGGTGACTGGCTAACTTTTTTGCAATTTTCTCAGGATGGAATTTTTTAACGGCAATCGTTTTATCTCGTTCTTCTGATGAAAAAAAAGGTAAAACACAAGCGTCTACGATGATTATTAAGAAAGTTGATTTTTTCGATTTTTTCCATTTTCGAGTTTTTTTGCTGACACGTCACGGCCTTAAAATTGACATTTGTTCCTGCGAAAGTACATTTTCGGAAGCGTCTTGAAGCGATCTTTCGAGTGACGTCAAGAAACTCCGGATCCAACCAGTGGTTTCGCCAAGAAATCATTTTTAGTGCAATATTTGTTAAAAAGTAAGAAGGGGGGACCCTTGGATAAAATTTCGGGTTTTTGTCAAAAATTAAAAATCCCCAATTTTAATCAAATCCGACTAATTGACACACGAGGAACACAGATCTTCAATCCGCGTTCAAATTGGATTCTTCGTTCGGCCGCTACAGCCGTTCAAAGTGTGAAAAAATCGACTTTTTTCAAAAAATTTCATGGTGACTGGCTAACTTTTTTGCAATTTTCTCTGGATGAAATTTTTTAACGGCAATCGTTTTATCTCGTTCTTCTGATGAAAAAAAAGGTAAAACACAAGCGTCTACGATGATTATTAAGAAAGTTGATTTTTTCGATTTTTTCCATTTTCGAGTTTTTTTGCTGACGCGTGACGGCCTTAAAATTGACATTAGTTCCTGCGAAAGTACATTTTCTGAAGCGCCTTGAAGCAATCATTCGAGTGACGTCAAGAAACTCCGGATCCAACCAGTAGTTTCGCCAAGAAATCATTTTTAGTGCAATTTTTGTTAAAAAGTAAGAAGGGGGGACCCTTGGATAAAATTTCGGGTTTTTGTCAAAAATTAAAAATCCCCAATTTTAATCAAATCCGACTAATTGATACACGAGGAACACAGATCTTCAATCCGCGTTCAAATTGGATTCTTCGTTCGGCCGCTATAGCCGTTCAAAGTGTGAAAAAATCGACTTTTTTCAAAAAATTTCATGGTGACTGGCTAACTTTTTTGCAATTTTCTCTGGATGAAATTTTTTAACGGCAATCGTTTTATCTCGTTCTTCTGATGAAAAAAAAGGTAAAACACAAGCGTCTACGATGATTTTTATGAAAGTTGATTTTTTCAATTTTTTCCATTTTCGAGTTTTTTTGCTGACGCGTAACGGCCTTAAAATTGACATTTGTTCCTGCGAAAAAACATTTTCTGAAGCGTCTTGAAGCGATCTTTCGGGTGACGTCAAGAAACTCCGGATCCAACCAGTGGTTTCTTCAGGAAATCATTTTTAGTGCAATTTTTGTTAAAAAGTAAGAAGGGGGGACCCTTGGATAAAATTGCGGATTTTTGTCAAAAATTAAAAATCCCCAATTTTAATCAAATCCGACTAATTGACACACGAGGAACACAGATCTTCAATCCGCGTTCAAATTGGATTCTTCGTTCGGCCGCTATAGCCGTTCAAAGTGTGAAAAAATCGACTTTTTTCAAAAAATTTCATGGTGACTGGCTAACTTTTTTGCAATTTTCTCTGGATGAAATTTTTTAACGGCAATCGTTTTATCTCGTTCTTCTGATGAAACAAAAGGTAAAACACAAGCGTCTACAATGATTATTAAGAAAGTTGATTTTTTCGATTTTTTCCATTTTCGAGTTTTTTTGCTGACGCGTCACGGCCTTAAAATTGACATTTGTTCCTGCGAAATTACTTTTTCTGAAGCGTCTTGAAGCGATCTTTCGAGTGACGTCAAGAAACTCCGGATCCAACCAGTGGTTTCGCCAAGAAATCATTTTTAGTGCAATTTTTGTTAAAAAGTAAGAAGGGGGGACCCTTGGATAAAATTGCGGGTTTTTGTCAAAAATTAAAAATCCCCAATTTTAATCAAATCCAACTAATTGACACACGAGGAACACAGATCTTCAATCCGCGTTCAAATTGGATTCTTCGTTCGGCCGCTATAGCCGTTCAAAGTGTGAAAAAATCGACTTTTTTCAAAAAATTTCATGGTGACTGGCTAACTTTTTTGCAATTTTCTCCGGATGAAATTTTTTAACTGCAATCGTTTTATCTCGTTCTTCTGATGAAAAAAAGGTAAAACACAAGCGTCTACGATGATTATTAAGAAAGTTGATTTTTTCGATTTTTTCCATTTTCGAGTTTTTTTGCTGACGCGTCACGGCCTTAAAATTGACATTTGTTCCTGCGAAAAAACATTTTCTGAAGCGTCTTGAAGCGATCTTTCGAGTGACGTCAAGAAACTCCGGTTCCAACCAGTGGTTTCTTCAGGAAATCATTTTTAGTGCAATTTTTGTTAAAAAGTAAGAAGGGGGGACCCTTGGATAAAATTTCGGGTTTTTGTCAAAAATTAAAAATCCCCAATTTTAATTAAATCCGACTAATTGACACACGAGGAACACAGATCTTCAATCCGCGTTCAAATTGGATTCTTCGTTCGGCCGCTACAGCCGTTCAAAGTGTGAAAAAATCGACTTTTTTCAAAAAATTTCATGGTGACTGGCTAACTTTTTTGCAATTTTCTCTGGATGAAATTTTTTAACGGCAATCGTTTTATCTCGTTCTTCTGATGAAAAAAAGGTAAAACACAAGCGTCTGCGACTATTATTAAGAAAGTTGATTTTTTCGATTTTTTCCATTTTCGAGTTTTTTTGCTGACGCGTCACGGCCTTAAAATTGACATTTGTTCCTGCGAAAGTACATTTTCTGAAGCGTCTTGAAGCGATCTTTCGAGTGACGTCAAGAAACTCCGTATCCATTCATAAATCATTTTTAGTGCAATTTTTGTTAAAAAGTAAGAAGGGGGATTTTTTCTTTATCAACAGAAGGAGACAAATCGATTGGAGTAATCAAATTTCAGCTAGCTGTTGAAATAAAAAAGTTGAAAATTTGAAAAACTCACTTTTGCTAAAAAATTGCATTCAAATTGATTTATTGAAAAAACCGCCGGTTAGATTCGGGATTTCTGAACGTCATTCGAAAGATCTCACTAAGACGCTTCAGAAAAAGTATTTGCCAAAGAACAAATGTCAATATCAACCGCGTGACGCGCTCGCAAAGAAAATTTTAAAATGGAAAAAAATAATTGAACTTTTGAGTCTATATTAATAAAATACAAAATAACACGTAGCAAATCAAATACCTAAAATAACGATACCAACTAAAGCACTCGCTACAGGCAAATTTATAGGCGACGAATTGAACTAGGAACTAGTTGAAAACGTAAGAGCAACTACGTACATTCGCAAATTTGAAAATAGGCATGACTGATATTTGAAAAACTTAGGAGCCACCAAGTGCCTTTGAAAAAGAGAGCCACTGGTTGAAATATCGTAATCATTGGTTTATTAGTCAAACCACAACCCTTACGCAACTATTTTTCAGCTAGATTAACCTCATCCCGTAAGAAGTGTCGCCCAACATGGGGTCACTTGTTGGGGGGTCGGATTTGAAAGTGATTATCCATAGGATGCAGCTTGACTTATAAGTTATATTTTAGAAAAAGTAAAAAAAAACGATTTCTTAAATACTTATATTTTTCAAGTACGGCAATTATTCAGACTTTAATTACTCCTACCATCATTTCATTCATACCGAATACAAAACGGTGTCAATTATTGACTTGTTTAGAATAATTCATAATTTAACAGACAATACCAACTTACTAAATTTAATCGATCCGAATATACCCAGAAATGGTCATAAGCAAACGTTTCACTATAAAACGCCACATACGAATCATTATTTGTAGTCTCTCTTATACAAAATGGTCCGTTATTGTCAGTGTCGATATTTATAGTTACAATTTTAACGTGTATTTAAATGATTTAATGTTATGCTTACTGTATTTTCCGTTTTATTTTTGAATATAATGAATTTGTCAGATTTAAGACTACTAGAGTTTGATCAATGGATCTTTGCGTGCACGTCACAGATGGCCGAACCTAGTTCCGACAAGATTTTCATGTGTTTACTCCCTCTATGATAAGTTATATTAGACGCAATAATATGTGTACGAATGTCGTTCAAGGCAAGGACGTACGGCACTCGGTAAAACCATGCATTGAACAAAGACAAAACATTGGTGCGTAAGTCATTTGGTTATTCGTAACTGCATTGGTGGCGCAATAAGCAGTTTTTTCTGTTTTGTGTTCGTTTTGCATATTTGATCGATTTTACAACCTGCACAGTACATTTTTAGTCGTACCATAAACACGCTGTGATAAGCATTTTTTCGTAATATATAAAAACAGTTCTTTTTAGAACTTTTATAACAATTAGCGAAATCGCTTGGCCTAACATTAAAATGCCAGGTAAACGTCTAAATTCTCAGGCGCGGAATCTCGTGGTCAATCTTATGGCCTATTTTACAGCAGAAAAGGAAAAAAAAACTGTCCTCTAATTTCGCCGAATGCTGTGCAAGAGGTAATTTCTTTCTTTGTTGTCTAATTACCTGGTTATTAATATTACATCGTTTCATGGAGCATTGCTGATGCTTTAAAAATAAGTTATCTCCAGTATTAAAATTGCGAGTGAGAGAAATCAGTCACTTTCTACCCCTGGAAAATCTTGACCCTGAAAGAAATCAAAAACTCAAGACTTAGGCGAAGGTGCCAAAACGGGAACAAAACGTTAAATGATATGATTGGCATGCTGACATACACAACTAATAACTAATTTCCGGCAACAGGAACGAAAAGCTTGGTATATTTTCGTTATACGTTCCCGGTTTGTTATGAAGCCGCCTTAACAGGTTTCTCAGATCATCACGTTGTAGCTTGCGCTTCTCGCTACAACTCCGTAGAGATCTGTTACTCCTCGCGTCCAGAGATTTACTGACGTTTAAAACGTCAAAATTATGAAGGAATGTTGGGCTGATAACGAATTTGGTTTGTTTACCTTCCGGCAAATGCGGCCCGACAGATCAAGCGTTTCGTATTCAGTCACTACACATGCATATTCGCGTATATATCTCATACTGCCGTTTTAATGGTTTACATTGTGGGCTCAGATTAATTTCAGTTTGTTGTTTATTTTTTTCCGATGCGCAATTTGTTTCGACTATGCCACTGGTGGAATCCCTAGCGTTGATTGTATCGAACAACTATCAGTAGTGACGTGCACGCAAAGATCCATTGATCCAAGTATAGTAATAAGACATTTTTGTCCTGTTGAGAAATAAATCAATAAATAAATGATTATTATAAAAGTCGGAATGTGAAACATATCTCCAAAAAGGGCATGTTTGTGAAAATATTAATTTATAAATGATTACGTTCATATAGAAATGATAGCTTTACTTGATATAGATTATATAGTGCCCTCTATATTATCAACAGTAATATAACGAGTGCCTATGATTTTGCCGGCAATTATTAGCGGCAGGATCACGATTGCTTGTTGCGACGAAAATCGGCACGACTGCGAAGCAGGAGTGCCGATTTTCTAGAAGCAACAAGCAAGAGTGATCCAGACGCTAATAATTGCCTAGGAAAAATCAGTCACGAGTTAGATTCGGGAAGACAATTGGCCGAACAGAAAGTTCACACTTCTTAATTTGAAAAATTAAATTTAGTGACACCAAGTATCAGACGTGTATTTATCTGCGCCACAATAATTGTAGTAAAAATGAGCTTACCAAGATTTTGAGAAATGCCTATGAATACTATTACTGATGAAAGCACTAACACTTCACCCGAAAATACAAACAGATCGAATTCAGGAGCAAACTGCTTAAAAGTCCGGCAATAACTGACGTTTTATACGCTATAGAAAATGAACCAATGCGTTGCTAGGCAATACCAACATGAGAGATTATCTGATTAGATACGACCCAGGGTAAATTGCCATGCATAACATGGAGCGTGGTCTGTTACGCATCGTAATTAGAATTTTATTGGATCATCTCATCAACGTTATTCGATTTCATTGGTTAGTAAGTAAATGAGGGCAATTGTCAGTATAATACCTGACTTTCTGTTTTGGAAAGCATAGTAGTATATATTTCTGTATTTTGTGTGGACACCTAATGGTTAATTTTCTTAATCATTCAAACTTCAAGAAAATTGAAAATAAATTTCTGTAAACACAATTTGCGTACAGTGTCGTGACTCGAGAAAACGCCGAGCAAATCAATACTTTTTTCAGAGTTCTATCTTTAGTCGCCATTTAGAAATCGTTATATAACTTCACAACCCGATTTACAGATGGCGCATTGTATGACATTCTAGTATCTGGTAGATGGTTGTAGTGGTTCAACGCCGGGCGTAATAAAATTGATTTATGGTGAAAATGCAATTCATTTCACTCAAAAATTTACGACGCACGTATAACAAACAACGCCTATATAAATGTTGTAAATGGGAAAATGGGCAATAAATTATTAAATTTTGCAAAATAATCGACGGTTAATATCGTTTCTCCATTTTATGAGGATATGCAGAAGCATAATTTATATTTGCATTATAAAATTCATATTTGTAATGAATATATATTTTCTAATCAAGGTATTAAAAATAATTCGTGGAATCTGCAGTATAGGAAAACATGTTTACAAATAATACATTATTAAAAGTTTAATAATAGAGTTTCACGAGTGCCCCACAATGCCTCTTATTAAATATACTATTTTTTTCTCCTTTGGTTTTAGAGATAAGGATTTATTATTAAAATAAAATATATACTTTAAACATAGTGAATTTCATCTGCAACATGTGGTAGCACTGAAAAACATTTTTTTTTTATTTTAAGCGGATTTAATATTTGTATTTCTGCGGCGATTTCAATAGTGTATTTAAAACATGATAAATCTCAAATATTACTAGTACACCTCCAGACATAAGGGAAGTTTCCAATGATGCGATAAACAAACTACTTCCAAGTAATTTGAAACCACTTTTTGCATGGTTCGATCACCAGCAATTATTTGTCGCAATTGTTCCCAGATGATAAGCTGCGCCGTGATTTAGTGGAATTATCATGCCAATGACTGATTCGCCATTTTGGCCTTGCTTCCAAGGGTCGAGGGAAATTAAAATCGAAAAAGTAATATGGCGGGTGACGATATCGATGTCGCCTCCGACGAGACAATATCAGAGAATAAAGTATGTACTAACAAACATTGCAAAAAAAACGGTAATTCATGAGCTAGTGAAGTGTAGTGTATGTGATGCGCCATTCCACCCTCGATGTTTTAGCAAGGGAAAAAAGGACTCGCAACCTTATCACATCTGTACACTTGAAGATAACACCAACGCTGCACTAATCTAAAACCAAAAAGTATAAATATCATGTTAATAATGTCCAAAATGGCCACCACAGAGAAAAGTTCGTGTGATAAAAATAGTGAAAACAAAGTCTGTACTTACAAATATTGTAATAGAGTCATCATCCATGATAGTGTGGAGTGCCTAATATGCAATGCACCATTCCATCCTGGATGTATTCCTAAAGGGAGACAATATTTACAAGCAAACCACACTTGCACCATAACCGCTACTGATGATTAAGGTAACAACTTAGCTTATAATTCTCTACTTAAACAATATCAGGACTTAACTAAATTCACAACCCATCTCGACTAAACAATACATATGTTAAAAATCAACAATGATTTGTTGATATTGAATAATAGGAGTAAATATTTATTAGATGAAATTACGTCAGTACTCAACCAAATAAATTTTATAAAAAATATAATTTTGCCTTATTGCTTTAACCATTTAAGGTAAAAACTTATATTTTTATGTTATAGAGGGTTAAAGTTCCAAAATGTATCACGCCTCAACCATCAATCAATAAAATTTTAGGTAAATAAGCATTTCAAGCCCTCACCTATTTGCATAAAATACAATTCATTTTAATATTTTCCTGAAACTATAAATGAAGTAAATACTGAACAGAGGAATAATATTTAAACAATTTCAAATTATTATCAGCCCAAGCTTGAAGAAATTATTTGTACCTATTTTTCAATATTAAAAATACAATTACGCATTTTTACTTCACTTTAAACATCGATACAAACGAGAATTGTAGTTCTACTTTAGAAACGCCCTCGCGTTTATCGCTGCATATTATATAATGCTCCGAGTTAAATTCTATGTTATTATAGTGGAAATAAAGGCACGCGCATTGTAATCAACGTCAGACCGTAAAGGTACAATTTCCCCTATGGAAAATTTAAAGGGCTCTGCACTATTTATCACTTCCAGGAATTGTGGGGTAATTCGCCACCGCTGTAATGTCCAGTTTGATTTCGGAGGGTGTCCCCGTTAATGATACGACGAAAGAGAGGTCTTTGTTTGGCCGATGATGTCGAACTTTGTTATTACGGTAATTTGGCTGAACGGTGAATACTTATTTTAAAGTGATGCCGTGTTTGAGGGGGAGAATTGAGAAGTGACTTTAATCATTCACGAGTATTTCATGCGCCAGATGGATTATTGCGAAAGGTGTTGATACCACTAAATTTAAAATGTAAGTATGCCTTAATCTTTCACGTGCCCTCTCTTGTTTATACAGGGTGTCTCGTTTCAAGTGTGCCAAATGAAATAGGAAGTAGATAATGTTATTCTCAACAGAAAAGCTCAAATGAACATTGCCCGATTTCTTACCGTTATAGAGATAATCAATCTGAGACCTGCACAGGTAATTGAACACATTTCAATGCCCTTTTGGTGGATAGAGTTGACATATTTCATCCAACTCGGTTCCCATTGCCAAAGTTGGGCGTTTTTTGCCCAAAAACGTGTTTTTTTTGTTTGGGTCTTGAAGGGTTCGAGAGGGATCATTCCAATCTGAGTTTATTTCCTTAAAGTAGGGCCAACATGGGATTTTTTCCCGAAAGAATCATCAAATTTGGTTGAAAAGTCACTGAGTTATGTGCGAAAAACCTCAAAATGCACTTTTTTCCAAACACCCATAACTTGGTGCCAAATTGTCGTAGGAACTTCGTTCTTGTAGTCCTGCATAGGTAATTTATCAAATTTTAATGCCTTTATGATGGATTGAGTCGACAAAATTTTCCCAACTCCGTAGACATCGTCAAAGTTGGACAAGGTTTTCAGAAAAACTTTTTTTTTCACAGGGGCGCTTGAAGAGGGCGGAATGGGTTACGCTTAAGTTTGCATGCATGACTTTGAAGAAGACACTTCAAAGTTTTTCGCCCTCAAAGATTCATCAAAATCGATAGAAAATACACCGAGTTATGGCGGTTTGAAAATGGTCGAAACTTCACTCATTTCAAGTGTTTAATTTTTTTCCTTCAGTATATATGCACAGTCAGAGAAAATACAAATGGGAAACTCGCTCGGCGAGGGAATGCTGCCGCATGTCGGTGCTTAGTTCGGTCGAAACCGGTCAGTCCCTGCTTAAAATCCATTTATGAGGTAATAAAAGGGTATCCCGATATAAGATGGTTAAAATGCCACCCGACACGGATTTTTAAATAAATATGAAAATATCATTAGTTGTGACCTTAACCAAAATAGTCGTAAGCCGTATATCAAAAAAAACGGCGACATGACCCGGGAAGCCCCAAAATACGATCTTTTCAAATAATTTTTTTTTAACCACTAAAAAAAATCTGAAAAAATCACATGTATTATTGATCAAAATACCAAATTAGATAAATTTTTCAAGGTCATTTTATATTTTTATAAATTTATCAACAATTGATATAAATTTAGGATAGATTGAAATATATAGGGTTATTCACGCTATACGGCACGGAATATTGTGGCCAAAATACGTGACTTTCAAAAAATTTGACTTTTAGGATATATAGGGGTCTATTATGGTTACTTTTTACAATTAATTTCATATTATACAGGGTGTTCCAAACGCCCTAAAATATCAAAGTTGTGTTTTTTTTAATGGAACACCCTGTATTTTAGTAAAACCTTTAATAAAATTTGATTAAAACCAAAACCTTGGATTTTATTGCAAAAATTTTGTGTTCAAGGTCCAAAACCATGAATTCTATGGTCCAAATTTGAGATTTTACATGACATTCCTAGTTTATAATCCAAATTTTTGATTTTAGGACTCAAATTCTGCGTTTAAGGGTCAAAAACTTGGATTTTATGTTCCAAATGCCTGATTTTAAATGCAATTGATCAATTGAATCCAAATATTGGATTTTGGATCTCAAGTTCTGCGTTTAGGGACCAGAAACTTGGATTTAAAGTTTCAAATTAGAGATTTTACATATAATTATCAAATTAAAATACAAACTTTGGATTTGAACAAAGAACAAAGTTTGCGTTTAAAAACCATGGATTCTATGGTCCAAATTCGAGATGTTTATTGAAATTCTTGTATTAGAATCCAAATTTTTAATTTTAAGTCTCAAATTCTGCGTTTAGGGGCCAAAAACTTGGATTGAATATTTCAAATTTCGGATTTTACATATAATTATCAAATTAAAATCCAAATTTATAATTTTTGGTCACAAATTATGCGTTTAAGATCCAAAACCATGGTTCAAATTGGAGAATTTTCATGAAATTCTTGGATTAGAATCCAGAATCAGTACAAAGTATTGTACTCAGCAAATAGATTTCTTTTAGATTGTTGACCTGTATATTCGATTTTTTTTTTGTCTAAATTTTTGATTATTAGGCCCAAACATCATTTATTTTGGCCCAAATTTAATTGGTAAAATTTTCGACTGTTTAGTCTGCATTTTTTATTTTTCCAGGCGAATTTTTAATTTTTAAATTTTTGACCCGTATTTTCGATATTTTTGGTCAAAATATTTTATCTTTGTATTTTTGATTTTTTTAAAATATTGTAAATATTGTAAATATTCTTTATTTTGACCTCAATTTTCGATTTAATTGTTCAAATTTTTGATTCTTTGGTCCCCATTTTTTATTTTTCGGACCGAAATTTTAATTCTAGTTTAAAATTTTCGATTTGATTTTGATTAAAATATCTATAACCTGTATTATTGATTTATATGCGAGATTTTTTTAATTTTTTCCGGTATTTTCGAGTATTATTTGTTGAAATTTTCGATTTTTCAGCCTGAATTTGTTATCTTTAGGGGCGAATTTTCTATCTAATGTCTAAATTTTCGCCTTTCCGGCCTACATTACAAATTTATATTATTATTTTTTTAATCTTTTGACCTAGATTTTTCGATTTTTTGGTCCGCATTTTTGATTTTTCGTTTAGTCTGCGTTTATTATCTTTAGGTCCGAGTTTTCAATGTTTTGTTTAAATTTTCGACTTTTTGGCCAACATTGTGGATTTTTATTTTCTTTTATCTTTTGCCATAAAATTTTCTTTATTTGCCTGTTAAAATTTTTCTTTCCTTGGTCCACCATTTTTATTTTTATGCCAGAATTTTAGATATTTGGTCTTAATTTTGTATCGAATGTTTTAGATTTAAAGTCTGTTTTTTATCCAATATTTTAGATTTTTTAACTTGGATTATTGATTTCATTTCGTGTTTTTTTTTTTTTGGCTATTATTTTCGAATTTCTTATCAGAAACTTATTTTTGGCAAATTATTTTGCTTCTACCCAAGTTTTTAATTTTTTGTCTACGTTTTTTATTTTTAGATTAGGATTCTTGATTCTTTAGCCCATATTTTACATTTCTGTATTTTCGATTTTTTTTGTTCTTTTTATTTTTCATTAAGTTGACCAAAATATTCGATTGGTTTGTAGAAATGATCGATTTTTTGTCTGCACACGCCCGAGTTTTCGATGTTTTGTCTAAATTTTCACCTTATTAGGCCCTACTTTTTTGGTCTATATTTTGTATTTTCGATTGTTTTGGTTTCAATTTTAGTCGACTTAAATTTTCGATTTGTTTGTTAAAAATCTTGATATTTTGGTCTACCACTTTGATTTTTGGGTACGAATTTTAGATTTTAGCTCTTATTTTTTTATTTTTTTGTCCCATATTCTAGATTTTCTTAACTTGAATTATTGAGTTTATTGTGCGATTTTTTTTAAATTTTAATTTTTGCCATTATTTTCGAATTTCTTGTTGGAACTTATTTTAAGCTAAAAAGAGTTATATTTGGTGCTGAAAATGGCAAATGATTTTTCTGTTGCTTGTATTTTCAATTTTTTGGTCTGCATTTTTATTTTGAAACCAGGGTTTTTAATTTTTTGGACCGATATTTTAGATCTTAGGTGGTTTTGTTCCAAATTTTTGATTTTTTGGCCAAAATATTCAATTGGTCTTGGAAGATAAATGGTTCTTTGTTTCTTAAAAAAAAGGGGGGGGGGGGGGTATTGTATAAGTGGCTCTACCATCAACATGTTCCACGAGCCGCCACTGGTAAAGATATAAGGTATTTGAAATTAAAAAAAAAAGAATCTAAACTCAACATAAACATACTGTTACTCTATTATTAATTTGATAAAATTTTGCTGCTCAATTGTTGATAAATATATACAAAATATCGTAAAAAGATTAGTTATTCAAATTTTTCAAGATGACGCACCAAACATTGAAAGAACATTGACTAAATAAAATTTTCCGTCACTTGATCGGTTCGGGGCGAAAAAAAATGGTTAAACCTAATAAAAACATGAATACCCGAAATAACATTTTATTTGGGTAAAAAATATATGTGAATTTTTCAGATTATTATAATAATTTTTAGTGGTTAAAAAAATAAAATCTTATTTTTCGAGGGTTTCAAGGTCATATCTTGGCAAAAATGGGATTATTTATACGAAACTGAAATAAAATTATTAATACCAAAATATTACCAATAATTTTAAATAAAATTATACTCTTCAATTGATAAATATATAAAAAATATCAATATAATGTAAAAATTTTAGTTATTCAAAAATTATTCAAAAATTTGAAGATGAAAAAAATCACAGATAGTCACTCGATCACTTAGGGGCGAGAAGAGAACTAGGCTTGTAAATTTTATTACCTCATAATTCTATTTTAAGCAGGGACTGACCGGTTTCGACCGAACTAAGCACCGACATGCGGCAGCATTCCTTTGCAGAGCAAGTTTCGCATTTGTATTTTCTCTGACTGTACATGGCAAAGTTAAAAATTTGTATTCGATACATTTATTTTTACATGTTTCTGTATGGTACAAGTTAAACATTAGTCTTATAATTCTTTTTTGTGATATAAATAACTGACTTAGTTTAGTAGACCGACCCCATACTGTTATATTATAACTAAGATGTGAATATACGATTGCGTAATAAATGTTAATAAAATGGCGGCTAATGATATTAAAAATCTCCAAACACGAGAGTTTACAATACACTAACTATTGTGCGAATATTAATGGCATATGTTAGGTAGTACTTAAAATTTACTATAATTGTAATAATAATTAGTAACCCTATTGGCGCTAATCTAAATATTAACCTATTTACTACCAATAAGATATTATTGTTATTATTGATGATTTTGTAACCTAAATACATTCAAAGCGATAGCACATAATATATCAAGTTAAATTTAAATTATAATGGGCTGCATTATTACAATTACACTAATTAGTTTAGAACAATAGATCAGGACGTGATGAATTTTACGGCTATAAATAATCACCTAAATTATTACACAATAATTATTTATCAGCCATCTGCATTGTATGTGAGTAGTAAATAATATCTGCAGTGGATCGCTCCTAATCACTTGCATCTGTAGCAATATTGATTAGAGCGAAAGTGTGCAACTTGGGATAATTAACAGCGACTCGCAGAACAGACGAGAACTTGGGGTGACATTTATTCAATTAAAAATATCTGCTTTGTGTAAGCCACTCTGTTTGGAGTAGTTACGATCGGGTGAAATGATATCATTTGGCTGTTCTCGTGCTTGCACTACGAATTGTTCCTATGAATATTGGAAGTTTAATGTTAATTTCATTGTTTTAAACTATACGTAGTACATTACTTCTTACGTGGATATCGCAGGATGCCTTTATTGAGATAGGGGTATCAGAGATATATAAAATATAAAGGCAGAAAGACCTTTGGTAATAAATACAACAGTATTTATTTAGTTACACAATATTACAAAATCATTACTTTTAATAAATATATGTTATATAAATATTATAATGAAACATTTATTTTATAATGTATTTATAACCCTACTGAGACATGTAAGGCTGCTTATTTTTTATAGTTTTATTTTTTATAGACAAGAAACAGACGTGACCAGACATATCCGCACAGGAAGACTGCTCACGCGAAAACTACGCACAGAAAACTGCGCACACGAAAACTCCTCACACGGAATAATGCTCACACGGAAAACTCCGCACACAGAAAATAACGCACAGTGATAATTGCGCACACGAAAATTGCTCACACTCAAAAATACTCACACAGGGTGCGCACAACAAATATTTTTGCTATAATTATTACATTTCACATTAATTTAAAAGCAATAATGTACTGTGTTTTTACTGTAATCTTTGAAAATGTGTTTATTTTTTGATGTAATAAATTTTTGAAAATTATTGTTTAAAAAAATACTGATATGATACAAAACATCTACCTTTAGAATTAACTACGATTTTTGAAAATGTATCAATTTTTGCGTGAGTTATGAATTTTTAATATTTTTTTTAACTTGTCGAATATTTGGACCAAGAAAAATAGAAAAAAATAATAATACTGATATAATTGAACTCCTTAAAAAACCTCTAATGCAATAATAATACATTTAACTTTAAAATTAAATTTGATTTTTGAAAACGACTCAATTTTTGTTAAACGCTTAAACAAAACAAAAATCGTAAACAAAATTGAGTTCCTCAAATATTTTGGTACATCCACAGAACGACTGACTTTAAAACTAACTATAATTTTTGAGAATGTGTTAATGTAATAAATTTTTGAAAATTAATGTTTAACAAAATACTGATATGATACGAAACATCTGCCTTTAGAATTAAGTTCGATTTTTGAAAATGTATCAATTTTTGCGTGTTGTGAATTTTTGATATATTATTTTTAAGAAAAATAGAAAAAAAAAATACTGATATGATTGAATTCCTTAAAAAAACTCTAATGCAATTATAATACATTTAACTTTAAAATTAACATTGATTTTTAATAATAATAATAATAATAATAATATAGAGGATGAGTTTTTTTCGATGTTCTCTATGGGGATCTCGGAAACTATAAGAGATATAGAAACGGTTAAATAGGCAAAGAAGTGTAGTTTTACGAGTCCAATAAAATAACACTTTCAAAGTTTTCAAAAGAGTGAAGGGTAACTTAACATTTTGAAAAATATAAAAAGTGTCATTTTTTTTCAAATAAATATATCTCGATTATTAAGACAGAAAAAAAAAACTGTAAAGGACAAAGTTGTAGATACTTTTACGCAGCTTAATAAAATAAATTCAGAAAAATTTTAACGCCATTATTTTCCGAGATATGACGCAAACTTACATTTTTTTAATGGAAACCATAGTTGGCTATCGAAAGACTATTTTTTTCACTTTAATCCGATTTCACAAATGACATAGTTGTTTCTAAAAATATGTGAGTTACAGTCAGTTTTAAGTTTTATTATTGCACCGCGTGCCGTGTGCGTTCGAATCCCAGCCCGGGAGAAAGATTTTTCGGAGATCGAGAAGTATTGAGTCCTGTAAGTTTTTAGGAATTCACATTAACAAACATTTGGATTGGACTAAACATATTACCTACCTGAATAACAAACTTAATAATACCTTGTTTGGAATGCGCAGAATAAAAGGTTATGTAAATTTCAGTGCATTAATGCTAGTTTATAATTCATATTTCTGTTCACATATGAGATATGGAATAGTAAGTTGGGGAAGCTCGAGAGACATCACAAAAATATTTGTAACACAAAAGGCTGCAGTTAGAATGATTTTCGGCTTGCAATACAGAGACTCTTGTCGTGGCATTTTCAAGACAAATAATATATTTACGGTTGTCGCATTATATATTTATGAATGTCTAATATTTATTTTTCAAAACAAGCAATCTTTTGTTCCTTATCTCAATGTGAACAGTCACAATACCCGTAATGCTAACATTAGCTACATATACCCTAGACATAATCTAGCAATGCTTGAGAAAACGCCACATTACTCAATCATGAAAATTTATAATCAGCTTCCAGTATCGTACAGAAATATTACCAATATAACTGAACTTAAACAAGAAATAAAAATATTGCTGTTAAATATAGAGCCTTATACGTTAGAAGAATATTTCTCATATTTCTGTCACTGATATCACAAACCATTTGGTTGAATTATATGCTCATTTTTCTTTGACAAATTTCTTAATTATATATATATATATGTGTATTGTATTTTACTGTATCCTGTATATCTTTAAGAAATAAATCGTATCTTATCTTATCTTATTCGCTCGAGGCCATGGTTGTTGTATACGTCTGACATTATTCATTTGCTCATTTATTCATCCAAAAATTGTACATAAATAGTAGGCCATATGGGCTACGATCCCGAGGCCAAAAAAAAGTTTTATTATAAATTAAAAAAATATCCAAAGTTAACAAAAAAACACCGTATAATAATTATTTAATTATAAAAATAATAATAGGATCGTTTGATCAAAACTGCAGTCACTAATAAATAAACAGTATGATATTAACTAACAATAAGTAAAAGTACGTTTTATTTAAATAATCATAGGAGACACATTTTAATATTACAAAAGATGCTCAAAAAATCCATCATTAATATTATGGCATAAATTACATCTTTTTAAAATTTAATTTGTCTCCTATTATTATTTAAATAAAACGCACTTTTACTTACTTAATATCACACTGTTTATTTATTAATGACTGCAGTTTCGATCAAACGATCCTATTATTATTTTGATAATTAAAGAATTATAATGCTTTATGTTGTTTATCTCTATAAAAATAATAACCACAATATTTTATTGTTGTTATAAACAACTGCAATTGTTTTACTTTCATCTTTCTCATGGCTAACTATTTTTCGATTTATAATAAATCTTAAAATTGACTGTAACTCACTTATATTTAGAAATAACTATGTCATATGTGATATCGGATTAAAGAAAAAAAAATAGTCTTTCGATTGAGGTCATAGCCAACTATGGTTTATATTTAAAAAACTTTAAGTTTGTGTCATATCTCGGAAAATAATGGCGGTAAAAAATTTCTGAATTTATTTTATTAAGCTGCGTAAAATGATCTACAACTTTTTCCTTTACAGTGTATTTCTATCTGTCATAATAATCGAGATATATTTATTTGAAAACAATGACATGTTTTACATTTTTCAAAATATCTAGTTACCCTTCACTTTTTGGAAAACCCTGTATTTAACGGGATTCACCCCGTACATTTAAGAATTAATTAGAATATAAAAGATAAAACAAAATATAAAATAAAATATTAATATAAAATATAAAAATACAAAAGTTAAAATTACAATTCAAAATTTAAAATGGCGACAACTTTAAGATGACAAACAAAAACAAGTAAAAACAATAAAATGCAATACGCTAGACATAAATAATTAAAATTTAATTTAACCACCGCAAGAAAGTTGAAATTATCTAAATTTGACCGCAAACTAATACCGAGAGATAAATTAGATTTAAAGTCTGAAATATTATTGGAAAACAGTTTAAAATTGGCGTTACTTATCAGGCCATTCATTACTCTTAAAGTCCGTTATAAGGGTGCATCGAAAACCAATCAGTTTAAGTACAAAGGAGCAATCATTGTGACTATTAATGTGACCATTGAAATTGAGTCAATTTTTGCGTGAGTTATTAATTTTGGAAAAATTATATTTTAAGTTGAGTAATAAAATTTATAAAATCTTACAAGTGTAACGAATTTTAAATTCATTTAAACTTTAAAATTTGTACTCTATGATAAAAAATCAGAAAAAAAATATATTGAATTGCAGTACAATTTGTAAAATTCTTCAAGTGTAACGAGTTTTAAATTTCAATCAAAATTAAATTTCTGCATTGGTTTAATCATTGAATTGATGAGCCGAATTTGCTTTAAAAGATTAAGATCTATGAACAGGACAATACAATTCTGATTTTCCGTTAAAACAATTGCCAAATTATAGTTGAAAAAAAAATGACAACATTGTCTGGGGAAACGAAATATGCATTCCATGAATTGAAAAGTTGTAAAAAAAATTATTAAGAGTTCAATTTCTACGTAAATAAATAAACATTTTTGATTTCTCATCTTAGGTTAAAACAAAACAGCAATTTTCCAAACTGAAAATGGGAAAAAAAAATTGCTTAGAAGGATAGAAAAAATAATCAAAGGAGAAATTCGTTTTAAGAGTTTAAAATTAATTGAAAAAATTATAGAGTTTGGATTTCGAATAAAAATGAGTGCCAAATCCGAGACAACACACCAAAATCGAAAATTGTACGATTTAAAAAATTAATCATTGAATGAATAATTTTTTATAATTGGTTATTTAAGCTCCAAAAAGTAAACCCATTCGATGATGAGAAAGCTAACTGCAAGTGCTATTTGGTAAGAAGGTAAATGTAATTATAAGATTCTGCACGATTTGTCAATGAGATATTGACCTGATGGTCTCTCTACTAATGCCGTATTTTTTTGTATACATTATTGTAGCATAAAATAAATGAACTTTTGACCTGATGGTCCCTACTACACCGTTATTTATGTATTCAGATATTATTAAACCGCATTGAAAAATTCACAATAAATTATTCATTCAATAAAGTTTAATTCATTTCATTTAATCACTTACCAACAGTAGGAACTATCTTCATAACTGATAATCCATTTCCATTAATATAATTTTCAACATTCTGCACACACTTAAACACGCCAACACTCACTCACTCGGTGGAAGGTAAACTGCCGAATCGAACGGTTTTCAATGACTAAAAAGAGATTTAATCTGGAATGCGTTCATGCATCGTGGATAAGGATTGATAACAGATGACGAAAGAATGTATTTTTTGCAAACATCTACGCCGGATACTAATTGCCTCCGGGGCAAAGGTCAAATGATTCGGCGGTTCGCACCTGGCAAAATTTTCCAGTTCCACCGGTGAGTTTGTTCGGTGTTTTAGATTTTAAAGTGTTATTCTTGAATTTTAATTTTTGAATTTACTGGAATTTGAAATACTTTCATTTGATCAGGCGGGGAAGTTGTGAAAATTTCTAGCAAGTTCACCGGCTCGAAAAAAATAGAAAAATAATAGCCATCGACGTTAAACTTTCTAAAATAACTAGAAATGCATTCTAGATTATGATTTCGTGAAAATCCATTTAGACCCCTTCACTGGATTTTAAAATATTTTCATTTAATCAGGCGGAGAAGTTGTGAAAATTGAAATATACGAAACAGCAGAATCATCTTTTATTAATACACGCTTTGTAGCGTAAATGTAGTATAAGCTGTGGAGTGTTACAACCCTCCATTAGAATCTCCCAAACACATGCATATAGATACAGTAAAATTTAATTCTAATCTAGATCTGAAATGATCAAACCTTAACAAAACTAAAAAGAAAATAAGTATAACATACCTGTGATGGCATTACCATTAAATTGTTTATTCAAATTAATGTATTAAATATTTATATTAAATATTGTTCCCCCATCAGAACACCTACAGACCGGTTTCGACCTTTCAGGTCTCATCAGTGTAGTTAGTTGCTGATGGGGAAACGGAGATTACTATTGGAATATAAATATTCCAAACACCGTTAAAGGTAGAAACGCCAATGGGGGAACAATATTTAATGTTCACATTTATATTGTTATATTTGCCGCCGCTGGCAATGTCCATATCTTGTCGGTGTTAAAGCCACCCGGATTTGGTTCAAGTACAGCATTCAGGCAATAGATTCCGCCACTTTGGCGTTTCTACCTTTAAATATTTATACTTTTAATTAAAAACACAGTACATTGTTGCTTTTAAATTAATATGAAATGTAATAATTATAGCAAAAATATTTGTTGTGCGCACACTGTGAGCATTGATAAAAGTGAGTAATTATCCGTGTGAGCATTTTTTGAGTGTGAGCAATTTTCGTGTGCGCAATTATCACTGTGCGTTATTTTCTGTGTGCGGAGTTTTCCGCGTGAGCATTATTCCGTGTGAGGAGTTTTCGTGTGCGGAGTTTTCTGTGCGCAGTTTTCGCGTGAGCAGTCTTCCTGTGCGGATATATCACCGAACCGAAACAGAATGTGAATCTAGTCAAGTCAGAAAATGCAATTCATTGCCTTGTTGAACATATAAATATTTTTTTCGTGGATTGTTTAGAGTAAATTAACAATAACTTGCAATGCGATGCGATCGTAGATAGCTATGTACAAATTTCGTAGGTAAATTACTAATTATTTTCAAAAATATTTTTATTGAAAGTAAATAATGAAACTACTAATATTAATAAAAATTAAATTTGAATATAATTTTCAATTACAAATAAAATAAATAAATCCATGAGTCAAAATAACTAGCTATTGTGCAGTCTATTAAATTATTTGAATCCGTACAAGTGGAGCATCTCCCTATATTGGAGGACGATCAAAAGAGGAAGTGTATTTACGTCCTGCTGCGTTTAAATCAACCTGTTGTCACGTTCATTTCAAACTTTATATTTACAATAAAATCTGCTTCATGAAGGGATCTCCGGAACTTGGAATTTATGCATGGGATTTATGCAGGATTTTAGTGCCTATTCCCCCGGATCCATACATAATGTCCACGCGTTTGCCTTTTTCTTTAATAAGCTGCTTTATTACCTTTATCCACATAAAACGGCTTTGTTGTTAGTTACTTGGTATTCATAGATTCACCATTTTATTTTCAGTTACACACACCTATATGGATTCGTTTATTATTTCAACGCGGTGCAAATTCCACCCGTTACATTTATTATTGTTTGGGTTTTAGGTTGTTTGTAATTTAACTTCATAACTTCAGTTTTATTATTTTACTCCCCTAACCACGATGCCATTAATAAAAATATTTTGAGCCAATAAGAAAGCTATTGGAGCAATCGTATCGTAAAGCTTGTTGTTATTATGATACAAGTGCTGTAATAGCTTATTTTTTCTACTTATAGATTAATAATCGCGAATACTAAACATTAAAATTGAAATGTGCCCTCGAAAAATTTCTCGTGTAAAGTGATGGTTCCCTCAGGGCCTAAGTGCATAAACTAATAATAATAATAATAATAATATATATATATATATATATATATATATATATATATATATATATATATATATATTTACGGATAAACCAATTTTTACAGAAAATTAAAAATATTACAACAATATATAAAAAATAAACATAAAAATAAAAGCTGCAACACGATCTACTATCCGTCATGTTTGAATGGCTTAAACAAATTTTATCTACGGTCGCATTAAAAGCAGGCACTTTTTGCATCAATTTTCGTTGCAAAAGTGACTTTTTAGAACACTAGTGCTTTTTATGTTTTTGTGGCACGGAAATGTCAAATTGTTTTTAAGGCACATAAATGTCAAATTTGACAGATGAAAATTTTACATCACAAAATTTCAACGAAAAACTTAAATTTTGATTAAATCATTACAAATAATTATTAAACTCTATAATATAAGATTTAAGAACTCTGAAGATATAATTTAATGCAAGTAGAAGCAATTACAATACAGCGAAACTTTTGCAAGTATGCGTAAGAGACGGGGGTGCGATTCGCAACGATTCCTACCTTCATTACATAGCCGCATGATTAAAATGACCACATATACTTGCAAAAGTTTCGATCTGTTATAATTGCTTCTACTTGTATTAAATTAAACTGTATATTGTACGTCAATGTTAATTTTGCAGTTTGTGCAGTTTTCTATGATAATCCATGGCGTCGTCGAACAAGAAGTTTTAGGAAGAACATTTGGAATATTTACTTGATTAGCTGTAATTCGCGCAAACTTTGATTGGAAATTATTGAATATTCTACAATAACCAAAATGATAAATATAATGACAAATATTCGCGGTACGTAGGCTCTAGATGTTGAGAAATAAGCTTTCGTTTTGATTTTAGAAATACTGCTTATGGTTTCTTATTAAATAAAAAATAATTTAACAAAGAAACTTCCTTAAAAGTAAATTCTAAATTCAATAAATTGTATAAATTTAAGAAGTTTTTATTGACAACTATTCCTGCCAAAGTAAAAGGTTAACTTTTCTAATTCTTCTTTTTACAATTCATATTTCATAATATTTCAATAATCATTCATTGCTTCAGATTTTAGTCTTTTAGATTATATTCGTTGCTCTTAATTAATTTCTATAATTAAGATTATAACATGCATAATATTTATATAAGTATGCAATAGAGTTTTCTGCAAGTCTACATTCGCGAAGATGTTAAAAAATAGTTTAACCTTAAAATATAATAGTATGTTATTAAACGAGTGAGAAAGTTGGCCATTGCCACCAGAGTGGCCTACGGCTCGTGTTGCAAACTTCACTCTCGTGGCAATGGCCAACTTGTTCACGAGTTTAATACTATACTTTTTCGCATCATATTAAATAATTACCTAAAGATTTTTCTGTTTATATTTAATTATAACGAGTAATTTTTCCATTTGGAAATTGCGGCAGTTCGCTGACAAAAAACGAATCGTAGCCATAGTAACAACTAAACTGTTGGGCAATGAAACCGCTATCATTTGATTGGACGAATAATAATGGACAACTTTCGCAATCAAAAACGATTTAACAACGTTTATATTATTTAATAAGATGAGAAAAAATTATATTACACACCCACATTGGAAACGATTACATTGTTTTAATAACTACCAGGACTTAATGTATTATTGTACATACACAGAAATTACCATTTGCTAAACAGCATTCGTTAAATTAAAGCATTGACATCAGCTGTCCGACGATAAATTATTTAGCCTAGTGATGTTTCAAAACAATTTGCGCCGCGCCGTAAATTGCACCTCGTGACATATTGACGTTTAAAATATACTCCATCAACACAATTCCACCCAAAAAATGTATCTGTATTTTCGGCATAAATCACGAACGGGTTATGTTTGCACTTCGCGGATGAGACACCGAAGGAAAACGGGCAAAAACGGAATTGCATGGCTGCAGCATAATAGAGGTCCCCTTTTTTGTGCCCCAAAAAAAAGGCAAGGAGTCTCTCTGGCGTCTGTGCAATAAAACAAACAAAGGCGCGACATTGAATCCATAAATTGACTTTATTTTTGGGAAGTGCACTTTCGCAACTTAATTATGTGCCATTTAGCAGGGGACGAGCGGTGGATCCGATTCTATTCTGTCACTGTTATATTTACAAATGCTGTAAGGGTGAACAAACTTGACAATGCTCGAAAAGGAATCGTCTGATAAAGTTTCAATTAACTTGAATTTTAAAATCACCGACTATAATCAAACATTTAATTGAAAGTCTCTTAAACGAAAAACAAATTTAACTAATTTATCAATATAAGAGTGGATACAATTTAAATAGGTTTCATTTATATAGATATAACATTCATTTTCACAAGCATTAATGGAGTAAAGGAATAAATAATCCATGAGGAACGAAACTTATGGGAAAAATAAAGAAGCCCACAGAGAAATATTCGCGCATATAGAAAATTGCCCAAATTCTGAACATGTATTATTAATTTCAAGTACCATAGCTATCATAATTATAGATATTCTTATTTACGGAAGGATATAGGTGTAATTTTTGTATATTTATTAGTTAAAATTAAAAAGATGTGTTGTGTATTCAAAGTGTATGTTATAGTTCTTTGTACCAAACGAGCGAGCGAACGCATTCAGTGTGGTTTGAGTCGATATTGTATACAGAAATTATTAACTGAATAAAGTATAATTTGTGGGCAACTGATTTAGTAATTTACCAGAGTACACAACAAGATGTAAAATTTGATTAAGTAAATATGTTTGTGAAATCTTTTAAAAGTGGATAACCAATTTCTTCTTGAAGGTTACTACGATGTTTTCGTTTTCTTCTTATGATCAAAAATCTACATATTGTAACCAACCTGTACTTTAAGCGTTTTTGAGATATAACAAATTCGCATTAAAAAAGTATTATAAATAAAATAGCTTATTTACACGTTAATAAATAATTTGTGTCAAGCCTTTATCAATACTACCTCATTTAAATCGTGTTGATTACAGGGTGAATTCGTGTATTCGTGTATTTTTTTACGGATGGAATGTTAAGTGAGAGCGGCTCTTATCAAATTCTCTGTTCCCTTTTATGCGTACATTACGAATGCATGTTGATAATGTTCGGTAGTAAAAATATTTGTTGGAGCTGTTGGGCTTATCTCCACTTTTCATATCGATTCGTTTTCACTGTTTATTATATTTTTTTTAACGGGGCATTTTTTTGTTTGGGACAGGACGTGAATACATGCGCACATAAATGAGGTGGAAATTTGAAAAATGACAAAGTCTGCGTGTGAATGGACCGGCATTTCTACTTTTTCAGTTCAGTGGTCGCGTATAATTTTCATACGATATATTTTATGTTTGAGTCGTTAGATTTAAAATTTTAAAGATCGATCGCGTACATTCGTTCAGTTTGGCGTATTCATAATGGTTGCAGTAGGGAATTCTTAAACTGCACTAAACCGACTAAAACGTATTCTGTGCAGGAAAACCCTTCTATTTTCTAGTAAAGGTGGAGTAGTTGGTATTCAAATCCAGGTAAACTAAGTTAGCTTTAATTGTCGAATTTTACTAAAAATTACTCGTTTTTAACTTTTTAAAATTGCCGAGGTGTTAAACGCATTTTTGGATTATGATATTTTATATGTTAAATAAAAAGTAGAGCATTCAGTCTGTTTTAAATGGTACTAAAAATATGTCGACACAATGGAAATTGCCAATCCGAAATTTGTCAAGTTCAAAATCAAGAAAATTAAATTTTTAATTTTTTGATAAATTATTTAATTTTGATGGTTTAATTTTCAAAATGTAGCGAATTTTGTGTTTTTTTTTTGTATTAAAAACTTTCATGCAAATTCAACGCAACTTGGCAAATATCCAAGATTTTTTGATTTTAGCAAGGTTTAATAAAATGGTTTTAATTTCAAAAGACATAATCTTGATCAAATTTTTAAGCGATTTGGTTTCCTGAAAACACATTTTTTCACAAGGGTGCTAGAGGGGGGCGGAAGCGGTTATGCTTAAGTTCGCGTGAATAACTTTAAAGAAGACACTTCAAAGTTTTTCGCCCTCAAAGATTCATCAAAATCGATTGAAAATACGCCGAGTTATGGCGGTTTGAAAATGGTCGAAGTTTCACGAATTTCAAGTGTTTCATTTTTTTTCCACCAGTACACATTATGGAAACCGTAACGCGTTGCTAGGCAATACCAACATAATGTATTCCCATGAATTCCAGAATAGATGATTCATATTTTCACAGATATATTTGTAACTAGCATTAATAAACCGATGATTATTTTAACGATATCTTATTATTATTACAAAACATGGCAAGCCTGTCAAACCTGACAATGGGTCAAGAGATCGAGCCCATCTATCAGTGTCATCTACCGGGCGCGTGGAAACCGCGATTAATGGAACTTACATGAATGCCAACGATGCACCATAAACAACCCTAATGAAAAACAAACCTGCACACATCCTATAATTAAAACCTAAATGTCCTATTATTACGTTCGGAGGTTTTATATATACATTCGCAGCAGCTCGCAACGACATTCAATACCGCCGCATAAATCAGGATCCCCTGGTCAGTCGTTAAATTAAAAAAAAAAACAAAAAAAAAATAGGGGAATGAATTCGGAAAAACCACCAGCACTTGTATCTGATAAAGCCGTTTTATAACATAAATAGCTTCATTAATAATGACATCGGTGGGGCTGAAACCGAGGGCCACCCCAGAGCTACGCAACATTTCGCTGACAGTTTAGAATGTCAATTAAATATTTTACGATATCAATTCTTTATTATAATTTGACATGATATTGCACACGCGAGCACCACAATTTGTACTCGCGTGTGTTCCAACAAGTATCATCTGATACTCGGAAGTAATCTGAAATCTTTCCACTATATTTATCGAAAATAACCTTTTACCATTACTAAATCTTTTTCAACGTCGGTAATAATAATATGACTTCCCTTTCATCACCGGCATAACTTATACAGTTCGCAGTCGGTCTACATCTTTATTTATTGGCCAATTTCAATAACACAACAAAAATGGTTCTGCAAATTCTACAAAGAGGCTCTAATTTTGATGTCATGCAAAACTAACATTTTACTTTGGGTTTCTTCGGGATTATGTTTTTGTAACACATCCAAATAGTAAAGAAATTCTAAGGCAGAGAATTTTTTTATGGCATGGGAAGCTTGTTCATTCCAGGCAGAGAATTATACACAGTGATCGCGCAATATTTCTTAGTTGCATATTACTTGTAACCAGTGGCGGCTCGTGGAACATGTTGATGGTAGAGCCACTTATACAACATCCTCCCCCCCCCCCTTTTTTTTGAAGGAAGAAGGAACGATTTACCTTCCTGGACCAAAGTAACTAGCGAAAGTGTTTTAAAAATTCTTGCTGAGCTTGAAACTACAGGTAGTGCCATGGCTCCTTGGCTCTATACATATAACGAGCTGTCCCTGCTTAATTTGATAAAACGATGATTTACAAATCTAGTTTAATTTTTGTAGAATTTAGTCGACACGTTTTATATTTGTTTTTTTATTTTTTGCTCGAGTGTTACTCAATTCGAAAACAAAAATTTTCAAAAATTCACAACTCTCGAAATAATTAGCGGATTTTTAAAAACTCTATTTAGTTTGATAAAACGATGATTTGCAAATCCAATTTAATTTTTGTAGAATTTAGGTGACACGTTTTATATATTTTTTTAAATTTTTTGTTCGAGTATTACACAATTCGAAAACTAAAATTTTCAAAAATTCACAACTCGGGAAATAATTGGTGGATTTTCAAAAACTGCACTTAATGTGATAAAACAATGATTTGCAAATCTAGTTTAATTTTTGTAGAATTAAGTCGTCATGAATTTGAAGTATAATTTTTCCATCTTTCATCATTTTGACGTTTTATACGTCAGTTTCATCCGAGTCTACGAAACGTTCGATGTACATTTAAAATATGATTTTAATGGAAAATATACCATGATTTCATTTTTGTTATATAATTATGAAACAATAATGGTTACAGCAAATTTATGTTAATAACAATTGTAGAGAATGCCATAATTAACAGCTTATAAACAATAAGTTTTTTTCATCTTAGAACTCTTGAAAGTCCTGCTTTCAAAGTTGAAATGAGGAAATATTATCGGAGGGAATCTAATATTCAATAGATGAGTTTTTAGTCTCTGAATTTGCTACATTATGATTTTTACATTAATAAAAATTTTAATGTTCAGCAGTGTAAAACATTGTTTTATATTTAGTGGTCTTTAAAAGATTTTGTACGACGTTTGCTTTGTTTTAACGTAATTAAATATTATACAAATAGTAAACTTATACTTCAACAGGTCCCAGAAGCTGATCCATATTGTCAAATCCCTAATGAAGTATTTACACTGCATTTTGTTTGAAACCGTAATGTATTTATCGTATTATTTCTAGTAGAATTTCATAAAGAGGATTACACCGACATTTTCTTAGCAGATACGGAGGGACGCAACGTTGCGAACTTTAATTAAATTTAAATGATTGAAGTGGTAATTCGCGCGAATTAACTATCGTGAATAGATGTAGATGCCAGTGAATGTCAATAATTAATTAATTGGGCATTTAACATAATAAAATTCATTAAACAAATTCAGAATATTCTACCAAATTTAATTAAGTTAAAGGCGCAATTAGACTGCTTCTAGTCACCAAACTGTAAAAAGACTTTTGTGCTCACCCTAAATATCTCAGAAAATAAGGCGATAGAAAAAATTTATTCGCAATACAGCAGTATATTTTTGTTCAAATGAGGATAAATGAGGCAAGCTGGATTATTTCATTTAAGATTTTCACAAATTTGAGCAATAAATAAAAAGTCCCCGTTCTGTTAGAAATAGACGTATCATTGTAGTCCTAATCACTGAGAATTATAGAGTCGATCTATACAAAAAAATACAGTACATATAAAAAAAAAACTAGTAATAAACAATAATGATAAAAAACTAAACTCGTTTTCAGTTTTTAAAACAATTCATAATTTACAAACTGGCGACACTTTTACAATAGTACACGGTAATAGTCTAGTATTATAAAAGTTTAATAAGGCAGCCTATTATGGCACTAGTTTGATTGCTCCAATGGAACGAGTTCCACAATGCCTCTCATTAAACCAGTGTAGTATATTATTTTTTCTACTTTAAATTTAGTTATGGAATTGTTTTTAAAATATTGTTATTTTAACATCTAGTAAGCTACCTGTTTGCAATCGTATCGCAAATTATTATGTTTGTGACGTTATTTACATGTTTTATTATTATTGTGTATTTATGCGGCCATGCTTATATAATTAAACTCAGTTTCCTAGCAGTTAATATCTGCAACGATTTGGGTTCTTAACAGCATGAACCAAACTGTTTAATTCATTTATTGGCATGTTGTAAATTGTAATTAACCGAGTTTAGAGTAGTAATTCTTGCATTTAGCTAATTTACATTTATGGCAGTTATTGTGTTTTGTATTCTGTTAATTTAATCTAGAAATAAGCTGACAATAGCCGTAATTATGCAAAACATGCAGTTGTTTGGGTACATCGTTTTTCCTAGTTTATTATTGGATAAACATGACATCTGTTATTCTTAGAAATTATTAGATCGGGTGTCCATTTGAAAAACCTACCGCGCAAGCATTAAACCCCACTTTGTAAATATCCACCACCACTCACCTCCCATTAGAATAAGTTAACATTTTTTGTAAATATTGCATTTTAAGACAGTTCGCTTTTACAATTATTTGTAACAAGTCGTTTGTTAATTAAAGTAAAAACTCGTTGAGTTACGTTTAATTCTCATTTACAACACCTAAAGGTATTCAATCATAAAGCTTCAACTAGATGTAACCAAACTGTTACAGTAACCAGCTAACAGTTGTGCATCGACAAAATAAACAACGGTCGTCTTTCGTCGAACCAGGAAGTTAGCACGCGTCCGTACATAACACTACCCTTAAGTGCTAAAATTGATGGGTGCATAGGTTAGATGTTTCAAAAGTTATCGAGGGCCACCTTAATCGCCAATTTTGCGCCTGTACGTTTGATTAGGATTCTATCTATATTAGGATTGTGCTCGAGTAAGTCGAAACAAATTTATGCTTATAGCATGCTACGTGCTTGCTTAAATGTTTATAAAAACTTAGAAGTTATGTTCACAGTTCACACCTAATGTGTCGGATAAATATATCGTATATTAAGCAAAACTCGCGATTCACTAAATACGCGTTATCAAATATTTTTAAAATGTAACGCGTTCCAATTATCCTATGAAATTTTACATTTTGATGACAAGTGTCATGTTCTCAGTACTGCCAATCGTAACACGTAAAACAGTTTTACAATGACCCTTATTTTTAAACCGTTTTTTGATGTAACAATAAGGCCAAAGAAGGAAAGAATATTGTGTTCGTTTAAAAAACACACTGCATATCGTTTTCTGTTACTCTTTCCTTTTCAGAGCTAGGAGTGTTTTACTTCCAACCGACTGTGTTGCGTTGGTTGCAGACTCGGTCTTCCTAGGGCGACACGATAGCTGCAACAGCCACATTTTCCAATTGCACTTTTATTAGTAAATCGTGTACTAATTGTTCACTTAATCTTTTATGCGTAACTCTGCCACCGCAAGATCGTGTTCATTATGTCCATATCTGTTTCTATTTCTACTTTGGTTTAATAATAGACATATTATTACTTCAAAAAGTGTTTAACAATGAGCGTTATTGTTAAATATTTTTTGATAATTGTAAAACTGTTTTGGTGAAATTTTCGAAAAAAAAAATACTAGCTTTTATAAATCGAACAAACTATTTGTTTTGTCTAATTGATTTAAAACAATTAAATAAGATTTACTTGCTTTTATTTTGTTTAAACTACCAATCATCATATTTGCCATATAATTCCCAGATGCATCTGTTATTTCGCCTACTATAAAATATACATATTGGCCACTAATTATTTTTTAATTTTTTCTATTGGTTTAAGATCTACTTCATTCAAATACGATTTTCTGAGGGTACTTTCACTAGCGCCTGTTTTTGTGTGTACTTTTCAAGAAATGATTTGAAACTATTACTGTTTAATGTAATGGTAATTTACAGGTGATCATGACGTCACTCAAACAGTATTTATTATTTTCTGTTCACATTTCTTAAACGTTTTATCCAAAGATTCGCGCATTGGCTTTTGACTGACTTTACATGCAGCACTTCGTGTTTACTGAATAAATACCAATTGGGTACAACTCTAAATGCTGCAATTATGCATAAATATGCGGAATACTTTCAAATATGCAGTGACAGTCCAAGTGTGCATATTATGCAAAATCAATTTAGGGTTATGTATTGTTTTTACGATCTAGAGGAAGTAACAGCGATATCAGATTTGTTCTGATATAATATGCTGATCTAGATTCGTTTTTGTCACTCATTTTCTGTAATATTGCATTTTTAATTATTAATATTTACTATTGTGTATGATTGAGACTGAGTTACAAATAAATAGATTTATTATTATTATTATTATTTGATTGTAATTGATATACACAATAAAGAATCGAAGAGATTTTCAGAAATTATCAATAGTAACAAATACGCATTTTGATTTAAAAAATTCTCTACACAGTTTTATCTTAATAATATGGATTAATTTAATTCGTAATTACATTTCGTATCGGTTGTAAAACCTATTATATAATATACTATAATGAGGTTTAAGATGAAAGGGTCCGTTATCCGTTAGAAATAACGAATTCAATCCAAAAATAGGGCAAACACCTTAGGGAGGAATTAATAATTCCAGCGCATTGATTGTGAGTTAGTGCTTCGCGTAACTTATTCAAACGACTCCCACTCTAGAACACATTGTTCTTCCCATTTACTGCATAATGTAAACATATAAAAAAGTGCGAAAGGGAGTGCAAGGAAAGAGAATAAATAGCTATTCCGGACAAGAGGAAATAAAGGGTTGTAAATCTGGTGTTGGTGTAAGACGATAGGCACATCAAACGGTGCCTCATATAAAGCAACAGTGATCCCTGGATTACCTACCGTCACAATATGTCTGCCAAACATGTTAGAGCTTGTTTGTGCTATAGACTCAAGTAACGAACAATATACAGCGGTATTTGTTGACTCCGGGCGGCTGTCTCGTCCCGAAGCCCGCCCTCCGGAGCGAAGGGAGCTGCACCGCAATGCGGACACGTCCCACACTAAACGTTCCGCCAAGAATCCCAATCTCTAATTGTTTATGGTTATAGCTTTCTAATTAAAGTTTCGGTCGTTACTTATTGTTAATTACTTAAGTTGTTTTTATTATATCGTGTGAGCCACAAAATTTTGTTTCAGAGTAGGCTGTGTGATAAATGAGGTATATCGCATATTATTACGTCATGAGACTTAAAAAAATGAATTAATCTCAGACATGACTGTTATGTTTCTCTCTTTCATGCATGGCCAACTCAGAAACAAAATTCTCTGACCCACACACATGTTAATCATAACATTTGAAGTAAACAATACTTACGGACAAGGTAAAAACTAATTTGCTTACTAAAAGCCAAATAATAGTAATTTACGTAACAAGTTCCGAAAGTGATATTTTACGGGATGAGTAGGAATCCTGCGAGTCCCGTAAAATCACCTTTGGAACGAGTTACGTACAATATTTTTTCTGCAGCCGTTTTTTATGTTAAAAAAGCAAAAACATATACGAATGTTATATGACAAGCGCTGTCTTAATTAAATACGAAGTTGATGTTTTTGTCAAGGCCGCCTACATATATACGCAAAATCGTCCCGAAAGTAACAAAAAACGTCCCGAAAGTATAGAAAGTTCCGAAAGTGAAACAAAATCGTCCAGAAAATAATTACTTTCGGTACGATTTATGTAAAGTGGCACTTTCGATTTAATAAATCATACCGAAAGTTTTTTTTTTTTTTTAAATATTTTATTATTATAATAACCTGCGCGTATTTAGCTCTGTTATGTACTTATGTAATATATTTCAGAATTTATATAACTATAATAAAAGGAACGGCCACATTCTAAACGTACTGCTAAAATTGCTTAATAAATGCTATAATTTAATACGTTTCCCTTGAAACATCCGCTGAAATTCTCATGAAATATTCAGTGTTAATTTCGCCCACCTAATTCTTACCCTTAGAGGAGCATAAGTATAATCGTATAAAATATTGCTACGCAGGGCACCGCAATATTAAATTTGTTTATTGCTCTACCTAAGAACCGGGGGGAAGAAATTGCGGTGGCCAAATTTAAATGGATCCAATTACTGTAATTTCTTGGCGTATAGTTTTCGCACGGGCGCGTCCCCTAGTTTGTTAATTTGATTACACCGTCCTAATTTTAATAATGGAGAAGATTAATGAACCTTCGCCCGGAATAACTGGACAATTACGTAAATTGCCAGGTGAAGGTAAATAAGAAGCTTAATTATCGAATTATGCAGACATTAATTGCACGACGAATCATGGGATGGCTTAGACTTTAATTAGAAAATTCTTTCTGTAAAATATAATTTACTTCTACGATCAAAAACTGCCTAAATTTATGTCTATCCGAATTTATGATTTTGATCTAATACAACTTTATTTTTCATATTTCAATTTCCTTTGTGTGCGATAATAACAATTAATTGTTATAAAAGCATCACAATGTATTATTAATTGATGTGACTGTAATTGGTGACGTTGGCCCAAGTAATGAACCAAGTTGGCCCAAGGTGAACTCAGTTTACAGTCATCACGTAATTCGATATGCACCTCGGCATAAAAAATATAAATATAGCAAAGTTAATACTTCATTGCAATAATAACAATTTCAACCATCAGTATTAGTCTACATTTTGGCTCCAATTTGAGGATAAAAAAAAACGTTGTTTTAACAATTCACTAACCTCGAATGTAATAGAGCCCGTACCGCCTGTACCATAATAGGAGGTCAAATTGGATGCTCCGGTATTATTGAGCAAATATTGTTCATTTTTAAACTAATTCGTAAGGAAATAGATGACCACCTCTTACCATCTATGCTAAATTTGTATGTTCCCAGCGAAAAAGAGCCGATTCTATCGGTCTTTTCTATTCGGTGAGGATTTTTAATTGGCGTCGATCGATGCCTTACACCAGAAGCTAAGTTTCTATAAACATTTAAGCAAGTACGTAGCATACTATAAGTTTAAATTGGTGTTATACATGCAGACGTGTATAAAGTATCCAAATTGAGTGCCTTGCTGCTGAATTTTCCTTATCAACATAATTTAGTTCCGCTTTAAAATTCATTGCAGCGAAAATTGTCGCCTTATGTAAGGCTAAAATTGAATGGCACTCTACCTTGTATCATATGCAGCGTACAGCTGCAAAATCAACAATTTTATATCCGATAGAATCACACCTTGCTGTTTACTAGAAAGATAATAAATTCAACTGGAGACATTCAAAGGGATCAGTGTTTACGTGAAAAGTAAGGCAAATTTATATTTTCCTTAGCGTTAATTATTCCTGTTTCCCTTAATTCAACTGAAATTTAACTCTCTTCGCGCTCTATTTATTTTTTGCGCCGCTCAGAGAAGAGGGGAAATCCTCGAGATGAGTGGGCCATTAAAGGTGAGATTAAAATGGGAATTCGTACCGATGTAATTATATATATAGCCGAGTCCCTGGTATTCCGCGGATATGGCGAAAAAAACGAACGTTCCGCAGAAACAAAATTAAACGATTAAAGAAATTTATCGCGCCCGTTAATTCAAGGCGAACTTATTATTATCCATAAAACTGAAATATTAAAAGTCTTAGTGGCGAAGTATCCCATCCGTTACGCGCCCCTGCAAAGGAATACAAATTAACGTTAAACTGACGGATTGAAAAGGTCTCGTGGCACCGACCTCATCTTCGTCGTAAAAATTCACCACATGCCTATTTATTAAGCTCTAATTAGAATCTACTCCATCGTCATTAATGCAATAAAGTTTTGAATATAATTTAAGTACATAACAGGAAATACTAATAACCAGTTTTTTCAAGCTAAAGTTGATGTAGGCGAAATAGTGATTTTATGTGAATTAGTGAAATAATGAATTAACCAAGGTAACTAGTGACGTACGACAGCTCTGCTGTGCTGCGCCGTCATCCGTAGCATCACTTCTTGGAGTTGCATCTAACACCAACTTAAATAAATTGATACTATAATAATGATGAAAGTAAAAGTAACTATAATGTAATTTATGCTGTTATAGCTTCATAATATTAATTTTACATAAATAGATATTGATGTTCACAGTTATTTTACAACAGGGAAAAAATATCCATCGCTCTTTCTCACGACAACGACAAACAAAATCTAAGAATAGAACAAATTACTACGCACCTAGAGCTTTTAATATGTTACCTCAAGCTGTAAAAGCATTGGATACAAATAAATGTAAACATCATATTTTATGAAGAATGCATTCTATAGTATCGACGAATGTTTATCGAGCAACTTCTCAGGCCTTGTCTAACCTCAATGGCATTTTTTTATTATATGTGTTGCACACAATACTCTCATGCTATTGTAGCGCGATTGTATAATGAAAGGCTACTTTTACTTTCTCCAATTTATTTTAGATGGGGGAAGAGAAATTTTGTGTATAATTTTTAATTCTGTTTTTCTATTTATATCGTCTCCTTGGTTAAGGTCCTCAATTTTCCCATTCCAACGCTGCCCTGATATAACGTTGCCGCCGCCTGCTCCGCTATATACCGAGAGATCAAAAAGTCGAAAATAGTTGGCAGCCCTTAAAACATAACCTAATTAACAAAAAGTTTAGTGGCGCACCTAAGAATGTAACTGTAACTGATAATGTTTAAAATAGGCTAGGTTTATTGATAATACGAGGTGTGGCAATTAAGTTCCGAGACTGTTACGTTAACATCTTGATTTGTTTTACAGTTTTTTATTGTCCCCTTCAATATACTCTCCTTCCGAATCCTCACACCTCGATGCGAATCTTCCACTATGCGAAGCAGTGCTGCAGGTCATCTTCCGACAGGCTCTTGAGTAGATGCGCTGATTTTTGTTTTCCTTTCAAGTAGGATTTGATTTTTGGGAACAGATAGAAGTCGCAGAGTGGCGAATAAGATGGGTGCTCCATGACTGTCACCTGATTTTTGGCCAAATAGTCCTTGACAGAGTGCGCGTTGCCTTGATGGATGATCCAGGAATTCTCTTTCCACATTTCGGGCCTCTTTTTGCGATTATTTTCTCGGAGTCTTCGTAAAACCTCTAAATAGTAATGTTGATTAACTGTCTGATCTCGTGGTACCCATTCCATGTAAACTACACCGCGTATATCGAAGAGAACAATCAACATCGCCTTAAATTTGAAATTGCTCATTCTCGTTTTTTTGACTCTCAGAGAGTTTGGAGTCTTCCACTGCATGGATTACCGCTCGGTTTCAGGGTCATATTAAAACATCCATGTTTCGTCACAAGTTATAAATCTTGACAAGAACTCTTTGTCCCTTTGGATGCAATCCATGGTGTCAGAACAAATGTCCTTACGATGCATTTTCTGTTCCGCCGTTAGGAGTCTGGGCATAAGTTTAGCATACACTTTCCTCATGCAAAATTTGGTTTACCAGTTTCTTTATTAATGTTCACATATTCAGCAATGGCCCTAATACTTAATCGACGGTCTTTTCGAACCATCTCGGTTACATTTTGAACGTGCCAGTCACTTTTTGAAGTCACAGGCCACCCGGGACGCTCGTATTCTTCAACATTCTCTCCCCCCCCCCCCTTCTAAAAACGTTTGTACCACTCAAAATTCTGGCAATGGATAGGCAATTATTTGGCTTGAAATTTTTACCAAAGATCAAGGGATATATAGATCTAAATCACGCCCCTTTCATTATTCTCAGAAAGCAGGTGGTGTTCGTTAAAAAAAGCAGTCACTGAACTTATTTGCCATACCTCAATAGTTTGTTGACTCGTAACTAACGTATTATGAAATAATAGTATTATCAGATCCTAATAATTATCAATCAATGTTTAACATAAAATGAACATAATAGATGATGATACGATAAATGTAGATAAATTTAAATGTCACATTCTAACCATTGCAAATGTATGGCTTAGCAGCATAGTTTCATCCTCAGATTTTATATGAAGCCGCAAGATTGCATGGCGCAGCACTCATAAATCTTACGAGGAGTACATTGTTTGCCGCTTAAGATCCGTCCGCGGCATTCACGAGATTACCGAACAAAATCATCCCTATTTGTCACGGAAGTGCCGTAACGTCGTCTATCGATCCGCGCCAACAGAGAGCCCATTTTATTGCCCTCGGACGTAGGACGCTTCGGGGCCGTTATAATTAGCATTTACCCTAACCACGTCAGAAACCGATCGCTCCGATCATCGTCAAAAGGATCCTCTTTGCTAAACTAGTGGCTGATGGCGGTGCACCCTCCTGACCTGTTGGAAGCACGCATCGTTCCTCCAATTGCCCCCCGGAGTACAATTCTCCGGCTGCCGTTTCTAGAAATTGTTCCGCTTTATGCATTTTCCGGGGTGTTGGAGCCCGGAGCTTGACTCTGAATTTAACAAAAGCTCGGCGGTATACACGGCCCCGCGCCTCGCCGCCTTCTATAATAAAATTCAATTCATCGCCACCGTTTCTAATAATTAGAATTAAAGAAGGGTGCAACTTGCCATAAGGGCCAAAGAATCTTTGCAATGTAAATAAATTAATTAATCCTTAACGCTTTTAAAAAGAAAATATAAATCTATTATCAGACCTTGTCGTCTAATATCGAACGTCACCTTAGTTTCGAACCCCCACTGAAAATACCTCGGCAATGGCCCCCTTACCCTTGTATAACAATGTTAACATGTGCTATGTTTATTCATAACTCCGTTGTGCTGCCTTATGTTGCTGACGTTTATTTGCTCATTCATTGCATTATTAGCATTAAAACATGATTTGCGTTATCATAATACAAGCTTCTCCGCTTCTGATATGCACTATTAATATTATTGGCGCAATTTGAATACGGAGGGAATCACAATCATATTGCAGGAATATTCATTAACCAATATACTTGTTCAATTATGTAATTGCCTTTATATCTATAAATACACGTATTTATAATAAATGTGTTTAATACTCGAGTTATTATACTATGCTCTGTAATTATCGATTACTTTTATTCCATATTTTGCATTAATTTATTGATAATTTCTCTCGTCTGACTATATAATATTAATTTGTAGAAATTTTCGACCACATTATCTACATAAAATCTGCTAACTACAGGACTACAATAATATTTATGGTTACTTGAGTAACTCAGCAGTTGCTTAGATACTAGATGAATGTGGCTAACTTCACATGTCAAAAGAATTGCTCCATTTTGTTTATTTACATAAAAAAATCGATCCAAACGAAAAAAATTATTTTGCATTCGCCGCGTTTTCGACTTATAACTCCCAGAATATTGCAAAAATTGCAATAAACAGCAGTTGCTTAGATACTACATGAATGTGGCTAACTTCACATGTGAAAATAATTGCTCCATTTTGTTTATTTACCTGAAAAAATCGATCCAAACGAAAAAAATTATTTTGCATTCGGCGCGTTTCCGACTTATAACTCCCAGAATATTGCAAAAATTGCAATAAACAATAGTTATTTAGATACTAGATGAATGTGGCTAACTTCACATGTGAAAAGAATTGCTCCATTTTGTTTATTTACCTGAAAAAATCGATCCAAACGAAAAAAATTATTTTGCATTCGGCGCGTTTCCGACTTATAACTCCCAGAATATTGCAAAAATTGCAATAAACAACAGTTACTTAGATACTAGATGAATGTGGCTAACTTCACATGTGAAAAGAATTGCTCCATTTTGTTTATTTACCTGAAAAAATCGATCCAAACGAAAGAAATGATTTTGCATTCGGCGCGTTTCCGACTTATAACTCCCAGAATATTGCAAAAATTGCAATAAACAACAGTTACTTAGATACTAGATGAATGTGGCTAACATGACATGTCAAAAGAATTGCTCCATTTTGTTTATTTACCTGAAAAAATCGATCCAAACGAAAAAATGTATTTTGCATTCGGCGCGTTTCCAACTTATAACTCCCAGAATATTGCAAAAATTGCAATAAACAGCAGTTGCTTAGATACTAGATGAATGTGGCTAACTTCACATGTGAAAAGAATTGCTCCATTTTGTTTATTTACCTGAAAAAATCGATCCGAACAAAAAAATGTATTTTGCATTCGGCGCGTTTCTGACTTATAACTCGTAGAATATTGCAACAATTGCAACAAACAGCAGTTGTTTAGATACTAAATGAATGTGGCTAACTTCACATGCCAAAAGAATTGCTCCATTTTGTTGATTTGCCTGAAAAAATCGATCCAAACGAAAAAATGTACTTTGCATTCGACGTGTTTCCGACTTATAACTTGTAGCATATTGCAACAATTGCAACAAACAGCAGTTGCTTAAATACTAGGTGAATGTGGCTAACTTCACACGTCAAAAGAATTGCTCCATTTTGTTTATTCACCTGAGAAAATCGATCCGAACGAAAAAATGTATTTTGCATTCGGCGTGTTTCCGACTTACAACTCGTAGAATATTGCAACAATTGCAATAGACAGCAGTTGCTTAGATACTAGATTAATGTGGCCAACTTCACATGTCAAAAGAACTAGTTAATCATTTGATGAAACATTATGAAAATAATAGGGATGCAACGAATAATTAATAACACTTGGTTTGTTTCACTAATTAGTGAAACAAACCAACTGTTATTATACGATTTATTCCTAATAATATTCAAGAGTTTCATACGAATTTAAATCTCGAAAATTAATTAAATATTTCGAATAGATTTTCCTTGATCAGAATAAGAAAAGGTATACGTATTATCAAAAACGAACTTCAAGACTTTGTATAAACTGCTAAGCATTCTATAATGTTAACCCTTCTCTAACGAGCTAGTCTAATCATCGCATTACAGACATACTTATATAAATTCTTGGGGAAAAATATTTTCTAATTTCAAAAAAAAGTCCATTAGAATACTAATTGCACGTTTACAGAAAGGTGCGAAAATAATCGCCCTTTATTTTTGCCTTAAGCGAGCGAAATATAAAGAAACTTCTCCTCCGGCCCTTGTATTAGTGGCCAAGGTGGACCGTTTTGGTCATAATACGAGGCCATATCAAGGACTACGACAGAGAAACCGACCAATAAACAGAAAATAAAAGTCTCGCAGGAACGTGGGGATAACAAAAATCTAGGGATCGGCGCTTATATTGGGTGAATAGATACACATTTTATCTATTGCGGTAATAAAAGGCGTTTGTTTTTATATTATTTTGTGTTATTTCGAAATCATCACCTGTTATGATTATTTAATTTATTATTAACGCAATTATTATTATCGATGCATTAGCATTGCCATCTCAGTATTTATAAAAAATGGAGTGTTGGTTAAATTAAGTCAAAGTTGCTCATTTAAATGCTGAATAATTTGTTTAAAAAAATTAAAAATATTCCAGCTACTTCCGGAGATATTCGATAAAAGCCGAAAAAGTCAATTTTGATTTTGATTTTTACGACTTTATTATTGGTTATTTTGCAAAACCAAGACTTTTGTAAGCTCTTTCGAAAATTAAATTTATTTTTAAAATATGACATTTTGTTATTTAGATATCAATAAGTTTATTTTTTTAAATGTGAACCTGAATTTATTTTTTAGTGGCTTTTCACCTTCCAAAACTAATGTATCACACTTACTATAAAATTGTTTTCTGTGTGAGTTATTTGAAGTTTTTTGAAAATATTTTCTGACGTTAAAAACTGAAGTACAAAATTGGTTTCCATGAAGCTGACACGTTGAAAGTTGTGTTTATTTAAATAATCCCTTGAAAACACCCTTTCACGCCCGCCACGTACGCACTATTAGAGCGAAACTAGAGATAAACTTATGGATCATAATGAAGTTAGCATGAATTTTTATTCATTAACATGTATGTTCACCTTGATATTGATAAAAAAAGTGAACATGAAGTTTCAACTATTTAACATTAACGTGTACATGAATTTCACTATATAAATTATTATTAAAATTTATAGTTGTAGAACAGTTAATTTTATACACGGAGCTACTACCTCTACTATTTGCAGTTGTGTAAGTGCTTTCAATTAAATCGTTAATCTTGTAATATTTTTTACGTGAATTTTCTAAAACAGAATAAAAGTTTTTTTTTCCGTTACCGACAACATAACTAAGCATTGCATCCATGGTTACAGGTACCGTAAGTGGCTGATAACATTCGTGGTGTTTGTTGTTCTTGACGACGGAACTTAATTTTTTACTTACAGAAACGTAACGCTCCAACGCGCGCAACACATTTTCGTCTATACCTATAGCATCGGCATCCTTTTTACATAACCACTGCTTAAAAGAGCTGTAACAGAACACATGCTTTTTACGATAAATCGGTAAAAGGTTCTAACACGCAATATTCGCAGCTTCGTTTGCATCCATGCCCGCAACAACTGTCACTGGATTGACACAAACAAACAAGATTCGACATTGTTTTTTCGGTTGCTGGGTTGCCATAGGACCCATAGGTGACTATAAAAATTTGAATACCAAATGTTACAAGCTGTATTTTAGAATATTTTCTGATCTTTTTAAAGTATTATATATCCGGTAGCGGAACAAAATTAATAAGTAACACGGAACGTAATGGCAATTAACATTGTTGCTTAAATAACTATTTTATAACGAAACATGTGTTAGCAACAGCACCCAATTGCATAACATAATTGTTCAAGAAGTGTCGAGGGTGGCTTTCCCATTACCAAGCAGTAAATAGAGCCCAATTTAAATACTTTGTAGATGAAATTGTTTTTCCGACTGAATAAAATCTTTTCATTTTATTTTTAATTTAATTTTTAATAATATCAATTCAACCGATTTTAATAATGGTCACACTGTTGAATTGCTTATTGAGTTACCTTTTATTTCCGCTATCACAATGGGTAGATATATTGATGTGGCCTGGAGGTAAAGGGAACTTTGAAACTGCTTTGTTTTTTTGATCTTTTGTAATATTGTAAATTTTATTTTGTAAGAAAGAAGGACAAATAAAAATAATAAAGTAAATAATAATATAAAATAATATTTTCATATTTTAGAGCTCTCTCGGCGTTGTTTCCCCCCTTTATAATTTAAATCTGAATTTTGCTTACTATTTAGTAGCCGAATAAGTTTTATGAAAAAATGCAATAGGTGTTGGCTACATATCCGTGACCGGGCATTCCTGGATCTTTCCGGGTACTAAACTTGACACGTTCATCAGCGACACCCTCAGTAATTTCACAAGATGTTACCTCGCATCCCATGACCCCATTCCAGACCCAACCCTTGATAGCCTACCTGTGGTCTCGCGACTTGAAAACATATGTTTCACCCTTAAGCGATCAATACCAACGAAACGAAGGAAGCCACAAGTTAGATCTACGAACAATTGAGATGCATCTGATTGGATGTATTGCATGTAATTAAGAGAATCTGGAGTAAGCTTTTATATTTTATCGCCGCTATTAATAAATCGTGTGATATTAACAAAAAAAGTGTTTTATTTATATTTTGTCCTATTTATCATCAATTATGTTCATTCTATGCTAAATATTTATTGATAATTATTAGAATCATGATATTACTATAATTCCATAATGTGTTAGTTAATAGAAAATCAACTTTCAAATTATATTTATATGTAAGAAATAATATATTGATTTGATTTACTCAACATCGGCACTGTCAATAATACGATAACACTTTGATTATTATAACACTCGATTATTATAAATCGTATAATATTCTTGTTATATTAATAATTATAATCCATTCGGTTTCTATTACATATTTAATATTAAAAAAAAAAAATTTAAGTAATAATTCTGTTGATTTTGATTTTATGGTAAGATACGTTTAAATTTTGATTAATTCATTTATTTAACTTGATAAATAATTCAAATATGTTTTTATAGTTTTTAATTTAACTGTAACTGTGACCATTATTTCCATTTGTGTTCAACGTGATATTAAAGTGAATAATTCCCAAAGAATATCGTGAAACTTTAAATCAGTTCTATTCTTTAAAATTAATTTTTCACTCTGGTGAACACTCAAACCTCTATACATATGTAATTCTCTTCTTGTTTCTGTCAGTTCTTAGGGCAGCAGACCACACCTCCGCTCCATATAGTATTATGAACTGTATGGCCGATCAGAGCAACTGCCTTTTGCTTTGACTTGTTGGCCCCCTTACGTAGGGCATTAGTCAGTCCCGCCGGCAGCCCACGTCTGCTGACTTCGTCCAGGTAGTCGCAAAATAAAATGAAATGAAATGTGGCCTTTCACTTTGAATCGGGTTAGCTCTGAAGCTTCCGTCTTCCGGCGAACACCACGACCTCTCTGGGTTTTCTGTGGGGCCAGCTCCATCAACCAGCGCCGGATCTGCTTTTCCCATAAGTTTCTCCTCGGTTCTGGCTGCTACTACCACAGGCAGGTCATCAGGGTCGGTCCACTCATACGGAGTTGTTTATATTATAAAAACATTTCCGGACAAACTCTTTAGATGGCGCCAGTAAGTTTAATTCCAAATTTATAATTCCCACCACATTCCCGGTTATTCCCGCACTTTCCAGCATGGTTTCTGCACATTCGTTGTTGTTGTTGTGATAGAGTACACTTACATTTTGTAGGCTATATTCTATTATAATCACTGCGATACCTTTGTTTTGCGATTATTAGCACGATATTCGTTTGAGTTATTAATCGTTTATTGTGTGTTCATTGCGACTTCGTGGATATCTACTTTGGCGTAAGTCAATAAAGGTTAGTATTTTTTTTATTACATTAATCTTTGTTCACAGTCTTAATATATATTATTAATTGCAGTCATTACCCTAAGTATTAATCGTACTTTTTGTTACATTTCATTTTTATAGCGTAAGTTGTATGCTGTTGTGTTATTTTTATCGTGATTGTGTAATTGTATTATTGGTTGTGCTTTTGTGTTATATTTTATTCTGATTGTGCAAGTGTATTATATTCTACCGTGATACTTGCAGTGTACTTTTACCGTTGCTTTTGTGTAACATTTGTATGTGATTCATCATCAACTCACCAACTTAAAATTTAGAAAAAATACCATCGTATTCTCACTTCAATTCTAAAGAAATAGTAAAAATTTGAAAATGGAACTCAAACGGGCTCTCTATTTAAAAAAAATATTTAAAAGAGTACGACCGCGCGGCGGTCAAACGTGTTGGGTACGTTTACAGGCAGGGGCGGCTCGTTATATAGAGCCAAGGAGCCATGGCACTACCTGCAGTTTCAAGCTCTGCAAGAATTTTTAATTGATTCTGAAAATACTTTCTCGCCAGTTACTTTGGTCTAGGAAGATGAATCGTTCATTTTTTCTTCAAAAAAGGAAGGGGAGGCTACCATCAACATATTCCACGATCCGGCACTGAAATTAAGTACGGTTTTTGAAAATCCACCAGTTGTGAATTTTCGAATTGTGTAATACTTGAGCAAAAAATTTCAAAACAATATAAAACGTGTCGACTAAATTCTAATTTAGTTTTTAAAAAAAATTTTAGTTTTCGAATTGTGTAATATTCGAAAAAATATTGAAAAAAATATATAAAACGTATCGACTAAATTCTACAAAAATTAAACTAGATTTGCAAATCATTGTTTTATCAAATCATGTGCAGTTTTTGAAAATCCACCAATTATTTCGCGAGTTGTGAATTTTTGAAAATTTTAGTTTTCGAATTGTGTAATATTCGAAAAAATATTGAAAAAAAAATATAAAACGTATCGACTAAATTCTACAAAAATTAAACTAGATTTGCAAATCATTGTTTTATTAAATCAAGTGCAGTTTTTAAAATCCACCAATTATTTCGCGAGTTGTGAATTTTTGAAAATTTTAGTTTTCGAATTGTGTAATACTCAAACAAAAAAATTCAAAAAAATATAAAACGTGTCGACTAAATTCTACAAAAATTAAACTAGATTTTCAAATCATAGTTTTATCAAATTAAGTAGGGACAGCTCATTATAAAGTACCAAGGAGCCATGGCACTACCTGTAGTTTCAAGCTCAGCAAGAATTTTTTAAAGACTTTCGTTAGTTACTGGTCTAGGAAGATAAATCGTCCTTTTTTATTTCTACAAAAAAGGAGGGGGGGGGGTATATTGTATAAGTGGCTCTAGCATCAACATGTTCCACGAGCCGCCACTGTTTACAGGTACGTTTATTGGGGCAATAGGTATAACGGAAAATGTGTAACACATAAATTAGTGAATCAAGTATGTATATTTTTATTTGTTGCTCACATTTGCAATAATCGACATAGTAGCTAACTCTATAGGAGTTTAAAAAGACAGAAAGCCAGGATTAAAGGACTGTGTCACCGTAAGAACTGATAAAGAAAAAATAAAAGAAAAGAGATTAGTTCTGTGCAACCTGAAAGAAGCCCATGCAAAATTTAAAAAAATAAATGCACACTTAAAATTACACTCTTCGAAGTTTACTGCACTGAGATCGAAGCAGTGCATATTAGTGGAACTCATGCTGATGTAACAACCCTGCCAATTTTTTTATGTGGGTTAACAATATTAAGAATGGTTATACCGATATTTCTTGTCTTCAAGATTGTAGTACGGAAGCTCAAGCACTTTAAAGTCGTTTCCAGAAAGCGAAGATGGTTCGCGGCACTTTAAAGTACCGTTGATTTACTCCAGGACAAACCGGAAAATCGAAATAAATCGTTAGCTACTAAGTCGATGATTACAAATGTGTGAAAAAATAAAAATAATCACACTTGTTTCATTAATTTATGTGTTACGCATTGTCTTTTCCGACGTATCGTCCCCGTAAACGTACTCTGCGTCGTTAATCGCGATCATATTCTTTTAAATTTTTTTTTTTAAATATAGAGCCCGTTGGAGTTTCATCTTAAAATTTTCACTGTTTCTTCAGAATTGAAGTGGCAACATGATGATATTTTTTCGAAAATTTTAAGTTGGTGAGTCGATGATGAAAAATGGTAATGAATTTTATAAACAAATTAATAATAGTTTATTAATGATAAACCCAAATTTTAAATACACTAATATATAGAATGACTCAAGATCTTCAAAATCGACCTGTTATTTTTTTTTTGTACGACTTATAGATTCGATGATACAGTTGTTTGAATGTTCGCACGACTGACGTTTTTCGCAATTTCTTGCAATTTACAACCGTGCATATCTTCTTCAAAAAAAATCTCAATTTTTTTTCGCGAAACATGACTTCCATTATTTCATGTGTAGAATGCGTCTGCAAAATTTTAAAAAAATCGGAATCATCAGTTAATATTTTTACCGAAAACCGTCCGGTTTGACATGGAATGAGCGATTTATGAAATTTCATGTCTGCTAAGATTTTCATGCCATGTGTTATTGGGTGCAATGATTTTAAATAAAATGTATAAGCAACGTAAGTAAGGGTTGATCTTCACTAACAATTTAATAATTGTTTTTTTTTAAATTAAATTTGGAAAAATAATGCAACATAATTCAAAAAATGTATAGGAATAAATCTACCGAAAACCAAAAGACATTTTCCCGTCCATATATCCAATGTATTCGGCAGATGCGCTTCCGTTTATAAAAGGCGTCGCATTGAACCGGCAGATCGAGCAAGGGATTGTCATCTGTATCTGTGCCGGAAATGTAAATATATCGCAACATATTTCAAAATTTAAAGCAGCTTTATATTGAAATGCAGTCAGCTTGTTCAAAATGTCATCGTCAGCGAAAGATTCCGCGGCGGCGGCGGCGGCATCTGCGCTCGCCGCCCTCTTCCTTCCGTTCTAATCTCGCAACTTAAATTTGCAAGCGCCGCGTCGCCAGATATTAATGCGGTAATCAATTTTTAAGTTGGCCTAGGGGCAAAAATGGGGGTTTCGGGATATTTATCAAGCACCTAAATCCCGGAACGAGTTAGCGGTTTTGTTCTTAAAACCCGCCGACGATTACCGGAGTAATGAAAGAAGCTTTAAAAATCATTATCGCGGATTGGGAAGATCTATGCCTCTGGGATGGAAATTTTCACGGTTCACTTTATAAATGCGGCCCTTTACTGTCTGGACTCGGTTTAGCCGCGCCAGGGTGTTTCAAATGGAAATTCCCTTTTGCGGAGAACTATAATTTTAAATTAGACTTTTAATCAACTTCAGTTACTGATGATTTAGCTTTTCTATTTCATGCTTATTATCATAAGAGCGTTAAATCTGCCATATATAAAAAAAAAACTTATTCTGTCCGTTACATAAGTGGATTCGTCATTAACCCGCCAGTGGTGACGCAAATTTGACTTTGATCAATGGTGACGCCACCGGGGTTTTCAACTAAAGATTTTTCGAAACGTGTTACTAATAGTTCATGTTTTTTGTTTGTAATTTATGCTCTTTGACAATAAAACAAAGTTATTAATCAATTTAAGCTCTGCAATGCGGCAGCTACTCGAAATTGCAACAAAAAACAATAACGGAGAATAAAGTTATTCGAATTTTTTAACACACTCGGTCTCACAGACCAGCAGGTCACCATGTGTATCTGCTAAAGCATTATTTAGCCTGATTGTTGGGTATTTATCGTAATATATGTTTATTATGAATTTATCCTCATCCTAGTTATGGATTAAATAAATAAATAAATAAATGAATATGAAAAAACGTAAAAGTCCCTATTATAACTTCAACTCAAAGAAAGTTACACGTTTATCACATAAACATTCTTTTACGTGCAGGTTTGATTGATTGAACTATGTATGTAGATAATGTTCTCAAATGCCAAATGTCCAATAATACGGATTTACTAGTAGTCGCTCCAGTCTAGTTAAACCATGAATATATAAGTTATATAACTTTATACCAGAGCAATTTTGATACTACATGGACTCGAGTGGTATATGTGATTCGCCGAACGGAATTAATAGAGCTTTAGAGTGACGAGGAAGATCCATTGAAATAATTTCACATATTCCCGCTCAGGATTACCATATTAAATACAATTACTGGTATTAATATACTTATGAAATTAAAAAAATTAAGATTGGATCATTATTATGCTTTTTGAAAAATGGTTAGTTGTAAGCACACATTGTCCATTCTCGTATTGCATTTTAAAAATCACTCTAAAAAATCCTCTAGTTTTTTTTTTAGTGAACAACATTACTTCCCTAAAATGACCACAGTAATTCGCTTATTACACACGATTATAGTTATTTGTTATACGAATGTGGAATGTACGTAATTAGTACCGCAAGAAAAAGTAATGAACGGGTAATTCTCTTAAGGGACTAATGAGTAATTCCACACGAAACTTTACAAATTCACTCAAAATCGATTCTAGATTACGACCCAATAAAAATCTCAAAACACCCCATCTCTAGATTTCGACATAATCTCACGAGAACAAAAATTATTGCATTTTTGAATTTGCTCATTTTCCATTCAACTAAAACAAATTGAAAACAATTGCCACTTGGAAAATTACCAAAAATTCTCAGAACTGATTGTAGTTTAGAATCCTGAAAAAATATCTTAACATTTCTGCAGTCATTTTCGAAATAATCGAACGAGAATTATGATTAAGTCAATTTTAAATCGCTTAATTCGTCGAGCGTTCAAAAAAATATAAAAACAATTGCTATAAACTGGAAAATTACCAGAAATCTCCTAAACTGATTGTAGTTTAGATTCATGAAAACATTTCAAAAAATTTCTGCAGTAATTGTCGAAATAATTGAACGAGAATTATGATTAAGTCAATTTGAAATCGCTTATTTCGTTGAGCGTTCAAAAAAGTATAAAAACAATTTCCACAGACTGGAAAATTACCAAAAATCCTCGGAACTGATTGTAGTTTAGCATCCTAAAAAGATATCTCAACATTTCTGCAGTCATTTTCGAAATAATCAAACGCGAATTATGATTAAGTCATAGTATAATATAAATTTTTTTTCCAAAATCATCTGCAATTCCATTAAATATTGAAATAATGTTTATAAATTTTTTACAAGAAATTTTGACGTACGAGGTGTCAATTTGAATTATTTTAAAAATCTTACAAAGGATCTAATCACATCGGTGAGTCCGAATTATTCTCTTACTAACAACTAATGAACAACATTACATCTCTCAAATGACCGCAGCAATTCGTTTATTACACCCGATTTTGGATAAAATATGTTACTTTAATTTAAATTTACTAAGTTTGATATTACCTCAAACTTGAGTGGTTGAATTACTTAAAATACATTTGTTTGCAAAACTCTACACAACTCGGCTTTTATAAAGTTTTAGTAACTAAGTAATATATTTCAGCAGTATTAAATAATTCATTTCTCTTTTATAAAACTAAAATTGAATCTTTGAAAGAGAAATGCTCCCTTTAAATTATGCAAAAAATAATTTCGCATGCTGGAACTGGTACAATCGTTAATATATACAAGGTATATAAAAAACAAATTCGTAAAACTTTACGGACGATTTCTTGTAGAAAGTAATGGGGAGTGGTCTTATATCTCTCCCTGTGGAGTTACGTTATTTCAAATTAAGATTTTATTTATACGTTCAAATTTTTACAAAATGTAAGAAACTGACTTCTGATGAAAGGCTTCTATTATAAAATTGCAAATATTTTATAATCCTCACGGATGTAAATAGTCTCTTATTATTCTTTAATAAAACTTTTAACATGCAATAATATATCTTTTATTCTTTCAGCAATTTTTTTTATCGTGAAAATTTTATTTTTCAATAAAAATTAACAATTAATTAATCAATCATGTATTCTCCCTTGTTGTTCACAACTTCTTCCCAACTTTCAACAACAATTTTCAATACCTCGTTGGTAAAAATCACGTGGTTTCGACTCGAAAAATTTATCGAACTAAGTCCGCAATTCTTCAATATATCGCGAGTAAATCTAAATACGCAACAATGGCATTTGTTTTAGGGGATGATAAGAGAGGACATATAGTAAACGTAGAAGTGGAGAATAACCCGATGGACTTTACTTGTTTGATAACTCAGCTAAGGATTGGTAGGACTAGTGGTGGGTACTCAAAACTGGAAGAAAAACATCACCAAACTTGAAACGTAAGAGTGAGCCTTAAAAAAATATTGTTTGACAATACTGCTTTTGAAAGTTGATTTCTTTCGTTTAGCATTAAATGATCATAGGTACTGTTTTTACACATTACAGATACAAGGCCAAGGCTCTTCCCCAAATACCAGACTGCCATCATGTTAAAAAGTACGTCTTGGCTTGTGAACAACTTAGTATGCAGGATATTCGTACATTCCACGAAAAATTTTATTCTAACATCTCCAAATAGCCGCTTTTATTCTCAAGCAAACATTTCCCAAAAGGTGTCAAACAGGCAAAAGATTAACACCAGTTGTTACCAAATACTTTGTGCAATCAGCATAAAAAAGCTTTAAAAATAATATAAGAACACCGATACTGTCAAATAATTAGGGAGCCAATATTAACACATTTCAGATTTTACATATAAATCCAATTAAATAAAATCGTTCACCGAATTTCTTGGAAAATACAGCCTTAAAAGCGCAAGACTTTGCAGACTGAAATCTACATAGAAGCAGAATTAAGAAGAAAAGAACTTGAAGTCCAAGGTAAATAAATAAAAATAGCAACAAAAAAAATCAGCTGAGATATGTATGCCAAAGTTTAAATGCGTGCGAGATTCTTGAGCTTCGCTACAAATTCAGTTTTTTCCACTGTTGAAGACTGGACAACTTCCTCAATTAGAAATACATCAGAAATATACAAATTCTTTAATACGATCAGAAAAATTTTATTCAATTCAATTTTTTGTGGGTGTAATATGTGATTTAAAGGAATACAATTACCTTAACTTCATGAGTAGAAATCGTTTATTAAATAAATTGTAGAAAATCGTGTTCCTTAAACTCTTGATGCTTGATGTTAACCCATCCAAAGTTAAATTTAATAATAATAATATTTGATTTAACATTGACATATTATATATGCAAGAGTAAAAAATACGAAAATAATACTCCCCATGAGACAATACGAATCATAAATTATTCCAGCGCATTCGCCATTCGACATTCACGAAATCTAAAATGATAAACATAATTCTAAATTATATACGGACTATCAAATATAGCAAAATGTGCGTTCGCAACTAAATGCGACATTAATGTGAATCTGATAGGTTATCAATATGTGCTGACCGTGTGTGATATTAGCCCCTAAAAGTTGTTTCAATACGGATATTGGACATAAATCCTCGATCTATGGCGTGGCTTAATCAAACCGACACGTTGGGCACATTGGACACATTGGCGGGAGGGGCACTTTTTAATAATAAAAAAAAACAGTGAACAGGGGGTATCTGGCCTACACAAAACGGTATTGCGCCGTAAAATTGTCCTCTGAAGTGTGTAATAACATTGTGTTGCACGTATGAGTGTGGAGGCCTTAATTACTCGGCGCCCATCAATAATGTATCAATCAGCGTACAAATTTCCGCAAAATTCGTAGTGAAAATGAAAATGCGATTATTCTTGCGTAAAAATATTGTGCGGGTGATTACAAAATCGATACGGTAATGGCGGAAAGTTCATCGGACACATTATTTCGGGGAATTGATAGATACAATATAATCTGTGGGAATGAATGGAGCCCCGGATAAAAAATAAAAAAGTTTGTGGCTGACCTGGGAAATAGCTATAAATTAGTGTTTAAGTTTAGTTTGGATCTAACCAGTGTGGAAGTTTCCTACGTGACAATAACAACTTTCGGACCTTAAAGTCCCCGAACGGCGGTCACTTTCCAAATATTATCTCTTTTGACAGTGCGATGCGTGCTTTCACTGCAAACACTACTGATTACACACGATTTGTCTCCAGACATGCCCCGGACCCTTTAATAGAGTCGGTCCTGGCTGGCCTGCCACCCACTTGACAAACTAACCGCCGCCGTTAAATTGGCCAATTTATATTATTTAGAATTAAGAGCACAAGAAATTGAATAATATTGTCGTTTATCATACTTCCCGCAAAATGTATTGATTTAGATACTGGAAATGTCTATATGCTACATCTCTAATATTGGAAGACTCAAGCAATTACATATACTTTGTCTTGTTTCCTTTCCTTTCATTATTATTATTATAGCAAATTTCTGCCTCATGCAAATTTGTAAGTGTAACTGTAATTAGCGCCCTATTAACTCAAATATGAGACGTTGGCTGCATACAAAATGCACGAAATCCAGCGAGGGAAATAATTTTTATGTAGTGTCATTCCGTGCAGACAACTTTTTAATGGTGCGTTTATTATGGATGCAGAGCCTGTGTGATACATCGGCGGTGCTGAAAAGTTGAGGAGAATATTCATGTTCCGCGTACGTAGTGGAGATGTGCCGTTGGGGCAGATGAATAATTTCGCCGTAAATCGTGTGTCAATATATTTGAGCACGTCGCACTCTCAAAGTGACAAAGTTTTCCGAAAGGTTCATCTCGCGACTCGAGCAAGTTCTTGGTGGGAACTGAGGGGAACCAGTGGCTGGATGGAATTATTAGATTTCCTGTACGCCTACAAAAAGTCGAAATAACTGCGGAATATATACATCTTATGCATACGCAATCTATTTACCACCATTGAATGACATCCCCGCGGTATCATCAAAAAATGCTAAATTAAAAAAAAATTATGTCTCAATAAAATTTCATATTTGTTTTTATAATCAGTTTTCAAAGATGACTTATAATTAAACTATTACAATATATAAGTGAATTTTATGAGAATTAAAAGACGAAAATTGTAAGTTAAATGGAAGTTAAAGATTTTACAATCAGTTACTTAACGTACTCGCCGTCGACAATTTAATTTTGATTGTATTTGCTAAACATTGTTATTATTTGAACATTTAACAGCAATCTGTCTATTAAGAGCACAAAGTTACCAATTATCGCTTGAGAGAAAAGTTAATAGTTTTTCGAAAATTTTATACGCTTTGTACTTTTGTATCTAATGGGGTGTTATTTTTATTTCATTCATGAATACGTCCAATAAAGGGAATGTTTGCTTGAATCGCACATTAACTTATCATGAATTATAAGGCTATCATACACTCGAGTGATTTTAGTGATATCAGTGGTGATGGAAAGAATGCAGGGGAAGAAGATCCAATTGAGAGCGTCTGTGACCAAGATTATGTTCTTGATCAACTGAATGAAGATATATAGTGGCCGCCATAAGTAAAAGATCACCAAGAATTCGTCGCTAAATTTTTATGAAAATTTTAGATAATACGTACATAATCCGCACTAAGAAATGATTAAAATTTCAACAAAAAATCATGGTAACTTTTTCTTTAATTTCAATAATGAGTTGCTCCTCCACGATTTGTGGAGCACTCAGCAACTCGCCTAGGCATACTAGAAATGAAGTCAATGTCAGTCTGAGGGATTGCATCATAAGCTTCTTGAATTCGCATCCTAATATCAGGCAAAGTGAGTGGAGATGGCTAAAGATGGCCCAGTCTTCTACCAATTGTATCCCAGACGTGTTCAATAGGTGATGGATGGAAAACGAGAAGGCCATGGAAGTAAACCAACATTAGTTAGTTCCATGAATTCCATAGTAACTCTAGCTGAAAGCGGCTTTGCATTATCCTATTGGAAAATATTTTAATTAAGTGTCGAGCTAGCGTGTTTGGGAGCATCATTAGTTGCCGCGTAAATTTCCCGAAATTAGTCACCTTCTCCCTTCCGAAAACACGCTTCTCGAACGCGTCGAAAGAAACACGATCATTAGACGTGTGACTTCTGTGTAAACTACGAGCTTCTGTTTACTGGAAGTTGTTGTCTTTCCGGTTATTGGGGTGCAACATGAGTATCAAGGTGAATTTTTTGAACAGTCTCCCTTACAAATTCCCAGAAAACTTTGGGGCAGTAAGTGATAAAGGTGAATGCTTCCACCAAGAACTGATGATCACGGAAAAGCTCTATCAAGAGCGATAGAACAGGAATATAATGGCGGACTACTGCTGGAGTATAAAACGAGATTGCCCTGAATAAGTGCACGAACGAAAGAGCTACAAACGCAAATTTTTGAAATAGAACATAGCTGAACTGTAAGGTATTAACCTTCATCTTGGGCTCATAATATGTTAAAATAAATAAATTTACGACTTGTTATGCATGTAATATGTATAATAAATATACAAATTTCGCAAAATATTCATTGTTGAATTGCATAAAAACGGTAGCTTATGGAGAAAAATTAACGTCATATTTCGATTCAGCACACCCAAATTAAGTTAGAACAAGTTCTTTTATCAATGCAACAAAAATTTTGTTGCCCAGTGTAATTAATGTAGTAAATATGATTATCTTTTAGAATGTAAATTTTTATTTATATTATGTGCTCCTCTTACGATTATTTAATCATAATTTATGTAAATTTGTAGAATTTCCTACAATAAAGTAATTATTATTATTTTATTTTTTTCTCTGTTTTTTTTTTTAAATCTCAATGTAGCGTTCACTGAAATAATTTTAAAATGCAAGTCATACGTACGATCCCATTTAAACCGAGAAAACATAATGTTCTATACTGAAATATGACAACTTTTAATGTTAGCTAAAATTATCCGTATCATTTAGATCAGGGGTCTCCGAACTACAGTCCGAGGGCCACATCCGGCCCGCGGACAGATTTTGTCCGGCCCGCGGAGAGCTAGCATACTTGAAAACTCCTTTTAGAGAACATATTTTTTACACCAAATTAAATTTAGTTTACTGAAGTATTCTAATTTTATGTTGAATAATTATTAATATAACATCTACATTGATATGGTCATGGGCTAACTACTCATAACATTGTTGTAGGCTTATTGTTATTGTTTTTGTGATAAGTTGGATAAAGAAACACAGAATTGTAATGAGTAAAGACATGTATAATACGCAGAAAATTTAACTTCAGTATATAATAACTAACAAATTATGTAAATGAATCCAACTAACATTTTATACATTTTAAATAAAAACATAAGTTATAACAAGCATAATGACATATGAAATACTAATGAGATTTATGTAATTGAGATTTTCCACTGACAATAGTTTGTAGTTGTGGACTAATTTTACTTGTACCAATTATTAAAAGAGATTTAAGATGCTCATCAATTAATTTAGATCTGTAAATATTTTTTGTGTACTTCATTTTGGAGAAGGTCTTGTCATACAAATAAGTAGTACCAAAAACAGAAAACAGCCCACGAGCAAATTTATGCAAAGTATCAAATTGTATCAGTGGAAGACTATTATAAAATGCCAACAAAGATGAGTTTTGATATTTGTTCTTAATTATATTACTGCACTGTAGATCAATCATTTTCATTTGAAGTTCCGGGGTTAGGGTTTCAATGTCAGTATCAAAAGGATTCTGAAAAATCTTAATTTGATTCGCAATGGCATCAAAGTTCGAGAAACGAGTAACAAAATTTATTTTCAAAGTTTCGATTGCAATATTGATAGGAAACTCAGTCTCATTGGTGTGGCTGAATATTTCACATGTTTTAAAATGTGAAAAACATTTACTTCGTAGTTGTGATTGAAACAGTATCAATTTCTTCCGGAATGATTTGATATTAGTGTATAAATCAGGAAGATGCTGGTTTTCTCCTTGCAATCTCAAATTCAGTTCGTTCACATGTTTTGTCAAATCAACATAGAATGCTAACTTCCACAGCCATGCGTTGTTTTGTAATTCAGTAAGAGGGCGATGCTTTTCATTCAAAAAAATTTCGATCACTGCTCGAAAAAGCGCTGAAGGACTGTCCCACAACTAAGCCAACGTACGGCAGTATGATAAGGTAAGTCATTTTCTCCAATCTCTTCAATAAATTGTCGGAATTGTTGGTGATTCAGCCCAAAAGATCTGATAAAATTAACAGTTGATATGACAGGTTTCAGAACTTCAGACATATCCAAATATTTTCCGCACAAAGACTGTTGATGAATGATACAATGTAAGACTAATGGTTTTGAACCACCGTCATTTTCTACAGCCTTTGACACAAGAGCGACCACTCCTTTATCTTTCCCACTCATGTTTTTGCCTCCATCAGTTGTAATACATTTCAAGTTTTTCCATCGAAGGTTCTTTTGATTAATGGCCATTTCAACTCCTTTAAAAATATCTGTACCAGTAGTTGTGCCATGAATACTATACATATCAAGAAGTTCTTCATGCACTTCAAAGCTTTTATCTACTCCTCGAATATAAATCAACACCTGAGCAGTATCTGACACATCCGTTGACTCATCCAAGGCCAAAGAAAACCACTCAACATGTCCATTTTTGTCGAACAGTTGAGAGGATATATTTTTAGCGATGTTTTCTACCCTTCGAGCCACAGTGTTTGCTGACATACTGACAGTTTTTAATAAATTTACCTTTTCAGGGCACATTTCTTCGGCTGCTGCAATTATGCATTCTTTGATCATTTCTCCATCGGTGAATGGTTTTCCACGTTTTGCAATTTTAAGAGCCACACGAAAGCTGGCACGAGTTGCAGCCTCTTGTTCGATTTTGAGTTTTGTAAATGAAGATTGCTGCGATTTTAATCCGCGCTTCATAGCTTCGAATTGTTCTGTCCGCAAACTTCCTGTATATTTTGAGTAATTTTGAAAATGTTTTGTTTCATAATGACGTTTAATGTTATATTCCTTGAGAACGGCTATGCTTTCATTGCAAATCAAACATAGCGCCTTGTTACTGGACTCAATTACGAAATACTGAATGTTCCACTGATCTTTGAATTTTCTGCATTCACTATCAATTTTTCGCTTCTTTTCCATACTACTAAATCACACACAAAAGCAACAATTCAAATCAAAATACTGTTACAAAGATGTCTTAAACTTAAACACGCACAAACACGTTTTAAGGAGGTACGCACTATTTTATTTCACAACAGTGTCATAGGAACTGACTTGTGGTTGCGCCACTAGCCTTATTTTGTATTCCAATTACTGCCATCTAGAAGTGAGTGGAAGACACCAGAACTTTCTCGAACCAACGAGATTATTCTGTACGTGCTATTAACGCCATCTGTTAGCGATAGAAGGTACTACCTATTTCCGCTTGTGTCCACCAGATGTCGTGTCACATTACTCCTCATGGCTCGTACTCTACGACTAATCTAGAAATTACAGATAATGTCAGGAAAATTAATAATATGCAGTGTTGCCGTTTTGCGGACTTTAGTCAGATTTGGAGCCTTTTTAAACTTTGCGTACTTTTTCGGATTTTTTTTTTTCATCAGTGGACTATTTCACTTTTTACCACCGGCAATAATGATAATATGGTTTTGGCCCTCGGAACTTACTGATGTAATCAGTATGGCCCTAAGGCTGGAAAGTTTGGAGACCCCTGATTTAGATAATTCGACTTTACATCACTCGTGATAAAACTTAGATTAACCTTTTGCCTTCTGTAAAATATGAATTAAGTATATACAAATATTTTTTTATAAATAGTAATGTATACCTTTTAAAATACATTCAAAATACATAATTCCTTTTCCTTAATATACTTACTTAATACGTATGTTAAATAATTAATGTGCACCGTTGTATTATTAATTCGGCCACGTATTTGATATCCCCACTTATTAGCTCTAACCCAGACGTCAAAAGAGAAAATTCAATTGCGAGCAATACCCTTTTTAGCCCTTTTCGAGTGTCATAATTGGATACGGCAATTAGGCAACACGCTCACGTATTTACTTTTCGGGCCATTCGTTACGATTTTTTCGATAGAAATTTTATTTACAAAGAGAAATTGCCGTTTTATTGGATTCGGGCACTCGCAGCAGTCGTGATGGATTCGGATGAAATGTTAATTTTTTCGATTGCATCATGGAAGCAACACTGAATGCCATTATATCGTTAAATTGATTTATTGTTTCATAAATGAATATGCATGTTTCGGAAATTAAAGAAAAATAAAGCAAAAAGCGCATAAATACCGGTGCAAATAATGTATGTTGATTTTCCATTTAAATTGTTTTAAATGTGCACGATTTGAAGTTTTAATTCGCTGAACGGATTAAATTAGAAATATTAATCATAATACATTTATTCACCTTTTTGAATACAAGACATTTCAAAATACATTAGTATTACACAGATAAATAGTGCCGCAGTTAAATTAAGAGACAATACAACAATAATTATCATTAATTATAATTTAAGAATAGCATAATGGGAATTTAAACACGTTGACATTAATCATTAATCACGCTCAGGTCAATGATGCGTAGGCCTCTGGTAAAGGTCTCCCTATTAAAGCCAAAAAGTAAGAAATTATTACTCATCTGAAATGATAGAAATACGATTTAATATAAATACACAGACTTCTAGACAGCATTTGGCAGAATAACACTAATATGCATATTATTTCTGTCGGTAAATATTTTATTATTATTATAAACTTAGGCTTGATAAATAAGCAATATGTATTGTTTAAACGTAACTTCATCCCTTAGCATTAGGCTAATTTCAAATGTCAGATCTTCCTGATATATAAAAACGCTAAATGTACATTTAAAATATGATTTAAATTGAAAATAAACGATGAGGTTATATAAACTATTATACCATCAAATTGGGGAAAGTAACATTTTTGCACAGCAAAATACATCCAATAAATCAGTCCGCGAATTTATCTGCATCAATTTTATGCCGTTTTGGTATAATGTACATTTAAGGGCTGAAAGACCTCAGGCCGATAGCCCGAACTGACTAAACCCCTATAACTTTAAATTGTATATGTCGTAGGCTATTTGAACAATCCGGCTTATTGCAAAGAGCGCCGTCATTTTGAAATGCGCCGGGCTAATTGAAAAATTATATAGCACTTTTTAATAAGCCTGATATTTTTTAGGCTTATTGCAATGAGCCTATGCACATTTAGGCTAGTTAGAAAATGTGGAATTATTTACTCAAACAGCCTGATTTCTTGCGGGCGTATTGTAATAAGCATTATCTAACGCCATCGACCAGTACTTCCTTCGTCATTTCGGCTACTACGGGTAAAACCGCTAGCCGTCCAAAGAGGGGGGAAACCTTAACCTTATCCTAACCTAAGCATAAACAACTCCCATTTGCAACTGCTAACTAATGAGTAATTCTTATGCATTGGTGACGGCTTAGCAGTCACTTCGGCTACTACGGGTAAAATCACTAACCGTCCAAAGAGGGGGGGAGGGGACCTTAAGGGGTCTGGCCACCCTGTCGGCATGGAAACTAGGTTTATTCTAAGAAAATTTACAAACTCGATAATTTTCAACGGAATTTATTTTCTGTTGCACACATGCTACTTCATAATGATGAACATCTGTTATAATTTTTGGCAAAAAATATTTAAAAATGGCGGCTCTATAGGTGTTCCCGCGAAGGTCCTCTGCCGCACATGTGCGTACCTTGCAGGCAAGAAATCTCGAGAACGGGTTATAAAAAAAACAGCAGCTTCTTCTTGAAGAGGATGACTAAAATGTAGCGTAGAATTTTTTGGTTCTGATCACACCAAACATTTTTATAGAGCAAAATAAAAAAAATAAATAAAAAAAAATCATCTCAGTGAAAAAATCCTACACTACAGTTTAGATAATATATTTGAGAGTATTGTGCCAAAATTTCAAGGCAACCGGACTGTAGGTTTCCGAGATTTACAAGCTGCAAGGTCAAAAAATGTAAAGAGATAAACGCAAAAGAAACTAAGAACGCAGTTTTGCAGACGATGGTGCGTTGTTTGTCCAGGTTAGTTTCAATCAGCAATTCCTGGCCCATATTATTGTCCTTCTGTAGTTGTTTGAGCATCTTGGGCCTGGTTTTGAAGCGATCTACGAGCTTGGCGAGCTATTTTTTTTCTTGTTGAGCTCCTATCTCTCCGGTTTCGCAACGCAGTTTGTCGATTTTGTGGCAGAAGTCGTAGCAGCGATACCCGATTTCCAGGTTCAACATGTTCATCAGTGTCATTATACTTTTATAGCCATCGTTGAAAATGCTGGTCGCAAGATGGGTAGCAATTTGGACAATTTCTGCACCACTTGAACTGGTTTTCGGAGCCATTAACCAAATAAACGCGTTGAGGCTCTCGTTGCTATTTTGCGTGAAGCCTCCTTCACACCGCTCCAACAGTTCATCTGAAATGAGGTCCTTGTAAATTCGTTCAAGGGCATCTTGAACGATTGTTGCTAAAGGATTCCTGTGAGTATACTCATCCAAAGTGCCGATCGCTTTTGATGTTTTCCAAGTGCACCACGAGTCTTCTCCGGGAGGACAGTCGTCATGGCGAGGTTTTTTGTCTGTCGAGATTTGTATTTGTACGTTGCCCAGATTGTCTTTTTCATTTTGTCTTTGGAATGAGAAAATCTTCGAATAGCAATACCATAATATACTGTTAGCTCATTGATTAACTTATCGGTAAGTTTTCCTTTTCCATCCAGCCCTTTGGTTATTATTACTTTTTCTTCGTATGGATTCGCATCAACAATTTCTTTGTAGGTTTTTAAATCCTAATCTCCGATGTAATTCGTGTAAAGGACAGAATATTTTTTTATTGACCCACAAATATTTCTTTGACGCTATCGACTTAAATTTTACCGGACGATCCTTCATGATTCGTGGAACATTCTTCCTTGTGATCTTCATACCATAAGTTGTATTCAAGTGAATGGAGTTTTTTGATCCAATACTCGCAAGCTTTACAGGTCGAAGATTTTATGATAGAATCAATTACTTAGCCTCGTTTAAGCCAAGTCCCGTGGCAAGAAACAGCCAAACCTGGATCCCATTTTTGATGCGAATTTAAGTTTCTCTTGCACAGCATTTTTAATGGACACGTTACGCAGCAGTTTTGATATTCCCGATGACAGTGTCGTAGAACGAATGATACACTGCGTTCGGTAAATCCATAATCCCACAAACTTTTTCTATTCCTCTAAGACCAATCCCTAACAGTTGGAATGTGAGGATAATCCATCAGTTTATGTCATAGGCTTTGCTGTTGATGAGTGAACTAGAATCAACAGTTGTTGGTTCTCAAGTGCCGCAAGAAACTACTAATTTGAAACCGAGTCCACGAATGCTCGATTCCGTGAACCTTACTTCACCGTTGCATATCTTACACTTGACGATGCTGCTAATTACTTGAAAGACAGTACAAAAATTGAGAATCCTGTATCCAAAACTCGCCGAAACCGGTACATCGATATCTTGGCCAGCGTTCAGTTTCTTGGCTGCTGTGCTGGTACTTTTCGTTTTGTGCTCCATTTCATATCGATTGGCTGGCCGATTTCGCATTTTTACACTGGTTGATCGCCTCTTCCGATTTTTGGTTCCTTTGATATCCAGATAAACTCGAGATTCTGGCTGTTGAAATTCCATTTTCGTCATGAACTTAAACTTTATACGATGTATGTTTCTATGTTGCTCAAACTCAAAATAATGCTCTACAGTACAACGTGCCGATGAACGTAATGATGCAACGGATACTATCATCAGCGAACACCTCTCAGGATTTGACCCCCACCCTCAACGTTCAATTTAGCTCATTTCAAATGCTGATGGCGTCTCAAACCTGTCGCGGTCACGCCCCTTAATTTGAACTCATCGGCTTGTTTAAATCCTGATTATCCTATTGGTCACGTACCTGCCATTTGATCTCAATTACGTTTTAATTAGATATTAAAGTCAAAAATGCAGATCATCTTGTTTCCAATAGACAGAAAGTTCAAAATTCCGTGTCTGTAGATAGGGAAACGCGGAAGAGCCAACAATAGGACAAATGTCGATAAATAGCCGCTTGTCGAACCGCGCATCATCGGCTCGGAGGTGCGCCGCGAAGTTGTACCTAAGAATAGCTGTAACTTCGTCATTTTTTGGAATTTTACCACGGGAGACAGCTCAGTTTCAGGGTTTGGCCTTCATTATAGGAACGGAAAATAAATCGATTTTTTGAAAAAATCAGGGTGGCCAGACCCCTTAACCTCTCACTAACCTAAGCATAAGGAATGACTCAAACGCGCCGTGGTTTTCAATAAGTCGTCACGAGATAAGTCTTATTGCAATAAGCCCGGATAAAATCAGGGTATTTGAACAAACAATTGCTCATTTTTTAACTAGCCTAAAGATGCACGGGCTCATTGCAATAAGCCTAAAAAAAATGATTGGAAAGTGCACCACAAATTTCCAATTAGCCGGGCGCATTGCAAAATGACGGGGTTCTTTGCAATAAGCCGAATTTTTCAATTAGCCTACGACTGCAAAGATATGTTAGTGTCTGAATAAAGATGTTTTTCTCGCTCTTTGTATGCTTAGAGAATAATCAATAAATCAGTAATGATTTTAATTACCCTACTACCTGTAGTTTCAAGCTCAGCAAGAGTTTTTCCTCCAGTTACTTTGGTCTAGGAAGATAAATCGTTCTTTCTTTCTCCAAAAAAGAGGGGAGGGGGGGGGGCATATTGTGTAAGTAGGTCTACCATCAACATGTTCCACGAGCCGCCACTGTAATTACCTATGAAAATGGTAGTAATAAATTGAAACATATGTCAGGAAACTGAATGTAATAACATGAACCCAAACAAGAGTTATATTTCAATTACACTCACAATCAATAAATCAATAATAATACCTACTTGTCTCTTGTAAATACGGCGAGTATTTATTTTCTCGATTTAAATTTAAAACTACGTATGCAAACGCAATAAAAGGGCACACTGTTTACATATCAAACATTGTCGAATATCGCTTTAAAGAAGTATTTATAAGTAATGCAATAAATAAGCTTGAATGTATGAAAAATTTTTATAAGGAAAACTTTGATGTCTCCTGAATAAGCGATCCGGCATTCATATTTTATTAAAGGGCGGTAATATCATGATAAAAAGGGCGAACGTGAAAGTCCCTTCCCCTGGGCTGCTCTATAATTTACTGAGGGACAATACGAAGAGGTTTATTATCTACATATTTCCGGAATACATACAAACACATGTCTTCTCGATTTTCGGTATATCTAATTCATATTAGGGTCACGTAGTCTCGGACTAAGATGGATGATATGAGGTTACGCAGTTCATAACTATGCAGAAACATGTACAAGTTAATATAAATTATTTACGATTGCTTTATTTGTGTTGTAAATATATTGTAGGTAAATAAATTTGTTTTGTAGTACCAGTAATAACTTGCACATTTCTGAGTGTGTCATGTTGGCATCCCAATGAAGAGTTCTGATAGTTCTAAAAAGAGTTCTCAATTTCTTTTTATGTATCAAGAAGTACTATCAACGTTAAAAAAAAACTGTGTGTTTTTTGTTATTTGCCAATATTTTCTTAAATATGAAAAATATCACAAACATATTTAAACAGACATTGAAGACAACGAAGAAATGAACATCTTTTGCTTGAAAATATTTTTTATAAAATCATTGCTATTCGAGAAAAAAAATTATTATTAATTTTTTTATGTTTGGTTTATAATTATGAAACGATAATAGTTACAGCAAATTTATGTTAATAATAATTGTAGATAATGCCAAAATGAACAACTTCTAAAGAATAAGTTTTTTTTTTTCGAAATCTCGTTAGTTTTTGAGTAAACCGAGTTTTTGAATTTGAAGTATAATTTTTCCATCTTTCATAATTTTGACGTTTTAAACGTCAGTTTCGTCCGAGTTTACGCAACGCTCGATGTACAAAATATAATTTTAATTGAAAATAAACCATGAAAACGTAAATATAAATGGCCATGATACCATCACGTCGAAGAAAGTAACATGATGGCCACATCACAATTTTTTTAAATGTATTCTCACCCTCTTGTTATAATTCTACTGACAATAGGAGTAATCAATTATTTAAATAATCGGATTCGGCGATTTTCTTCATCCGAATCGTCCCATCACTAATTAAAACCATAATGTCGATATTTCAGATTGTGCGGTTGGGTCTAATGCCCATCAAGCCATGTCGACTCCAGGAGTTCGTTCACCACTAACGTCACGCTTGCATTCGCAAATAAATGTTGAATATATACACTCGAACATTTTCGCAACTGTCTAGTCAATGTTTCAATTATCATCCAATTAATTTATCGTTTCCCTGTTTATTGATGCAATAATAACTAACTTTGAAAGCTCCTCAATTCAAAGGCTTTCCAGATTCGGATCGTATATCATATCAATCATGGTCCCGCGAATTTAAATTGAGTTTACCGTCAAGCTAGAAATGGCCATGATTTATCATGCACAAACCGACCATTGTAATTATTTTGGCCCTCGCTAGGGATATTTGTTCTAAACTAACTGCAGCACAGTATACCCGATATTACATCACGTGTTTCTATCTCAATAACTCGCAACACAACAAAAATATTGCCGTATTACACTTTCTACATTTTATGTTACGAAGTATAGGAATGTATTGTAATCGTAATTTTTTTTACGTCTCTAATTTAAATAATTTATGGAAAAAAAAACGTGAATGTGTGTGTGTGCATTAACAAAACCTTTTACATAGCATTTTCGCGTTCAATAATTTAACTAGATTACAACTAAAATTGATGTTACTATTTTTGATAGAGTGACGATATTTAACGATGTCAATTAAATTCAATGATAGGTTACGTGATGCCCAAACTTCTGATTGTACAATTCATATTTTATTAAAATTATTTGTTTTAGGGCCGGTATTAAATTTTAATTGACATTTATTCTACATGTATTTTGCATATAACCAAACTTCATTTAAATTTTAATCTTCAGTTAAATTTAACTGACCTTTATAATACCGGCCCTAAGAGATTTTAATCAAATACAAATATCAACTCGAGTTGCGTTTATATCTACCGAGTGATAACAGATAACTTATTGAAAACAAACAGTGTTCAGAATGAGCTTTTAGACTTAATCGCAATAATCGCACCTCGGATAAACCTCATCGGTTACGATATCACCACTGCGCAAAAAAAAGTAAAAAATAATTTTTTAAGAAAAATTAAATTTAATGGATTTTTAGGCGTTTCCTGTCGAATTAAGCACTATTTACGAAAAAAAAGACATTTTGCATATCTGTTTTTAGTTTTTGTAAGACACGAACTTAAATATCCAAATATTCGACTAGTTTTCGTCTTTATTTAATATAGAGAGATCCGTATGAATATTGATCATTCGCCGCAATATTTTAATAGAATTGAATATTTTCATCATTACATTAGCTGAAAAAGCAGTGGATTTGATTAAAGTGTTTTAGTCATGGTAAAACATTTTTGTGTGTGTAAGGAAAGTTTTCATAACTTGTAGTAATATAACTCGTACGATCTAAACACTTTCACCAATGATAAGAAAATATCATCTGTGTTGACCATTTTCCACTTCATACAAGTAAGCATAACATTTAAATGAATCTTTAAACTACTAATATTACAAGTGTGGGCATGTTATTGTACAAACGTGCAATTTATATAGCAGTTTAGATGTTGCACCGTAATTGACTAGAAAAATATAAATGATTTTACTGCTGATATGTGGAGGGTCATATACCCCCGACATTATTTTGGCATCTTTCCAGCGTTACAAAGAAAATGATGTCATTTCTCAAACTGAGACAAACTCATTTCAAGCTTATTGTTAGCGGTTGTCGCAGAATGAACTGGATAAAATTCAATACGGTCGAATTAATCCCAGAGGGACCACAAACTATAAATTATTTGAAATTAACTCGTACACGTACGCCATGCCCATTCAAATAGGAAAAGAGTGAACCCGATCAATTGTTTCACTTCATTGCTAAACTCGCTTCTTTATCATGGATGACATGTAACATTTATTACAGTGCGAGGCAGTTTCTACCTAACGTGTAGAAATGTGATTTAAAGGTAGGCATTGAGACATTTTAATAACTATCTTTTGCTACATTGGAGTCGACCCATGTTCTTAGGACTGAAAATATTGGATAATACCAGCGGTCTTCAAGATATTATTATTATCTAGCTCGCCCGATATATATATATATATATATATATATATATATATATATATATATATATATATATATATATACTCAGTGAAGTTCATAAGATTGGATACAGTGGAACGTTTTTTTACAAATCCATGCTGTCTAGTTGTTAAGGCATTTTGAACATGAGTGTATATTAGGGTAAACAATATTGATTCAAATATTTTTGCAAAGTTGTTTATAATGCATATAGGTCTATAATTTCTCAAATCATTTTTGTTACCCGATTTTAAAACTGGTGTAATACTAGCAACTTTCCACAAATCAGGAAAGGTTGCGTTTAATAGAGATAAGTTAAATATATGAAGTAACGGTTTGAGAAAACAGGATATGCAATCAGTGACTAAGAACGCTGGAATGTTATCAGGACCTGAGGTGAATTTCTTTTGTAATTTTTTTACAGCAGTGAGAACATCATCCTCAGAAATAGTTTGTAGTATTAGTATGTTATTATTCAACTCCTTTGGTTCTGAATCTGGTATGTAAGCTGTATGGCTACTATATACTGATTTAAAATAGCTAGCGAAGCCATTCACTATGTCCAGAGGAGTTGAATATTTTACAGTATCTAACTGCATAAATCCAGGAATTCAAGATTGGCCTTTATTATCATTGACATATGACCATACTTTCTGCGGATTATTTTTGATGTCGTTTTCTGCGTTTAAAATAAACTGTTTGTGATCTTCCTCCAGTACTCTTCGAATTTCATTGCGTAGCCTCGAAATGCGCAATTTGTAAAAGTTTAATTTTGTTCTAGTGTAAAGTTTCCGATAGTGGTATTTTAGTTTGATTAAACGTCGAACATAAGCACTGAACCAGACAGGAAAATGTCTATTTGTGTTCCTAATTTGACGAAGAGGCACACAGTCATTAAAAATACTATTACGTGTATCATAGAATGTACGACATGCAAGATTAACGTCTGTACAATGCGTAATGTGGTCCCAATCACACTCGTTGAGTTGTCTGTACAATCTATAAAATTACGAAAGTCAAATTTACGATGCTCTCGATTTACATTGAAAGTTGTTTCAATATTTGTAAAAAAATCAATGGAAATATTTAACGCTGGGTGATATGGGTCTTCATCTACTAAATGAATATGATTACCAATATTACAACTAATATCAGGTGATGTAAGAACCAGATCTAGTAGACGCGTGTTTATATTTAGTAATTTATTTTGTTGTACCAAATTGTTGGCATTGATAAAATGTTTGAAATCGGTAGCAATCTGAGTCCCGTTAGTGTTATTCACCAAGAATTGATAAATAGATGGTATATTGAAATCACCACATATTATGACATTATCATATGACGTAATACTTTCATCTATTATCTCTAAAATTTATTGATATACTTCTAAGTTTTGCAAGGGTGGTATATATAAACATATTAAACCTAAAGTTTTGCCTTTAACAGTAATATTAACGCAAACAATTTCAACCTCTACGTTTAGCGGTAAAACTATGTTTTATCCAGTACACGAATACCTTTGATGTACAGCAATGAGAACACCACCGCCCCTTCGATTAACACGATCCTGCCTAAAAACTATGTAGTCGTCTGTAAATATTTCGGAGTCATAGACGCCATCTCGCAACCAAGTTTCAGTTAACATATATACATCAAAGTTATTCATTGCAACATTATTAAATACATCATTCGTTTTTGTTAACAATGAAAAATTTTCTTGAAAAATTCAATATATTAAATCAGAAACAATATGGATTTCGTCATGGCAGGTCTGCAGAAACAGCATGCGTAAATTTAATACAATCGTGCTTAGACAATTTACAATCGTGCTTAGACAATTTGGATAACAAAAAAGAAACATTCATTATTCTATTTGACTTAAAAAAGGCTTTCGATACTATTAACATTGATCTATTACGTAGTAAACTGTATTATTTGGGTTTTCGTAACTACATAAATGACTAGATTATATCTTACCTCAGTGAACGAGAATAAACAGTAAAATATAAGGAATCTCTGTCAGATACTTTTACTTTGAATACTGGAACCCCTTTTGTGAATGATTTACCGAAACACATAACTGACGGAGAGGCCTTCATGTATGCAGACGACACTGCGATCTTAGTTTCTGCCGATACATTAGATATGGCTAAAAGCAAAATAAGCTCAGTTATGTCACAATTTTACAATTGGTGTCAATTAAATAGTTTAATTGTCAATGTTGAGAAAACGGAAATCATGCATCTGTCAAATATATATAAAAAGAGCGAAGGCTATACTTTTAATTTTAATAATACTCTAATAAAGACATCTGAATCCATGAAATATTTAGGGATAACAATCGACCAATATTTAGAATGGAACAAACATATAGATGTAACATGTGCTAAAGTAAATAAGTCTTATTACCTAATATCACAACTAAAAAATAAGCTAAACTTTGATTCCATTTTAAATATCCACTATGCTGTGGTATATTCACATCTGAGTTACATTATAACATTGTGGGGACTATCTACCAGTTCCAGTAGACTATTCGTAACTCAAAAACGGATCATACGGTTAATGTTTAATCTGAACTACATCGAAACTTGTAAAAACAAATTCAAGGAATATAAAATACTAACTCTAACGAGTATTTATATCCTAAAAATACATTCACATTAATAAAGCCAATTTTGTTAAACGTCGCTTCATGATTACGCGACTCGATACAACGACAAGCTAGCTACATATAAATTTAAGCATTCTTATTTTAAATTAGCACCCTACAAATCTGGTATCGACTTGTATAATAAACTGCCACACACAATGACATTACTAACCATCAAGCACTTTAAAACTAAATTAAAATCGCATCTACAAAAACATGCTTTTTACAGTATTGATGAGTTTATGGATCATTTAGGTGACTTAGAAGCATCAAGTAAATAATAATAATAACATAAAGCAAATAAATGGAAATATAAATCAAGTTACTGACATAACTAGTATTACAATGTGATATTTTATCTAGTATTCTTAAGTATAATTTTTAATTTGTATTTTTAATCTTGACCTGTCCAATATTGTGTTCACAATGAAAAAGACCAATAAATTCTTATTCTTATTCTTATTCTTATTAATCCCAGCACATTTTGATACAAAACATCAATACCGGATTTATTTATGACATGTTGGGGGTTTATCAGTTTTCCAAAACGATTGTGGGTTTGCCTTGGCTATATTTAATTCGCGTATGGATTTCACCTGCATCTTTTCTTCGTTTAAGCTCCGCCCGTATTTTATGATCGTACTCAATTTGGCTTGGTGTACGATCATTTTTAATAAATACCCTTTTAAATTCAGTATTACTTGCCAATTTTCTGGAATTGCGTAAAATCATTTTGGCATCATTACTATTATCGAGAACAATCTTGATAGGCCTTGGTTTTATTCCTTTGGACTTACCAAGTCGGAAAACATTTTTTGGTATAAGGTTACATTCTATGCCCCTTAAAATCGTATCAACTAATTTTAAATCTTTTGCACCGTTCTCCGATTCCATAGCATTAAATATTACTACATTATTTGCAAGTTTATTTCTTTCAAAGGCTTCTTCTGCGATGAGATTCCAATCCTTTCCGCATACTACTGGGCCATCAGAAGATGATTGTGAGTGCGTAGTATTTAATTTAGTTTTAATTTTGGTTACTTCATTTTTTAATTCAGCATTCTCCTTTTCTAAAGTATCAAGCCGATTATTCATTGTGTCTAACTTTGCATTAATGGAGTTGAAATATATTTCAAAATCTTTTCTAAATACACCAAAATGTTGTTGAAAAAGAAATTCAAGATTTTGTGTTGTCGATGGAACATTAAATTGACAACTGGTTTTGTTACTTTCGGGTGAAGAAGTATTGAGATTCATTTCAACCAATTTGCATGTGTTACCACAATACCATTTAGCGCCATTTGTTTTGGACTCTTCTTCTTGATAGAATTTTAATTCCAAATCTGTGATGCGGATGCAACTTGCATGGAACCATTTATTACAGCTTCCAGAACATTTAATTGCAGTTGTAAAGTTTTTAGGCGATATAAACGCATTACATACCGCACAAGAAACCATTATAATGGCAAAGGAAGATGATTTAGGGAAAATAAACAGGGACACACTTCTTCGCACTAACGGGGTCCGTCGTAGTGACTTAATATATAAAAATGCACAAACTTGGACAGCTTAGACCTCGGTAAGGTAAACAAGAGAGACACAGAGGATTTCAAAATTAGGATTTCATAACTTATTAAAATTGAATAAAACAAATAAAAAGTAGTAGACTGTTGGGATTTGAACTCCGATCCTCTCGAACCCGAAGAGCGCGCCTTAGTGACCATGGCTAACGCAGGTGAAAATAAAAGTAATTGCGACAGAAAATATGTGCTTGTTATCGAATTCGAAATAATTATTGCCAACAAGTGAATCAGTGCACTTGTAGGTTATGTCGAAATTTGCCCAAAACAAATATCAAAAATAAACACAAAATGCAGCACTATGCTTACGATTAAGATGCTTTCAGAATAAGCTGCTCACTCTAATAGCACTTGCACTATAACTATATTTAAATAGAACCAAACTGGTCTAATATGTGTTCCTCAAAATTTAAGTGTTTATACTTTAACGTTCACTCTCAACAAATTACAACTGTCAAAAAAAAAATAAAACTATCTCTCTGTCTGATTTGATTACCGTAAAAAAATACTGTGGGCTATGTCGAACATTTTCTAGAATGTCAAAAATACAATATTTCTAGATGGATTTGACATTTCGGAAATTCAAGGTACTTTGATTATTTTTGCTATTATTTATATTATATTTATATTATTTTTAATGGAATAAAACATGTTTAAGTTATTCTAATGCAGCGCATCATGTAGAACAATTATTTATTTATTTTACTAACTAAAATTTGCTTCAAAATGAAATAATAAAATATACATTAACATAAGGTATAATTTTTTGCATGTAAAATCCAATGGCCCACGATAAAAAAAAATATCCTGTATATTGAAAAAGAAAAAAAAAATACTGTTCATCTCATAAGAACGAGAGATGTTAATATTTACAGAATATCAGACTACTTGTAGAATATGACACATAAGTTTGTACTCTAAAAGAGTGCTGTATGTGAAAAAATAGAGATTTTCTGCACTCTATTTATTGTTATGTAAATTGTAAGTAACTATAAAAGTTTCAAAATATAAAACATCCGACGTGTTTCAATTAGTGAAATATAGAATGTATTATTAATTTGTAAAAAAAAAAAATGAGTAACTAAATACATAACTATCTATATAAAATTAAGAAGCATGGCTAACTTACTTGCATCGAAAACTTATACCGCACAAAAGTAATATCACATTAAGCTTTATTGAGGCTAATATATAATATCATCGGCTAACTTTCATTTACTAAGTTAACCGCTGATATCAATTTTATGTAAGTCAATAAAAAGTATCCAATTTCGGGAACACGTATTATATATGCCCGACCGACCACAGGGCCCATAAATATTCGACGGCTATGAAATCTTTTCAATTTTAATATTAATCAAAGTAATTTCTTTGCAGTCTGGATGGCGGGGATGCAATGGAGTCATCAATTTCGCGGAGTCCTTCTCGTAACCAGAGAATTCCGGTAGGGCATTCATCTTCCATCCCGCTGATAAGGTCGTAACTTGGAGGCGAAGGAAACGAGAAATTATGGTCACAGTGGCCAAGGTCGACCGTGTATTCCTCGGGGGAGCGAAAGGGCCCTTAGTCCGCGGGTCCCTTCGGCGGTGGTTGGGCCCATTTGCCCTGAATAATTCATTACGCTCGCCATCTCCGGTGCAGTTAATGGTATCAGAATATCGGGCTCTAGTACGTGTATTAGTCTAGAATCTAGATCTATCAATTAGGGGTGCGTCTGGCTAATGTGGCGCACGCAACCTGTCTGCTCCGGATTTCCTATCGAATAGGATGGATAGGGATTTTATATGCCACTGCAGTAAAATACCCGTCGTTACACCGAATCCGTCTTTACATGAAATGCATTTTATGTACAGATTTATGTGTTATGTTTAATGTTGGGCATAAAAAAAATTTAATTAATTTATTCTTGATTTTACACGTAATAATAAATAATGGAATAGTTATAATAATTATTATGGTATAATTTCTAACAACTAACGTGTGTCCGGCAATTGGCAGGCCGTGGAATCAAACACGAATGTCAAAAAATTATTGAACTTGAGATTTGTAAAATCAAAATCAATGATAACAGGACCTCTACCTGCCTTTTTTGTATTGTAGGGATTCTGTGACACGAAGACATTACAATTGCTTTATATCAAGTAAACAAGAATTCATTTGTTGTTATATAGTCAATTTAATGTTTGATTTCACAGTAACTAGGACTGCAATAATTGTTGTACACCCGTAATATGGAAAGTGTTTTTGTAAGAAATAGTAGACATAAAACAAAAATTATTGTTGCAAAGTATAACTGCCAAACACATAATGCAGTTGATAAATTATCTAAAAATAAATTATGACGCATTTAGTAGTGCATTAAATATGTTTGCATTGTTGCATTATTAAAGCACAAAAGCGCAGAAATTTGGAAAAATTGTTAATATAATAAATATTATGGGAGATTAAATGATAATTCATATATGGGAGAACGAGTTAACAAACAACGATGCAAAAATTACAGCTTTAATAAAATAACTTATTAATGTTGCTGGTAGAGTTAACCCTTACCTAACGAACGCCGCCATATTAGCGACAAGAAAATATTTTCGTAAGATCGAAATATTAAGTTCCCGGCGCATCTACCAAAAGAGTCATAAATGAGCTCACTGCAGTGTTATCTGTAGATCGATGGTTGTAGTTGTAAAAGTTAGTGTAAGAACTTATTTATTAAGTAATACGTATTACATTATTACTATTACGTTTGAATATTCTAAACGGGAACCACATTTGCAAAATTAACAAAAGTACACTACACTGCATCTGAGAATTCCAGACAGCCAATATAATTTTACTTGAATTATTATGGTGATTTTCAGAAAAGGTGCTGCCAACTATTTTTTGACTTTCTGGTCTCACTAGATAGTAAATGGAACAGTTCCTTTTGGGATATCTGATAATAGAAACCTGAAAAGAGAAATGTTTGAACCAAGTTTGACTGCCGGATGTCGCCCCGTTAAAAGTTTTGTAGCAAATGAATAGCAGACAAGTCAAGCCCAATGTAGTGAAGTATAGACAACATGATCTTATGATCTAGTGTGAAATGCCTTACCGTAGTCTACAAGTATTAAAGCAGTAATTTGACCTTCGTCTGTGGCTTGCGATATATCAAAAGTGCTGTAGTGCAACTATAACCTGATTAAAATTTAGGTAAGATTTTTTTTAATTCTTTTTTTACAGAATACTTATGCGTTTGTATGCTAATAATATACCATGTAATCAATATATTTGTTTTTTTAATATTTGGCTGAAAGACTTAGGTCGCGGGCCAATTGTATTCCTCTAAGGAGGGCAATAAACAATTTTATTATGATATTATCTTTAATAATAGTAATTTATACGTTTTAAAATACATTAAAAATATATTGGCCTATCAGTATTATTAACTGACTATCGACCAAAGGTCCTTAAACCATCTATTAAACTCGTTTTGTTTAAAAAAACGTTTCATTTTCAATAAAAAATTTAATAGTTGAAACTGTAGTTGATAAACGTTAAGGTGCATTTTATTAAAATCTGTATTCAAGATGTATTACCTGAATTTAAACATAACACAATTAAATTTACTTTTTAATAAGTTCCCATTTATCCAACGGTGGATGCACCAGCCTTGGGTATACACTTTATGCAAACTTATGAAAAACATTACATAACGTATAAGTGTATGCAATATGCAAACAAGTAAAGTAAATTAACTTTTCCTAAAGCAGTCCAAGTAAGTCTCAGAAAATCTGCATAACCTCCAGAACGCGCACTTATTTTCGCTAATTTATATGTGGAAAATATTGCGCACATTGTTTAACATATTTGCATATTCAGGGCCGACGACGTCAAGCGTAATATGCAGTTCTGCATACAAGAGTATTACAGGAGTGCGAAAAATTACTGACGTCCCGACGAAATACTTAACAAGGATATTGCATGGGAATAATTACGACTGGTTGATGTTTTAGTTAAAAAAAAAATGATGACGCTCATGGTCCGCGCGGTAATTAAGAGGATGAAACATGCCCGGAATTTCTGGGATGCATAAGTTTGTGTAATTTTTGTAGAGCTAAAAATATACTGTGCTCTTTGTATTCAGGGATTATGACATTAATATAAAGTACGAGGTTTTAAAACGTAATTTATGCTTGCTAATTTTGCAAAGATTAACTAATTAATGAGTAGCAGTAGGCATGGACAGTATGGTGATTATTAATTATAGTAAAACCATAATTTATTAAAACAAATATAACAGGCTAATTCATTAATATAGCAATAATAATTATTAATAATGAATCGTAATCGCAATAAAAATATGTTGGTGGATTCGCATACTGCACCGAAACATTGATTTGAGAGTCGAGCAACGTTGTTCCGGGTCCAAAGTTGAATGGTGGAATGCTGTTAATGGAGCTTTAAAGTAATAAGTAATAAACTTCATGAAAATGCGAATATATAGAAGATCTCGTGATGGTAATGCTAAACGATTGTCATTATTAATAATAATCATAATTTTATTATTATTAATAATAATAATGCTTTATTGTCCTTGTTTGAAGTGACTCGTCATACATAAAAAGAGAAATATTAAAAACTATTCTAATGGACCTCTTTTATCCCAACGTATACTAGACCTAAATACAAAATTTGCAGCCAACCCAGATAACTTCAACTCAATAAATAAATAAATTCTGTATTTCCCGAAACCATAACATCCTTCCCAAGTATAAATTTCCCCTACTCACACTTCATCAATACATTAGCGCGAATCACCAGGACAGTTAACCTACACTTAATATTAGATCTTGCGTTCACAATCAACTTCAGACAGGGCAGAAAGACCTTCGGTCGATAGCCCAGACAGACTAACAACCTCATTTTGTATATTTAGAATTACTCTACTTTTGTTAATTTATGTTTTTATTGTCTGAATAAAGATTGTCTCTCTCTCTGGACCTCTTTTGTAACACAAACACGCGCTGTATGTCGCTACTTTCACCCCAAACAAGTATATTTATAAGTCACTAGCGCTACCCGGCATGCGTTGCACTGCCACTCAAATATATAGAAATAAAGATTCAATTTCAAACGTTTATTGGAGTGCTTTAGGATAAACAATATTTTTAGTTTTTCCGTCTGGTGCGCACACGAATAAATCTGATGGTTTTCCAACACGTGAACAGGCCACATATAGTTGTCCATGTGAGAAGCATGGATTCTCCAAATTTAGTCCACACACTTGTAGCGATTGGCCCTGTGCTTTGTTGATTGTCATTGCAAATGCGAGTGGCACAGGAAACTGTAAACGTTTAAATGGAAATGGCATATCTGTCGGAATCATTGGAATGTGTGGTAATAGTACATCTTCCCCTTTAAATTTTCCATTCAAAATGGTAGCTTGGATGATATTGTTCATCATCTTTTTCACTGAAAGCCTGGTACCGTTGCAAAGTTGTGGTGGATTGATGTTGCGAAGAAGGATTATAGGCACTCCAAGTTTCAATGTTAAAATGTGCGGCAGCATGCCTGGCAAATCAAGTGAATTCAAAAATTCAGTTGGATAGTTGACAACTTCGTCTTGATCCATTACAGTATCCACGGACTTGTACGTTGTAGCTTCACCTGGTATTTCATTTTGAATGCTGTAATTGATCGCATTCACATCGTTATTTTTGGCTGCAAATATAGCACGTGAACTCAGCCACTGATGATTTTTATAATTCTGGGCGATATTTGGGAAAACTTTGCGAACCAATATTTCTGTGGTTGCAGTGATTTCACAGAAGTTTGTAGGCAATGAGATACATTGTGTAGATTCTTCGATTGGCATTTTCCCATTCCCAATATCCAACAATTGTTTCGTTCAGCAAATGTATCATGTTGTAGTTGTACACGCATATTAGTCTTCAAAGTCAATTTTTGTACGTGTCGCCATAAAACTGACGATTTGAGACATGCATTAAGTTCATCGGCGGATGTTGAACGTGGTTTAACAGGGAGAGTTTGTCGAAAATCGCCAGACAATAAAATGAGTGCGCCACCGAAGGGCTGTTCATTTCTTCTCAAATCTGTTAGTGTACGATGAAGCGCTTCCAATGCTTTTTTATGGGCCGTAGTACACTCGTCCCATATAATCAGTTGACATGTTTGGAGTACTTTACCCATTCCAGAATTTTTGTTGATATTGCATGTGGGGGTCTCAGTAATTTGAATATTCAACGGCAATTTAAGTGCTGAATACGCTGTTCGGCCACCATACAAAAGAGTTGCAGAAATCCCAGATGAAGCGATTGCCACTGCAATATTTTTTTGAGATCGTATAGTTGCCAAAATTAATGAAATCAGAAAAGTTTTGCCTGGACCACCGGGCGCATCAAGGAAATACAAACCGCCACTATGGCTTGTAGTTGCATGGGTAATTTGGTCATAAGCTATGCGCTGTTCTGGGAGTAATTTCGGAAGATTCGTTTGAACAAATCTATCCAATTCGTCGACATTAAAGTGTGTTTCTCGTTGTAAATCACGATCTAAAATGTCATTTGTAGTTCGATTGGGCGTAGGTATTCCCAATTGTATAAGTCCTTTATTAGCAATTGCCAAACATATGTCCTCAATCAGAACCAATGCCTCATTATACACATTTGATGTGAATTGAATGTCTTGATTTTCATTCGTTGCACGCAGACGATATAGGATGTCTTCACTCATGTAGTCTTTATATTTTTCCCAAAGACCTTTGGGATTGGATGGGAAGCACGTTGTTAATATAATAGCAAATAACGTGCGTATTTGCGATGGTTGAGCTATATTCGATGCATCTCCGAGTGAAGTATCCCAATGTGTATCGTTTTCAAGAAGATTTAATTCTTGGCAAGCTACACGATAAGTGGCACAAACTTGACCATTTACTAATCTTAAGCCTTCAAAGGATGTCGGGCCTCGTATGTTTATTAAAAAGTAATCGCAAGTAAAAACATTCTGCATTGTTTGGATGAACAGTGTACAGTCGTCCTAACGCGTCGGTCGAATATAAATTTGTTTGTCCTTCAACTGGTTTACCTTGTTTGCGACGTTGAAATTTTATCGTAGATGCATTCCAGGTGTAGTATGTAGGTACTTCAGAGTAAAGTAACGTCTTTGCAAATGTATCCTCTCCGCACAATGTGAAAAATGCAGTTAACGTGGTTGGCGGTGGTGACAATACTCTTGCGCGAACATTTTCTGTTGTGAAGTACACTCGTTGTCCATTTTCAAGATGCACTGCCAAATGAACAACTGTTAGATGACGTTCATGGATTGGAAATGATAAAATGCGCCATACTGCTTCATTGCTACTAATGTAGCGTCCCAGTTGATATTGGTTGATCTCATTGATGGATGCATTTGCATTTTCTACTCTAAATACTGCCATATCGCTTCCTTTGTTGACATATTTGCAAATATACTTGATAGATTTCACCGAATTGCAATACTCGACATTAATGTGGGCTTTGTATGTTTTCGAGAGTAACGGAGAATACGGTACAACCCAATGATTATCTATTATAAACAATGTCATTGTTTCTTACTTTTAAATTGAAAGATTTTCCGCCATCTTCAGTTGATCGTCGACGGTAGAATGGATATCCATCATTGCCAGTAATAGTCTCAGCAAGTAAGTTTCTTGGGTATCGTTTAGTGCATTTTCCATTGGACATGCATGGTGAATTCTTGTTGAGTAAGCCACATGGACCATGAATCATGTTTTTAGTGACTACTTCAAATAATTGTGGATCATTTTCGATATCTGGTATTTCTGCTGAGATAACTTCGTCAATTTGATTTGGGGTTATTTTTCCGATCAACCAAATCAATATGAGTGCATGTGGCAAACAACTTTTTTGCCATTCAATGGAATACTTCCAACAGCGTGTCTCTCCAAAAACATTATGCTTGACAATGAAGTCCATTAAAGATTTTAATTTTTGTTTGAACACACGTGTGGAAATATCATGGCGATCCGATGGTGATTGCCCAGTTAACAAAAGTTCTTTTATTTCATCCCACGTTGGATTGCAAGTGAACGTAATAAACAAATCTGGGCCGCCAAATGCACGAGCATATGTCATCGCATCTTGAGCGTATTCATGCATGTGCCGTGGACTCCCAGTAAATGTGGCCGGTAAAATGATCATTTTACCCAAGTCATTCGCCATCATTAACTACTGCATCACGTAAATGAATGTACTCTTCGGAACGCAACTTGCTTTGATTTAATCGAATGTAGAGAAGTCTTTCGCTTTCGATTTTTGCATACATATCGACAATGTATTGATGGAATAATTCTCGACATTTCAAGATATGATTTTCAGCGTTTCTTCGAATCATCAATCGATGTGAATAGAAATTCAATGCACTGACTTTCTTATTTGTTTCCTCATTTGTTTGTGGATTTCTCAATTTTATGTTGAAATGATATCCATCTTCTCCATGGCAAAATAAAATTGAATATTGTAATCCGTCGTATGAGCGATGAGTTTCTGACACTCGTTGAATATGGCCATTCCTCCGATGAAGAATTATATCACGCGTATTAAATTCTTCTCCAACTATAACGACGGCCACTTCATCAATTGTTGGTGCGTTGTATTGTCTTTCGTGCTGGCCGACTGGTGTTTTGTCTGATATAATTACAAGTTTATAGTCATCAGTTGGCATTTGTTCAATTGCACTTCTGAACAGTCGAATTAGTTCGTTGTGTTGATCGAATAAATTTTGTAATGCAGCCACAATTTCTCTTTTAGTACTCGTATTGTACCGACAACGTTGATCTATTTGTTCGTTAGTGTTTCCCATGAAATATATTTGAAGAAATTTGTGATCTGCGTTCGGCAATGGTAGTAGTGATCCTACACGATGATAGATTTGCCCTTGCACTTTGAATGTTGACATGTAATTCTCGCGCACTATATTTGTTGCACCAAACGAAGTCATTTGGAAACATGAGTTGTATTTACGTATATTTGCCAAGAAATGTTTCGATTGGCTTGTGTCACCTGATACCAACGTTGATAACGGTTCAGGTGGCATATGTAATTCTGGCAATTTTACTTTTCCACCCGCGCAGCACATTCCAGGTGTTTCTTTGTTAAATTTGAGAGCGTTACAATACATGACATAATTTGTCAATTTTTCCAGTAAGCACACTTGGATGAAGACTGTAGTCATATGTAGCATCGTAATGGAATGCACAAAGATTTAAATCGGCGTACAGTGTTCGTCGGGGTTAAGCAGTTCGTTGTCGCTGGATTCTCAGTCGTTTTACCCGTTGATTTTCTGTTTCAGATGATCGCCCTTGAGCAGTACGTACACGTTCTATTTCCAGTCTTGTTTCCCGATGATCATCTGATTCTGAAGCTCGTAACATCTTTGGCTTCTGAGTTTGAGGTGTAGATCGACCAATGGCTTTTCGCTTGGGTGGCATAATTTATTTTACAACAAATGTATTCCTTTTTAATAATGTTTTAAGGGTTCAAAAGTGCTACGACCTGCAGACGAGTAGACAGCGGTAACAGGAACACAGGCAGAATTCCTCAGCAATGCAACTGACTGAGGTAGAAGTAACCGCAAACGTCACAAATTTACAAATTTAGTTCTGTTTAATGTTATTTTAATTTCAGTTGGTAACGTATATAGATATAGATAGATTTTATTATACAGGGTGTCAATTTGAAAACTTTCAATGCGAATATCTGTGAAAATAAAAGAGTTAGAAAAACGCAATTTGGTACAAATGTTATACAGGTAGGGGGAACTAGAACCACCATATTTTGGTTATGGGGTGAGTGACCCCTTGGGCCCCATTCACCCTAACCCCAAAATTTTAAATGGCATCACCCTTTTTATGATTTCTTAAATTAAACGTTTTTTTGAGTAGTATTCACCAGCACAAGATTTTTTTTTTAATTCAGGGCCGAACAAAAAAGTATAATTAAAATAAGATAAATTTCTATGAATTGCTGTTTTATTTAATTGGATTCTTATAATTCATTCCATTTTGGCATACTAAAAAGGATAATAACATTTTTTGCTCCAAATACTCGAATTCAGTTTTTGAATTTGACGTACAATCTAACACACCTGACTGCAATAAGTGATTATTATTTAGAGTGTATTAACAAATGCGGCAGCATTTCTGCAAATGTGATGTTTTCTAGCACCACTACAATATAAATATATTTTAGGATATATTATTGTATATAAATATAATTTCAGGATATATTATTGTATATAAATATAGTTTCAGGATATATTATTGTATAAAAATAACGTAACTAATTGAAACTGAAATAACTCTTCCGGTAATGCCTATCTATTTTGCATAGATTGACTCCGTAGTAACGGTAATTACTTTTGGATAAGCTGAAGCTAGCTTTTTTAAAAATGGAGGTTCGTCCATTTGTTGAAACCTGACCCACTGGTTCGAGTATTTGGGGAAAAACAAATTTATTATTCTTTTTTGTTGCCCAAAATGGAATGCATTATAAGAATCTAATTAAATAAAATAGCAATTCATAGAATCAGAGTTTATTTTATTTTAATTGTACTTTTTTTTCGACCCTGTATAAAATTTTAAAAACATTCTTGTACTGGTGAATACTACTCGAAAAAACGTTTAATTTAAGGGATCACAAAAGGGGTGATGCCATTTAAAATTTTGGGGTTAGGGTGAATGGGGCCCAAGGGCTCACTCACCCCATAACCAAAATATAGTGGTTCTAGTTCCCCCTACCTGTATAACATTTGTACCGAATTGCGCTTTTCCAACTCCTTTATTTTCAGAGATATTCGCATTGAAAGTTTTCAAATTGACACCCTGTATATGAAAGCAACCGGCAGGTCGCACCAATTTATTCCATCCTCCTGACATTCCCTAATTACAACAAATTCTATTAGTTAGGTTATGTACATTGAAAACCAAGAAATGGTAGACAAACATATTCTATTTTACACAGAAACCTTCCCCCGTATGATTACATTAACCTCTAAAAATTTCATCCAAATCTGTGGAATGGTTTATGTGTCCATAAACGACAAACAAACAAACAAACAAACAAACAAACAAACATTCATTTTTATATATATAGATAACTATTAAGTTACCGGCGCATCCACCATAAGTGCTGTTTTAATATTATAAATGTGCTCATTTTAGTTGTCTGTATGCGATACTTGTGACAATTACCTCGATAGCTAACAGTTGGTATTTAAAAAGAGTGCAATGTACATGGAATGTTTTACAAACCATTCGATTTGTCTAGGCAGTTTGTGTGTTGCATTAAAAGTTCCGCTCAGTGGTACACATAATTTGTGCGAATGTATTTCAGATTGTCCTAGGCCCCACACATAAAGGGAATTTATGAGGTTTGTTCGTCGGCGGCGGTCCGGCTTTTAATATCGGTGTGTTTCGCCGGCCGCCGAAATAGTTCCACCCGGCAGTACTGTTTGCGATTCCTAAGGGCGATAACAAAGCCCGACATGTATTTATGCGACTGTTTGTCGATGGAGAAGCAACCGTGCCGATGGTAATTGGTTCCCATGCTTCCGTCGAGTTATTGTTCCCAGAAGGCCTTGGGACTGGGGCAGATAGGTCTTCCCCACTATTTTTATTCCCAGACTGGTGATAACAGTTTCTCTCCCTGCCCCTCAACTCACACCTGCTGTCAACTAGGCGAGCGCACTGCGATCCCTTTTTATCGCGCAAGTTTTCGGTGTAAATTTTTCGGAAAAGGGCTGAGTTATAGTTTTGCAGGGCCCCAAAATTTAATTAAAGTCTCTAAATTAGACCGGAGACAACGTCGGGGACAGGCGGTCGGCTCTGTCCAGACAACGACATGTGCAGCGGACATCGCTTATGCTCCACTCATCGAATATGAGTTATAGACGATAACATAATAGACTAATAGTTCCCCGACTGGCTGAACTGGCCGAGGGTCCTGCATTATGCAACGATTTTAGGGAAATAACTCAGCCAATTAGTTCATGGGTATTGGTTATTGATGCATTCGTCGGTCAATTGATATCATTATGTCATTCGCACATATTTAACCTCGCCAAAGGAATTTTGTTAAATTGTGATGGAAATGCATTTGTTGTTGATTTTGCATGTTAATTACATTGCAATAATGGTTTTAAAAAGTAGCACATTATTTACGGTTTAATTTAATGTAATAAAGACGTAAAATAACTTAAATATATGAATATTCAACCTGTTCATGACGTTGTAAATTAAGTCTTACTTAGACTACTATTCTTAATGCAAATTACAAATAAACGTAGATGGTGACAAATTATATAAACGGAATTGAATTATTTCACGAAATATCAAGTTTTAGAGAAATATTTCCCAAACCAACAAAACCAGTAAATACTGTAGAGTACATAATACACAATGAATTATTTTTTTTATTACCTAATTTCTCTGTGCCATTACGAATGATTAACTCTTCCCGTAACTGTATCATCAGGGAAAAGTAGTTTTTCCAAATTTAAATTCATTAAAAATCGTGGATGTCACAGGAAAGGCTGAAGAACAGTTTTCTTTAGGAGAATAAGAAAATATTGAATTATAAAGTAATTTTAATAATTGCAGGAAGCTTTAGTGATAAATTGAAGTTTGACCGATTATTTTACAGAAATGCAAGTTTTGTACTTTTCATTAATTTCTAGTAAACAATTCTCAGATTTCTTTCAGAAAATAAAATAATGTTAAATTATAAAGTAATTTTGGCAGTTGCATTTAGTTTCAATGATAGATAGAAGAATGAAAGAATTTTATTTTGAGAAATGCAATTTTTTATCGAAAAGATTATTTTAGATGCTTCCAGTTTCATTTTCAGTCAAAATATTGAATGCCTTCTTTCGCAAAATAAAAGAATATTGAGTTAGAAACAGATTTTGACCTTTGCAGGTAGCTTCACTGATAGATAGAAGTTTGATAGGTTTTTTAGAGAAATGCAATTTATGTACTGACACGTTCTCTTTTGATGCTTCCAGTTGTTTTTCCAGAGAAAATTTTTAAAGATTTCTTTCGTAAAACTATTTATTTGGTATCTAAATAAAACCATTTAATTATAAATACGACTTTCTTGTGTAGAAAGTGTAAATCGTAATGTGACAGCAAACGTCACTTTTTAGAACAAAATAAAATATCCGCCATTATGATTTCATGGCAAGCCTTTGATTTTAATACAAAATAGTTTTTTGCAAATATCTCGGTAAATATCTCGGTAAACATCTGCAGAAACATCTGTAAGGTACCAAATCCAGGGCCGATCCTACCGGAGGGCTAGAGCGTGCATGGCACATGGGCGGCGATTAGAGAGGCGGCGAAACCGGCTAAGCCCCCGAAACGTAAGACAAAGCTGCGGATTTTGTTTCCTATGTAAATTATTTAGAAAAGAAAATATTAAAATTATAACTACGGGTTTTAAAGTCTTACGCCATTGGGCTGACCAATTTGTAAAACATGGGAACAGTGCAAAGTATATTAAGTGTCTCCAAAAATGGCGGAAGTTAAAAATCCGTTTAAATAAATAAAAATCATAGACAAAGAGCAACAACAACAATTTGAATTCGAAAAAAAAACGATGAAGGGCTATTGTAGAAAGAATGATTGCTATTGTGCACTTTTTAACAAGTCAATGTCTTGCTTTTAGACGAAGAAGTTCCAATCTCTATAGGAGAAATAACGATTTTTTTAAATTTGACCCCTTATTGTCAGATCATTTAAATAAAATTGAAAAATCTAAAGAGAAGTCGAAGAAGAAATCCTGCACTGTATGCAGGGGAGGCTCATTATATAGAGCCAAGGAGCCATGGCACTACCTGCATATAAATATTTCTTTATATATATTTTTTAAATACACCATTAATCAATTTAAAATACACCTCATTTTCTGAATTTTGGCCCCTTATAAACCAATCAACTAACCGTCAGGATAGAAAAACAATTAGGGTGACATCTATCGCCGATATATTATAATTTCAGAACGTTGTAACATTTTCGGCGATAGATGTCGCCCTAATTGTTTTTCTATTCTAACGGTTACTTGATTGGTTTATGCGGGCATAGTCGAATTATGTTTCTCCATCAACGACGATCGTAATGTGCTGATGTGAGACTAATGTAAATCCAAATCGGTCCTCAGTTATTGTCGACGGTGAAATATAATCGAAATTACACAAATGATTATGTATAGAAATAAATTAATACACGATAACACTTTTAAATATAATTAGAGATACGCAAAACTGCTAGTTTTGAATCACGTTGCTACCTGTGATTGCTACTTTTTAATATCAGTGATTTTAAACCGTGATCGCGGTTAGTAAACATCATAAAACCTTTTGAAATTGTGATTATTTCAAAATTAGTGAAGAAGCATTTCTAGACTGTTGCGGAAACGTAAAGTGGAATGTATTTCGAGTAAAGTATGTTGAAAATGTTTTTCTATGTCTCTGAAAAAGCTCATCTTCAAAATAATGATTTGCTTTGTTCTCGGGGAGTTGTTTAAAATCTAGACGAGAAGCATTTAAAGATTTTTGCAGAATCGTAAAATGGAATGAATTTTTAGTCGTTTTGTAAAGTTTCAATTCTAATACTTGATAATCGTTTTTTTTTTTGTTAAATTTGTGTTTTGCTTCTCAGAAAGCGCATATTTAGAATGATGATTTGCTCTGTTCTCGAGGGATTATTTTTAAATGAAATAATTAACGTCGAATCGTCCTGTATATTTTGAAATTGGAGAGAATTTTTATATTTTTTTTAGTTCGTGAAATTTGTAATTTGAAAATTGTTATAGTGCTGGTTCCATGGTATTATTTTAAAAATTATAATAAAGGAATGTCTAGTTGTTCGCACCGAATATTGGAGTTAAATGAATTTTGAGTACGTTTGGGAAGTTCAGCATTTGTTTTTATTTTTATTTTTTCAGTTCATGAAAATAGTAATTTGAACATAAGAGCAGAGAATAAAGGAGTATAAAGTAATTAATAAAGCGTTTTAGATTTACAAAATACGTTTCACATTATTTTTCAACTTTCATTTCTTCAACCATATAGAATTTTAGGTTAGAATAAAGTTGGTAGAGTGAATGGTGAATGGGCCATATCTTGTTGCTTACGCACCTAGTTTTTCACCAATGAATAAATTAATCAAAAGATAATAAAATGTTGATTTCATCAATTCGATTTCAAGTCGAAATAAAAAAAAATGAGAAAAGGTTAATCAAATACCTATAAAATCTTGATTATGATCGTTTATAAGCAGAATAGTGCCAAATTTACGATTTTCAAAAAAATTCTCTACAGAGAAGAGATTAGAAAATCAAGACTTTCAAGTCTAATCGTTATACGTTTTAATAATCGAATCCTCAATGTTTGGTTCTTTAAAACGTATAGCGACCAAACGTGTTAAACACTGCAAATCTTGTTTTTTTACCCTTTTTTCTCGTTTTAGAGAATTTTTTTGATCATTGAAACGTCAAAATCGAGACATTTGTGTGTTAAATTTTTGCAAAAGGTGTTTGTCGATTTTTGAAAGTAGCACTTCCAAATATGTTGGACAATTTTAACACGGCCTTGCGAACTACATTAAAGTACTATGAGTATTCTCGTAGCTGTCAGTCAACGTGTTAATAATGCAAGCTTTAAGGTGTGAAACAAATCATTCAAGAAAAATATAAATGATTTTTATATTATTTTTTTTGTTATTAGATAGTTTTTGCCGGTGATTTTTTCGAAGTTTATAACTTGCAAATGCGTTAGATGATCTCCATTGATTGAAAACTAAAATATCTACAAAAAATTGTTAAGAAACTTGTTTGTAAAATGTGTAATAAAATGTCCAAAAACAAGGTTTAGAAGTTTAGAAACATATATTAAGTAACTTTTTAAAGATGTATAATACCCAAATGTGTCAGGTGATCTCGATTATTTGAAAACCAAAATGTGCCAAAATTTACGGGCTTTGAAAAATGATTAAGAAAATTTTCTATAAAATTGGTAAAAAATGTCAACAAATTAGGATTTTCGCTAACAATCACAGTTTGGGTATCAATTACAATTTTACGTAGCAATCACGTTTGAAGTAGCAATCACTGTTTAATTAGCAGTCACAGTTTGGCTAACAGTCGCAATCACAGTCACGTTGAAATTCAGTAACGACCTGTGATTTTTTACTATCAGTGAAAAATCAGAGGTACGTGAAATATCACCCATCCTTAAATATAATGAATTTATCAACAATTATCAGCCACAAAACTATTCAATTATCAATAAGTTTAGTGCTGAGGACAGGGGCGGCTCGTTATATAGAGCCAAGAAGAACCTGCAGTTTCAAGCTTAGCAAGAATTTTTAATTAACTTTTTTGCCAGTTATTTTGGTCTAGGAAGATAAATCGTTCTTTCTTTCTTAAAAAAAATGATGGGGGAGGGTATATTGTATAAGTGGCTCTACCATCAACATGTTCCGGTGGCACTGTGTCAACTTGAATGTAAATAATTAAAATTTAAAACCGTAATAGCTAGATACACCATCAGGGCAACATCTATTATCTTAACATGCGACCATTCTTGACTGAGTGAAGAAATCCACAGACAATAAGAAACCATAAACTAGTGACAATTATAACAATATAATTGATAAACATTGAAATATTGTTTCCCCGTGCGACAACCGAGCACCAGTTTCAATCTTATTAGATCTCATCAGGTCAATATAGACGCTGACAGAGAAACTGTTGTTCACTATGGAGTTGTCACCCCAAGCATTCATAATAAATAGATACACCATTAGGGCGACTTATATTGTCGTAACGTTGCACAAATTATTTAATTGAAACAATATTTAAAAAAATCGTAAATGCAAAAAATCGCGAATATTTCGTTTTTACGCATTATATGTAATTGAAATTATACATATTCTTGATAATAAGTTACTTTTTGGTGTCTTATTACTAAAATAGTAAACACGCAACCCCCAAGATATTCATTTAAGAGCGCGGCCAACTCATCATTTGCACGCGGGCAGCCAAGGGTACAGGCCCTGACCAAATCATTCAGCTTAGAAAGCTTTAAAAATAATGTAAGAAGACCGATACTGTCAAATAATTAGGGGAGCCAATATTAACACATTTCAAATTATACGTGTAAATCCCTATGACCCATTTTGCAATTGAACACCCTGTATATTGCAGTTTAAGCCGATTTATTGTACACAATACTCTGTAGTGCAAATAAAGTATATTTATAACTATATTATCTTATTTCTACTAAGAAACATATCTTTAGCTATCAATCTAAATGTGCATGTATCTGTACGTGGTTGTTCCTATAAAATAAACCAATGCATTTATTATTTATCAAGTTAAATAACGCAAATTTAGCTTTTATGCGGAAGTATTATACGAGATCGCCCTCGGAAAAGGCATAAAAATTACATATCTCGGGCATTGATCAACAAATAAATATTTTTCTGGGGACAGCGAATGGACTCGGAGCGATATAAATTAAACGGAGTGACAAGTGAATTATCAATGATTTACGCGTGGTGGGACATTCGTTCCGAAGTTTATGAAGTAACGGCAAGTAATGGCCATTTGTCACGCGTAAATACCTAATGGAATCAGTTTATATTTCGGCCAAACAGACGCCCATTATATCATAGAAAGGCTATCGCGATCCATTACGAACCGTTACCTCGGCTATAGAATTTTCAAAATTGTATATTACCTGAACGTGATTTAATTTTTATTTTATCTCACCGCTATCGCCCGTCCGTAATTAACTAACCTGAGTAACAAAAGGTTATGTAATGCGCGATAGATATAATTAATCTCTGTAGTCCGTTATACGAGTAAGCATAAGAAAACCACGTTGTTTTAATTTTATTTGTAGTTTTTTGTACATTTCATTTAAAACACTTATTTTACCTGTTTTCTCCGTAAGATAAATATAATTTAATCTTTTTGGATATTTTCACCCTTATCCAATAGTCAGTTTAGAATGGATTTAATCAGCACTTTACAAACAACTAAAATGAGTTAACTTATGGATTGCTTTTCAGGTGGCTGCGCCGGGAACATAAATTTTACTCAATTCGCTTACCTTAATGTATATATAAAAAAAAAAAATACTGGAAAATGCTTTTAATACCATCAAATCGGAGAAAATTACATGATGTCCACATCCCATTTTTTTGTTAGAGAGATATGTTGCTTAGAATCCAATTAAAACTGGCCTTAGATTAACCTCTAAAAAATTTCTAATATCTATTTACTTTCCTCACTTAACCGTGCCTTGTATACTATTAAAAAAATATCGTTTACTTTTCTGATCTTGTAATTGAAATATTGAAAAGTCCTTAGGCCAAGGAAATACGACCGGCAATTTATAGGGCTGTTGAAAGCTGGAAATAAGGACGGTATTCTAAGTAACAGTTGAGGAATTTAGGTGCATAAAGAAAGGGATAATTGCCACTACTTGAGCGAGAGGAATTTTTCGCCTTCTCTCTCAAGGAGTAAATTGGGAGACGAAAATTTCAAGAATGTTTATCCTTTAAAGAAATTAACGGAATTTCATTTATCATCAGATTTATCCTCGGGGCTATACCGAACCAAGCCACCGTTGTCTAAATTCCCTTCTAATATTATAAATCTGATAATTTGTCTTGACGTGTATAAGCCCTTTTATAGGAGTCATAAAAGTGGTATTATTGCTCACCGCCCCTTGGCAGTGAAGTTTAATATTGAAATTGAAGCAATGGGCCTTTAGAAATGTGTAATAAAATTCACCAATTATACAAAAGACAATTTTCAAATGTTTTTACATTTGAAATATGTCTTTTGTATAATTGGTGAATTTTTGCTTGCTATGGTAAACGATGGATCGTCATGTTCTCTTGAGTTTGATATTTTGTACTATACCACGGAGAATGTTCCTTTTACATTCACGTTTCAAATAATCCGTACGTGCCATCATTACTTTTCACACGATTTTTATAAATTATTTCGATTTTTGCCGCTTTTATATTATTATCCATTAAGTAATGAATAGCCAGTTTATAAAAAGAAGGATCGCAATCTGGTTTCATTATCGAGTTGACTCATTAATGTGCTAAAGAATACCAATTGGAAGTTAGCCATAAATTTCAGCCACGAATCCAAAACATCCCGCTGGTCGTGAAGAACGTATAGTCTAAGACTCGGTTAGAATGGAAACTCTGATGTTCGTGGTTCCAATTTGAAAATATTCTATAGAAACTTTATTCGCACTACTTGCTTGGTTCATGGAGCTCGCGGAAGAAGTTAGAATACATTTTCCAATTGTAAATAATATTATTAACAACGTTAAAAAGATATTTCTCAAAGCTCCGTTAGCTCCCCTTACTTTTTACACAGATTTGATATCTATTAAGGATTGCAAAACATTTTTTAATGATCCCAAGATTCCACAATAAAAAAACTCGCTTTAATATAATTAGCGATGCTTTAAAAAAATTGGAAGAACAAGGCATGTCTCTAAATAAATCAATAGATCTTGTGAATGAATTAAATAGCAAATTAAATGAAGCGGTGCGCCTGGCAATCGTATGAAAGAAAAACTAAAACAAGTGTTAATGAAAAATGAAGGTTTTTAGGTATTAAAAATAATGTCAACATTTTTTGTAAGGAAAATTTGACAAAAATGCTCTATGGTGTTCATTTGAATGATTCCTTTTGTTCAATATTTTGACATTAGACAACTGCAATTAAAATTTGTGTTGCTACATTGGTTAAAGTACGATATAATTTCAAATATATTTTAAAAAAATAACAAAGCTGGAAAGTTTAATTTATTCAATTTAAATTTGAAGTCAAATGCCGTAGAGGAATATTTGTATACAAATCCCTTTATCTCCGGAATAAGTGGGCATGTGTCCGCAATATTTTAAACTTATTCCACTCATCCTTTAGAAATTCCGACGACGGCTTAGAAGAAAGAAAAATAAAATAAATACCCGCGACGTTCTGCAGCTTTCCGCGGAGCGATCCTTAATAAATTTCACGATTTAAAAATTCGGATGTATTTAAGTTAACTCTTGGATGAGCACGAGCGCAATATCTATTCTTATATCTGGGAGGTTTATTTATGACTCTAATGACAGTTGAATTCATATCTTTGAGAATTTAAGGTCTATATTCTTTAGCTTTATACAGGGTGTTTGATTAAGGATGGCCACCGGCTATATCTCGAAAAATACTGTACATTGAAATTCAAGAAAAAATTTAATATGCCATGAAAAAAAATCCTGGAAATTATTTGTAAGTTTCGCATTTCGCCGCAAGGGAATACAATTGCTAGAGTAAATAATAAAATTAAGGATTACTCTGACAATTGCCCTCATTTACTTACTAACCAATGAAATCAAATAACGTTGATGACATGATCCAATAAAATTCTAATTACGATACGTAACAGACCACGCTCCATGTTATGCATGGCAATTCACCCTGGGTGGTATCTAATCAGATAATCTCTCATGTTGGTATTGCCTAGCAACGCGTTGGTTCATTTTCTATAGCGTATAAAACGTCAGTTATTGCCGGACTTTTAAGCAGTTTGCTCCTGAATTCGATCTGTTTGTATTCTCGGGTGAAGTGTTAGTGCTTTCATCAGTAATAGTATTCATAGGCATTTCTCAAAATCTTGGTAAGCTCATTTTTACTACAATTATTGTGGCGCAGATAAATACACGTCTGACACTTGGTGTCACTAAATTTAATTTTTCAAATTATGAACTATGAACTTTCTGTTCGGCCAATTGTCTTCCCGAATCTAACTCGTGACTGATTTTTCCTAGGCAATTATTAGCGTCTGGATCACTCTTGCTTGTTGCTTCTAGAAAATCGTGATCCTGCCGCTAATAATTGCCGGCAAAATCATAGGCACTCGTTATATTACTGTTGAAAATTATCATATTAAACTATAATTTTAAAAACCATCATTAGAAAGCCTGAAAAATTCTGCATAACTTCTATCTCGTGCCCATTGGTGTACTGACATTAATAAGAGTGGGGGAAGCTCCTGAATGTCTAATTATTTAAATCGTTGTATCTTTCCCCTTTACCGATTTTAGCAAACTCAGGCTTTTTTGAAAGAGAAATGTAAGTATCTTACATATCACAACAAACGCCAGAACGCTAATAATTAATTGTCAGTCATCTTAAGCATTTGTTTCTTCCGTTATACATATTCCATGGGTAGTATGATATTAAATGTTATTAGATTATTATTTATCTATATAAAATCATCTATGTATCTGTGGTTTGGTGCTAAAAGTGCCAAAGTCAAATATTTTACAATTGAGATAATCGAGATAAAAGTTTTATTAAACATGATTTTATTGTGTTTTATTTATTTATTGTGTTAAAAGAATGAATGTAACAGATTTCCAGGCCTGTTGGTGCATTCTACTAGATGAAGAATTATTCATTATTATTAGCCATTAGAACGCGTAGGCAATTATAATGGCTAAAGATTTAATTTGTGAAAAATGCAAAAAGGAAGTGATAAATCCAGTGCTTTGTGCTTTGTGCAACTCGAACTATCATCCTGAGTGTTATAAGCATTATCGACACACCAAACACTGTGATATTAGCGAAACTGCAAGTGCCCGTGAAACGGAGTCATCATCCATTACCTCGCAACCTCAAGATGCCGTGGATTTTAGAATGGAGGCTTACACTCACCTAAAAAAGCTGGCGGAGCAGCTCACAACAACCAATGAGTTACTCACGGAAAAAGTTAACTACCTTGAAGTTAAATGTAATAAATATAAGATTCTATATGAAGAGGTTACAGCAAACTCTGTTCCCGCCAATAACATAAGTGAAGTTGCAGCAGGAGTGTCAAAAGGCGGTCGCGCTAAGAAAAATCCTGCACAGCCAGTTGCTGTAGGCAACCCAGTTTCCACTAATAGATACCCGCGTCGACAAAATTCGAATGGTTATAATATTGAAAAATCTAAATCGAGCGACATTAATACTACAGAATGTCCACCTCAAGTTGAATTTACGCAGACTGATATAGATAATAACGAGAAATGGCGTAAAGTAGAAAAGAAACATAATCAAAAGAAACACATACTAGGAAAATCCCAGGAAACAATACTGGTAAAAGGAGTTAAAAAGAGAGCACATCTTCATATTTATAGACTACACCCGAGTACACGTCAAGAGGAGCTTAAAAAACATCTAGATGAGAATAAGATATCTGTAATTGACTGTGAAACACTGCAATCCAGGCGTCCTGATGAATACACATCTTTCAAAATCACCATACCATTCGAGGAACTTGAACTGGCACAAAACCCCATGATCTGGCCGGATGGAGCACAAGTGAGCCGTTTTTTATTCCCACGACGAGCCCCGAACGAGTTGAAGAATCGCTTACAAGCAGCATCACAGTAACCAATGAAAAAAGTAAAACATTAGAACTGTTCTTTATCAATATGCAGTGCATTAGAAATAAATTTAATCAATTCGAGGCTTTTCTAACTGAACATAATCATGCTTTTGATATCATTTGCTTATGTGAACATTGGCTTAGACCAAATGAAATTTGTTCAGTAAATATAGACAAGTATAGTTTAGGCTCGCAATTCTCTCGTACACTGTATATTCATGGAGGTGTCATGCAGTTAATGAAACATGATATAACATTTAATAACTTGCAGAATATTAACAATCAATCAATAGAAAAGGAATGTGAGTTAGCTGCATCATACCTTCCTTCATACAACATTTATATTATTAATATCTATAGATCACCGGAGGGTGATATAAAAAACTTTATCGCTGTTCTAGCGAGGGTTTTGGATCAAATAAGTTCTGATAAAGGCATAATTATCGGCGGTGATTTCAATGTACAATTTTGTACGAATGACTCACGTGCTACTCAATTATGTGATTTCTTAAAATCGTATGGTATGTACAAAAAAGTAAATTTTAATACAAGAAAAAATAATTGTATTGACAACATTTTTTCTAATTTAATTATTCAAGATATAGAAACTTATCCATTGGATCCTGGACTTTCAGATCACATTGGAATTTATGTTATAGTAACGCATCGACATATATTTAAAGAGTGCGCAAATAAAATTACTAGGCCTATTACAGAATGGGGAAAGTTTCAACTATATTCACTTCTAGAAATAACTGACTTTTCATTTTGTGATGGTGTCCTAAATGTACAAGAATCATTTAGTTATTTCATAAACATTCTGGAATGTTATATTTTAGAATGCTTTCCACAAAAGGAAATCCGTCAAAGATCTGATAACGGTATTATTTGGTATACAAATGAATTGAAACAAATGCGTGAAACCCTCTTATTGATGAAAGAAGGTGCCTCCAGACGCCCAGAACTAAGATCTTGTTATATAAATTATAGAAATAAATATAGAATTAAGTTACAAGAAACACGAATAGCTGCAAATGTCAACTACATTAAAAAATCTGCAAATAAGCAAAAAGCAATGTGGTCGCTAATAAACCAAAACAAGGAAAAACATTATAATAACAATTGTCCTATTAATTCAGAAGATTTTAATATATTCTTTAGTTCTATTGCAGACCAAATAATATCTAAAATGGATTCAACAAACAAAGATCCCATCTCTTTCATGGTAAAAAATGATACACTTTGTAATAGTTTCTTTTCTTTTGAAGAAGTTAGTCCGATACAGGTTAGAGAAGTTATTAATAGCTTAAAAAAATCAAACTCTCGAGACATTTATTCAATATCATCTAATATTCTTAAGTATTTAGTAAATGTAATTGTGATACCACTTACAAAATTATTAAATGCATGTCTAAAATCCGGAATTTTTCCTAGTTGCCTTAAAGCGGCATGTATAATTCCAATTTATAAAAAAGGTGACAAATCAAATATTAATAACTACAGGCCGATATCGTTGCTGCCAATATTCTCAAAAATATTGGAAAAAATTTTGTTCAATCAAATGATCAAATTTCTAGAGTCCAACAATGTACTGCATAATAATCAATATGGATTCCGCAAGGGACGATCAACGAGTAATGCGGTCACAGCTTTTGTTAACGAAATTGTAGAGAGTTTTGAGTTAGGTTCATATGCTGTGACGTCATTTTTCGACCTAACTAAAGCATTTGGCTGTGTACCTCGAGACATTTTACTTAGGAAATTATATTATTATAATTTTAATCCACACAGTTGCCGCCTACTAAATTCATATTTATGTGATCGCACACAACTTGTTTTTGTTAATGGTAGTAAGTCAAATACTTTAACAAATAACTATGGGGTTCCTCAAGGGTCAATACTTGGGCCACTATTGTTCCTCATTTACGTTAATGATCTTCCGGAACATGTCGATAATGGCAATATTATTATGTATGCAGACGATACTGCTTCCATTAGCAAGTCAACTAACTATAACGAGTCACGCCAGAGTAGAGATCTTATAAATAACAATGTTCTGGAATGGTTCACTGCAAATAAGTTGTCTTTAAATCCAGAGAAAACCATTCACCTAACATTCTCATTAAAGACTGATAATCTTGAGCATGGGTCTTGCAAATTTCTTGGAGTACATTTAGATACAAAACTAAATTGGCAAACACATTGCAATAACTTAAGTGATAAACTCAATAAGACTACATACTTACTAAGAAATCTTAGCCACTCATTACCCCAGACAACATTATTATCGGTATACTTTGCTCATTTTCATTCCCATCTTATATACGGGATTTTAAGTTGGGGACATTCTTCGGGCGCAACTCGCGTGTTCTCTATCCAGAGGCGCGCTCTCAGAATACTGGCCTCTCTTCAGTACAGGGATGAATGCAAACAGGCTTTTGTTAACCTCAATGTATTGACAGTACCATGTATATTTTTATTTGAATGTGTAAAACATGTGCGACAAAACATATCCAAATATACAACACATGATCAAGTGCATAACTATCCTACACGAAACAAACAATTAATTTGTTATACCCGATGTAGACTTGAAACTAATAAAACAGGCATTAATTACTATGGGCCTAAGGTATATAATGCTCTTCCATTGTCATTGAAATCGTTAGCTGATAATGTATTCTATTTAAAATTAAAGTCATATTTAATTAAGAAAGTTTTTTACGACATTTTTGAAGTCTTGAACAACGATTTTTCCGATATTTAATATGTTTTTCTGTTTTAACTATGTATTTTTTATAAATTCATCATTTGGACAATTGCAAATTGCAATGCAACGATTACTATTATAAATTTTGTTACAGTTTACTTAGCTTTAATTATGTCTGCTACTATGTAATATTGTAATATTACATTTGCTCATCTCCTTCTGACCTGTGTACACTATTGTATTAACACGAATAAATATTATTATTATTATTATTATTATTATTATTTGCTGATTTTGTAAAGTTTAAGTTTTTTTTTTAATCTGCTATTGGTTAAACTAGACACTGGCCCTTTCAGCATTAAAGATATTAAGAAAAATAATCTAATGTACTGCTTAATCTAAAGAGTAGGACTCGCCCGCTAATCGTCAAAACAGACAGACGCACGCACCTGAGTTTTATTGGTTATAAACAGTGAATAAAATTTGTTAACTGGAAAGTAGCTACAACACCTTATAACCATCTACCCATGGGTTCGTCCACGGATTCCGAGGATGAGACACCTTTCAAAACGCCGAAAAAAACGGGGAAGAGGACGGCCAAAAAAGACGGACTCCGAAATGTCATCCACATCGACCGCACACGAGGTAACACAAAAACCCAAACGTCCGTTTACGGCCAGACCACAAACTTCAACCTCATCCATCACCCACAACACAACCGGAACTACACAACCCGCAACAACCCAACACAATATGACGGCCAGAATCACTTTTAATCACACATTTCATTTCACTACCGCCACAGAGCTCAGCCGCGTGCGAATGGCAAATATATGGTTTAATCACCAATTCAACAAAAATGTTCTGATTATTAAAACTAAATTGGGATTCATCATTAAATAAAACGCGGAGAAACAATGCACAATCAACAATTTGAACACTCTCAAAGCAGAAAAAATCATCACAAGCCACTCCGTGGCGTCCGCCGCAGTTCCCAAAGAAAAACGCGATCCACAAATTTCTTATTGCTGCATAATAAAAAGCGTAGAACTCGAAATCGACGAAACCAAAATCAGCGAGGAATTAAATGCAATGGGAATTCCTCACCGTTATTGTAAACGGATTGTAGCAAAGGCCACTAATGAAAAAACGCGTCTCGTGCGCGTCATCACCGCATCCCACCAAGCACACACCCGTCTTTTACATAATAAATTCCCATTTATGTGCAAGATATACCCCGTCGTTGAGAGCCACCCCCCAGCACCTCTACCAATCCCGTGTAATAAATGCAATGCATTTAGCCACACAACAGCAGATTGCAAACAGGACATCAAATGTGCCAAATGCAAGGGACCTCACCACGCCTCAACTTGCACAACGTCACTGGTGGAAAGATTCACATCATGCAACGAAGAGGGCCATGCAGCATGGTCCACGAAATGCAAGAACCGCCCTACCAAACCCATTGAAGGAATTCCTAATGTTAAAATGCACATTACTAACCTAAAATCTACCGACATAGGCAGGTCATTAATAAAAGACTCCCGCGTTCATAAGTCATTTACATTGCACGATTTCATTTTAGACACATACGCCACTGAACTAAACTCACCGATAGGAATAGATAGGCAAGAACTTTTAAAAAAACTCAGGAATAGATTCATCGAATCGTATCAAATTGACCCGCGTGTTTCTTTCTCGGGCAACCGCATTTTCATCGTCATGTTTGACTTAAAATTTCCCAATATTATCCCACCTGTTTTCCCAAAGGCAGGAGTCCACACAGCTTCTTTTACTGTTACCAATGGCTAATGTACGGTTCTTATATACCAACATCAATTCTTTACGTAATAAATCCCATTACCTTTCGAATAACCCAGTCCATGTAAACCTCCTCGTTGAAACTAAAACTTATAATCCATTTAACTTTAAAAACTGGAAATCTATTCAAATTCCGTCGTCGATCAGGAACGAAAATCAGTGAGGAGGTTCAATCGCATCCTTTAGCCCATCATTATCCTTCGGTAAAGCAAACCCTCCATGTATAAACAATCCTCTAAACGAATGCCTACATTTCACCCTGTCCTTACCACAATTTACCCTCCACGTATTCCTTGTGTACATCCATCCCCACTCATCCGTCGATGATTCCATTTTCATCAAAACGTCCCTCTATGATCATGCTATCATTATAGGTGACTTTAATGTCAATAAACCGAAATCCCGTCAGATATCCACTTTCTCTTCACAATCCAACTTTGTTCGTATCCCTACGGCTCCAATATTCATAATGAGTGAAAATCAATCTTCGACCCCCGACCTAATCCTATGTACGTCCAATATCCGTCATTTAATTCACTCAACTTCACTCATTCCAGACCTTTGTTCCGACCATCTATCAATCCAATTCGACCTTGATATCCAAACTTATCCTATACCATCCCCTCCTGAATATATCTACGATTACCAGAACTGTAACGTGGACCAGGTAGCCAAGGATATTGCTATTAAATTCGACAACATTTCAAACATAGATCCATTCATAATCTCCCAATTTAACTCTGTTCTAGAACACTCCATCATGCCCAATACTTCCAAAATCCAAAAACAATATTACAAATATCCTCTACCTAAATACATCCTTCGACTCCTAAAATTCAAACGACAGCTATACCGAGACATTAGAATCAACGACGACAGATCACTGAAAATAAAATTTAACAAACTAAGCAGAGACATACGGACGCTTACATTTGAATACAAAAGAGACAAATGGACAGAAACTTGCAAACAAATTAACGGTATCCAAGGGAAAAATTACTGGACGCAAATTAAAAAACTGACAAAATACAAGAAAGCAGACTATATCAACAATATTAGAGATCCCACTGACAATTCAATACTCACTGACGACAATAACATTTCAAAAACATTTGCCGGACATTTTCAAAAGACATAAATTTTCACAAAATAATTACTTTGACAATAACTTTAATGACACTGCAAACGACTGGTACAATTCATTCGACTTAAGCCCATGTTCTCCTCCAACAGACGACACAATCAAAGAGACAGACTACTTTTCCACGCTACATTCTGGTAAAAACTCCTCTCCTGGCCACGATAACATTCCTCGCTCCATCCTGAAAAAGTTACCCTTAAATGTCCATGAATTTATCCTCAAAATATTTAAATTCTGCTACCTTAATCAGTATATTCCTCCCGAATGGAAAATCGGCATTATTGTATGCATCCCTAAGGCCGACAATAATCCCTCATACATCATCAACTACCGTCCAATCACCCTTCTCCCAGTAATAGGCAAGCTATTCGGATCTCTTTTAAAAGATAAAATCCTCAAAATTTGTATTTCCTCTATTCCTGACTATCAATTCGGTTTCCTTCCCAAAAAATCAACCACACTCCCTCATACCATCCTCACCTCCAATATACAAACAAAGCACCTCGAAGATCAGACGTCCGCCATTGCCTTCCTTGATATTAAAAAGGCGTTTGACTCGGTTTGGCATCGAGGTTTGCTTTATAAATGCTTCTTGTTAAATATTCCCCGTCACCTTATCATTTTAATCCACGAATTCCTATCAAATAGATCCTGCCAAGTGAAAATCCGCCAGTCTTTTTCCCCGTTATTTTTTCTCCAGCAAGGTCCCCATTGTGTCCTCTCCTATACAACATATATTCCCACGATATTTTCAACCCCGACCCCACTCACTTTGACCCCAAAATATACCCACTACTATTTGCTGATGATATAGCCCTGGTTGCACATGCCCCAACCTTACAATCAGCCCTCCACTCCCTACAAACGTCCCTAAATTCCCTTCAAAACTGGTGTTCAAAATGGCGCATCGAAATTAACCCAAACTGTTTATCCCTTATCATAAAATTAACCCATCATCACCCAAAATCATAATCAATAGAACTGAAATCGCCCCATCTCCCACGTGTAAATATCTTGGTATTTTATTCGATTCAAAACTTTCCTTCAAACCTCATGTCCTATGCATTAAAACCAAAGTCAAAACAAGGGCGCGGCATTTTCGCGCACTAACATACAAGAACCAGGGTATCTCGATAGAAACCGCGGTTAATATTTATAAGTCGATATGCTGCCCCATGTTAGATTACGGCTCAATCCTGTTTTCCCAATCCCAAACAACCACACTCCATCACATCCAAGTAGCCGAAAGATCCGCACTCCGATCCTTAACCAAACTAAGACATCCAAATAACCCACTCCACAATCCGTCCAACGAAATGCTGTACCAAACCACTCAAATAATCCCCATTGACGAACGTATATTAGCCATTGGTGAAAAATTTGCGACGAACCCCTTTAACCTCACTCTTTTAAATAAATTCTGTATCCCTCGTAACCCTAATATCCCCGCTAAATATAAACATCCCTTAATCACACTACATCAATTCATTAGTTCGCATCATCTGGACAGTTCAACGCAATAAATATCCACCTTTCCTCAATTTCAGTATTCACTTGACAGGGCAGAAAGACCTAAGGTCGATAGCCCAGACAGAGACATACTAACAAACTTGTATATAAATAAAACGTTACTGTGTATACTATATATGTAAGTGTCTGAATAAAGATGTTGATGTAATGTCTAAAGAGTAAAATTGTGACATTGTGATTATACAGATATAATCATTTATAATGAATGGGACATACACTAGACATCCATGGACCCACACGGTCACTTTCTCGTTCCGAAAAAAAAGTGACCGCCCGAATGGAATTCGAACCCCCGACCACGAGGCCCGTGAGCAGAAGCTCCACTCACTAGGCCAACGCGACCCCTCAAATTGTTAAAAACACAACTTACACAAGACGCAATTCTTATGTCATATAAAACGTATTAAGGCGGCATAAATTCGACTGAATACAAACGGCATAAATATTTACACAACTCCGTTTATCACTAAATTGTATATGATTACATATTTGCATAAATAAATAAATGTTCTCACGTTATACAATTTCATTATTTAACATCAAATTCAATAAATTAACTATTCAATTTTAATAACGTTAGAATCTAACAAATAATATCGTTTGGCAATCACTTTGTGAGATGCAAAAGGGCACTTGTGTCTATGTACCTATAAAGTATATACAACTTTAGTATGTAACAACGGCAAATATTGAAAATTAGTTCTCAGGATACACGTGCTGTAATTAATTAAATTTATTTACACGAAAATATAAGATGCCGCTTGAATGGCTTTAGCAGTTGAGTGTGCAGTTTAATTTAATTTCGTTGGCAAAACCTTCTGAGGTTTAATTTGAATTAGATTAGAAATTTGGCTTATCGGATGGGAATTAATTTCCTCCCTGTTAAAAATAAGTCTTGCGGAAGTAAATATTAATCCGGGCTATTGTTCTTCGTGATAATATTAGAAGTAATTAATGAAAATTAAATAGAGCTAGGTTCATTAATAAATAATATTTGTCATGTTTTCGCGAGCAATTAAATGATAACGGTCAATTTAATGAAGACGTTCCGGCACGTCCAGGCGTAAAATCGATAGACCACGATAGGTAGGAATATAACTGTCAGATTCAACCGTGATTTATATATTGGTCGGTGTCATGCCATGTATCTTAAGCCCTTTAAATTATCGCTATTCGTTGCGGTCCACCTTGACATACTTCAACTAAACTCGGCGAGCCGCAACAGATGTGCAGCGATTAACACATACCTTTAACTTCGTTTCAAAAACGTTTTCATTTGTTAAATCCGTTATAATCATTAACTAGAACATATTTCCGTATGTATTAGTGGTTTTAAATAATGTGCTCCATTAATTTCTTATAAATTATAAATACACAATATGTGATTATGTAAACAGAAAAAAATGGTGATGTGGCCATCATGTTACTTTCTCCGACTTGATGGTATCATAGCCATTTATATTTACGTTTTCATGGTTTATTGAAATCATATTTTAAATGTCCATCGAGCGTTGCGTAAACTCGGATGAAACTGACGTTTAAAACGTCAAAATTATGAAACATGGAAAAATTATACTTCAAGTTCAAAAACTCGGTTTACTCAAAAACTAACGAGATTTTGAAAAAAACTTATTCTTTAGAAGTTGTTCACTTTGGCACTTTCTACAATTATTATTCACACAAATTTGCTGTAACTATTATCGTTTCATAATTATAAACCAAAAATTGAAAAAGAAATAATAATTTTTTTTCTCGAATAGCAATGATTTTATGAAAAATATTTTCAAGCAAAAGATGTTCATTTATTTGTTGTCTTCAATGTTTGTTTAAATGTTTTTGTGATATTTTTCATATTTAAGAAAATATTGGCAAAAAACAAAAAACAGTTAAGGTAAACACCCACTTCCGGTGTACGAAATTTTACCAGAAGCTTTTCAGTTCTTCAGATTATCAAACAAAACATATGTTGAAAGTTTCATATCAATTGCTGTATTAGTTTTTGAGATACAGCGCACACAGAAAGACACACACACACACGGACACAATTTTTTTTTTTCCAGAAATTGTTGAAATGGCATCTAGGGACCCCAAAACGGATATTTCCGTAAAAAAAAATTTGAAAAAAAATCACTATCACAATACTTTCTCGTACTTCGTAACGGAGAAAGTAAAAATAATGTGCTAAGCCTATTTGGTGGATTAATTTGGGCGTTGGTCAAAATGATATCTTTTTTCTCATTTAACTCGTAGTGAAACATGTTTGTTAACAACCAAATTTTATTTTTCATTTTTGGTTTACAATTATGAAACGATAATAGTTACACCAAATTTATGTTAATAATAACTGAACAAAATGCTGAAATAAACAACTCAGAAAGAATAAGTTTTTTTTCGAAATCTCTTTGGTTTCTGAGTAAACACTATTAGAATTTGAAGTATAATTTTTCCATCTTTCATCATTTTGACGTTTTAAACGTCAATTTCATCCGATTACAAAATGCTCGACTTACATTTAAAATAAGATTTAAATTGAAAATAAACCATTAAGGTATAAAAATCGGAGACGGCCACATCACCATTTTCTATTTATATTTTTCTTTTCATCGAAAATTGAGTGGGGCAAGAAACTGCACGATTGCACATTAATAATATTTTGTACTTTATTTACCTTTTCGTCTGTTTTTTTTTAGTGATTCCCAATTTATTAAATTTGTTTCCAACCTCTTGAAAATAGTGATTATTGAGGGTCTGGATATTGTTGAAAATAAAAATATAAATTCCATGCAACTTGATAGGCTTTATTACACTAAATAAAGCACTCTATCATATTATATTTTTAACAATTTTGGTGGTTTTCCACATGTTTGCTGATCAAACACTAGTCCTGTGTGTAGTGCAATGAAAATGTTTACTTTTAATTTTAAGAAATGAATAATTATTGTATTCATCTATAATGACAATGATAGTTTAAGAAAATTTTGTTCATTATTTTTAAGTATTATCATATCATTCGGTAACAGTTCACTGTACACAGATATAAATAAATTATTTTTTAGTTGAATGCTTATGCAATTGGCTTTAAATTCTATTAATGTTGTTTGATTAATGACATACAATACCCATATATTTTAACCTAAACGTATTTACAAATGCAGTATATTTTATACCCCTCAGCGTACTTTAAACATAACCAATGCGTCTGTTCTTTAAATAATTAACAACCCGTAAATGCAATATATTTTTTCCCGAATTCTAATACAGGCGTCATAAAATAATTGGCGTGGCCCGTTTGCAAAATGTCTTAATCTACGGACGCATTTATATATTTACACTCGACCAATTAAGTCCTGACGGAACGAGCGCAACGCTGAAGCAACAGGACTAATTCCATGTTTAACGAACGATATAATTTGGCGGGAAATGTAAATGTTCATTGTAACTAGCGATGTAATTTCGTCGTCGGAATATACAAAAAAGCCATGTCCCGTTTTAATTGCCAGGCAGCTTAAAAATTCCGCCCGCTGCATATAAAAATTTAAAACGTAATTGTTACAATATGATTCACCTCAGGCTGAAGGCGGCATCGATTATTAAAATGGACAAGTGAAAAAGTTTTTATGATCTCCCCCGGGAACAATATCTGAACTTATATTTTGTTCTGTTCTAATAAAACCAAGGGGTATAGTCTTCACTTGCAGCTCTCATTCGCCTGAATAAATCCGAAAACTTTGAAACTGAAAACTGCCTCCAGGGCCTCAAATGCTTCAGCCGACTTGTGTTTTATAAGGGTACTAGTGTTTAGAGCAATATGTAGAATAATAAACAATTCGCTTTATCAAATTGTTAGAATTGAATTTATTTTAAAGAGCTAATACCACACACTATTTTTTATATTTCCCAGAAAGCTCAAATGACATGCTGTTTCATTCTTCATTAATTTAGGACAATATTGAAAATCATCCTAATTTATTTATGTGTGTTCGATAAAAAAATACGCCCAACGCCATTACTCTGTTATTTATTGACCGATTTGAATGAACTAAAAAATAAAGTCAATGGTTGTGAAAATACTATAAAATGACGATAATTATATATTTTTACAAAATCAACTTCATTGCCTAACGATAGTCAACTTTAAATTTTTAAATGGCTGCAAATACTTTTCTAATTTTATAATATTAGACATTGTTTTTCTGAATCAAATTATGCCCGTTATGTTGGTTTTAAGTAAATATTTATGACAGAAAAAGATAATAATAAATCTTGTTTACATGATTTTTTTGGAAATAAATGTAGTGTGCCTTGAAAAAAATTCGAATCGACAAATGTCATTTATTGTATAAGTAATGTCAACCATTTGTTATCAGTGTGTGTTTCAGACATAATCATGAACAAAAGTGAATTAACAGACATGTTACAATTTTATTTTCTATGTAATAGAAATAGAAGAACTGCGGCACGGATTTATCATCTACGGTTTCCAGAGCGGCGAATACCAGAACCTAAATTTACAAGGTTAGAAGGAAATTTGAGGCGATGTGGAGTCGAGAGAGTTGATCGATAATTTCGTGGACTTGCAGAGTTAGACGTTCTACTTAGTGTTTACAATAATCAGAGAACATCTAAATCGTAAGTTAATTAATACTTGCACTACTTATTTATCCTATTCTACATTGAGTTGTAACAAAGGTACTTATTTATCGGATCCTTATTATTCATATTTAACATAACCTTACAACAAATGACAATTGTCACTTTTTACTTTCTCCGTTACGAAGTACGAGAAAGTATTGTGTTCATGATTTTTTTTCAATTTTTTTTTTACGGATATGTCCGTTTTGGGGTCCCTAGATGCCATTTCAACAATTTCTGGAAAATTGTGTGTCTGTTTGTGCACGCTGTATCTCAAAAACTAATAGAGCAATTGATATGAAACTTTGAACATCCGTCTTATTTGATAATCTGAAAAACTGAAAAGCTTTTGGTAAAATTTCGTACACCGGAACTGGGTATTTACCTTAACTATTTTCTTAAATATGAAAAATATCACAAAAACTTTTAAACAAACATTGAAGACAACAAAGAAATGAACATCTTTTGCTTAAAAACATTTTTCATAAAATAATTTTTATATTTTGTTTAGGTTTTGGTTTATAATTATAAAACTATAATTGTTACAGCAAATTTATGTTGAAAATAATTGTAGAGAATGAACAACTTATAAAGAATAATTTTTTTTCTAAATCTCTTTAGTTTTTGAGTAAACCGAGTTTTTGAATTTGAAGTATAATTTTTCCATCTTTTATAAATTTGACGTTTCAAACGTCAGTTTCATCCGAATTTACACAACGCATATACATTTAAAATATGATTTCAATTGAAAATAAACCATGAAAATGTAAATATAAATGATACCACCAAGTCGGAGAAAGTAACATGATGGCCACATCACCATTTTTTTAAATTTTAATAGCTAGCTGAAATTTGATTACTCCAATCGATTTGTTTCGTTCTTCGGATGAAGAAAAAGTGCTCTTTGTGTTACGGTTGGGCGGTAATTGATATGGTTTTGGAAACCAATTGTAAAAATTTGGTGAAAATTCTTATGGAATTAACCACGCGTAACTATCAGCTAGCTCAGCCCACGACGTTCACCTTGGGTTGTCTTAAAACCGCATAACAAAATAAATAAGAAAAAAAAGATGTTACTTTCAATGGTGAGGATGCTTTCCTCATCCAGTTTTAATATACAAAAAAAATGAAATGTACAATATTTACACGCGAAATAAAAGAATAAACATATACAAAAAAAACAAATAGATTAAATTAACAAAAAAAAGTAACAATAAAAGAAAATCCTACATAAAATAAGTACAACAAAAAAAGAGTAATTAACCTACTTGGGGTTTGTCACGGTTACCGCACGATGGGGACGTGGTGATTGGTTGCACGGTGCGTGGCCAAAACTCGTGGTGAAGGTTGATTGTTTAAACACACTCGACTGTTGAATTGCATCTGTTCGACGTTCACTGTAGACTTTTGCGACTTTAACTGTTGAATCTCGACTGTAGACTGTTAACTGTTGAATCTCGACTGTAGACTGTTAACTCTTTTTTGTTTTGGGGTGCCACAGTTTAAATAAACAATCCCCTACCCTCAGTACCTGGGGTTGTCGCGTTGCCAACGAGGTCCCTGATTGGTCCCCGTGAAACTGTGTTTCACGGTTCTGCACCGCGAGGGCACTAGGGGTACCTGTTTAGGCTGTTGAATTCATTTGTCCATGATAAATAATTTGTTGTCTTGTGTTACTGATAATTGTTAATTGTCCCTATGTTGTGCGGGAACCGTGACGTCCTAATTTACACAATATACAAACAAAAAAAAAATAACAAAATGAAATGTGAACTGATTGTTCAATGGTGTTGTATTGCTTGACAATACATGTTCCTCATGTGGCCGTGTGTGATGAGAAAAAAAACATAAACAATTTGAAAAATAACAATTTAACAAAAAAACATACGGGAAGAGAAAATAAATCTTTATGAGTTTTCGAACTTTCCAGGATTAACATAATTGGTACCGATGTACCTGATCTATTGTTCGCTCAAAGCGGGTGCCCTTTTGTGAACGGCACGTTTGCTTAATCCTGGAAAGTTCTACAATCTGTTTTACAACAGTTTACACATTTTATGATGCCAGATGAGGTACTATGAATAGAATAGAATAGAATAATCCATGTTTCTACAAACTTAACGCATTTGGAAAGAATTGATGAAGCGGCGAATTTACGATGTGTAATAAAATATGCAAATGAGTTTCGCGGAGAAATGTAGAAAAAAGATAAGGGCTCGTTGTTCCGATTGTTTAATGAAAGAATTATAATAATACTTCTATCGCGCGAGTTATGATGTAGCGTAAATTAGCTGATTTAGCAAAGAACGGCGGTCACGATAGAGCGCCGGTAACAATCGGCCCCGTAAAATGAGTGAAGTTTGCTTTGAAACATATGAGAAATAAAGAAAAAGAGAGATATGAGACATACGACAAATATATCCAAATGACAAGAAAATTAGATATTTGTTGGGGTGTCCGCAACTTGGAGATCTGCTCTCTGTTTCAGTGTGAGTCTTTGAGACCCGTTTGGACTGTGTTCAGCCATATACATGGTTGACTCTTCCTGCGGTGTGATGTCTTCTGTTGAAGACATAGCTTGCTCACGAGTAGCATGTGGGTGCTAGCAGTTTGAAATCGCTGCCATTGTCTTTCGTGATCTGGTGGGCATCCTCTTCTGGAGAATGCTAGGTGTGTGAATGGGCGCCACAATGGGGATCTAGCTGCCCGTTGTCAGCTCACTGGATGGCTGCTTGGTCCCACGCTGTATTTTTGTTCGGGACGTTTGCCTTTGATTATATCCAGCTGTTGTAATGTGGTGTGGCCACATATCAGCGTACGACATATACTCGATGGTACCCCTACGCCGTGGGGTGAAGTAACTGATAAACTTGATCGAATGTGTCGAATGTTTGGTATATTGTTTGCAGTATTTAGATTGGCATATTCTTGTTGGGGTTGGCCTGCTAGCGAACAGCAGGATCGGTGGTGTTATTATTTACAAGTCCTATTCTTTCGCGGGGAGCTGGCTGCGAAACCAACCGATATAAGCGCGCACTTTTTTTTTCACTGCAGAAAATGGTGTTTCTGCCGGGTTCGCTTCTGGTGGCGGCGTCGGGATGATGTCATCATTGACGAAGGCACGATTCGAGAGTATCGCGGCAGTCGCGGTGTTCGGGATCGCACTGTATGTTTTGTTGAGGGTCGCACTGTGTGAGTGTTTATGTAGGGACGCACTATGTAAGTGTTTATGGAGGGACGCACTAAAGTGTTCATTTATATTTAGAGGGCAATATGGGCTGTTCCTGTGTAAAAAGCGGTGTCGTTTCCTTGTAGTGGATCGTTGTACGGAAGACCTTACTGCGGGCGTTGTGGGCCTTCTGATGTCGCGTTTCCCGGCCGTTGTGGGCATTCGCTGTGCCAATGGTTTCCATTCTTGCAAATGCGACAAGGAGGCGGTGTGTTCCTCGGTCTCGTAGGTTGTTGTGGTGACTTTGGTCTTGTCGACTCGTGGTTTCGACCTTGTGCTGCTTGCTGTTGGCCGTTTGTGGCATTATGAGTGGGGCTGTAACGACCGTTGTTATTCCGGTTTTGGTCCGATGTATGTTCCGGTGTTCTTCGATTGTTCCGGTGTCGTGGAGATTGTGGGCGTTGGTCTTGCTTTTCGCGGTGATTATTTGCATTATAATAATTGTTCCGCCGGAATTTTGGATACTGTGGTTGCTCCAGGTGGTTGCGGGGGCGGTAGTCATTGTTCCTCGGTGCGTTGCGTTCATAATAATTATGCTCTTGGGCCTGTGGATTTTGCGGTGAATTATTTGAATTATGAAAACGCGTGGGTCGTGAAGAATTCGTGGTGTGTGTGTGAGTCGGTTTACTGATGGTCGGTTTAAATATTTCGTTTGTAGCTGAATACGTCGAACGGATCGCTTTGTGGATGAATTCTTCTACGGAATTTGGGCACACGACGAACTCCTTCTTCAGGCTGTCTGAAGCCAATCTCCACAAAATGAGCAATTTATATTCGTCTTCGTAATCCGCACCGTAACGACGAAATAGGTACTGCTTCCTGGTTGCGTATGGCCCTGCAGGCGTGTCACCTTGTGGTTTGGTCAGTAATTCGATGGTTTCGTCCAGTCGAATTATTAATGGGTCCACAGCATTGCAGAGTGCCTCCTTTGCCATTTCCCACGGCTCGTCCTCATAGAAGTAGGAACTATATTCCTTTGCAAGCTCCTTTTCCATGCGCGCTAGTGTCCGCCGATTTTTTTCGCGATCTGTTAGGTTTAGGGCGCGAAATTCCTCCTCTAGCATGTTCAGAAATGCTCGGGGATTACGTCTGTCAAACTTTTCGGGGATTGCTGTCTGCGGGGTAGTCCTCTGGATGTTCTGAATCAGCTGAAGAAAATGCTGGTCGCGTTGCTCTAGACGAGCGGCTTCTTGACTACGTCGGTGTTCTTCCTGTTCCCTATAGTATGCATCGCGATAATATTCATGATGTGGTGGGTGGTGATGATAAGTCGTCGGCTCATGTCGTAACGGGCGTGTGTCGATTATGTGTTCTCGTGACGGCCTTCTTGTAGGAGCTCGGATGAACGCTATTTCCTCCTGAGGTGGGTATGGCGAGTAGCGGCGATCTTCGGCGTAGATCATATCGCGGTGGGGTGCTTCGCGAAATTCGCGCTCCTCATGTCTATCTGCGCTGGTACGTGATGCGGGTCGAGATAAGATTTCTTGTACTGCGGGCGGGTGTGGCGGGTTGTGAACCATTACTTCCACCTCTTGGTGGTGAGTCATTCTCGTTCTAGGTTGTTGCGGTGTATCGACGTGATCGCGGTGAATTGTTCTAGGCCTTACTTGTGACCGTGTGGCGTGGTTGTTCCCTGATTGTCGCGAAAGGGAAGTTCGCGGTAATGGCGTGGGCATAAAATCATGCATGAACATGGTCGAGTCTGAAAAGGTGCTGGGACTTGCGCTCCTTTCGTGCCAAGATGATTGCGAATGCATTGTCTTATTTACGAACGTGAAAAACTGAGGAAAGCGCAAACAAGTGTCTATTATGTACAAGAACGACAGCGATTTGAATTAATTTAATTGACGGCCCCGTCTGAGACTGTATGAGCGAATAGTTGATTGATTTTTAACAAATTTTAAAGTATATAAAAAAAATAAAAGACCTATTGCTTCAAATTTGTTAATGTAAAGTTTAAATTATGACTGAAATTGAATATTTTGAAAGTTGAATGACTATCATGAGGAAAAAAAATCAAATTGATTGTAAAAATTAATTCAGTACCAAACTTGAAAGTAACAGATGGGCGTGGGTTGTTTGTTAAACAACCGGTGAATATATATTAGAAAAAAAATTCTGTCGTGAAACTTAAAAGACCTTAAAAGTGTTTTGTTACCAGAAAAATACTCTTTGTGCAAGCGGAAAAAATTAATTTAAAAATAACACTTCACTACACTGCACTTTTCTGAAATTAAACATACACAAATATGCACACAAAGAGTACTTTGACAAGGCGAAGGTCGTGGTTTTATTTTTAAAAAATAATTAAAAATTAAAATTGTGAAGATAAAAAATGTTCCTTGAAATTGAGAAATAAATTTATCTAGGTAGCAATTAGTTACTACTACCGGGCCGTGAGTTTATAAACCACTAGTTGGGCGTCAATTGTTACGGTTGGGCGGTAATTGATATGGTTTTGGAAACCAATTGTAAAAATTTGGTGAAAATTCTTATGGAATTAACCACGCGTAACTATCAGCTAGCTCAGCCCACGACGTTCACCTTGGGTTGTCTTAAAACCGCATAACAAAATAAATAAGAAAAAAAAGATGTTACTTTCAATGGTGAGGATGCTTTCCTCATCCAGTTTTAATATACAAAAAAATGAAATGTACAATATTTACACGCGAAATAAAAGAATAAACATATACAAAAAAAACAAATAGATTAAATTAACAAAAAAAAGTAACAATAAAAGAAAATCCTACATAAAATAAGTACAACAAAAAAAGAGTAATTAACCTACTTGGGGTTTGTCACGGTTACCGCACGATGGGGACGTGGTGATTGGTTGCACGGTGCGTGGCCAAAACTCGTGGTGAAGGTTGATTGTTTAAACACACTCGACTGTTGAATTGCATCTGTTCGACGTTCACTGTAGACTTTTGCGACTTTAACTGTTGAATCTCGACTGTAGACTGTTAACTGTTGAATCTCGACTGTAGACTGTTAACTCTTTTTTGTTTTGGGGTGCCACAGTTTAAATAAACAATCCCCTACCCTCAGTACCTGGGGTTGTCGCGTTGCCAACGAGGTCCCTGATTGGTCCCCGTGAAACTGTGTTTCACGGTTCTGCACCGCGAGGGCACTAGGGGTACCTGTTTAGGCTGTTGAATTCATTTGTCCATGATAAATAATTTGTTGTCTTGTGTTACTGATAATTGTTAATTGTCCCTATGTTGTGCGGGAACCGTGACGTCCTAATTTACACAATATACAAACAAAAAAAAAATAACAAAATGAAATGTGAACTGATTGTTCAATGGTGTTGTATTGCTTGACAATACATGTTCCTCATGTGGCCGTGTGTGATGAGAAAAAAAACATAAACAATTTGAAAAATAACAATTTAACAAAAAAACATACGGGAAGAGAAAATAAATCTTTATGAGTTTTCGAACTTTCCAGGATTAACATAATTGGTACCGATGTACCTGATCTATTGTTCGCTCAAAGCGGGTGCCCTTTTGTGAACGGCACGTTTGCTTAATCCTGGAAAGTTCTACAATCTGTTTTACAACAGTTTACACATTTTATGATGCCAGATGAGGTACTATGAATAGAATAGAATAGAATAATCCATGTTTCTACAAACTTAACGCATTTGGAAAGAATTGATGAAGCGGCGAATTTACGATGTGTAATAAAATATGCAAATGAGTTTCGCGGAGAAATGTAGAAAAAAGATAAGGGCTCGTTGTTCCGATTGTTTAATGAAAGAATTATAATAATACTTCTATCGCGCGAGTTATGATGTAGCGTAAATTAGCTGATTTAGCAAAGAACGGCGGTCACGATAGAGCGCCGGTAACATTTGATGATCAGGGATGGTTATTAAAAAAGTTCATTCGTTTTTTTCCATTTAAAAATTTTCTTTGCAAGCGCCTCACGCCGTTGATATTGACATTTAGTCTTCTGCGAGTACTTTTTCTGAAGCGTCTTAATGAGATCTTTCGAATGAATCGGAATCGGACCTGTGGTTTTTTCAGTAAATTATTTTGAATGCAATTTTTAATAATAATTCCCATCTTTCATAATTTTGACGTTTTAAACGTCAGTGTCATCTCATCCTGCAAAACGCTCGATGTACATTTAAATTGAAAATAAACCATGAAAGCGTAAATATAAAAGATACCATCAAGTCGGAGAAAGTAACATGAAGGCCATATCACTTAATTATAATTTTTGTAAAATATAATTTAATTTTTTTTTGACCAAAACATTGAACGAAAAACAACATATTGGGCGATATTGGATTCAGAAAAATAATGTCTAATGTAATAAAATTAAACCATTTAAAATTTTTAAGTTTATTGTTTGGCAATGAAGTTATTATTGAAAAAAAAATCAATTTTAATGCCATTCGTTAATATTTAAACGGCCATTGAATTTGGTTATTAGTTCATTAATATCGGTCAATAAATAACAGAGTTATAGCGTTGGGCGTTTTTTATCAAACACTTGTTATATGTATACAGTGCGAGTCTCCAACTTGGAATAAATTCAGCAAATCAAAGAATGTTTATTCTTCGGAAATATGCTCCGACACATCGATTAGTATTTTAAATTGCGCTCTTTATGATGTAATCAAATTTTATACAGCGTGTCCCAAATTTGAGATATGACGTCATTGACTATTTTTTTTAATAGCAACCCTAATTTTTTTATCACTATTCTTAAAGAGTATATCAAGTTACACATGTGTGCCAAATTTCAAATTTTTTTTCCCTCTCATTTAGAAGAGATTTAACAAACATTATCAAATTTGTAGAATGAAGAAATCAAGTCACCTTAATCGAATTTTTATGCATTTTAAAAGTGGAATGCCAAAACGTGCTGGTTTGTCTTTTTTTTTCAAACTGACGTTTATCATTTTGACGTTTAGTTATAAAAACAAGTAAGAAGTGTAGTATCGCATTCCACGCATATTCGAGTGAGGAGAGTATTAGTCGTTCCATTGTTGTGTTGATTGTTGTTCACCGTTGGTCGAAAAATTATACTAACATGCCGTACTTAACTGAAACCCACAAAATCGAAATTTTAATGATGATTGGCTATGGAGATAGGACAAGAACACAAAATGAAGTTATTTATTTATTTAGAGAGAAGTATCCTGACTTACCAGCCATATCTCAAAGTACCGTAAGCAAGATTGAAAGTCAGTTTCGGGAAAATGGGCATTTAAGAAAAACGAATAATCATCGTCAGAATGCGCTGAGTGAAGAGGTCAAAATTGATGTACTTCTCTCTGTTCAGGAAAATCATCATGTCTCCTCTAGGCAGATGGCTAGGGAACTCAAAATTAGCCAGTCTTCAGTGTCAAGAATCCTTAGAGAGCAAACATTTCATCCTTATAAAATGACAATCCTCCAGGAACTCACCGAAGATGATCCGGATAGAAGACTTCAGTTTTGCGAAAAAATTATGGATTTACTAGATAGAAATGTTCTAAAAATAGAAAATATATTGTTTTCCGATGAATCAACGTTTATGTTAAATGGTGAGGTAAATCGTCAAAATTGCCGTTATTGGGCAGACAAGAACCCACACTGGATGAGGGAAGGCCACACTCAATATCCAGAAAAAGTTAATGTTTGGGCAGGGATTGTTGGTGATCGAATTTTAGGACCAATTTTCTTTCCAAATAATCTCAATGGAGCGGGATATTTACAATTCTTGGAGGAAGAGCTAATTCCGAGTTTGGCTATTTTGTTTCCTTGCCCTGTAGAAGCTGACGTCCCGAATAGAAACATCTGGTTTCAACAGGACAGTGCGCCTCCTCATTTTGCAAGGCGTGTCCGTGAGTACCTGGATAATGTATTTCCACGAAGATGGATTGGCAGAAGAGGACCAGTTGAATGGCCACCCAGGTCTCCGGATTTAACACCTATGGACTTTTTCTTATGGGGGTACTTGAAAAGCAAAGTTTTTAAGACCAAACCGCCAAATCTTGAGGAGTTGAAAGAACGAATAAGATAGGAGTGTAGACTAATTTCCCCCGAAGTAATTAGAAATATTCAAAACGAGTTTCAGTTCCGTTTAGGGTATTGTCAGTTAGAAAATGGACAACATTTTGAGCATTTATTGAAGAAAGACTATTAAGTTGAATTCATTTTTCAAATTTGATACTGTTTGTTAAATATCTTCTAAATGACAGGAAATAAAAATTTGAAATTTGGCACACATGTGTAACTTCATATACTCTTTAAAAATAGTGATAAAAAAATTAGGGTTGCTATTAAAAAAAATAGTCGATGACGTCATATCTCAAATTTGGGACACGCTGTATAAAATTTTATTACAACAAAAAGAGCGCAATTTAAAATACTAATCGACGTCTCCGAGCATATTTCCAAAAAATAAACTTTGTTTAATTTACTGAATTTATTCCAAGTAAGAGACTCGCACTGTATAATAAGATATTTTTGTCACATAAACCAACAATAAGTGTCTTGATTTTACAACTTGTAGAACACATACCATCAGTTGTGTAATATAAAAAAAATCGAACAGGGTGTAATTTGTATAATAAATTTATATCGTTGTACAGTAACCATTCTATCTTAGTATTTTTATGAATCCATTTACATATTTGCATGAAAAATTTCTTACTCCTGTCAAACAATAAGTATAAATCAGTCCGTAAATTCTTTACTTTATCACAGCTTTACGGGAAAATCCCTTAAAAGATATATCACCGCGGGGGTAACATCAGCAAATTTACAAATTACTCTGCTGATAGTTCCGTCACGTTCCCGGGACTCAGACACACGTCGCGCCCCGTGTGTGGATTCATCGTGGCAAATAAATCGGTGCGATCATGCAAATCCTCCCTTCGGCGACCAAAAATCAGAGGCGTGAGAGATTCCCGACCTCTCTTTTTCGGCGACGATCCGGTCTAGCCTAAACCCAATTTCGAACGAACGCATGGGCTGTTTCGCACGAGAGGACATTGTATAAGTGCACGGGAAGGGCGGAGATCTGGTCACGCCGAATTGGGGTGAAATCGATTGCCCGGTGGCCACCCTTAAACGTTGATATACCTGCGGCGACGATAGTCCCTTTTAATGGAGATGGGTTTAAATGAGAGAAGGGCTGTTTTGTTACAGTGACGAATTTATTCAGGAATTTCAAACTGATTTTTTTACTTTCCCTGATGGTAAATCCTTAATTAAATAGAAAACTTAAAACTAATTTCTGTAATAGATTTCTTGATAAAAATCAAATTTAGGGGCATCGGCGGCGGCATGCTCGTCAAATGAAGCAAATGAAGTCCTTATGGAAGATTCATCACAAAAGTTTAAAGTTGACGATTATTTCAATTTACCAGATTTTGCGATACGATCAACCTTCCTCCATCAAAAATTATCAATTTACAATAACACGTTTGGATTTTTACACAATCGTTCGAGGTACATCGAAGAGATATAGTTTATTTCTAAAATTCTAAAACCAACGGATACTGCTAACGACATTTTGTAATATATTTCAAACAATGAATCCGTGCTAATATATCCAAATGTTTACATTGCTTTCAAAATTCTCATGACAATGCCTGTTAGTGTAGCTAGTGGAGAAACAAGTTTTTTTCGCCTAAAGTTGATTAAAACATACCTTCGGTCAAGAATAACTCAGAATCAATTATCATGACTATCAATTCTATCCAGGGGCGGCTCGTTACGTAGAGCCAAGGAGCCATGGCACTACCTCTAATTTCAAGCCCAGCTAGAATTTTTTATTCATTCTAAAAACACTTATTCGTCATTTTGAATGGTTAAGCCAGATATATACCTAGAAAACAATTAGCTTTGAAGAATGTGAAGAATACACATTTTTAGTTCTCCATGTGTTTTGTTCGGGGGTAAGAACGTGAAGTCAATTTTGTTTTTGAAATAAATTTAGAATAGATTGAAATAGATTAAAGATTCGTCCAAGTATGTCATGCACTCATTAAAAACCGGAAATTCGGCGTTCAATTATTTTATTTTTTATTTTTTTAAGGATAATTCTTGAACTAAAATTCGGCAAATTCTGCCAACAATCATCGAATAGATGCAGATACAGGAAAAAAAATAATTTGTAGTTCAATTTGGTTTGGATAATTCTTGAACGAAAGGACAGATTTAGAAAATTCTTTCAGCAATGTCTTATATTCATCCGAAAGATGTAGATATAACCAACAAATTAAATTCGTTGTTCAATTGTTTTCTGCATTTCAGAGGATAAGTAAATTTTCAACAGTTATAAAAACACATTATGCTAGATTAATCTGTCAAAATTTCAAACACCTGTCAAATTAAATGTGGAATTTATGGAAAAAGTGCATTTTTGTGATAAAAAATTTGCTTTCTAGTACAGCTATTTTGGTTACTGCAAAATTTTATTAAATTTCTTTAAGCTTTCCAAAGGCACGTTACTTGTGAATAATCAGACAACATTTTAAACATCTATTGTAAGAAATATAGAATTGACAGAGCAATTTCTGAAAAAATGTACATTTTATTGGTGATAAAAATTTGTTGTTTTTCTTACAGCAAAGTTTCGATAATTTTCTTTTGGCAATTATAAAGACACATTATATAAGATTAAACTGTCCAAATTTCAGACACCTGTTGAATTAAATGTGGAATTTATAGAGAAATTTATGGAAAAAGAGCATTTTTAGTGTTCAAAATTTGCTTTCTAGGACAACCATTATGGTTACTTCAAATTTTTTTGAGTAATTTTAGAGGCACGCTATTTGTGAATAACCTGACAAAATTTCAGGCAATCATCGTGAGAAATACAAAATATGCAGAGGAATTTCTAAAAAATGTGCATTTTTTAGTGATACAAATTTGTCTTCTACAGCAGCTCTTTGTCCTACCGCAAAATTTCGATAAATTTCTTTTGACAATTATAAAGACACGTTATGGGAAATTAATCTGTCAAAATTTTAGACACCTGTCAAATTAAATGTGTAATTTATGGAGAAATTTATGGAAAACGTGCATTTTTAGTGTTCAAAATTTGCTTTCTAGCACAGCCATTTTGGTTACTCCAAATTTTTGATAAATTTCTTTGAACAATTTTAAAGGCACGTTATCTGTGAATAATCTGATAAAATTTTAGGCAACCATTGTAAGAAAAACGGAATTAACAGAGCAATTTCTGAAAAATGTGCATTTTTCAGTGATTTCAGTTTCTTCTAGCGCAGTTGTTTGTCTTACCGCAGTTTCTATGGTTTTCTTTTGGAAATTATAAATACACGTTATGCAACATTAATCTATCAAAATGTAAAACACCTGTCAAATTAAGTGTGGAATTTATGGAGAAATTTATGGAAAAAGTGCATTTTTAGTGATCAAAAATTTGCTTTCTAGCACAGCTATTTTGGTAACTGCAAAATTTTAATAAATTTCATTAAGCTTTCCAAAGGCACGTTACTTGTGAATAATCAGACAAAATTTTAAACATCTATTGTAAGAAATAAAGAATTGACAAAGCAATTTCTGAAAAAAATATACATTTTTTTGATGATAAAAATTTGTCTCTCACCGCTGTTGTCTTTCTTACCGCAAAATTTCGATAATTTTCTTTTGGCAATTATAGAGACGAGGAACACAGATCTGCAATCCGCGTTCAAATTGGATTCTTCGTTCGGCCGCTACAGCCGTTCAAAGTGTGAAAAAATCGACTTTTTCAAAAAATTTCAACTTTTTTGCAATTTTCTCTGGATGAATTTTTTTAACGGAAATCGTTTTATCTCGTTCTTCTGATGAAAAAAAAGGTAAAACACAAGTGTCTACGATGATTATTAAGAAAGTTGATTTTTTCGATTTTTTCCATTTTCGAGTTTTTTTGCTGACGCGTCACGGCCTTAAAATTGACATTTGTTCCTCCAAAAGTACATTTTCTGAAGCGTCTTGAAGCGATCTTTCGAGTGACGTCAAGAAACCCCGGATCCAACCAGTGGTTTCTTCAGGAAATCATTTTTAATGCAATTTTTGTTAAAAAGGAAGAAGGGGGGACCCTTGGATAGAATTTCGGGTTTCTGTCAAAAATTAAAAATCCCCAATTTTCAATCAAATCCGACTAATTGACACACGAGGAACACAGATTTGCAATCCGCGTTCAAATTGGATTCTTCGTTCGGCCGCTACAGCCGTTCAAAAGTTGAAAAAATCGACTTTTTTGAAAAAGTTTCATGGTGACTGCCTAACTTTTTTGCAATTTTCTCTGGATGAAATTTTTTATGTTATGTTATGGAAGATTCCAGTGACGGTTCGCGGGGTTTTTTCTGGTACGGCCGAGGAACAAGAGGTGGTAATACAGATAGGTGCGGTCTCTGCAACTAACCCTACCTATCTGTATTACCACCTCTTGTTCCTCGGCCGTACCAGAAAAAAACCCGCGAACCGTTACTGGAAGATTTATTTGTCGAAATTTCAGACACCTGTCAAATGAAATGTGGAATTTATAAAGAAATTAACGAAGAAAGTGCATTTTTAGTGATCGAATATTGCTTTCTCCACGACCACCATAGAATTTAAGCATTCTAAAATCAATTTTGATTATAGAACTTACACATTCTCACTCTTGTTATGGAACAAAACACTATGCGCTTATGCGTTTTGCATGTAATTCATTCCATAACAAGGGATAGAATGAATATTCTCACATCGTTTCGAATAAAACAATTAGCCTTGGATATCACAATTGTCAAAATACTATAAACATAACCACAAACGTGATAATAAAACGTAAGTTCTTTGTGTTCATTATTTTATTAGTCTATTTTATCTGGTCGAGGAGAAAGTATAGTCTGATACTCGGTAAGAATGGAAATTCAGATGCTCGTGGTTCCTCGCGCTCGCCTCACGGCTCGCGCTCGAAATATTCCACTCGCATCGAATTTCCATTCTAACCTTGTTACAGAATATACTATTCTACCACAGCTACTTTGATTAGTCCAAAGTTCGGAAAAATTTCTTTGATCAATTATAATGGAACGTTATTAATCTGTCAAAATTTTAGACATCTATTATAACAAATATTGTTGCTATGAACGGATAACCAAATAGATGCAGATAAGACCAAAACAATTAAATTTTTCGTAATCCTCGTAACTCTTGAACGGATAAACAGATAAACAGATATTGAAATTTCCTCCAGAAAACGATTGCAATCACAGAATAGAATATAGTATATAATATAAGAAAATAAATTCGTTGTTCAATTGTTTTGTGATTTTGACCAGAACAAAATAGCAGATTTTAAAAATTCGCCAAGAAATCGGATAGATGCAGATAAGACCAAAAAATTAAAAGTTCCTTCAATTGCTCAGAATTAGAATTAAGTTTATTCATGGACAGTACGATACAAACTGATCTAAGCAGAATATCCGAGGCGGTGGTATATATTGTATACTAAGTGGCTCTACCATTGAAATGTTCCACGAGCCGCCACTGATTCTATCTATTGAAAATTATCTTGGAAAATCCATAGATAAAGAAGATATACTCTGGGATTTTGCAAGTATAAAAGTTAGAAAGAAAATGTAATCGTCAGACGCTTGCTTAACCCGCCAATGGTGACCTACTGGTCTGTGAGACCGAGTGTGTTAAAAAAATCGAATAACTTTATTCTCCATTATTGTTTTTTGTTGCAATTTCGAATAGCTTCCGCATTGCAGAGCTTAAATTGATTAAATATCTTTGTTTTATTGCCAAAGAGCATAAATTAAAAAAAAATCATGAACTATTAGTAACACGTTTCGAAAAATTTCAGTTAAAAACCCTGGCGTCATCATTAAATTTGGGTCACCAATGGCGTGTTAATAAGAGTAGATGCTACATTTTCCGTTTTACGTATATATTTTATTTTGTTTAATGTTAACAATACATTTTATGAAATATATTTGCAGTACAGTTCTCTAAGTCGATGTTTTTTATGACCCCCTTATTCCAAAAAAGCTTGATTCTTAAGGAATCATTTCGTCCAAATCTAGTGCAGAGTGTAATAAATGGAAAATTAGAAAGGAGAAATCGAGGAAAGGGAAGAAAAGTTGAAAAAAAGTTAGATCAAAGTATAGGTAACAATGCAAGCACATTCTTTGCTTCTTCTTCTATTCCATTTAATAATTTTCCAATCTATAGTACTGATACGCGATTGATGAGCTATCGGTACGCCATTTTTTTAAGCAATTTTTTGAGAGAGAAAAAAAGTAATCTTATGATTTCTTTCAGGAGTCGTTTTTCCAAAACTCTTTACCTTCTGGTACGGCATTATACAGGGTGTAAATTGGTTCACGCACCATTGGAATTTCCATGTTAAATTCTTAACGTTCAAATATTGGCTCCCCAAATTATTTTAGCGAAAAAGTGTAAATATATCTCTTGTCGAGAAAAAAAATACTCTACTCAGCCGTCTCCTTACTTATTTTTCTACTTTCCATACAAAGGGGATCTCCAATATTCGAATCATTTATTTTACTTATGTGCATTCGCTTAAACTGAAAATATTCCGTAGACGCCACATAAATATGCAAATCCACATAACGTAACTGATTATGCATAGATAACAGGAATCGATTCAGGTGTGCAGATAGAGTGCAATTGGCTGAATAAAATTGCAGAGAAACAAATATATCCGGGGGATGGAAATGGAATCGATCGCATTGGTCCGGCCTCGTAAAAACCTGTGGCTATCCGTCCAGTTCACGGACTTCCAGGCAATCAACTAAAAATAGAAAACAGAAATTCCCACGAGGATATAATTTCGGTCGGAATACTACCGGCTACTAAAAATTTCAAATAGTCGTCCCGCTCTAAGATACTACACCATTTCACCGGCGGCGGCATCACGATAAAACGAAACAATAACGATAAATTTTCATCGCATTTAAAGACCTAATTAAATAGAAAGGCGGTATCGTGTTTTTGGCTAATTTGTAACTTCAAAGTTTTGGAAATGTTCATTAAATTAATTACATTTCGCCAAACATGTTTTCGTATATATAGGGTTCTATTGTTAGTTTATCAAACATGTAATCGATAAACTCACGTACACACACACATTTTATATTCATTGATTTTATATGAATATGTTATATCTTGGCATTAGTAATATTATATTTTATTAAATTATGCATGGCAGTTATACTTTTTTTCTAAGCGGCATAATGATAAAAAATAATTTATCGAAGTTTTGCTTGTTATAGCGCTTTTGTGGTTTATGAAGGATATCATACACTTCAAATAAAAATAAAACAGTATTTCATTCTTAAGAAGATATTAGTACACCCCGATTAAAATTAGCTCGATATCTCAAACGATTGGTCATTGAAACTTTACAGTTTACTGTGGGGGATCCAAGGTCATATACAATCACTACTAAAATTAATAGGCTACTATATTTACAATAATACTACATTTTTAATCAAGTTAGCGATGGCGTCAATCCATATATTGAACTCAATTAACTACTGATTTAAATATTAGTGTAATTAACAAAAATCTTAAATGACAATTGTGCAACAATAATACAGACAATAATGTGTTCGAGTGCGACATTTGCGACATGAAATATCATCAAATTTGTGCGAAAACGGAAAAGAAATTTGACACAAGGTGCGAAAAAAAGAGTTAAATAGTGCTTACTCCAGGTATTAATAGCTCTAAAAAGTAAGTCACCAAAACATAATCATTACGGAATCAAGGACACTAAATAAAAACACTAAACAAGGTCTCAAACCAAATTTATACTTCAGAAAAGATACATGAGAAAAATTTTAACAAGAACATTTATTAATATTAAAAGTAAATTTTAAATGCACCACTACATAGAATGACTCGAGATCTTCAAAGTTGACCTTTTGTATTTTTGTACGACTTTGACGATACAGTTATTTGAATGTTCGCACGACCGACGTTTTTCGTGATTTCTTGCAATTTACAACCGTGCATACCTTCACAAAAAAAATCTCAATTTTTTTCGCGATACATGACCATTATTTTATATCCAGAATACGTCTGCAAATTTAAAAAAATGGTGATGTGGCCATCATGTTACTTTCTCCGACCTATGGTATCATTTATATTTACGCTTTCATGGTTTATTTTCTGTTTAAGTCATAGTTTAAATGTACATCGAGCGTTGTGTAAACTCGGATGAAACTGACGTTTAAAACGTCAAAATTATAAAAGATGGAAAAATTATACTTCAAATTTAAAAACTCAGTTTACTCAAAAACTAAAGAGATTTCGACAAAAGCTTATTATTTATAAGTTGTTCATTTTGACATTCTCTACAATTATCATTAACATAAATTTGCTGTAACTATTATCGTTTCATAATTATAAACCAAAAATAAAAAAATAATAATACATTTTTTTCTCGAATAACAATGATTTTATGAAAAATGTTTTCAAACAAACTAAGCTCATTTTTTCGTTGTCTTCAATGTTTGTTTAAAAGTTTTTGTGATATTTTTCATATATAAGAAAATATTGGCAAAAAACAAAAAACAGTTAAGGTAAACACCCACTTCCGGTGTACGAAATTTTACCAAAAGCTTTTCAGTTCTCCGGATTATCAAATAAAACGTATGTTCAAAGTTTCATACCAATTGCTCTATTAGTTTTTGAGATACAGCGCGCACAGACACACACACACACACACACACACACACACACACACAGACACAATTTTTTTTTTTCCAGAATTTGTTGAAATGGCATCTAGGGACCCCAAAACGGATATTTCCGCAAAAAAAATTTTTGAAAAAAAAATCACGATCACAATACTTTCTCGTACTTCGTAACGGAGAAAGTAAAAATCGGAATCGAGTAAAAGTCAGTGTCCGGTTTGACGTGTAACGAGCGATATGTAGATAGTTCGGTTAAAGTTACTTAAATATCATTAAGAGTATTAACACTGATTCCTTATTAAATGTGATGATTTGAATAACTACGCCAGTATTGTATCTTAGACGTAAACTAATGTAATTTGATTTTTACGTGACTGAATTTTACGATGTATAAGCAGCGCTAACATCAAAATAAACTGAGGGTACAAATAGAACACGCCACGCAAAATTGCTGCAATTTCCTGAACGATTTTTTCGCTATTAATAATATTATATTGTATCGTACAACAATGTAACGCCAGTTTCATAATGGCAACGCTTCATATAACCATCAATATTTAAGGTGAATAAACGGATCACCAATCATTTAACTCGCACCTCAAAACGGATATTTCAATTTAAAAAAAAATTCTCAATGACAGCACTTTCTCGTACTTCATAGCGCTGAAAGTAAAAATTTTGACATCTATTATGATATGTAAAGTTTTTCTCTTTTTTATGAATTAATGATATAAACATATCGCTATTAATATTATTTTCACTTTCGATTAAGTGCGTCTTAATTTACACCGCAAGAGAGAAACGACTTTTCATTAATATTTAATGTCCGACTTGGCGTAAATGTAAAGTGGTTTCTTCGCTAGCGAAAGTTTTGATCTCGGCAGTAGGCGGCTTTTACGGGCTCATATTAAGCCCATTTCCAAAGAAATTGACCGCAAAGTTCCTAATTTTAATGCCGCCTTTATCGTCCTACTTTATAACTTCAATTACTTGCGTGCTGGGACGCCGGAAAGTGTGTCTTGCGCGTTTATTTTACGGTCTCGGTATTTAAAATATTTACAAGATTGGTTTAATTTCATGGGAGGAAAGTGTTTCGAGATTTTTCTATTGCATTTATTTATTTATTTACAAATGCTTGCATCTATGTTTTTAAGTTTTTGGTGAATATAATAACGAAATTCATTATAAATATCATCTATCAACGATTTTTGTTCACGAAAATGTTATAATGTGCGCATTATTTAATTCTACGGGCGGCATTAATGGGGTACATTTAACACTCAATTTCTTAAACACGCATTTGCGTAACTTTTTTCTACCTGAATATTTTGATTGAAATTTGGAAAAAATACTCTTGAAATGTTCCGAACCCCTGAAATGTTTGTGTCAGGAAATTATGGGATACCGGAGATACAGTTTAAAGATTAGCAATTTGCCAAAAACGATCATTGCTAAAAGTTACTAAAATTCCCATAATTAACCCTACGCAACATTTTTCTATCTGAATGTTTTGATCTGAAATTTACAGGATATATTAATAATAATAATAATACATTTTTATTCACGTTGCTGCTAAATACAGACGTATCAACAAATATAAAAACAAAAATACCCGCTGGAGTTCAAGATTCAATTAAAAAATATTATGTGGATGAAAATAATTGTCGTGTTTGCCCTGGAAAAAAAGGAATACGTCAAAATTGTTGAATCTTCCGGGAAGAAAATATGTGTTCAAAAAAAGTTACTATTTTATACTGTTCATGATATCTACATTAATTTTACTGAGAATTACCATCATCGTTTCGATATTCTACCAAAATGTTCTTACTTTACTGCTCTTAGACCCCGTGAATGTATTGTAGCTGGAGATCTTGGAAGCCATACAATTTGTGTTTGGGAAGAACATGAAAATATAAAATTAAAGCTATCTTCTTGGAATAAGGATTTCAAATACAGGGACCTTCTTGAAATCGCGTTCTGTAGCACTAATAATATTAAATGTATGCTACATAGATGTAGTGAATGTCGCGGGCAAGAGATCATAAACAAAAATGATGATAGATAGATAGAAAATATCACTTATAAATGCTGGGCCAATGAGGGTAGTAGAGCGTGTCTTAGTAGTATCACAGAAAAGTTGGAAGATTTAAAAAAGACATTGGTAACTGAAATATGGAATTTGAGTATTCATCATTTTATAGCTGATTCACAGAAAAGTTTTTTTGAACAATGCAAAAAAATTAACCTTCGATACATGTATCATAGTCATGGATTTCTCGGGAAACTACTCATTAATCATTCAGAATTCAGTCCAAGCATTTTATTACAACAACGCGCAAGCAACAGTTCATCCATTCGTCATATATTACAAGAAGATAAACTTCAATAAATTACAGAGCATGAGCTACTGTATTATAAGTGATACCAAAGATCAATTTGCACCGTTTATGCTTTTTTAGAAAAAATTACAAATGTTTTGAAGAATTAATATCCGTGGATCAGAGAAATTATATATTTCTCCGATGGAGCACCAACTCAATATAAAAATAAGTAAGTTTGCTTTTTTCATATCAAAATTTTATTTCTGACCCGATTTTGACTGAATTAAAAATGTTATCACTCGTTTGTCTGAAGGAATCATTTAGCCAATATATGCTGCCATGAAAATTATTTTGGAATTAATGTAAAATCATATAATTTTTTCGCAACGAGCCATGGGAAAACCTAAAGTGATGATATTGGCGGAACTGTAAAAAGGATCGTTATGCGCCATTGCTTAAGGTCTCCTCCCGAAAATAAAATTACTACACCACTGGAAATGTATAAATATTTATCAAAAGAGCTGAAAACTATTCAGTGAGTAGAAACATTTTTTTAAAGTATGTTCTTTTTATGGAGAAATAATTAATTTATAGATCACTCTGGGTACCAGATGAGGATGTTAAACGTTGCCAAAAAGCACTGAGCCAAAGATTATCTGATGTCAAGACCATACCACAAACCAGGAAACACCATTGTTTTATACCAAGAGGAAATAAAACATTAGATATAAAAATTACTTCTATGGATGATGAGAGAAAGAGTGTAACCTTAAATATACGAGTATAATTGATTTGAAAAAAATAACAAAAACATCCATAAATTAATTAAAAATGATTGTATGTTGAAACGTTATTTTCACAAAAATTCAATCGATATTCTCGTTGCTCTATCTTTACCGCCTCTAAAACCCCCTGGTACCAAACTTTCAGGGATTCCTTGGGAACACTAGAGAAATATATCCTCTAAATTTCAGATGAAAACATTCAGATTGAAAAATGTTGCGTAGGCTTAATCATGGGAGTTTTAGTAACTTTTAGCAATGATCGTTTTTGGCAATCTTTGAACCACTGTATCTCCGGTATCCCATAATTCCCTGGCACAAAAATTTCAGGGGTTCTTTCGAAATATTTCAAGAGTGGTTTCTCCAAATTTCAATTCAAAATATTCAGAAAAAAGTTACGTGGTTTTGAACATGTCATACGTATATTTGAACCATTGTATTTCGGGTGTCTCAATTTTTTGGCACCAAACTTTTAGAAGTTTTTCAGAAACATTCATAGAATTTCAGCTGAAAATATGCATTCAAAAAAAAGTTATGGAAGTTTAAAAATTGGTGTTTCGGCTATTTTCCCCAAAATAACGAACTTTGAACCGCTGTATTTTCGTTACCTCAAAATTTTTCAACATCAAACTCCTAGAGAATCTTTAAAAACATTTCCGAAGTACACTCTCAAAATTTCAACTCAAAATCTTTAGAACGAAAAAAGTTACGTAGGTTTAAAAATTGGAAATCATAAGATTTCGTGAAAATTCTGATCTTTTAAAAACCGTAATTCACACCTCAAATTGTAAGTTTAATATCTGGGAAGCTGAAATTTGAGAAAACTTAGTTTTTCGATACTACAATCAATCTCCCAAGGTTTGAAAAAAATCCAAGGACCTCGTTTTTTTTGCATCGGTGAAAACTAGTGGAATTACCCATATTTATTATAAATATTTCGATGTGGCCGATTTTTTTTTTGCGGGTTAGTCTATAATATGGTATAATTACATTTCTAATTACTTAAAGTTGGAATTTGGTATAAAGAAACGAGATAAGTGAAATCTTAAATAAAATATTCTTAAAAAAATAATAATAAGTTTTCCCTTTCCTCGTTGAGAAGTACGGGAAAGTATTATATTATGATCGTGAATGTTTTTTTCAAAAAAAAATATGTTTTAAGGCTCCTAGAATCGATTTCAGCGATAAATAAAAAGCAAAAATATGTCTGCGTGTTCTGTGTGTAAGTTTGTTTGTGCACTCTGTATTTCATAAACTAGTTAAGGAATTAACATAAAGTACCAAGTTTTATTTGGCACATAACTTAATAAATATTTCGGGGTTTTGTCACATTAAACTTTTTCATTATTTGAGCATATATCCGCATATAACTACATGTAAAGTCAATATCCATTAATTGTAATTGATTTTGTTGTTATTAGCTTTTATTGCTCATTTTTGCATCTTAATAACTGCAATCAAGAATTTAGAAACAGCTCAAATGCCTTTAATTGAGGCTTTTAAAATTATTGATAATTTGATCGATCATTTGATTATTTAATAATAATAATAATAATAATAATAGGTATTTATTTTTTCAATGAACACTACAAATTTACAGGTAAATAATGTACATGGAAAAAAATAGTCAGTAAACGATACGTATAATCCAAAAAAAGATATGATTTGACTAGGTAATCTTATTATAGGATCATATTCTATTTAATAATCGATTAATCGATCATTATTTAATTATTTGATTATTAGAACCATTTTACTTTCTTGACAATGTCATATACAATGTGGGTAAGGGCACTGCAACAACTAAAACCAGGTCTAAAGCCAGATTGTAATTTGGATAGAATGTCATAAGTGTCTAAATTATTACGTAATTATCTCTCAAGTACACTCGAACACACGGTGAATAGAGCGGCCCATTGAAAATAACATGTTAAATAATATTATTTTCTATTTCATCGCTGTGTTCACCATTTTAAAGGCGCATACTATTTACATTCTTTAAATTCCATAGCTCTCTGTATTTATCCAATAGACTATAGTGGTCGCACTTCAGACCACCGATCATTTATTTATTTATTTAACAAAATCTCTACATAAAAATAATAATACAAAGAAAAATGCATAAATGACATGAAATTAAATTAAATTAAATTTAGCGTACATACATAATAAATGAAACCAAATTGAAACATAATAGCTAGAAACTAAAGCTAATAATTATAAAAAAAAACAAAAATATGATTTTTGAAAAAGTCATATTCAAATTAATAACACAATGATTTACGGAACAAGCTATAATTTTTTAACAATAAATCGAAATTCGGTGAAGACAAGAAGCAATTAGCAGTGTGTGCTGGCCTAGATAGAGGTTTATTAAGACCATAGTTAACCCGACTGGTTTTCTCTCTGAAGAGTGTTTTCAATCTGGTTGAGGATCCTCCAGATTGATGCCAAAAATCTATCAATTTTAACAAAGAGGGATAAATAATATTACCATTTAAAAGTTTATATAGAAAGCACATGTCAAACAAATTCCTGCGAAAAAGTAATGTCACCATGTCTAAGTTTACTAACATAAGACTATAATTGACAGTAGCAATCCTAATATTTGATTTATACGCAATAATTCGCAGGAATTTATTCTGAACCTTCTCCAATGCATTAATCAAATAAAGCTGATGGGGGTAGCAAATTGGTGCACCATATTCAAGAATCGGTCGAACCAGAGTGCAATAAAGAATCTTTAAGGTAACAGAAAAGTCCGCGGAAATGCGAATTATAAAACCCAACATCTTATAGGCTTTATTAACTTTTTGTATTATATGATCCTTAAAGGATAAAGATTTATCAAACAAAACACCCAGATCATTTATGTTAGCAACCCTTTCCAGCACAATATTGTTCAAATGGTAGATATTTAGAATGGAAATTTTGCTTTGAGTGAAAGTGATGGATTTACATTTGCTAATATTCAAAAATAAATTGTTTTTTAAACACCAATCGTAGAGGTGATCAAAATCCTTCTGAATATTAGCTGCATCCGACACAGAACGTACAATGTGAAATATCTTTAAATTGTCTGCATACAATAAGAACTCACTATGCATATTTATTTATGCATTTATTCCCAACTGAAAGTTTTCCAATTAAAGGGAAATTTCATGTATTAATAATAATAATAATATAAAAATTAATACTTATACTTAACTTATATCCTTATAAGTAAAATAACTATACTTAAAAATTAATAGAAAAACTGTAAGAAACTATAAAAGAAAGAAATGTTTACACCCATGTTTATTTACTAAAAAACTTTCTTACGCCAGTTACAATTTTAAAATAATATAATATTCTTCCTTACTTGCACAACTTAGAATAACTTTGTCTAAAGAGCCGAGCTCGAACATGAATTATTAATCAGAATGATGATGTGTTGGGAAAACTATTCAATTTAAACAGGTGCGCAACTAAATTCCCTCGCCCTATTTTAGCTGCGCGGCGAATATGACTCAAAGGAATAATAAGAACTTCTAATTTAGATGAAATAATGAGTTCCGAAGACAGCGGAGTACCATATTTTACGCGCGTTACATATTTTGATTGGCAAATTAATTCCACTCTGGATTTTATAAAGTGAATTTGATTAACTTTAAATGTATTCTTGTTACGTGAAGGTGAACTTCATCAGTGCACCGATTAATTATCTGACGGGAAACAGCAATGCATAACTGGTAGATGCGCCGGGAACCGAGACTTAATTTAATATACAATAAACTATTGCAGCTCTTGAACATTGCACCTTTTGTGTGAATATTTATTTAAAATAGAGTTTTGTCTAGTATAATCTATACTGGCATATAAGAGGTAATAACATGGAAGGAAATTACATTAATTATCAATTTTCTGTCTTCATAAACCCCGTTTAATTTATTCTAAGATTTTTAGTGGCTGTTTTTCAGATACATTAGTGTAATATATATTCATTTATTATTAAGGATGTTACAGTTTAAATATAATACTCTGTCAAAATGGTTATTGTTTTAATTAGTGCGCGAATTTTTTTTTTTTTTGTTGCAGATGAGATTGTCATTTTTTGCGTGCAAAAAAATCATTCTAGTGCCCCAAATAACACTGATTTTGCATTTACAAACAACATTTTTTCTACAACTGTTAAAGTAAGTTTACTATACCTAAATATTGACATTGGGTATATTTTTTTAAATTCAATGAATTTAGCATTATTTAATGAACACAAACTGAAATAAAATTGAAAACACTTTATTTTTAATGAAAACGTGTGAAGAATGTAATTTTTCACTTGTGAAAATATAAGTTGTGTTTATATTAGGTAATTAAACGACGGCTTTAGGAAAATAATACATTAGTACTAAAGAGTAACCGTGCGAGACTTGAAAAATCCTAAACTGTGAGTATTTTGAAGTATCGGAGAATTTTATTACACATTTTATATACCGTGCGTTTCAAAAAGAAATTAATCGCAGCATTCTATAATTAAACATTCATAATTGTCATTTAGATGGTTAATGTCAAAAATGTTAACCATTGTACAAAAAGCGTTAATCAGAGACATGAGCATTCCACTAATTTCTTTTTAATATACACTAGGTGTATACTAAAGGTAAATTACGCTTAAAAAAATGATTTGTGAAGTTTTGGTTGTAACGTAATTCCTCGAAACCTCAAAATATTGTAGATGTCCGAACTTAAGGGGTAACACCACTCTGGGATTTTGAAAAATTCGTTTTTTTGCTTAAACATTTAAGGGTCTTATAAACAATATCCAGTGGGCACTATAGTGAGTTCCTCAGGAGTCCACCGAAGTGCGCGAATGCTATAAGGAATTTATGTGCTCGAAAAACTTTTTCTCGAAATCAATTTCTTCAAACTGGTGGGACAGATTGCTTGAAAACCGTCGTATAGATCGATTTCAAATTTTGACAGAAGCTTCACCGTAATTTTCTCTATTAAAGTACGTAGCCGTTTTTTTATTTAATGTGCACTTTTTTTATAAACAATTTATTGCTTATATTTTGGCCAAAAATCGACATTTTTTTTAAACGTGCGCCATTTCCACAAAATTTGATTTAGAAAAAAAATCCTACGCATTTCCATTGACAATGGTAACTTCATTATTAAAAAAAAATGTTTTTTTTGTCCCAGGCCTTAAATCTGTTCTCCCGTTTAGAAGTTAAAAAAAATAGCGATTTCTAAGATTGCAATTAAATGATAATGCAAATATTTTCTTTTATGTATGTGGTAAATAAAACACGTGTGTTGATAATTTTCACAAATTTTTAATGTCGAAACACTGCGACATATGTTTCGCCACACAGTGCCTTCATCAGGCAAATGATTAAAATTTCTGAAAATTCTCAACGCACGTATTTTTTTTACCACATATATTATGGAATTTCACCAAGTAACAGCCTCATCAATTCAATATTTTATTTATGCCTCAATAGGTGTTAAAGAAAGCGTCTAAAAGGAAATCTCATTCCTTTCCCATACTCCCAAAATAAATCGTCAACGTTAGGCTTGTTTTTCGGTCGCTAGAGTTATGTCACCCCTTACCGCTATCCTATTATAAATATAAGGAGGTAGGAATTTGGATTATTTTATTATAGAGAATACAACAATACAAGACTCGGCAATCAGATATATTAAACCGGTTTAATTTAAGTTTAACAGATAACAGATTTGTATATGATCTAAATACATAATTAAATTTATCGTAACACACGTATTTATAGCTACAGAATAAGCATGTTAATCCAGCTGCATGCATCTAAACTAACAAGGATAATAGAATTAGGGGCGGAATTGCACATGCACCCTCGCGTTTTGATGGCGTGTCACTTACCCAGACGAGCTTTCATAATTGTCAGCTAAATTCCAGATAAATTCATTAGAAAATGTCCGGATGGCCATACACCGTCATTACGAGCAGAAATTCCTTCCGTCCAGACGAGATTATAAGATGCGAATCGGGCAAATATGCGGGAGTAAAGTTTAATGGTCATATACGAAAAATTTAATGTTGACGTAAACGAATTATTTAGAACTAGGAATTAATTCAAATTTTAATTCGCCTTTACATTTAGGAAAAAAGTTAAAGGAAGAAGAAGCATCGATGCTGGAAAATTTATTATCAACATTATCAAGATCCGATGGTAATTTGAAATGAAAGAAATTTCAGCGATTTATCCCACTATCTTTATACGGTTAGATATTCACCTAGTATTATCGTGTGAGCCACAAAATTTTGATTCAGAGTTGGCTGTGAGATAAATTAGGAATGTCGTCAAAAATTAAAAATTGGGACATTTTGCCTACAGGCTATTGGAACTAACATCTACGAAAAAAAGGGTTTGTTAGAGAAAATCAAAAATTATATGATGGGTTAAAATGCCCACCATGTTCATGAAAGTCTTTATTTAATGACACAAATAGTCTCGACTTGTCAGTTTGATTTTAATTTGACAATTCACGTCATGAAAGACTAGAATTTAAAAAAATAATTAATCTCAGATATGACGGCAAAAAAGTCACGCTTCTTGAAGGCAATCCGTGCTTTGACATTGGCCATCAAGATGTCCAAATCTTCGAAAACTTCGTGCACCAGCCAAATTTTCAGCGATCGATTGACGTGGTACGATGAGGATATGAACATAATAGTAAGAAATTATTTAGTCTTATTTTTATTATTATATAATTTCTAACATTATCTTCCTACACTTGTAAATGATTTATGTCGTTACAGTTATCATATTTCTTATTATTATGTTCATATCGTCATCGTAGATAACTGTAACGACATAAATAAGTTACAAGTGTAGGATGATAATGTTAGAAATTATATAATAATAAAAATAAAAGCTGAATAAATTAAAACTAAATAAAGTTAAAAATTAAAAACGTACGTTATATATTGAAAGTGTACATGGTAGTACCACAAACATTTTAGAAGTATAACACTGTTTAAACGTACACATGGTACTAAGACAAACATTTTAATATTATATCACAATTTAAAAATTATACAAAACAAATAGATATTCTATTAGCTTTGCCAGGAAAGCTTTAAACTTTTTCTCAAATTGTTTAAGTGGAAGAATTTGGATATTGCTGAGGAGCTTATTAAAAAATGAATTTCCGTAATATCTCGTTGCAGAGCTCGTCAGATTATAATAATTATCAAAAAACATATTATTATTTTAATTGGCCAATGTATTTTTCCAAAATATGTAATTATCACCGACTTTGTCACAAAATAACGTTAACAATGTCATACATTGGAAATTGCGAGTAATTCACATTCCGCAGTGTTGGCAGTATCCGTAATTAAAAACATCGGACAGTGCCATGAAAATATCAGCAATATCCAGTGGCGATATTTCCAATACAGCAACGACGTGTGGCAGTCCATTCCCTTCCGATATCAACATTAAGTTAATCTTCGCAGTATCCTATATAAAACCGCAAAATTGCATTTGGGCCCGACTGCCGTGCATATAAAAAACTTTATGTATATTTTATGGCACTACGGGCATATATATCATCGAAATATGTTGACGAATATATGTACCAGCACATAAAATATCAACAAGAATACATTTCTATTCATAACCTTCACATAAAGCGACCGTATTCTGATAGAAATTAAGTATTATGGCCATTCAGATGTTGTCCGCAGACGTTTCCCTGTGCAGGGGATATATGAAATGAAATATAAAAAAAAATGGAAAACAATAACGCGTTCTGGATATTAATATTAACCCTTCTTAATATTTGAATTTGAAAAACATATCCAGTTAGGAATAAATAGAAAATAAATTTACGGTATAGCCTTTAGAAAATAACTATTTAAGTAATAAGTCCACAATATAGTACTTTCTTGGACGAGACGTTTTATGACCGAGCGAACGAAGCGAAAGAGGCTAATAATGGAGTTACATACAAAGCTTTATGTTCGACTGCTTTTAACATTTTTGGAATACTTTTTTAAATACAAACTAAAGGTTCGCGAACTGTTGTTTTTAAAAACGTTTATTTAATTAGTTACACTAATACGCGTTATACAAAAGATTCAGAATGGCGAGTGACGTGAAATTACGGCTTACAGTTGAAGACTGAGTTGTTATTATTAAAATTCCTATTTACATGATTACAAAATGTTTACGAGCTAAATTACATTAGTGTTAGTGTTCCAGATTATTCTATGTTAGTCTAAGCATGCACATGGATTTAAACAAAGAGTTAAACAAAGAGTCTATTTATAGTTATGAATAATGTTCGTTGTATGTACTGCACATAACTCCTCCCCCGTTAGAATGAGGCTTCCTCTGGAAGGCGAAGTTCGGTGGTGGTAGGACCTCCTTGAAGGGTTCCTTTATATTTTCCTGGAAATATCATCTTGCGGTTACGCCATGGGAAGTATCCCAGGAGCACAAGTAGCACTAAATAAACAAGTACAGTCCAAACACTAATGTTTTTGGTTATTAGTTCATCGTTGTAAACCAGTGTTGGCTGAAGGGGCGACACTTCTCCTAGGTTTAAGTTTTTAAGTTGATTTCCATGCCGCTGTACTTTGTTGGTCATAAAAATCCTGGCTGTTTAAAACCAGAGGGTTTCCAATTGATGTCACCTGGTTGGTGATTTCACGGTTGCTGAAGAAGATCTTGCAGTTTAATGCACGTAAGTGTTCGATAATTGTTGAATGGAACCTATCAACAATCCCATTTGATTATGGATGTTGTGAAGAAATAAAATGAAGTTTGACTTTATGTAACTCTAACAATTCTTTTATAATGGAATTCTTAAATTCCAGGTGGTTGTCTGCGATAACCTGATTAGGGACGCCATGATGAGTAAAAAATCTGACTAAATTATTTGCGATTTTCAATTGCCTGGTGGGAGTTTAATTTGTATAATTGACCGTATTTAGAAAACGAGTCAACGATTGATAAAAATTTTGTTTTTTCTAAGGTGACCGAATCAATGTGTATAGTCTCAAATGGTTTTGAGGACGTAGGGGTAATATTCAATTTCGGTTTGACAGGGTGTCGGTCATATTTACTGGAAAGGCACACATGGCAATTGTTAATGTATTTTTGTATCGTTCGTCGCATATCAGGCCAATAATATTTACGCCTCATTTCAGCTCTCCTCTATGATTTTTACTATCATGATAGTTCTGAATGATTTCCAGAATGGAAAATTCATTTTCAACATCTTTTAGTATATCATTACATTTCACAAATTTAATTTGTGAATTTTTAAAGTATTTCTGCATAATAGCACAGAATCTTTCGTAAATATCATTCTCAAAATAAAGGCAATATTGCACTTTTGGTGTGATTTATTCTTTCACAAAATTGAGTAAATCATTTTCAAAATTATTTACAGATAATTGTACGTAAATTCTCATTTTTAATTTTTTAAAGAATGTAACCATTTTTGGTTGTCTAGATGAGTAACTCACTAAAGATATAATTAATTGATTATTTCCTGTATTGACAGGTTTTTCCGTTATTGGAATATCAAATGTTGGATTTTCACGGTTGGAATGAACTGTGTTCCCATCATTATAAATGTTCGTTGGCACCGTCTCTGCGGGCTCAACTATCAAGGACATATTATCCTCATTAGGATCATTGAAAAGATCCTCATTCAATTTTTCTACATAATATTTGTGCATTTGTCCGGTCTCGTCATGTGCATTGATTTCGATCCGTGGCAAAGTTTCAGCGTTTTTATTTAAGCAGCCCTTTTTATACACAATTGTGTAATCATATTCGGATAACTTTAATTTCCATCGGATTAATTTTGAATTTGGTTAAACTCATTAGCCATTGTAAGGGCTTATGATTACATACAATTTGGAAGTTACGGCCAAATAGATAAGGCCTAAAATATTTTACGGCCCACACTATAGCAAGAAGTTCTTTTTCTATGGTGGAATAACTACATTCCGAATCGTTAAGGGTTCTACTGGCATAAGCTATAGGAAGGTTGGAACCAACTTTTCCTTGGGATAATACCGCTCCGATAGCGATATTACTGGCATCGGTAGGTTTCGAGAAATCCGGATATTGTAGTAACGGTTGGTTACTTAAAATATTCTTACACGTATGAAAACAATTTTTGTACTCGGAATTATTTACATCGATAGTGGCATTCTTTTTGAGACATTTCATCATAGGCTTAGTGAGCTTGGCGAAATCCTTAATAAATTTACGATAATAACCCAACAAACCAAGGAAACCTTTGCTTAGTTGTTGTTGGAATTGGGTATTTTAAAATTGCTCTAATTTTTTCGGGGTTAGGCTTAACGCCTTCTGAAGTCACAACATGACCAAGGTGTGCCACTTCTTTTCGGAGAAACTCCGATTTATCAATCTGGATTTTGAAATTATTTCGAAGTCTTTGGAAAACAAGTTTGAGATTTTCAAGGTGTTCTTGGAGGCTGGTACTAAATACGATTATGTCGTCCATATAGACTAAAATCTATTTGATTATGGATTTCAGTCCGGTGTATCTCAGGATACCGATAGGACTTGGTATAAAAGGGTATTTCGTCCGTGGTGTAAATTATATATTTAATTTTATTTGTAAACTATCGTTTACGTGGAATATATTATTATATTCAGAGATAAGCTTTAAAATTGCATTTTTCTCCTCAGGATTCATGTGTGAACACCTAACATTTTTTATATTAAACTGAACACTATTTAATTGTGTTTGTGTGTTTGTTAACCCCTTAAAATAATAATCATTGTTATTATATTTATTATTATAATTATTATATAATTCAATGTTGCCTTGGAACTGAACCGTTGCAATTATTTTGTGCAATTTCTGCATAATTGTTATCGTTCGCTGAGGAATGTGCGCGCGATAAAAAGTCCTTACATAAAGGAGCAAAACACGGTTTTAATACCACGGTCATCTCTTTCCCGGAAGAGTTAATTATGGAACAAAGGGCTCTATTATTTACTACCCGTGTGACACACAGGTATTTCTAAATATTCCGTTTTATTATTTGGGATAACTACATCACCATTATTTACGTTTTGAACAAATATTTCAATAATTTGTTCGGATCGCGGAGCAACTATACACTTCGTTGAATCCGGATTAATTGTCACTAAAACTAATATCCACCTCGACATTTGGGGTAACTAATTTATTACGATCAAAGTCCAAGTGAGCTTTTAATTTTTTTAGAGCATCTATTCCTAATAATAAATAAAATCCATCATGAAAATTGAATAAATAAAATTTTAATTTTGATGCAAAGTTTGATTGAAATAAATTCTGTAACGAAACTAGCATACTATGTTTATGTCTAGTAGTATTATGGATACTAGTGACATCAAATGGGTCATTGATTATATTTTTCTTTAAAAACTTGTATGCAATTTTTGGGTGCACGAATGATCGTGAACTATCTGTATCTATTAGAATTTTTAAATTTCTATTACTATCGAAAATTCGCGGTAATTCGCTCGTTAAATTTTCTATAGTACTACAATAATGATTTTTTTCGCATCTTATTAAATAATATAAACGTTGTTAAATCATTTTTGATTGAGAAAGTTGTCCATTATTCGGCCGAATCATTTTCTCCACAGTTGACGTCCAATCAAATGATAGCGGTTTCATTGCCCAACAGGTGACATCCAATCAAATGATAGCGATTTTATTGCCCAACAGGTGACGTCTAATCAAATGATAGCGGTTTTATTGCCCAACAGTTTAGTTGTTACTATGGTTACGATTCGTTTTTTGTCAGCGAACTGCCGTAATTTCCAAATACAAAAATTACTCATTATAATTTAATACAAATAGAAAAATCTTTAGGTAATTATTTAATATGATGCGAAAAAGTATAGTATTACACGAGTGAACAAGTTGGCCATTGCCACGAGGGTGAATTGCAACTTCACCCGAGTGGCAATGGTCAACTCTCTGGTGGCCTAAAAAATTATCATTTGAAGAATAATTTTCTTCTAAATTTTCGTTACTTCCATTAAATTCATGCGCCATTAAATTTGGTCGATTATTATTTGTAAATTGATTGGTACGCGATTGTTGCGGTCTGGCTGTTGCCTGAGTACATATTGACATAGGCGTCGGTTTGTACCTATTATTCTTATTATTTGGAAAACTATTATTATTGGTATTATTATTATTATAATTATATGGTCGAGTATTACTCGTTCCTGGTACTTGACCATTATTAAAATTATTGTTATTCCTATTATAATTAGGGAAATAATTCTTATTTAAATTATAGACAGGCTTATTAAAATTTTTAGAATTTTTATTCTGAAAATTCTGTTTATTAAATGACTGATTATTTTTATCAGGATTTTTATTAACTTCATGCTGAAAGTAGTTAGTTAACATTCTTAAAGCTGGTGGATTTTTCACGCGCATTTGAGATCCTATTGGTTCTCGTAATCCGTTTAAAAGTGAACGGAAAGCGTTTTCTCTGAAGAAATTTGACAAGTGAAGCTTCTGATGGTTTATATTGACAATGTGATTTGCGACATAAGCTAACTGTAAATTTAGGAGTTTCTGTAATCGATTGTAAAAATCGAAACACGTTTCATGTGAATTTTGTTGAAGATTTGTAATTTCCTTATTCAAGCTTATATGATCTCTTTTATCTGAATACGCATTCAGCAAAGCGGTTTTTAAGTCGTTCCAATTTCGAACGAGACAAGACGAAATATTAATTGCGGCTTCACCCTTTATTTTAGATAAAATACTACTCATTAAGTACTCATTTTGAAAATCGGTTAAATCCTGCGTATTGAAAAACTTATTGACTAATTTTTCACAAATATCTAAAAATCCAGAAAGCAGTTGTGAGTCCCCGTGGAACTCAGGAATCATTTGAATAAATTCTGGCTTTAACACTGCCATGTTTGTATTTGGATTTGCTTGCGAATTTGGGGAGTTAAGTGACATGTGATTAAGAGCATTAAACTGACTGTACAAGGCCGTTTAAAAGAATTTGCACTTCGCAATTATTATCACTCCTCTAGCCATGAGTCGTCTGAAACCTGGTACTGGGTAGCGATTGGGGTTGTTGATCCTTCGTCTGGGAGCCTGGAGCCGTGTTGTACTCGATTTTTGGAGATGACCTCCGGTGCTGCCCGATGACGGATCCTGTTGAATCGTCGTTGTGGAAGGTGGTCTGATGTTCGTTCAGGACTTCCGGGAACAATTCTTCGTATAGTTGCGGATAACCCAATAAATCGTAAACACGAAAGACGGACCGATATTCGTTCGGTATTCTTTGGATTGTCCTACCGACTGCGCCAAATAGGTTCGAAGTTCGCGAACTGTTGTTTTTGAAAACGTTTATTTAATTAGTTACACTAATACGCGTTATACAAAAGATTCAGAATGGCGAGTGACGTGAAGATTACAGCTTACAATTCAAGACTGAGTTGTTATTATTAAAATTCCTATTTATATGATTACAAAATGCTTACGAGCTAAATTACATTAGTCTTAGTGTTCCAGATTATTCTATGTTCGTCTAAGTATGCACATGGATTTAAACAAAGAGTCTATTTATAGTTATGAATAATGTTCGTTGTATGTACTGCACATAACTTATATATATTTTACTCATAGTGTGCATTTGCTGCCACACTAATGTCATTCATTGTAAATTTAAACAATCTAACTCGCTCAATAAACGTCCAAACCTTGCAATCCTCTTCAGGAGTAAATATACTGAGTAGTAATAGTAAGTACTATCGCTATAAACCATAATTATGTTTGATCTATCTTTTTAATTAATAATTTGTATTGTATTTATTGGGTGTTCTAACCAAAATTAAAATCTGTCATTTCTGACACTGACATAAAAGTCGAATTTACTTTATCAATTATGGGATTAGTACGAAATGTACGCCATTTTTGCCTAAAAAGAAACTGCCAAAGTTACTATTTTCGTACAGTCGAACATAAAATTGTTTATTTATTTGTTTCCTTTAACAGTACTGATTGTTTAATATTACTGTGTATATCAAAACGATTCTACAATTATGTTTAATGTGTTTGAAACAATTCTTGTTATTCTTGTTATAATTTTTTTGACTTACAATAAATACATAATTTATAAAGAGTTACCTTTTAATCCAAATCGAAGTTCAATTCATTCAAGTTGCTAATTAATGGCCCGGCCATTAATCGCGGATTGTCACAGGCTGAACTCGTCGTTACCTCGCCTCCCCTTTCCGAAGATATTAATTTATTATCCATTAATTAGTAAAGGGAAGATCTGTAATTTGAATGTAGCCAAAATTAATTTTGAATATTACGATTTATCACCGTTGATGGAAACGCAAAGATTCCGCGACCGATTACTCGGATGAAAAATGGATTCGATGTGTGAAGGGATTTGCTTTAGACACAGGTTGTAAAAGTCGGCAGTCCAGATTGACATTAAGTGGGTGGCATAAGTGACGTCAATCAGGGCCGCTGTAACGGCGACATTATCTATCACTTTAAAAATATTATTGATGTGCTGGTGCCTGCTCGGAGGTTGCCCTCTCGTAAACTAAGTTTTATCGAATGGCTGAGGTTTTTATGAAGGGGATTGAAACAAAAAAATCCTATGATGTAAAAATTTAAAAAGTTTTTATAGATATACTAATAATATGTATACATTTTAATGAATATATTTTAATACTATTATCAATCTAACCTTCGCGGTTAAGTTTACCACGTATAAACTCACTGAAACCGTTAAGTTTAATTACCATACATCGTGTTTCCATAAACGCTAATAAGAAATAAAAGGTTTAATATTCGTATATCTCGAATAATGTATTTTTGATCATTTGATGATTTTCGCCATTTTTTCCATGGTATTACTCAGCGAAAAAATGCATTTAAAAAATGTTGGGTTGAAAAAATTCATGACGGTTCTCAATGACGGGAAAATGGGTGTAAGGTAATAATTACTTTTCTGAAAAAAAAAAGTTTGGTCCTTTGATGTTTCATCATTTCATGATTTTCGCATTTTTTCCATAACATTACTCTTCTTGTAAGCACAAAATGCTGGGTCTCAGAAAAATTTGAAAATAATGGATAAGCCAATTGGGCTGTATTTACAACTTCATCAAAATATAAAGGAGAATACCTATAAATGATAGTTTGATAAGACCTTAAATGTTATACGTTAAGCATCTACTTTCGGTGCGTGCGCTGTGGGTTCGAATCCCACGCCAAACGCTTTGATTTCATTTAGGAAAATCTTACGACATCCCAATGCTATTCGGTAAAAATTAGAATTACAATAATTAGAAAACATCCGTTTTGTCTGAGTAGCTTTGGAGCTTTGCTCAATTTTCAATGAACGTCCAGATTAACGAGTATTGCCTGAGAACATATTTTATGGCTGAATCAAGATTACACCATTGTAACTCTAAAAACACATCGTTAATAATGAATTTTCTAATTTATATTATAAAAAATTGAATATTTAATATCATGAGTAGAATACGATTGTAAGTAAACGTAAACATTACTCTAAAAAGTTTTACTTTATATAAATTATGCTTGGCATCCGTCGAATAACATTATTTTTTCGATGTGTGGCGCCAAGAAAACATAATATAAGAAAGTTTGAAACGCATTTACATAATACCGTGTGTAATCCTCGAAGGCCGTGATATTGACAAGATGTTGTTCGACATGCGGAAGAGCCCTAGGTGTCCGTTTCTCCCAATATATCTAGTCTCGGCGTGGCCCTGGTGATGGTGGTGGGAACGGTACGGCCGAGATAAGTTAGGAAATATCCTCGCCTGTGGCTGGCGTGTCGACCACCTAATAGCCTGAATATTCAGTAACAACTATAGAGGTATAAGAGGTCCTTGAATAGAGCATGACAAAGCCCGTTCATTGTGCGGAACTTCCCCTGGCTACTTGAATGGCGCACTACAACGTCAGCACTTTTAGCGCTATTTCAAAAGATTGATTTGATAAAGGCGTTCTCGAGTTAACTTGAAAGAGCTGCCCGCGTCCAGGATGCGAGGAGAACCCGGCGAACGAACGCCTGGGTTTTAGCATAAAAGAAAATTTCTCACACCGACCGTGACGCTATTTGTTTGTATGCACACTTACTCTGCATTAACTCGAATAACAGTGCTTTATGTAAACCCCGGCGATTCTTTTCGAATATATTACACGGAATTTTATTTTACGGCTCGTGCACTTCACGCCTCTATTAAAAACTAGCGCCCGGGGGGATTATATCCCTTATTCATAACCACTCTTGAACTGCGTCAATATTTTCACTCATTTATCACCACCATTCTTAAAGAAAAACACATTTTATACTTTACGTCTATAATAACGCTAATACAGTACCTAAAATATCGTAATGACTCATTTTCCATAAAGTTCATGGTGACTTGCTAACTTTTTTCCAATTTTTTCTAGATAAAATTTTTTAACGCCAATCGATTTTAATCGTTCTTCTGGTGAAGAAAATAGTATTACATGAAGGTCTACGATGATTATTAAGAAAGTTGATTTTTTCGATTTTTTCCATTTTCTAGTTTTCTTTGCTAACGTGTCACGGGTTTCAAATTGACACTTGTTATTGCGAAAGGATATTTTCTATTGCGTCTTAATGAGATCTTTCGAATGCCGTAAAGAAACCCTGAATCGAACCAGTGGTTTCTTCAGAAAATCATTTCAAATGCAATTTTTCTGAAAAAGTAAGAAGGGGGGACCCTTGGATGATTTTTCGGGTTTTCGTCAAAAATTTTGAATTGCCAATTTCAATTAAATCCGACTAATTAACACACAAGGAACACAAATTTGAAATCCGCGTTCAAATTGGATTTTTCGTTTAGCCGCTACGGCCGTTCAAAATCAGAAAAAATCGACTTTTTTCAAAAATTTCTATAAAGTTCATGGTGACTGGCTAACTTTTTTGCAATTTTTTCTAGATGAAATTTTATGACGCCAATCGATTTATATCATTCTTCTGGTGAAGAAAATGGTATTACATGAAGGTCTACGATGATTATTAAGAAAGTTGATTTTTTCGATTTCTTCCATTTTCGAGTTTTCTTTGCTGACGTGTCACGGGCTTCAAATTGACACTTATTCTTGCGAAAGTAATGATCTGTTGCGTCTTAATGAGATCTTTCGATTGCCGTAAAGAAACCCTGAATCGAACCAGTGGTTTCTTCAGAAAATCATTTCAAATGCAATTTTTTTGAAAAAGTAAGAAGGGGGGACCCTTGGATGATTTTTCGGGTTTTCGTCAAAAATTTTGAATCGCCAATTTTAATTAAATCCGACTAATTAACACACAAGGAACACAAATTTGAAATTCGCGTTCAAATTGGATTTTTCGTTTAGCCGCTACTGCCGTTTAAAGTCTGAAAATTCAAAATTTTGAATAAAGTTCATGGTGACTGGCTAACTTTTTTCCATTTTTTTTTTAGATGAAATTTTTTAAAGCCAATCAATTTATTTCATTCTTCTGGTGAAGAAAATGGTATATGAAGGTCTACAATGATTATCTAGAAAGTTGATTTTTTCGATTTTTTCCATTTTCGAGTTTTCTTTGCTGGCGTGTCACGGGCTTAAAATTGACATTTATTCTTGCGAAAGTACATTTTCTGTTGCGTCTTAATGAGATCTTTCGAATGCCGTAAAGAAACCCTGAATCGAACGAGAGGTTTCTTCAGAAAATCATTTCAAATGCAATTTTTTTGATAAAGTAAGAAGGGGGGACCCTCGGATGATTTTTCGGGTTTTCGTCAAAAATGTTGAATCGCCAATTTTAGTTAGATCCGACTAATTGACACACTAGGAATACAAATTTTAGATCCGCGTTCAAATTGGATTTTTCGTTTTGCCGCTACGGGCGTTCAAAGTCTGAAAAAATCGACTTTTTTCAAAATTTTCCATAAAGTTTATGGTGACTGGCTAACTTTGTTCCATTTTTTTTTAGATGAAATTTTTTAACGCCAATCGATTTATATCATTCCTCTGGTGAAGAAAATGGTATTACGTGAAGGTCTACGATTATTATTAAGAAAGTTGATTTTTTCGTTTTTTTCGATTTTTTCCATTTTCGAGTTTTCTTTGCTGACGTGTCACGGGCTTCAAATTGACATTTGTTTTTGGAAAAGTACATGATCTGTTGCGTCTTAATGAGATCTTTCGAATGCCGTAAAGACACCCTGAATCGAACCAGTGGTTTCTTCAGAAAATCATTTCAAATGCAATTTTTCTGAAAAAGTAAGAAGGGGGGACCCTTGGATGATTTTTCGGGTTTTCGTCAAAAATTTTGAATCGCCAATTTTAGCTAGATCCGACTAATTGACACAATAGGAACACAAATTTAAAATTCGCGTTCAAATTGGATTTTTTGTTTAGCCGCTACGGCCGCTCAAAGTCTGAAAAAATCGACTTTTTTTTAAATTTTCCATAAAGTTCATGGTGACTGGCTAACTTTTTTCCATTTTTTTTTAGATGAAATTTTTTAACGCCAATCTATTTTTATCGTCTTTCCGATGAAGAAAATGGTATTACGTGAAAGTCTACAATGATTATTAAGAAAGTTGATTTTTTCGATTTCTTCCATTTTCGAGTTTTCTTTGCTGACGTGTCACGGGCTTAAAATTAACATTTGTTCTTGCGAAAGTACATTTTCTGTTGCGTCTCAATGAGATCTTTCGAATGCCGTAAAAAAACCCTGAATCGAACCAGAGGTTTCTTCAGAAAACCATTTCAAATGCAATTTTTCTGAAAAAGTAAGAAGGGGGGACCCTTGGATGATTTTTCGGGTTTTCGTCAAAAATTTTGAATTGCCAATTTTAATTACATCCAACTAATTAACACACAAGGAACATAAATTTGAAATCCGCGTCCAAATTGGATTTTTTGTTTAGCCGCTACGGCCGTTCAAAGTCTGAAAAAATCGACTTTTTTCAAAATTTTCCATAAAGTTCATGGTGACTGGCTAACTTTTTTCCATTTTTTTTTATGTGAAATTTTCTAACGTCAAGCGATTTATATCGTTCTTCTGGTGAAGAAAATGGTATTACATGAAGGTCTACGATGATTATTAAGAAAGTTGATTTTTTCGATTTTTTCGATTTTCAAGTTTTCTTTGCTGACGTGTCACGGGCTTAAAATTAACATTTGTTGTTGCGAAAGTACATTTTCTGTTGCGTCTTAATGAGATCTTTCGAATTCCGTAAAGAAACCCTGAATCGAACCAGTGGTTTCTTCAGAAAATCATTTCAAATGCAATTTTTTTGAAAAAGTAAGAAGGGGGGACCCTTGGATGATTTTTCGGGTTTTCGTCAAAAATTTTGAATTGCCAATTTCAATTAAATCCGACTAATTAACACACAAGGAACACAAATTTGAAATCCGCGTTCAAATTGGATTTTTCGTTTAGCCGCTACGGCCGTTCAAAATCAGAAAAAATCGACTTTTTTCAAAAATTTCTATAAAGTTCATGGTGACTGGCTAACTTTTTTGCAATTTTTTCTAGATGAAATTTTTTGACGCCAATCGATTTATATCATTCTTCTGGTGAAGAAAATGGTATTACATGAAGGTCTACGATGATTATTAAGAAAGTTGATTTTTTCGATTTCTTCCATTTTCGAGTTTTCTTTGCTGACGTGTCACGGGCTTCAAATTGACACTTATTCTTGTGAAAGTAATGATCTGTTGCGTCTTAATGAGATCTTTCGATTGCCGTAAAGAAACCCTGAATCGAACCAATGGTTTCTTCAGAAAATCATTTCAAATGCAATTTTTTTGAAAAAGTAAGAAGGGGGGACCCTTGGATGATTTTTCGGGTTTTCGTCAAAAATTTTGAATTGCCAATTTCAATTAAATCCGACTAATTAACACATATGGAACACAAATTTGAAATCCGCGTTCAAATTGGATTTTTCGTTTATCCGCTACGGCCGTTCAAAGTCTGAAAAAATCGACTTTTTTCAAAATTTTCCATAAAGTTCATGGTGACTGGCTAACTTTTTTTAATTTTTTTTAAGATGAAATTTTTTAACGCCAATCGATTTATATCGTTCCTCTGGTGAAGAAAATGGTATTACGTGAAGGTCTACGATTATTATTAAGAAAGTTGATTTTTTCGTTTTTTTCGATTTTTTCCATTTTCGAGTTTTCTTTGCTGACGTGTCACGGGCTTAAAATTGACATTTGTTTTTGTAAAAGTACATTATCTGTTGCGTCTTAATAGCATCTTTCGAATGCCGTGAAGAAACCCTGAATCGAACCAGAGGTTTCTTCAGAAAACCATTTCAAATGCAATTTTTCTGAAAAAGTAAGAAGGGGGGACCCTTGGATGATTTTTCGGGTTTTCGTCAAAAATTTTGAATTGCCAATTTTAATTACATCCGACTAATTAACACACAAGGAACTTAAATTTGAAATCCGCGTTCAAATTGGATTTTTCGTTTATCCGCTACGGCCGTTCAAAGTCTGAAAAAATCGACTTTTTTAAAAATTTTAAAGTTCATGGTGACTGGCTAACTTTTTTCCATTTTTTTTGATGTGAAATTTTCTAACGTCAAGCGATTTATATCGTTCTTCTGGCGAAGAAAATGGTATTACATGAAGGTCTACGATGATTATTAAGAAAGTTGATTTTTTTGATTTTTTCCATTTTCAAGTTTTCTTTGCTGACGTGTCACGGGCTTCAAATTGACATTTGTTCTTGCGAAAGTACATTTTCTGTTGTGTCTTAATAATAATAATAATAATAATCTTTATTCACAAAATAATGTACATGGAAAACTGTTTCATATTACATTATAAAGAATAACGTCAAACAAAGAAAAATAATGCTAATAAAAGCGATGCTATATATATATATATATATATATATATATATACACATATACACATATACACACATATATCTATACAAATTTACATATTTAACAAATTATACCTAACCAAATTCAGATAAGCTATAAAGTTCTCTTTCGTTCAAATACGAGAAGAGATTACTTTTGAATAACTTTAGGTTTGTTATTTCCCGAATATCTTGTGGTAATTGGTTGAATAGTTTTAGAGCATTGTAAGTGGGTGACTTTTCTAACAGTGACAGTCGATGAACTGGATAAGCGTACTGATTATAATGACGTGTACGATAGTTGTGATCATGCGCGTATCTTATAAAATGTTGCTTGTGTTTGAAGTTATAAACTAATATTTCAAACACGTATAAACTATAAATTGTCAATATATTTGAATTTTTAAAGTGACCTTTGCAGGACTCGTTATATTTTAAATTTAGTATGATTCTTAATGCTCTCTTTTGTGAGATAAAGAGTCGTTTTATCATTACACTATTACCATAAAAAATTATTCCATATCGTAGTAACGATTCTAAATTTGCTTTATATACCATAATGAGTGATTTAAGGTTGGTCAATGGTTTCAAAATCCTTAGTGCAAAACATATAGAATTTAATTTATTATTTAATTGTTCGCAATGATGTTTCCAGTTTAAATTACCATCAATAGTTATACCAAGAACTTTGCAATGGGGTACCAGTTCAACGCTGCTTTTTCTGAGTTGTATTCGATCTATTTCAAGTTTAGGTGCTTTAGTATAGAATTCGATTGCTTTTGTTTTATTATCGTTCAAGACTAGCTTATTTTCAAACATCCAATTGTGAGTGAGCGAATATATATTTTTAGATTTAGTTATCACCTCTTCAACATATGCACTTATATTTAATAAATTCACATCATCTGCATACATCTGAACTTTACCATCGTGATCACAAATTAGGTCTGGAAAGTCATTAATATAAATAAGAAATAACAAAGGGCCCAGGATACTTCCCTGTGGTACCCCAATATTAGTTATTTTTGTGGATGATAATTTATCTTTGATTATTACTTTTTGGTAACGATTTACTAGAAAACTTTCGATGAGGTTCAGAGTTATTCCTCGTATACCATATAATTCAAGTTTTGTAAGTAATACATTATGATCTATTATATCGAATGCTTTAGAAAGGTCTAAGAACATTCCTAATGGAATTTCGGACCTTTCTAAAGCATTCACGACACTATCTAGGTATTCGAAAATTGCAGTTTGGGTTGATTTACCCCTTAAGAATCCATGTTGTGCTTTATTAAATAATTTATATGTTTTGAAGAAATCTAACACTCGAATTGCTATTGCTTTTTCTATGATCTTAGAGAAGACACTAAGTAATGCGATGGGTCTGTAGTTGTTCAGATCTGAGGGATCGTCTTTCTTATGAATTGGAATTATAAGTGCTAGTTTCAAAACATCGGGGAAGGTACCTGTTTCAAAACATTTATTTATCAAGTAAGTTAAAGGAAGTAGTAAATGATTACAAACCATTTTTAACAATTTCGAGTTAATTTCGTCGAATCCTGAACTATTCTTGTTTTTCATGCAATGGATTATATTAAATATTTCAGATGGTGTAACCGGCTTCAAAAATAAAGTGTTTATGTTTCTTGGAAATTCTATCTGAGGATGATTCGTCATGTGACTTGTAAGCTTAATGTGAATATTTGCAAAGTGTTGATTTAATTCCTCAATATTATTACTAAATGGACAATCAGCACTTTGTTTTGATTTACCTAAGATGTTATTAACTATTGACCATGTAGTCTTCATTTTATTATCGCTCTGTGACAGAGTATGTTCAATTCTGTCACGCTCAGCTTTTTGTAGTAATACACTGTACTTTTTATTTACCTTATTATATTCACATCTTGCATTATGATCGAAATGTTTTATAACTTGCAAACTATCTAATAATTGTTTGCAAGCCGTTATATCCTTTGATCTGTAATAACTTGCATTCTGTTTTAGTTTATAAATACATTTTACTTTAGGACAACTTTTATCCAGAGCATTAGAAATTATGCGCATGAATTTATTCCAACTATAGTTTATATCATTGCAATCACACACTTCATCCGTAATGTTAACATTATTCAAAAGTTCGACAAAATTCTTAATATTAGTTTCACTAAAAATTCTTTTAGTGGTGAACCTTGGTGAAGATTTCATTTCATTTGTTTGTGAAAACGATATTTTTTGTGCGAAATGATCTGACAAATGAGTTTCAAATACATCTGTTTTGTAATCTTGATCTAAATTAGTTAGTATGTTATCAATTATTGAACGCTTTACACTTGAAATTCGCGTGGGAATTGTGATTGAAGCAGTAGCATTAAAGGTATTAAGAATATTTAGAAATTCTTGCGAATCTTGGGTTGATTCATTAATATCAATGTTGAAGTCGCCGCTTATAAAGTAAGTACATTTTTCTTCTGTGAGAATTTTTAACAATGCATCAAACTTGATGAAAAAGTTAGTGATTTGTGAGTTCGGCGCTCTATAAATTACCACATACACGCACTTTTTGTTCTTTACTTCAACTGCTGCGCATTCGAAATTTTCACATTCAGCCAGTTTGTTGATATCCCTTCTCGCGAATACTGGTGTGTTTTTGTGTGCATAAAGTGACGCTCCCCCATAAGCCGTGTCTCGGTTGTCTCGAGGCGGCCTACAGAAATAGGATGCCAAAGTGAAATTTTTAAGACTAATTTTTGTTAGATTGGTTTCGTTTTGCCAATGCTCTGTAATGGCTAAAATTTTACAGGATGTATGACAGAAGAGCATTTCCTCCAATTTAAGATGCTTGTTGTAAATGGATCTTATGTTCAAGTGAATTAGTGAGGTTAATTCACTTGTTTTAGCCTTTTTGCTGGTTACGTCGATGCGTTTTCCTTCAGAAATCGGTGAAAAAATCTGTTGACTCTTGCTCCTTTTGGCCATATCTTCGGATCTCTAAGGGATTCCAGAAACACAATAGGTGCAGTGACCCTAAAGCTGGAATAATCAGGGACCTTTGATTTAATCTTTGTGCATATTATGCCGTCTATTCCATTCTCCTCCAAAAAAGTCTTTAGCATTTCTGCAGTAGCATTCGGATTTAGTTTACAGACGACGTCTTAATGATATCTTTCGAATCCCGTAAAGAAACCCTGAATCGAACCAGTGGTTTCTTCAGAAAATCATTTCAAATGCAATTTTTCCGAAAAAGTAAGATGATTTTTCGGGTTTTCGTCAAAATAGATGTTATTTCTAATAAAATCAATTCGGTTTAGATTTTTTTATTGTCTTGAAAATAATAATATTAATAATACACTTTATTACTCGATGAGATAAACCCAATTACAAAGCAAAAATTAATGCAGTTCAATTAATTAATAATTTCTAACCAAACTAATTGGATATTAAAAGAAAAGAAATAAATAAAATTTTATAATAAACCGAAACTTGTCGAGAATAACAAACATTTAAAATCTAAACTGAGTTATTTCTCGCACTCGTGAAATTACGTTGCTCGTATGTAATTTGTTCACTTATGCGTAATATCTTTTTTAGAAGTTTTGTAATTATACTAATAAATTTAAGAAATTTGTAGGTAAACTTAAATCCACCGAAAAATAGAATAAATTTTAATCCAAATGTTGTATAGCATATGATCGTTCAATGCCACCGTCAGAACCTGCAAATACGAACGGATATGCATATTTCATGACAGCGTTTCTACGACGAAATGTAATATTTGAAATTCGAATTTGGGGATGCAAATCGGCGCCGCCGCGACGAAGGTGGTGGATTCTGAATTAAGATTTGATTATGAGGACGATTGCTGTCCTGATTCCAGTAAAAGGGTAAAGTTTTATGACGAAACATAAAATTTCATTCGATCTTGCCGCGAGTGGAGCGTTAAAATCGGACGCAATAACACGGTTGTTCGATTGGAACAAACAGCCGATCCGTAGGTAACGATAACTTTTTTAGTGAAACGGTTTTGTTTTGTTGTAATTAAACAGAGCGGATTTGGGTGCGGTGTGCTAAAAATTGGACGTTATCGTTATCGATTCGGGCGGTTTTAATTGAATTCTATAGCTGCTGCAGATAACCCTGTTATTAGGTATTTTAATCTTAAGGCTGTTGTATGCGTAGTGTAGAACATATGCGGGAAATTCCCAATTGGTATCATTAATTGAACAGTGATTTATTTATGGTCGGTGCTTGTTGGGAGCAAATTTTGATATGTCACTGCATTCAACGTGAAAACCAACGGCAGTGATTTATGGAGCGATTCTGTGCATTTAATATATTATTATAGATTACGAGCAAGCATTTTACATTAATAATGCTTTTCAACTATCGTTAAACAACTAATCAATCCACTGCTTACTTGGTAAATATTATTTTTATACACACATTGGAAAACTCTGGGGATATTTTTACAGAAATGTATATTGATTTTATTGCACATTTAACGCATTTGTCAATTACAATATTTGAGGCAGATCATTTTTTTAAACTTCCAAAAACTCGATTGTCAAAGATCAATTCTTCATGTGTATTTTTTTTTTCATGACTACCCTTGATCCATTTTTGGTTTCAAAGATGTAAAACACAAGAGGAATATCAGGAACTCATAAGAAAAGACGAAACTTCAATGCTAATTTTCCTTTACATTGCTAAAAAAACAAGAACTTTACACACTTGGTTTTAGATTAAACAGAGAAGCTTATAAAGATCGTTCGTCTTGTTTTATAAATTTTATTTAAAATATTAATTAACGAATACGGCCACATTCACGACAAAAAAAATACTCCCGCAAGATCGCAATATTCGCGACAATAAAAATATTTTCGATTTTTTGCAAAATCGAACAAAAAATAAGCTCCCGGCGCTTTCACTATAACATCAATTCATAATGAGCTCACTTTGTTAGTCTGCAAATCAATGGTTACCACTATAATAAACTAGCTAGTATGATACATTTTTTTCTGGTAATTATATATACAATATCTTTATTGACAGACTTTTTACATACATGAAAAAGAAAGAATTATGTTTGTTATCACAATTTGATTAGTGTGTTAGTCTGTCAAATGGCTATCGACCCGAGGTCTTTCAGTCCTCTGGTAATTATTTAAGTAGAAAAAATATAAATAAACAGAATCTGTTGATTTTTAATTTTCAACATTTCCTATGAGGTCCAATTAATGGCAAGATTAAAATACCATCCCAATTATCGTACTCAATATATTGGGGATTTGAAAATAGATTGCTGTTATATTCAACATTGTATGCACAAACAGTATTTAATCCGAGTCCGCTCTACGATACATTTTTATACTCGGCCATATTTGCAAAGCCTCCCCCTTTAAATATTTACTCGGTGAGGTGAAGCACGTTTTAGTCGGTTTTCGAAGGCCACCATTATTCATGATTGTAATACTCCGTCTAAATTATAAGGGGAGCCATTAAGAGATCCAGGTGGAATTAGCAGGATCATCCCTAATCCGAACAGAAAACTGTTCTCGCCCATATTCGATTGCTGCTGCTGCTGCTGCAAAGTGCTCTCGTGCTGTTTGTTATACAAAGCGGCGCCGTACGGCACTAACTCAAAACCGAACCTTGATTGGGGGTCTCTGCCCAGTCGATTGAACCTAAAAGTTATCGCTCTGACCACTACAAACTTCACTAGCGAGGATTCAATCAAGGGCGTGCAGATTCTCGTAATGCTTCACAAGAATGCCATTGTACAAATGAATTGCTCCGGAAGGGGCATTTGTACGCACATGGACTAAATTATTTATCGGCAGTGCTATATTACATTCATTGCAATGAAGGTGGAGATTATTTTTTCGACATATTAATAAAGTTTAATCATCATCAAATTAACACAGTATTTTGCAATTGTCAGAACAGTGGCCTTAAACTCAAATTACATGCGGGCTAAATGCCCGATTTATATATGTATGCAGTGCACGCTAAAGTATGGAATATATTCAGTAAAACCGAAATAAAATATTTTTGGAAAAAATCCTTGAACAGGTCGATTTTCTTTTATAAAAATACACATTTTTGCAAGAAAGTCGATTTTCAGTCGTCATTTGTTTTTGAGTAAGGACGTCATCCATTTTGTTTTTGAATGATAGGTAACCCCCTATTTTTGTTCTAGATTTTGAGAAATCTTTTCATTGTCGAACTGGCAGTATAAAAATATTGCCATCTTACATAAGAAATTTTTCGAGTTGGTTTAACATATCTTTAATTTTGAGATGCGTAACTTTGACCACGTTTAAACAACTCTTTTTCTCTGTATTGTGCCGTTTTGAATTAATTTATAAAATTAGTCTTTTCTTCTACAAGAATATTAATCCAATCGGTTGCATGGTTTTATTTACAATATACAAATATACAATATACAAAATGGCGACACGAAGCAAAAGTGTTTCGGACGATCCGTCATGTAAAGTATGCAAAAGTACTGTTAAAAATTACGCAAAGTGTGCTAAATGTGCAAATGTGTTCCATAATGGATGTGCAATTAAAGTACCGGGGCTATACGTCGACAATAATAAAAATATAGTGTGTTGTGAAAACATCCATGTGAATCCAACCTCGAAAATGGACAAGGAAAAAAGACCCGATACAAAGGCTTAGAGGAGGCAATAGCTTTAATATGGGAAGAAATAAGGCTGCTAAAGCAAGGTACGCTCCAATCAAACGAAATTAACAACTCAATTATGCCCATCACGGAGAAGATTCCCTTTTCCGCGCCCACCAAGCCGACCGAAATTGCTGTGGAAGAATCCGGCAACGCCGCCTCACGAAACGTCAAAATTAATCAAAATAAAAATCAAATTGACGGCCAGAATGTAAACAAGGAATCCACAACAGCTGATCGCCCAATTCCTTCAAATATCAACGCGAGAGAGGTTGCTTTTACCGAAGTGAAAAGTAAGCGGCGACATCAACATCGCTCCAACGTATTCGTGGGCACAGGTGAAAAATAAAAATCTAAAATTTGGCTGAGCCAAAAAAGGCTTGGCTACTGGTTAAAAGAATTAAAAATTGTTTCATAGTAGAAGATGTTAGAGATCACGTTAAATCTGTTATAGGCCATAATCACATAATTTGCGAAAAAGTGTACTCTAATGAATTCAGTTCCGCGTTCAAAATCGGAGTCGATTTTGCGGAGCACGATTTAGTGACTAATCCCATTAACTGGCCAACTGGGGTCATCATCAGTAGATATATTTTTAAACGGGCGGCCGTGAAACAACGGGATCCTAATATGTACAATAAAATTGTAAATACAAATATACATAAAAATACATATAAAACATATTTTTCCGTATATTTTACGAACATACAAAGTATGGCAATTTGAGGCATTTATAATAGCAAATGATAATAAATTCGATGCCATCTGTCTATGTGAGCATTGGCTGAAAGTGGAGAAGTGTCTGGACTGAAAATGGATTCTTTTTGTACAGGCTCAAACTTCTGTCGTCAACAATATCTGCACGGGGGCGTTATGCAATTATTTAATCATAATATTAATCATGTTGTTATCGAAAGTTCAGCCAAATTATCACAGGAAAAAGAGTGTAAATTAGCCGCTTCTCATTTAATGACACATAATATTATCTTGATAACTGTGTACCGCTCACCATTGGGTAATTTTAACTTGTTTGTTGATATTTTATCTAACTTCCTGAACAATTTAAATATGCAAAAGATCGTAATAGTTGTGGGTGATTTCAATGTTAAATTTAATAGCGATGATCCTTCAGCAACAACTCTATGTGAGGTTCTGGCTTCTTATGGTCTCATTAACATGGTATCATTTAACACCAGAAAGGGAAATTGTCTCGATAATTTGTTTGTAAATATCAGTGAAGATAAAATCACAACCACACCGCTTGACTCAGGGCTTTCAGATCATATAGGCATTCTACTTAAAATCGAATTTGAAACAACTCCGAATAAAACTACATCTAAAATCATTAGACCAATTACCGAACTAGGAATATTTAACATGTATAATTTTTTAAATAACCAACATTTCGATTTCATTGATGATGTAAATTTAGACATTGAAATTAAATTTAATATATTTATGGACATTATAAGTGAATGTCTAATACATTGCTTTCCTGAAAAGCGAATTTCTTCAAAATCTCGTAGCTTTGCCTGGTTAAATGCTTATTTAAAGGAAATGAGAGAAACTCTTCTACTAATGAAAGCAGCTAGTCATAGGTCTCCTAATTTAAAACATAATTACCTAAAATATAAACGTTATTATAACAATGAAGTAAAAGCAACCAGAATAAGTGCTAATGAAAAATTTATCAAAACATCAAATAATAGCCCCAAAGCGCTGTGGTCCATTATAAATTCTAATAAAAATTAACCTCATACCAATATTGATATATCACCTGATGAATTCAATACATTTTTTAGCTCAGTTGCAGATAAATTAATCGAAAGTCTTCAAGTAACGGACAAAGATCCCATAAAATTAATGTGCAGTAGTCCTGTATGCGCTAAAAAATATTTCAAATTTCATGAGGTTAGTCCGATAGAGGTAAGGAATGCTATACAAAGCATTAAAAACTCGCCAACACGTGACATATATGGCATGACTTCTAGCCTTTTAAAAAGAGTTACTGATGTACTTATATTACCCCTTACAAAATTAATTAATTTCTGTATTCGGTCTTCAGTCTTCCCTGATAGTCTTAAAATTGGCTGCATCATCCCAATCTTCAAGAAAGGATGTACTTCCGATCCTAGTAATTATAGGCCAATTTCTTTGCTGCCTATTATTGCTAAGGTTCTAGAAAAAATCTTATTTACACAAATAATTGAATTTATGGAGAGTTACAGCATGCTTAACAAAAACCAATTTGGCTTTCGTAGGGAAACGTCTACAGTGGATGCCATCGATGCTTTACTAGAGGAGGTGCTTAAAGGCTTCAATGAAGGTATATACACAATGGCATCGTATTTTGATCTAAGTAAAGCTTTTGATTGCGTGTCATACCAGTTCTTCTACGTAAACTCTACTTTTTTTTAATTTTCATCCCTCCAGTATCCATCTAATTGGTTCGTATCTAGCCAATAGACGTCAGCGCGTAAAAGTAAATGGCTGTCTGTCCGCGAAGGCTCCTATATGTCACGGGGTGCCGCAAGGATCAATTTTTAGGTCCCTTGCTGTTCCTCATTTTTATAAATGATCTTCCAGATCATATAAACCAGGCAAAGTTGATCCTCTATGCGGATAATCTATCAATTACGAATAGCAATACAAATCTCGAAGTATTGGAGTGGTTTAATACCAACAAATTGTCACTGAATGCTGATAAAGCCGTAATGCAGATATTCTCATAAAGCACAAACTTTACAAATAATTCTCACCAAGTTTCTAGGTATGTACTTAGATTCTAAATTAAACTGGAATTCTCATGGATATTTTGTCACCAAAAAACTATGCTCTGCTATTTTTCTCTTAAGAAATCTTAGTAATTCCTTGCTCCAGCAGAGTATAAAATCTGCATACTTTGCGTTATTCCATAGCCATATATCTTACGGTATATTAATGTGGGGTCATTCATCAATCATGAATCGGCTATTTTCTCTGCAACGTCGTGCAATCAGACTGCTGGCCAAAGCGACATATAGAGAAGACTGCCGGAATTTATTTATAAATACAGGGATACTCACACTTCCATCTGTTTTTATTATGGAATGTGTGACATATATTCATAAGCATGTAAATTCATATACAACCCATGCACAAATTCACTGTTATTCAACACGAAATAGCAATAACCTGTATCCCTCCTACCATCGCATATTAAAATCGAGAACCGCTAGTAACTATTACGGTCCAAAACTCTATAACCTCTTACCTCAGGCCATTAGGAAACTTTCTCTAAAACATTTCAAAAACAAAATTAAAACTTATCTTTTAAATAAGGCTTTTTTATAGCATTGATGAATGTCTGTCCACGAAGTTAACTGATTTTACTCTGTGATCGATATCTAACTAAATTATTCGCTCAATTTTAATATACCATCCGTTAGAATGTGATTGTATTTTTAGATTTCATTAAGTTACATTTATTAAGTACCATTTTTTTTTATTATTAATTTTAAACTGTTGTCCGTCTATTTTATCTATTTATTTGTTCATTTTTATACACTTACTGTATTCACTTTAATACTGTGACTATATTCTTATATTTTTACATTTTTTTATTGTATTTATATGTTTTATTTACTTTTATCATATATCGTGTGAATGCGTTGATTGTATTTTTATATTTTATTAAGCTACATTTTCAAGATAAATAGTTAATTTAGTCAGCAACTGCTAAGGGTATTCTTTTTCTTCTTTTTACTGACGTATGTAAAACTTTTTAGTTCTGGTATTAATAAACATTATTATTATTATTGGAATACCAAAAGATTTGTTTGGAACCGTCGGGAATGAATTGAAAATTTTCAAGTGTAAATACATTCGTTCCTTTTTAATGATTTAAGTCGTCAATATAAATTCCAATCACTCCCGCAGCAGAGAAATTAATTGGAAACGCTTGAGCCAAATCAATTTTCAATTGATGATAGAAAAGTGTCGTATACTCGATCACCATTCACTATTTTAATTATTTCAATTAAAGTGTCCGATTCATTTGATAAATTGCGTCTGGACGCACACTCAGCCGTAACAGATGTAACCATTAGAGACAGCTCCGACAGTTTTGTTTTAACAAATGAGCGGCGATTTGCATTCATTAAATTTTGGTATTTAATAGTTTATGATATCAAAAAAGATTCCGGAATATCTACATTAATATTTAATTAAAGAAGGCTTGAATCTAAATTAAAAAAGACACAATTAACACTTACCTAACGGATGCTGTCATATTCGCGACGACAAATAATATTTTCGTAAGACCGGCATTCATATCCGAGTCAATAAAAATATTCTTATGAGCTCGACGATCGCATTAATTTTAAATTCCCGGCGCATCTATCAATGGAGCAATTCACAAATAAGCTCATTTTAGTTGTCTGTAAAGTAATATATAAACTGACTTGTTATCTAAGAGTTTATTAATTCTACATGCATTATTTATTAATTCGACAATTTTTTAAGATACATTCTAATTCATATTTTAATGTTTTTGAATTTATTGTATGCTATCCAAATTGGCTTCCACTAATATCATATAATGTATTGTATTACAAAATTAACGTACTAAAAATACTTGGCAAATAAATGCATGTATGTAAATTAAATTACTCGGTGCTCAAATTCACTTTTTAAAAAGGTTTATTTTTAATTGTACAGAGACGTGACTCTCAAGACTACTAATATAATACTAAATATAATAATAATTAATTAAACTATTTATACTAAGCTAAACAAAGAACTAATTCTAATGTCTTATCTACGCCTACACACTTCCTGTCAGGTGCACATATGCATCAGCTACATTGCCCTATTGTTAATGAAGTGGTTCTGTTATATTTAGAATATATAATTTGTATCATATGTATCATAAAATTCGAATTCAACTTCAGTGCAGATTGCTGAACAGATTGACTACAAATACACGATTCAATACCATTAAAATATAAATATTACAGATGATACAATGCAATCCTGATTCTCAAGTTGAATAGCAACTTTGTAAATACCAGTGGCGTACAATTTATAGTATTAAATGATAATGTCATATAATCTACCACTGGAAAATTAAATAAAAGAGTTTCTTTGTTAATATCACACTTTATTTTTTAGTGACTCGAGTTTCGATCATGATTGAAACTCGAGTCACTAAAAAATAAAGTGTGATACTAACAAAGAAACTGTTTTATTTAAAGTTCCAAAATGTATCACTAATTTAACGCCTCAACCATCGATCAATTACTGGAAAATTATTTTCAAAACATGAAGGTACCCTGTGTTGAAAATAATACTGTTTAATTATGTAGACTGAGATCCGTCTCAGTTTAGTAAAGTATGTCAAGTATACAAAATATAATGCATGAAACTCGCAAAAGTGTGGACTTCCGAGACACCAGAACGGGATTTTCCGTCCATTAAACGGATGATTTTAAATCCGTGTGTTAGATACCTCCAGTCAGCAGAAAGGATTTAAAATTCATCTGCGCTTAGGGGAGCATTACAATCTGTAAAAAGGGGACCTTTTAAATGTACATCGCAAGGCCTTCTAGATAATACCGTCGGAATACTGCCCGTCCTCTCCAACTACAAACGTGATTTCCTCTGCGCGAGCCTTAAGAGCGAGCCATTGGTGCTCCGGGAGCTTACGAATTAAACTCTCCGATAAATTTTTCCGGAGAGTCAATTTAATCCACTCAGCGCCAACTTTCCTATTTAATTACTAAACTAGCATGCATTGTTGATAAACATCCTCCTGGATCTGGGAATTCCTTTTAAATGGAGTGATGAAATGCCATGTCCTAAAGACATTCCACTTCCGGTTGTTGCCAAGGTTGTTAAATAAACCATGACGTAAGCTTAATTTTCCCAGCTTGCATAAGATAAACAAGGAAATAACAAACAAGACCTAATTCTCGTATCATTCAGGGGAGTACAACGCAAACGCCTCCAGTGTGTACCTCACGCTGTAATTCTGTTTGTATTGTTCTATAAACATAGTGCTATCAGTTTTCCGTAAACTAAATAATAATATAATCTCTTTCTGTCCGGGTTTTCAACTTGGTGAAATGTATTCTACGTGCGAATACTGCGATATGCATAAATGTTTTTTTTTTCTGCGGGAAATTTTCATCAAGTTTATAATTATTACACTATTTAATTTTGAAACAAAAAATATGAAAAAATCGTAATTACTGCTCATATCTTCACATCTTTGACTAAACTCGGCTTATGATTTTCAAAAGTAGACTATTTGTAGAAACGCTGCTTATATTCATTTCAGTTTTACACTGATCTTACAAATTATAATCCTATTCACTGAGATTATTAAAATGTATTAATTTGACTTTAGCTTCAAGGGTAACAGAACAATTTATAACAAATGATTTGTTATGGTATCCATGTACAATATTCTTAAAATTATAAATACATGCAGTAACTTTAATTAGATAACTAGATACCTCCAGTAAATGTAAATGTATAATAGGCCTACATACAATGACCTCTTCATCCTTCTTTAAATCTCAATCTAAATACCGATTTAGAATATTTCAAAGTTTTATTGAAAATTCTAAATTCTAAATTCTAAATCGGTATTTAGATTGAGATTTAAAGAAGGATGAAGAGGTCATTGTATGTAGACCTATTATACATTTACATTTACTGGAGATATCTAGTTATCTAATGAAAGTTACTGCATGTATTTATAATTTTAAATTTGCCTTATATTCGAAGATGCTAGGTTTTTAATATTTTAATTTGTGCTAAAATTATGAATTTAAAACATGAAATTTCAAATTTTTTTTATATATAGTATAAATTGCACGAGATATTATTCAGTAATGCTAACATAATTTTTAATAATTATAATATAAATATTAATATGTACGCACGTAATAGTTTCTAGGTATAAATTTTTATTAGTGTGAAACATTTCAAATAAAAAAAAAAGTTAAATTCTTGATAAACGACGGCGGAGGGCGTTCTAAAACTCTGGAAGCACCGTAGGACTTATGTAGAGTTTGGCAGTTTGCCTGCCTATATAAGCGTTATAATTAAGAGTAAGTGAGGTGTGAAGCGAACATTGGGTTCAGTCTCGGAGGATCTCATTTAGGAGCTCTATATCGGAGATAAATGCCGTCGGACTGCAGATTGTAAGTAGAGAGACCGAGACGGGCGTCTGTGATGGCCTGCAACTCTCCGCTAAGACCTGGCCGCAAGGAGTTATTGTTAGTTCTCGACTGACGATGCAATTGAGACCCCAAGAACAAATTAGGACGCTAAATGTCCGATAGGAATAAGGGGGAAGCACAGAACGGATCCGGCCGCCATTACACCATTGTCTGCACACAATCCTCGCCCGCATCGCTATTACATAAATTATTCATGCCGCCTTCCCGCGGTGAAGATTCAAAATGGGAAGATTTATTTTTTCGGTATTTGCGTATCACCGTAACTGGAATGTAAATGAGATGAATTATGATTTAAAGGGATTTCGTATTAAATACAAGTGATTTAAATATCAATTACTTCCGGCTTCTGTACGCAATTTCACAAGCATTTATTATGGAAAGATTTTTATCAAATTAATCTTTATTATGATTTATTAGTTTCTCACTTAAAATTAAAAAAAAAACAGTGAAACTAAACCAAGTGTATTTAAAATCTTATCTTTAATTTTCATCCCCATATAATTTCCTAATTTTCTATTTTAGTTATTTTACGTGACCAAAAACAACTTTAAGAAAGATCATTCTGCATGTTTGATGAAATTGTCGTAATAATCACCATTGAAAAATATGACACATGATCCTTCTCATTTATTGGTAAATTATTCTGCTCTGTATTTGATGTCCTCTTAGAATTCCGTAATACTGAGCCAGTTGTTTCCAATTTATGAACCAACCTTTGGATCGTTGCAATGGAGGGAGTTGGTCGATCGGGATAGTTCACTGCTAACTTCGTAAACTTAAATGGGACCCCCATTTTTTTGCAGTTTTGGATTCTCGATCGAAAACTGTTTATAAAAAACTCAAAATATTTATTGATACTAGAATTTTTATTAAAAAAATGAAACGTTGTGTTCAATACATTCAAATAAGCATCTCTGTCTTTCGATAGACAATAATTTAATGGTTAAAGTTTTTATTTAACTTAACCGCTGACGTTACATTGCTAATTAATAATCTGTTTAAGATGAGATTGTCAGAAAGTGACCGTACAATTTTGTTGATGTTGCGAGGAATCGGGGAGAACGTTCGATCGTATGCAGATGTAGCCAGGCTGTTTAACGCTGCTCACCCTGATCGCGAGCCGATCTCAAAATCGACTGTCCAAAGAAATGTGAGACGTTTTGAGGACACGGGAGGAGTTAAAGATCGTCAACGCAGTGGCAGACCACCAACTGCGACAAGTGAGGACCAGAAGCTGGAAGTTCTGCAGCACTATGTTGAAGATCCTCGTGTCAATTAGGAGAGTCGCGCAAGCGCAAGACGTCAGTAAATCGTCTGTCCAACGGATTATGCGAGCGCACAGTGGGACGAAACCCTGAAAAAGCGGCCAAAAATCAAAAACGCATTGAATTTAGGTGAAAGTCTGCACTCGAGGTTTTCTGTGGTCGCTGATCACGAATCTGGAGTTAAAAATCTAAAAAACAAAATGGCGGATCCAAAACGGTGGATATATGTGGTATAATGATGAAGGGTTCTCGAGGTTATTGTTTACGAATATGAAGTCAACATTTACCAGCATTTTATTTGTGCGGAAAATGGCGGAAGACTATTAATGTGCATTATATACAGTTTATTCGTAAATACTTAAGAAAAATGTATACATATAAAGGAAAAAAAGCCATTTTATTTTCAGCAAAAACATCGTCAACACAAAATATAATTTCTAAGTTACAAATATTACTAAAATACAATTTCCTCGTCAGTGTCGTGAAATTCTGAATCATCTTCTGAATCATCTTCTGCTGATTGACTTGTTATTGAAGGTGGGATTAACAATTCTACAGCTTCCACATATAAACTACGCATATTTTTTTGTGGCAATTTACATATACTGGAAATGTACGGATAAGATGTTATCGTGAGCCGATTCCAAATATCTTCCATTGTTTTAGATCTCGAACACTTCCGTGCTAAATTTACTCTGATATTTTTGATGTCCTTGTTCCGAGCTTCTTGAGCATCTTCGGATAGTTGGCCGATTGATAATAATGCATGAGCTATTATTTGTGGACCATGGATGAGAAGTTTGTGTACTGAGGTAGGCATATGATACCATGGGTAAAATTCGACAAATACTCGCGCAATTTCGATCGCATGTTCTCGAAATTTGTCGGTATTCATCTCATGGCCTCTAGAAATAGCCTGCAGAATAGCGTAGAAACGTGTGATTATTTCTTCGTTGACTCCCGTTATCAGAGCAGACACACTCGAATTTTCGAAAAAGCGCCGAGCAGTATTTCCGTCATTAGTGGTGCCATACCCAGGCTTCGGATAATCGACGATTAGTCCTAATTGCGTACGAAAGTCCTTTTGAACAAGCCTCTTGCTAACTTCTACAATCCGCTTTTCTTCCTCAGTACGTGCTTGCCATTTTTTGATTTTTAATTTGTAGGCCAAATGTAAACAGCATTCGAAAAAGCGTATCCACCCATGTAATGTAGATAATCCGAACTTGAAATTATCTTCGTCGACTCTTCTTTGTAGAAGAGCATCGATGTCATTAAAATGTTTGGATGTAGCTCCACATAAGTAGCAACGTTGAGCAGACTTTCGTAGATGTCAATGCGTTACAAACTTTCCCATCGATCATTGTTAACATCATTTAAAATGCAACTGAGATTTCATCTTGATTTACAATTGTTTCGAAAGGAACAAGTGCCTGTATCTGGTCATTGATGTAGCGTTCTTCGTTAACTGTCGATTCCGTGTTTTCGTGCAGGAACTGTAATCTTAGTGGCCTACAGAATCGAAGAGACGAAGGCTTAGGGTTCTTCCAAATCACAATTTTGGCATTCGATTTACGATCGTCACATACGAGTTGTAATGGCACAACTGAAGTAAAGAACACATTTGAATCCAAAATACTGTCGTCTTCAAACCTTTGCTTATATGCGCTTTGTCCGGAGCTTCCATCGCAGCCCCACTTGCAAAAAAGGGACTTTCTTTCTTTTTAACATTTTCGTCAGCGATATTCGAAATAACTTCACGTTGAACTAACATAATACGGTGAACTGTATGGTCTAGTAAAGCCTGTAACTGAACTTATGCTTTGCTCTCTGTAATAGTAATAGCCGTTTGGGGCGAATAACACAGTTTTTTTGCTTCTGTCACTTTGGAGTAAGGAGGAACCATACGAAAATGCTGTCCAATACTCAGTGATCTCAGTGCTTGGTAATCATTCTTCGACATTTTACGATCCACCAAACAGAAAAGGGCAGCATCTGCAGATAATGTAACTTCGTGTTTTGTTTCCAAAGATTTTTTGTACTTCGAAGCTCTCGTTGAACTCGTCAGTGTTGCATCCTTCACAACTTTCGCAGCATCCAGTTGTCCTGAAGTTCGAAGGCTCATTTGAGCGCCATATGCCAACTCGTTCGTAGTCAACGTTGCACGGACTTCTTCAGTTTTTCTCCGTTTCGATCTTTCACTTAAAATCTCGAACTCCACAGAAGGACGACCACGTGTAATGGTGCCGGTCAGTGCAGGTACCTTCTGAGAAGGAGCAGGTACGGAAAAGCATACGTGCACATTGAGCCATTTCTCTTATTTCTCGTAAAACCTATTTTCATGCCTATTGACCGATTGCCACATTGTTCTCATTTTGTGGAATAGGTATGAAAAAGATTGCTTCATATCGTCCCGTATATGCACCGAACTTCCACTCTGCTTGAAAATTTTAGCTGAAATGTATTCCAATAAAGCGTTAGGGGTGTCCTTTAAATGCCCTTTCACCATAATGAAAACCTCCTTCCGCGTGTACAGTACAACGTTGTTACAAGACCCTGTAACAAACCACGGGAAATTAAAAACGGGTGTGCATATGAAAACGATTTTTTTCCTAAAATACATTAAAATTTAATCAAATCATAAATAACATTTCGCATAAACAATGTGAATCTAAAATAACTGTACTTCTTTGTTACGGACACCCTATATACGCTAAGATCGCGACCGGTAATAGTTCTACCCGCGTAACCGCTCAACGTATGTTAAAACAGCCAAAACTATACTTTCGCGCAGGATCCCGCAGGCACTCCTTGGCGTTTTCGATTGTTGATAGACTCATCTAAAGCCCTTCACTTAGAAGTTTGGGCAATAGTGACCAATTTCATACTTTTTGTCTATTTGAAAGTAGAAGTCTCTAAAATCATATCGTTTTCGCGAGGGTACCGAACATGGCCGTATTTCAAGCAGATAAACATGACTTTTCAATTTAACTAATATACAAATATTTTCTACATACCTCCAGGAGTAGAATCAATTTTGAAGAATTGAAATCGGTCAATTCACTATCCAGATATGGAATTTCAAAGATTGCTGTTTTTGCTTCGTATACTCGGTCGACGTGTGCACTCTGAACGAAGGCTCACTTTGAACTAACGTATCGAGCCAGGAATAGAAGAGACGGCTTTAACCTTCGAGGTTTGAATGCACCAATAATTTCTTTACCCAGCCCACTGGTCAAAATACCCCGAATTGAATTTTCATTTCAATTTTCCGCTTTTTGGCCGCTTTTACGGGGTTTCGTCCCACTGTGGAGCGGTAAGATGGCATCCCTACAAAATACATCTTGCTCAGGAACTTTCGGAGGAGGATTTTCGCAAGAGACGTGTCTTCTGCGCAGACATGTTGCGTTGTTTGGCCGATGATCGCAATGTTCTAGATAATGTGGTGTTCTCGGATGAAGCGACCTTTCAGCTAAATGGACAGGTTAATAAACAGAATTGCCGGTATTGGAGTGATGTTAATCCGCACTGAATGACCGACATTCACAGCCAATATCCCCAGAAGTTGAATGTTTGGGCGGGATTGTCAAAACGCGGCGTCGTGGGACCATTTATCATCCAGGGCAATTTGAACGGCGAATCTCACTTGAATTTGATGCGAAATGAGGTGGTGCCTGCCATTTCCGGCCTGGACCCTCGAAATTTGGTAAATGTTTGGTACCAACATGACGGAGCTGCTCCTCATTACGCTATGAGAGTGAGAATTTTTGAACCAATCATTTGGATATCAAGAGTTTCTTGAATAATTTCAGTTCAGAAATCATAAAATTAGGCAAAAATTGGGCGCTTTAGACGAATTGTTCAACTGTGACTCTTTTCCCACCACCGTTAGGGGTTGGGATGGGGGTGAAGGATCGCGTGTAGGATTGCTGTGAATATTTTCTGAATAATAATAAAAAAAATTAAGCAAAATTGGACTCGTGGAATGAATTTTTAAACGATAATTCTTCTTCTACCTCCTCCCTCCCAGGGAGGGTGGGGTTGTTTTCTAAGTGCCACGGTTTTAAATACCTCTCAACAATTAAAAAAAAACGTGTTTTGTAACTTTGCGATCCGTCGCTTAGTTTTCGAGATATTCAACCGTTCCGGAACTTTTGGGACACCCGGTATGAATATTCAACCTGTTCGTAACTCTGCAAGCAAAATGAAGTCTTACTAAGACTATAAACAAATAACTTAATAAAACAACTACTTCCCTGGCTAATGCCACGCCGGATATTTAATGATACAAATTTATCAATTTATAAGTGCTTTTATTTTGATTTTTTTTCTAAATCTTCTTATTGCGAAATAAGTAAGCATAATGCAACTGTAAGTACATTACGTACATAAAATTGCTTGGCAAACTTTGCTTTATATGTATCTTACGAATCAATGTGAGCCCACAGAGCCGTAATGAAATCTTCTTATGTGCTTGACTGAATTCTAGTTGCGTCGAGATTTGCCCACTTCGTGCATTAAAAAGAGTCACTTACTTCGGAAGGTTTTCATTAATATAAAGTAACAAGTCGAATAATATTTTGCTTTACAGTATTTTCATCTTATTTTAAGCTTTAAAAAGTGTACAGCAAAGTACAGAACCTTGTAACGTAAATAAAGTTACCAAATAAAAAGAAGTACTCATTAAAATGTAAATTGTAGAAAGTTTTATTTCCTGTTTGAATCTTTCCCGAAAATTATTCAGAATCTCTGCAGCTCTGTATTTTTGTTGCCCGGCAGTGAAATATACTGGATGACTATTTTTAATAATAATTTAAACTAGTTTCTATTAAGCTTTATTTTATCACTATATATTATATATTTGCTGTTTCACTTAACACTGGAGTAACTTAAATGTCATTAATATACGGGTGAGAAATTTTTAAATTGGCAAAGAAGTGCAGTTTTACGATCCGAATAAAATTACACTTGTAACTTTAAAAAAAATGATAACTAGATATTTTGAAAAATGTAAAAATTGTCGATTTTTTTAAATTGATTTTACTCTATTGCTATAAGAGATAGAAAAAGAACTATAAAGGGCAAAGTTTTAGATAATTTTACTCTGAATAATAAAAGTTTTTCAAATTGTTTCTATCGATATTATTTTCCGGGATATAATGGAATTCATAGTTAACTATGGTTTTAGTAGACCGACATTTTTTTCTCTTTAAACTAATAAAGCACTTACCCTATTTATTTATAAAAATAACTGAGATTTTATGAATTTTATATTCTATTTGAAAAAATAATACCAATATCGGTTAGTAATATTTCAAAAATAAATATTAAGGCGGTAACAAACGCTCCTGCTTACCGGAGAGGTCAGCCTTTAAAGCTGAAATTATGATTTTGTCCCTTATCTGCCATGTTTCTTTAACTCTTCTACGTTTACTATCTCTAATATTCGAATTTTGTCTCTTATTTATTTACGCGTGACTTTTACAGGCACATTTTAAGCTATTAAACGTGTAACATAGTTTTCTCCATATACTTAAAAGAAAAAACACCATATTAATCAAAAGGCGTATTCGCTTTCATTCCAGATTACCAGAATATACTACATTGTAAAGTGCTCTAATTTCCAATTAAACCCTACAACTGAAGCAATTTAATTATCTTGAGAGCTCTCGTTAATACCCTCAATATTTACATGGCCATTGTTGCCTTGTTAACAGCCTCAGATCTCTGCGGAAGTGGACATTCCGTGCACATCGCATTGCATTTGGGAAAGTGTAGTTGCACTTTGTTTTGAAAGCATTATTTCTCGTCCCACAATTGAATTTCGTCACGTCCATATGACACATAGATTACGATTTTATTGTTGAAACCTACTGCATTTTTCAATTCAGTGGATTATCGCATTATTATAACATAAATCAAGTTTTGGTCTTACAGAGCACGTCAGGATCACGATCAAGTTGATGATATGATGACACTGTCACAATTAAATATATATGTATCAAGGATAAATAGTTGGTGTAATCAAAGAGCATTTAAAATAAATCGTTGTCAAACTAATGTAGGTTTTAATTCGCCAATAAATAATATGTGTCGCCTTTATAATCAAGTCAGTTGCAGCGTAGAACTGGATATCTTTAATGATAATATGAGTAGGTTAAAAGCAGACCTAAAACAACTTAATTTAGTCCAATAAAGGATTTTTGTTAGTGCTACTGATTAGAATTATTAACTCAAGCATTCGTTTTGTCTTTATAGTAAACAAACTTTTTATACTGCGATGTGTACATGTATTGTATTTCAATAATTACTTTGTATTACTTATTGTTTTTTGCTATGTATTTTTATATTTTCCCTGTAACTGGGCAATAACTGCCTGTTGGGTTTATTATTATTAAATAAATAAATTAATTAATTAAATTAATTAATCTATCCAACGGTGGCACAAGATTACTTTTATGTTAAACAGGGAACCAGCAATTAAAAAAAAAAGTTTTCCCATGTTAACTCCCTATGTTGCGTGGTAAATCAATCACACTAAACTAGTTAAGTTGTTTCATCAAATCTTTAGATTTATACAAAATATAAGAACAAGAATCCGCTGTAATAACAATATTAGAAATGTCAAAATACAATACAAATTAAAAATATGGTTAATGATAAATAATTGTTAAAATAATACAATAATATACAAATTAGATGAATTGGTTTAGCTTGATGCTTCAAATTCGCCTAAGTGTTTATAAATTTGACAACATTATAATCAATTGCAAACATTTTACACATGTTACTAGAAGCATATTTATTAAATTTTGATTGATTTTAATGACTTGAAATACTAAACATAATCCTTAATTGGCATCTCAAATCCTAGTCAGGTAATTATGGTGGGTCTTTGGCATTCATTTTTATGTGAGAATGCAAATCTGATTTTTGTTAGAATCAGTATATTTTAATAAGGTTTCTAAAGTATATTTTTTGTCCTTGGTTTCCAATATACTATTTATTTAATTGCATATTTTTAGTTTAGTTTAGTTTAGTTTAGTTATTTATTAACGGATTCACCATTTTACATATAAATACAAAAAAAATATGTATATATTTCATTCAAGTGAAGAAGACGAAATTATGGAAAAAAAAACAAAGATTCTACAAGGTAACTAACAGTTTTAGAACTTACATTGATACACGTAATGCCTTAAAAATATCGATGTAATTGTATAGAATTTAATTGTTGTTTGAAGTTAAGTAAGGTACTACCAATAATATTGAAATTAGGAAGATGATTCAAACAGTTAACAAATTCCATACATCTATACAATGTACTATTAACGCTGTAATTTGTCCTAGCGCACGGTAATCGAAATAAAAATTTACTTCTAGTGGTGACTGTAACATGATTGACATAAAAAATTAGAGAACTAACAATATCCTTACCACTTATACGTCCTGAAATAATTTTGTGTAACAAAATGAGGTCATTTTTGACTCTCCGAATTTTTAAATTATCCATACATAACGTTTGGCACATATCATCGTACGACACATTACTACAATTTTGTAATCTGAAAGCAGCAATTGTAATGAATTTACGCTGCACACGTTCAATCCGTTCCATGTAGCAGTCATAATAAGGAGACCATATTGTAGAGGCATATTCCAAAGTGGATCTAACTAATGTAAAGTATAGAATCTTCAAAGTGTGCAAACTAAACCTGTTACAACTTCGTTTTATAAATCCAAGGTGCTTCAGAGCTTTATTACAAATAAAATGAACATGGTCCGAGAAATTGAGCTTTGAGTCAAACAATACTCCTAAATCTTTAATAACTGAAACCCTAACTAACACCGAGTTATTGAGAGAATAATAATAATAAATTCGTAAATAATGACGAATGATGAATTTTCCTCGAAAAAGTAATAGCATTACATTTTCCAACATTCAAATGAAGATCATTTATATTACACCAACTTTGAAGAGTATCAAGATCCGATTGAAAATTATAACAATCATTAATATTGTCCACTATTCGAAAAACATTATTGTCATCTACAAATAATAAACAATTGGAAGATTTGAAGCAATCAACTACATCATTTAAAAACAATAAAAATAGTATTGGGCCAATATGCGATCCCTGAGGCACACCGGAATAAACAAAAAATTGATTCAGATTTAAAATTTTTAAATTTCACTATTTGCGATCTACCAGATAGTTATGATCTCAACCATTCAATAATTTGGCTTTTAAAACCATATGCATCCAGCTTGGCCAATAAGATACTATGGTTGACGCGATCAAAGGCCTTTGAAAAATCTGTATATATCGTATCAACTTGCTTTTATTTCTCAAAGGCACTTAAAAGGTAACTTTCAAAACATAACAAATTTGTTATAGTTGACCGACCCACTGTAAATCCATGCTGGCTGTCACTCAAAAGATGTCTAGCAGTCCACGATAATTGTTTTGCTACCAATTTATCTAATATCTTACGAATAGAAGACGATACACCTCTATAATCCTCAATATTATTACGTTTGCCCTTTTTAAAAATTGGTGTTATATAGCTAGTTTTCCACGAATTAGGGAAAACATAATGTTTAAACGAGGTTGAAAATAATATATATATAATGGTTTAGTAATTGTAAAAACGTAATTAGATAAAAAGAAACCAGGTACGCCATCACGGCCGCAACTAAAATTATTTGACAGATGCATTATTTCGTTAAAAACTTCCTGTAATGATATTTGAAAATGATTTGACTCAACTGATGTAACAAAATTATATTCACAATTAATACTGGTGACGTTAGGTCTAACATACACTGATGAGAAAAAATCAGCAGATGAATTTACGATGTCCATTCCATTCTCCAGTTGGGCGTCCTTGTAGATCATTGCTGAGGGGATCCCCGACGTCTTTCTAGATTAATTTACAAACTTCCAGAAGGCTTTGGGACTCCGATGGATATTGGCCTCAACTTTTTTAATATATGTTTCATACAATGATCTACTCAATATTGATCAACGGTCGCGTAAAATTCGAAAATAATTATCATCTGCATCATTGTTGCTTGATTTATACTTTGTGTGGGCTGCATGCTCCCGATATTTGAAGATATATACGCGAAATGATTTTGATCAGTTTATTTATTTCCGCGATAATTTATCACATTATAATAGATGCGATAACAGAAAATCGATAATTAATGGGGTAGCTTGACATTACAACAATGTTTTGCATTGTCATAATCGATTACAGAAAAACGGTAATTAGGTGAGTAGCTTTTAAGGTTATAAAAACATGATGTTCATGACGTTACGTCAGTGTCATTAAGTTTTAATTTTTACAATTACTCTTCTAGCGAACCAAACTATTCAGCTTGTAATAAACCATAACTTTTCCTGATTCTTATTATTATTTCATTCGATAAATTATCTACCCAAATATACCGCGAGCTTGGATGAATTATCAAAAACACATTTTTTTCGTACCTTTTACCTTTTAGTAATTCATCTCGACATAACATTTGTTGTCAACTGGTTATTAACCGAGAGCTTCAGCTTCAACAAATGTTATTGTCTCGTTAAATTACTAGGTAACAAGGTACTCAAAAAACGATTTTTTGATAATTAACCTCGATCTAGGTATATTACTACCGATAAGTTCTTTCATAAATAAACAACCAATCAGATTGGTCCATTTCTGTCGAACACCGACTCTTAGAACGTCAATGTCACTGAGAAACGGTAACACCCCGCGCGTCGCACAGTGGGGCCGATTGTATCAAAAGTTGGAAAAAACCCAAAATATTAAAATATACTATTTTACGTTTATAACCTATGTGTCATAAGCTCAGGGTACCTGCCCGCAATAAACCGTAAGTTTTTAGGTAGTGAGATTGCTACCCTTATAACTAGCACAGTGTAAAGTTGAGTAATGTTCGATATTCAGTTCTACGACGCGTCGACGAATTAAAAGTATAATTTGTAAAAGACAAAGTTCGAAGTGGTTTAAAAAATGGATTCGCAACCTGGAGATATGTACGACATAATACTATCCTTTGGCCAGCAGATTTGAAATGTAACAGTATGTTTTATATTTTTATTACATGCGCAAAAACAACATCCAACAAATACTAGTAAATCTGCACTCAACTAGACAATAAGTGACGTTTCCGGAATTGTCGGGCAAAATCCTTTGCAAAACCTTTTAGCCCAATACCTCGGCTATTATAAGCTGTAAAAACATTTACCGCTTTTAACTGCCATCTTAAGATAATAATTTAAATATATTCCAATATCATTCGATGAATACCCGAACATAATTGAATTTATTTTATGCTTTCTGCAACAAGTAAGGTTGTTTCTAATGTATTAATTATCTCCAAATATATATTCTTAACGCTTGCGTTTATTACAAGATCGTTAGATGAGAATATTATTCTTACCAAAAAAACGTTAGTGGATGTACTACTGCAATCGCCTTCGCCAAAAAATGATATTACATGTATTTATACGCATATGTTCAAAAAATGAGAAGATTAAAAAAAAACTCAAAGATTCAAATCAGAACGGGGACTTATAGTAGATAAGCCCAAACCTGAATGTAGTAGAAGTAATGATGGGAATACAGCCAGGCGTTTCTTCCATAATTCGGACAGCGAATATTATCGGAATAGATGTAAATATTATCAAACGCCTTGCCATAATTTTGACTACAATGGCTAGTGGTTATAATATTAATGTAGGTTTTCAAAATATATACATTAGAAACTGCAAAGATTTTTGTAAACAAGTTCCCTTGGTATCCGATGCCTCCTACTGTCTACAAAGTCCTCATTCTCGGACCAATTATAATTGAAAAGGCCTTCCAATAGGACAGCTTAATAAAGAAGCGCTAGAAGCAAGTAACAAAGTCTTTAAAAAATATAGAGAAGACCATTCCCACAAGTGTTCTCGTGAAAAACCAAGGAAGATATAATTCACTCTTTATTAATGTCTTCAGATCCCTTAATTTCAAGGATGCGACAAATAAAAATTAAAGCGAGTCAGTTAGACAAACACGTTCTACAGTTATTACAACCTCCAAATATTGATACTACTAGCTCTGACGTTCAAGACAGTGACAGTGATGATTCCTCATTATAGATATATTTATTAGTATGACGTATCTATTTTTATGATTTTTTGTTTTTGTTTTAAACTAGTTTCACAAATTGTGCTTGTTATTTAATGTATATTGATTTTACATAGGTATGATAAAACTGTCAAAAATATTGCAATTACAAAATTAAAATGCTTAAACTTGGCGTTTTTTAACTCCCAGTATCAATAAATTATTAATTTTTATTAAAATGAATCTCATTTATCATATCCAACAACTAAATCAACGAAAATAATTTTTGCCAGTTTTTGATGTAATCGGCCCCACTGTGCGTCGGAGCGATTTGTTAAACTTAGGCTGATAACACCCTCGCTGTCAGTGTCGATGTTAAGATTTATATTATATTCATAGATACCCTTGAATAAAAAATTACAATCGATCTGTCAACGTATAAACATGCTAAATCACAATTCGGGACAGAATGCGATGAAACAATTAATAATTTCATTACAACACCAAAAAATTCGGCCAAAAGTAAAAAAAAATACGTATGGAAACTGTTCCAGCATTTTTGTGAGGTAAAAGAATACGAATTGAAAATGGTACTTTTAATAAATAACTTTTCAAGTTTTGTACATAATTCAAGAACTTATCTTACCGAATGTACCTCGGGCAATGATAAATTCGCGTTAATTTTCACTTTTACTTTTTCCAAGTAATTGCCCTCCACCTAACGGCATCGGACAACTACTAAGCAACACACTTTCTAGGTTTAATCAAAATGATAGCGAAATTATCATTGCCCTTGGGACATTATAGCTGATAATTCTTTGTTTCTTTGACCTTTCTCATAACATGATTCGGTTTTATTACAACTGGTACCATCTCTACCTATCCCTACCTCATTTGTATACTCCTGGTGCCAACTGAGAGAAGTGCACTTAGGCCCTTTAAAATGTATGAAATCTCGTGCAGCAAAGAGTTAAGATGATATTTTTATTGGTCTTGGTTTTAATTGGTCAATTTTTGATAACACCTTAACATTTCATATTTATCCCTCATGGTAATTATTAAAAAAATAAATATAAATAATATTTTCCTTAAAATTATTTCAATTTGGGTCGAGTAATATTTATTTCTTCCGGTATCAAATATATTATCCGGCTTATTATCAAAGAGGCGCAATACTTCTCATAATGACATGCCTCGATTTCAATGTGATCAGTGCCTCTTAAGAAGCCCCGTCTTTTTAATCATATTATTCTCGACACGGGGACGATCAAAGATAACCCGCAATTTATGCCGTAATTCCCGTTTCCGCAGCGCGCATAAAGAGCCCGGATGAGATTTCACTTCTCCTTTTTTTGGTAACCTTTTTACACGCCACCCCCAGCCAACAGCAGATTTTCGTTCATTGACTCGCTCTCTTGAAATTCAGAAGGCTCAACGGATAGGAGGACCGCGTGTTTTTATCGGTCAAGACGTGGAAATGTGACCGGATTGCTAATCTTGGGGGTCGCAACCGGGACTGTGTTTTTCTTTAAATTTGCGGGGCACGTCCTTTATATTTTAAGCAGCGATGACATTGCGGTTGTTATCCTGTAGACGGGGTTGTTTTATTGAAGAGGTATTATTGAATTCTCCAATTTCCATCACCATTAAACTAAACAAATGAAATGAATTCCATCTGCAATCGGCATTTGAAATGCGAAATAAGATAAATCCCAGGGGAGGCCGCAACGTTATCCTAAGAAATCCGGCCTCGATGTTATACATATTAATGGCCATTGTTTGTGACAGATAGGCGTTTTCACGCAGAGCCAAATATTAATCATCTCATCAATCGTGGATTCCCCCTTCAATCAGCAGGGGATTCCCCGGTGCGCCGAGAAAAATCTCGACTCCCGCTCGGAATACGAATAAACGGGGATATAAATGCGTACCGGCATAAATCATGGCTTGTTCATCTCCATTAAATTCAGCGCATGCATCATCTTAAGGTACTTTTCCCTGTGTTACACTTAGTTAATGGATAATATGATGGGGGCTGATGATCAATTTGGCTGCAGTAGGATGCGACCAACCGGGTGGATAGTTTTAATGGCTTCCATCGTTACCCGACGCAATTTCGCCCTGCCCGGTTATGGGGACGAAACAGCTGTCTGCAAATGACACGACAGAAATTACGTTAATGAGAACGTAGTTTATTCTGTATGAAAAATTGCTATTTCATTAATCAGCTTGTTCTATAATAGAATGCAAAGTGTTTCTGTGATTATTTTTAATTCCGAATGCATTTTGTACTTGAAAGTAGTAATTATACAAATTGCACCGAATAAGGAAATAATATGTAATACATTAAACACACTGTATTTTTAATATTAAAGTAATCGTTAAATAAAAGTTGCATTGTGTCATACTGAAACCCCAACAGTTGATTCATCACAAGTAAATAATTAATTAAATAATGATGTATCTAGGGCGGTTTCATTATCGGTTAATAGATTCTAGAGTTTTTGCGAGAGTTAATTTCTACCTACTACCTGTTTTAAATGACATTTGTTAAACGTGAGAAAACCACACTTGTAGATGAAAGTGAAAAATAGCCGGAATATATTAATAACCTACAAATTGAAGTCTTACTAAAACTCTAAACGAATAACTTATTCTAACAAATACTTTCTTGACTAGTGCCACATTTGTTGATTGATTAATTTAAAGGCAAACACTGCCATTTATGAAGGAATATTACCTCTGGTAAGAACACATGTGCGAATTTATTATGTAATGAAAGATAAGCCCGAGGTGCATTTGATTAGTTAATTTTGTGAATGTGAAAATTATATTTTGTCGTTCGTTTCATTTACATATGTGTTTATATTCGTGGTTATTATGGACGATGGGTGTTTATTGCGATAGTTAATCCCTGAAGATACACTCGCTGTTCTGATTAATCAATGGTTTATGTTGAGCCAGTGGAGATGTACTGTTGTCTCAAACTAATAACAGAAGAAATAATCAGAGGTTATTTGACATTACCTTTCATGATGTAATCTCTTCCGAATTTCAAGTTAAATCTGTATCTAAACTAATATAATAATAGACCGTTAAAAGTAATTTATAATGATGATTACATTCCGAAAACAATTCTCAAACACGCAAGAATTATAACCAATAAATCGAATATCAGAATTCGTGCTGATCTAACTAATACACAAAGAACGCTAATACGAAATCTCAATGAGGAGCTAGTTGCCTGAAAGACTAATGGCGAAACTGATTTAATAATAAAATACATAAATAATCATCTACAAATTATCCGAAACAATTCAAATTTGATTAAAATAAACAGTGCGTCTGCGAGCCATACTCCAAAAAACTAAAGAAATATTTTCATAATGTGGGTGGTATTAAGGGGAAAATCAAAGATTTAATTCATGAAATTAATATTTGTTGTTACGATTTAATTATATTTGTGAAAACTTGGCTAAATGATGACATTTGTAACAGTGAATTTCGTTGTTGTAATCATACAATATATAAAGCTAACCGCACATTCGATAACAGTGATAAATCTAGGGGTGGGGGAATTTTAATAGCAGTTAAAAACTCAATTATATCGCGTGAAATTTGCATTTCGGAAAAAAGTGTACATCGCTCTTAATACATATAAACTCTCAAAAAATGATAATTGAAGGAATATATCTACCGCCTGGGTGCTCTACTGATGAATACTTAAAACATACCTTAACTGTGGAAACACATGAATATGAATATCATCAGTTCATACTGTGTGGAGATTATAATTTGCCTAATACTGGATGGAGTAACGACAGCTTGGGAGTAAAGATAGCTAACACAAATAATGCATCTGCTAATATTATTGCAGACTAACTTAGTTTTTTAAACCTATATCAAATTAATACTTTACCTAATCAAAGAGGTACAATATTGGATCTTGTTTTTTCATCAGTTATGAATTTAAAGGTAGAATTATCAAATAATATTTTAAGCAACAATTCATTGCATCATTATGGGTATGAGCTAGAATTGGTCACCTCTGGAACTGAACAAATATTACATTACCTTGATTATGCATACGACTTTAAAAATGGGAACTATTTGGAAATTAATGATCTTCTTGTAAGCATTCATTGGGATCACTTATTCTTAAATATGAATATTGATCAAATGGTTGATCAGTTTTATGAGATTATAAACTACGCTATTTTAAAATATGTTCCAAAGGTGCAAATCAAATCTACTTCATTCCCTTGTTGGTTCAACAAAACCCTGATTAATTTAACAAAGCAAAAGCACGCAGCCCACACAAAGTATAAATCAAGCACCAATGATGCAGATTATAATTATTTTCGAATTTTACGCGACCGTTGTTCAATATTGAGTAGATCATTGTATGAAACATATATTAATAAAGTTGAGGCTCAAAGCCTTCTGGAAGTTTGTAAATGAATCTAGAAAGACGTCGGGGATCCCCTCAGCAATGATCTACAAGAGAATGGAATGGACATCGTAAATTCATTTGCTGATTTTTTCTCATCAGTGTATGTTAGATCTAACGTCACCAGTATTAATTATGAACATAATTTTGTTACATCAGTTGAGTCAAATCATTTTCAAATATCATTACAGGAAGTTTTTAACGAAATAATGCATCTGTCAAATAATTTTAGTTGTGGCCCTGATGGTATACCTGGTTTCTTTTTATCTAATTGCGTTTTTACAATTACTAAACCATTATATAAATTATTTTCAACCTCGTTTAAACATTCTGTTTTCTCTAATTCGTGGAAAACTAGCTTTATAACACCAATTTTTAAAAAGGGCAAACGTAATAATATTGAGGATTATAGAGGTGTATCGATTCAGTCTTCTATTCCTAAAATATTAGATAAATTGATAGCAAAACAATTATCGTGGACTGCTAGACATCGTTTGAGTGACAGCCAGCATGGATTTACAGTGGGTCGGTCAACTATAACAAATTTGTTATGCTTTGAAAGTTACCTTTTAAGTGCCTTTGAGAAACAAAAGCAAGTTGATACGATATATACAGATTTCTCAAAGGCCTTTGATAGCGTCAACCATAGTATCTTATTGGCCAAGCTGGATTTATATGGTTTTAAGAGCCAAATTATTGAATGGTTGAGATCATACCTATCTAGTAGATCGCAAATAGTGAAATTTAAAAATTTTAAATCTGAACCAATTTTTGTTTATTTCGATGTGCCTCAGGGATCGCATATTGGCCCAATACTATTTTTATTGTTTTTAAGTGATGTAGTTGATTGCTTCAAATCTTCCAATTGTTTATTATTTGCAGATGACATTAAATTTTTTCGTATAGTGGACAATATTAATGATTGTTATAATTTTCAATCGGATCTTGATACTCTTCAAAGTTGGTGTAATATAAATGATCTTCATTTGAATGTTGGAAAATGTAATGCTATTACTTTTTCTAGGAAAATTCAGTCATGTATATTTAATTATTCTCTCATTAACTCGGTGTTAGTTAGGGTTTCAGTTATTAAAGATTTAGGAGTATTGTTTGACTCAAAGCTTAATTTCTCGGACCATGTTCATTTTATTTGTAATAAAGTTCTGAAGCACCTGGGATTTATAAAACGAAGTTGTAACAAGTTTAGTTTGCACATTTTGAAGATTCTATACTTTACATTAGTTAGATCCACTTTGGAATATGCCTCTACAATATGGTCTCCTTATTATGACTGCTACACGAAACGGATTGAACGTGTGCAGCGTAAATTTGTTACAATTGCTGCTTTCAGATCACAAAATTGTAGTAATGTGTCGTACGGTGATATGTGCCAAACGTTATGTATGGGTAATTTAAAAATTTGGAGAGTCAAAAATGAACTCATTTTGTTACACAAAATTATTTCAGGACGTATAAGTGGTAAGGATATTGTTAGTTCTCTATTTTTTTATGTCAATCGTGCTACAGTCACCACTAGAAGTAAATTTTTATTTCGATTACAAATTACAGCGTAAATAGTCCATTATACTGGGTGCTATAAAAATGGCGGATTTACTCAATGGTACGTTGTCGAGGGAAAAAATAATGAAAAAAATCGGTATTGTATTTTTTCGAAGATATGAAGACTTTTGTGTAATTATTTCATTGCTTAAAATATGTATAACATTAAGTATTTACACTCCAGCTCATCAAATACATTTTTCAAGAGATTTTTCAAGACTCAATCTGTATATAATATATTAAGTCCATATTCTGTGGTAAAGTCAAGTATTAACTAACAACATATTAGTATTTATTAAATGTGTATTATTATGCGTGATTCAATCGTCTCCAGAGTAAAATTTTGCGATACTTTTTTTTTCAAGGGGATCGAATACCATTTCAGACTAAAGGGAAAAGTTTTATTGAAAATAAAACTGTTGTTCTCCGAAGGGTTTTTTTTCAGGGAAGGTTTTCGATTTGATTGAACTGTTATTGACATAGAAACTTTTCATAGCATATCTATTAGAGGTTTAAGACCGAGTAATTGTTAGTGCCAGTGTATTATTTAAAATATTTTTTTCGGCAGCCCTCACAAAAGGGCGACATTAACGCATCGCTATCAAAGTGCCATTTTTTTTTAAATATTTTTTTAGTGTTATTCATTGAATATAACGAGTTTTCACATGTAAAAAAATATCTTTACTGAAAATAGCATGTAAAAAATAAATCAATATTTAGGTATATTATTCTTATTTTAACAGCTGCAGCAAAAATACCATGGCAATATGTTAATTTTAAGAATGCAAATTCAATCATAAATAACTATATTTTATTCGGGGGGTAGCATCGCAAGAGGTTAATATTCAGCAGGATCAATTTTATTTTTTGCACGAGTCTTTGAATTGATATAAATTTTGAGAATGAATTGAAATGGAAAAATGGTTATTTTAGCGGTTTAACGAATAAATTCAAAAGTTCTACTTTATGGACACAATAATCCCTCTTAGTATCCATGAAAATCTAGATATCTCCAAATATTTAAAACTGAAATTATTCCTCTAGCGACACGATTACCAGCTTAAAAAGCCGACGATCTTTGTGAATAAATAAAAATTAGCTTCTCATTAACTTTCCTATAAATATTAAAATGTAAGCGACGTGTCCTTTATATTCGAATACCGATGCCGATTATCATAATTTAGACTTTAGAATAATTTGAACTAGGGTAAATTTTCGACTGTTAGAAAATCGCAGGGTCATTAAAATTCGAACGTCGCTCCGATTTTCTAATAGTCGATTATTATCGGAAATGGCGTCGCTAATTGTGCCGGCATTAATCAAACGTACGGCTGAATGTGAATTTATGTCGTTTATGCTCTATGGCGTATTAAAAGCGTGTAAAATTGCTTTTAAACTAATTTAAATTATAGGGCGTTGAAAGTTGGGTGTAGCGGAGGCGGCGGCAGCATGACAAATTTATGGCTTTTAGATTTGCCGTCCGCAAAATTTTAATTATTGCTCCCGAAAAGATACAGCGAACGAACAGTTTAGATCGAGTGGAAAAGGCAGATAAATTTAAATTAAACAAGCCACAGTCGTTACTAACGTAAATAAACCCGCTGTATACAATAATTTTCTGCAAAATAATTATATCAATTAAGAATATTTGGAATTGTGATAAGGTTGAAATTAGAAAAAAATGTTTACTTTGAATTCCCCGTGAAACAACATAAAAATATACAGAGGCTCCAATTAAAAATGAGAAAAATAAAGTGCTTTAAAGTTTGGCACTAAATTCTGGACACCCTGTATAATTCATATCAATCAAACTTGACTACCATAGTATATCTTACTTACCATAATTTTATTACCGAGGCACTATTTTTATTTTTGATTAATTTTTAAAATCAAAAGCGCAAAACTGATTTTTTCTGGTTTTTATTTTTTTATGTTGATATCTCTGAACCGATTTCAATAAAAAAATTTCCTGCGAAAGTACATTTTCTGAAGCGTCTTGAAGCGATCTTTCGAGTGACGTCAAGAAACCCAGGATCCAACCGGTGGTTTCTTCAGGAAATCATTTTTAATGCAATTTTTGTTAAAAAGTAAGAAGGGGGGACCCTTGGATAGAATTTCGGGTTTTTGTCAAAAATTAAAAATCCCCAATTTTAATCAAATCCGACTAATTGACACACGAGGAACACAGATTTGCAATCCGCGTTCAAATTGGATTCTTCGTTCGGCCGCTACAGCTGTTCAAAGTGTGAAAAAATCGACCTTTTTCAAAAAATTTCATGGTGACTGGCTAACTTTTTTGCTATTTTCTCTGGATAAAATTTTTTAACGGCAATCGTTTTATCTCGTTCTTCTGATGAATAAAAATGTAAAACACAAGCGTCTACGATGATTATTAAGAAAGTTGATTTTTTCGATTTTTTCCATTTTCTAGTTTTTTTGCCGACGCGTCACGGCCTTAAAATTGACATTTGTTCCTGCGAAAGTACATTTTCTGAAGCGTCTTGAAGCGATCTTTCGAGTGACGTCAAGAAACCCAGGATCCAATCGGTGGTTTCTTCAGGAAATCATTTTTAATGCAATTTTTGTTAAAAAGTAAGAAGGGGGGACCTTTGGATAGAATTTCGGGTTTTTATCAAAAATTAAAAATCCCCAATTTTAACCAAATCTGACTAATTGACACACGAGGAACACAGATTTGCAATCCGCGTTCAAATTGGATTCTTCGTTCGGCCGCTACAGCTGTTCAAAGTGTGAAAAAATCGACTTTTTTCAAAAAAATTCATGGTGACTGGCTAACTTTTTTGCAATTTTTTCTAGATGAAATTTTTTAACGGCAATCGTTTTATCTCGTTCTTCTGATGAAAAAAAAGGTAAAACACAAGCGTCTACGATAATTATTAAGAAGGTTGATTTTTTCGATTTTTTCCATTTTCGAGTTTTTTTGCCGACGCGTCACGGCCTTAAAATTGACATTTGTTCCTACGAAAGTACATTTTCTGAAGCGTCTTGAAGCGATCTTTCGAGTGACGTCAAGAGACCCAGGATCCAACCGGTGGTTTATTCAGGAAATCATTTTTAATGCAATTTTTGTTAAAAAGTAAGAAGGGGGGACCCTTGGATAGAATTTCGGGTTTTTGTCAAAAATTAAAAATCCCCAATTTTAATCAAATCTGACTAATTGACACACGAGGAACACAGATTTGCAACACGCGTTCAAATTGGATTCTTCGTTCGGCCGCTACAGCTGTTCAAAGTGTGAAATAATCGACTTTTTTCAAAAAATTTCATGGTGACTGGCTAACTTTCTTGCAATTTTCTCTGGATGAAATTTTTTAACGGCAATCGTTTTATCTCGTTCTTCTGATGAAAAAACATGTAAAACACAAGCGTCTACGATGCTTATTAAGAAAGTTGATTTTTTCGATTTTTTCCATTTTCGAGTTTTTTTGCCGACGCGTCACGGCCTTAAAATTGACATTTGTTCCTGCGAAAGTACATTTTCTGAAGCGTCTTGAAGCGATCTTTCGAGTGACGTCAAGAAACCCAGGATCCAACCGGTGGTTTATTCAGGAAATCATTTTTAATGCAATTTTTGTTAAAAAGTAAGAAGGGGGGACCCTTGGATAGAATTTCGGGTTTTTGTCAAAAATTAAAAATCCCCAATTTTAATCAAATCTGACTAATTGACACACGAGGAACACAGATTTGCAATCCGCGTTCAAATTGGATTCTTCGGTCGGCCGCTACAGCTGTTCAAAGTGTGAAAAAATCGACTTTTTTCAAAAAATTTCATGGTGACTGGCTAACTTTCTTGCAATTTTCTCTGGATGAAATTTTTTAACGGCAATCGTTTTATCTCGTTCTTCTGATGAAAAAACATGTAAAACACAAGCGTCTACGATAATTATTAAGAAAGTTGATTTTTTCGATTTTTTCCATTTTCTAGTTTTTTTACCGACGCGTCACGGCCTTAAAATTGACATTTGTTCCTGCGAAAGTACATTTTCTGAAGCGTCTTGAAGCGATCTTTCGAGTGACGTCAAGAAACCCAGGATCCAACCGGTGGTTTATTCAGGAAATCATTTTTAATGCAATTTTTGTTAAAAAGTAAGAAGGGGGGACCCTTGGATAGAATTTCGGGTTTTTGTCAAAAATTAAAAATCCCCAATTTTAATCAAATCTGACCAATTGACACACGAGGAACACAGATTTGCAATCCGCGTTCAAATTGGATTCTTCGGTCGGCCGCTACAGCTGTTCAAAGTGTGAAAAAATCGACTTTTTTCAAAAAATTTCATGGTGACTGGCTAACTTTCTTGCAATTTTCTCTGGATGAAATTTTTTTAACGGCAATCGTTTTATCTCGTTCTTCTGATGAAAAAACATGTAAAACACAAGCGTCTACGATGCTTATTAAGAAAGTTGATTTTTTCGATTTTTTCCATTTTCGAGTTTTTTTGCCGACGCGTCACGGCCTTAAAATTGACATTTGTTCCTGCGAAAGTACATTTTCTGAAGCGTCTTGAAGCGATCTTTCGAGTGACGTCAAGAAACCCAGGATCCAACCGGTGGTTTATTCAGGAAATCATTTTTAATGCAATTTTTGTTAAAAAGTAAGAAGGGGGGACCCTTGGATAGAATTTCGGGTTTTTGTCAAAAATTAAAAATCCCCAATTTTAATCAAATCTGACTAATTGACACACGAGGAACACAGATTTGCAATCCGCGTTCAAATTGGATTCTTCGTTCGGCCGCTACAGCTGTTCAAAGTGTGAAAAAATCGACTTTTTTCAAAAAAATTCATGGTGACTGGCTAACTTTTTTGCAATTTTTTCTAGATGAAATTTTTTAACGGCAATCGTTTTATCTCGTTCTTCTGATGAAAAAACATGTAAAACACAAGCGTCTACGATGGTTATTAAGAAAGTTGATTTTTTCGATTTTTTCCATTTTCGAGTTTTTTTGCCGACGCGTCACGGCCTTAAAATTGACATTTGTTCCTGCGAAAGTACATTTTCTGAAGCGTCTTGAAGCGATCTTTCGAGTGACGTCTAGAAACCCAGGATCCAACCGGTGGTTTCTTCAGGAAAACATTTTTAATGCAATTTTTGTTAAAAAGTAAGAAGGGGGGACCCTTGGATAGAATTTCGGGTTTTTGTCAAAAATTTAAAATCCCCAATTTTAATCAAATCCGACTAACTGACACACGAGGAACACAGATTTGCAATCCGCGTTCAAATTGGATTCTTCGTTCGGCCGCTACAGCTGTTCAAAGTGTGAAAAAATCGACTTTTTTCAAAAAATTTCATGGTGACTGGCTAACTTTTTTGCAATTTTCTCTAGATGAAATTTTTTAACGGAAATCGTTTTATCTCGTTCTTTTGATGAAAAAACATGTAAAACACAAGCGTCTACGGTGGTTATTAAGAAAGTTGATTTTTTCGATTTTTTCCATTTTCGAGTTTTTTTGCCGACGCGTCACGGCCTTAAAATTGACATTTGTTCCTGCGAAAGTACATTTTCTGAAGCGTCTTGAAGCGATCTTTCGAGTGACGTCTAGAAACCCAGGATCCAACCGGTGGTTTCTTCAGGAAAACATTTTTAATGCAATTTTTGTTAAAAAGTAAGAAGGGGGGACCCTTGGATAGAATTTCGGGTTTTTGTCAAAAATTAAAAATCCCCAATTTTAATCAAATCTGACTAATTGACACACGAGGAACACAGATTTGCAATCCGCGTTCAAATTGGATTCTTCGGTCGGCCGCTACAGCTGTTCAAAGTGTGAAAAAATCGACTTTTTTCAAAAAATTTCATGGTGACTGGCTAACTTTCTTGCAATTTTCTCTGGATGAAATTTTTTAACGGCAATCGTTTTATCTCGTTCTTCTGATGAAAAAACATGTAAAACACAAGCGTCTACGATGCTTATTAAGAAAGTTGATTTTTTCGATTTTTTTCATTTTCGAGTTTTTTTGCCGACGCGTCACGGCCTTAAAATTGACATTTGTTCCTGCGAAACTACATTTTCTGAAGCGTCTTGAAGCGATCTTTCGAGTGACGTCTAGAAACCCAGGATCCAACCGGTGGTTTCTTCAGGAAAACATTTTTAATGCAATTTTTGTTAAAAAGTAAGAAGGGGGGACCCTTGGATAGAATTTCGGGTTTTTGTCAAAAATTTAAAATCCCCAATTTTAATCAGATCCGACTAACTGACACACGAGGAACACAGATTTGCAATCCGCGTTCAAATTGGATTCTTCGTTCGGCCGCTACAGCTGTTCAAAGTGTGAAAAAATCGACTTTTTTCAAAAAATTTCATGGTGACTGGCTAACTTTTTTGCAATTTTCTCTAGATGAAATTTTTTAACGGAAATCGTTTTATCTCGTTCTTTTGATGAAAAAACATGTAAAACACAAGCGTCTACGGTGGTTATTAAGAAAGTTGATTTTTTCGATTTATTCCATTTTCGAGTTTTTTTGCCGACGCGTCACGGCCTTAAAATAGACATTTGTTCCTGCGAAAGTACATTTTCTGAAGCGTCTTGAAGCGATCTTTCGAGTGACGTCAAGAAACCCAGGATCCAACCGGTGGTTTCTTCAGGAAATCATTTTTAATGCAATTTTTGTTAAAAAGTAAGAAGGGGGGACCCTTGGATAGAATTTCGGGTTTTTGTCTAAAACTAAAAATCCCCAATTTTAATCAAATCCGACTAATTGACACACGAGGAACACAGATTTGCAATCCGCGTTCAAATTGGATTCTTCGTTCGGCCGCTACAGCTGTTCAAAGAGTAAAAAAATCGACTTTTTTCAAAAAATTTCATGGTGACTGGCTAACTTTTTTGCAATTTTCTCTAGATGAAATTTTTTAACGGAAATCGTTTTATCTCGTTCTTTTGATGAAAAAACATGTAAAACACAAGCGTCTACGATGGTTATTAAGAAAGTTGATTTTTTCGATTTTTTCCATTTTCGAGTTTTTTTGCCGACGCGTCACGGCCTTAAAATTGACATTTGTTCCTGCGAAAGTACATTTTCTGAAGCGTCTTGAAGCGATCTTTCGAGTGACGTCAAGAAACCCAGGATCCAACCAATGGTTTCTTCAGGAAAACATTTTTAATGCAATTTTTGTTAAAAAGTAAGAAGGGGGGACCCTTGGATAGAATTTCGGGTTTTTGTCAAAAATTTAAAATCCCCAATTTTAATCAAATCCGACTAACTGACACACGAGGAACACAGATTTGCAATCCGCGTTCAAATTGGATTCTTCGTTCGGCCGCTACAGCTGTTCAAAGTGTGAAAAAATCGACTTTTTTCAAAAAAATTCATGGTGACTGGCTAACTTTTAAGCAATTTTCTCCAGATAAAATTTTTTAACGGCAATCGTTTTAGCTCGTTCTTCTGTGAAAAAAAAGGTAAAACACATGCGTCTACGATGGTTATTAAGAAAGTTGATTTTTTCGATTTTTTCCATTTTCGAGTTTTTTTGCCGACGCGTCACGGCCTTAAAATTGACATTTGTTCCTGCGAAAGTACATTTTCTGAAGCGTCTTGAAGCGATCTTTCGAGTGACGTCAAGAAACCCAGGATCCAACCGGTGGTTTCTTCAGGAAATAGTTTTTAATGCAATTTTTGTTAAAAAGTAAGAAGGGGGGACCCTTGGATTGAATTTCGGGTTTTTGTCAAAAATTAAAAATCCCCAATTTTAATTAAATCCGACTAATTGACACACGAGGAACACAGATTTGCAATCCGCGTTCAAATTGGATTCTTCGTTCGGCCGCTACAGCTGTTCAAAGTGTGAAAAAATCGACTTTTTTCAAAAAAATTCATGGTGACTGGCTAACTTTTAAGCAATTTTCTCCAGATAAAATTTTTTAACGGAAATCGTTTTATCTCGTTCTTTTGATGAAAAAACATGTAAAACACAAGCGTCTACGATGGTTATTAAGAAAGTTGATTTTTTCGATTTTTTCCATTTTCGAGTTTTTTTGCCGACGCGTCACGGCCTTAAAATTGACATTTGTTCCTGCGAAAGTACATTTTCTGAAGCGTCTTGAAGCGATCTTTCGAGTGACGTCAAGAAACCCAGGATCCAACCGGTGGTTTCTTCAGGAAATAGTTTTTAATGCAATTTTTGTTAAAAAGTAAGAAGGGGGGACCCTTGGATTGAATTTCGGGTTTTTGTCAAAAATTAAAAATCCCCAATTTTAATTAAATCCGACTAATTGACACACGAGGAACACAGATTTGCAATCCGCGTTCAAATTGGATTCTTCGTTCGGCCGCTACAGCTGTTCAAAGTGTGAAAAAATCGACTTTTTTCAAAAAAATTCATGGTGACTGGCTAACTTTTAAGCAATTTTCTCCAGATAAATTTTTTTAACGGAAATCGTTTTATCTCGTTCTTTTGATGAAAAAACATGTAAAACACAAGCGTCTACGATGGTTATTAAGAAAGTTGATTTTTTCGATTTTTTCCATTTTCGAGTTTTTTTGCCGACGCGTCACGGCCTTAAAATTGACATTTGTTCCTGCGAAAGTACATTTTCTGAAGCGTCTTGAAGCGATCTTTCGAGTGACGTCAAGAAACCCAGGATCCAACCAATGGTTTCTTCAGGAAAACATTTTTAATGCAATTTTTGTTAAAAAGTAAGAAGGGGGGACCCTTGGATAGAATTTCGGGTTTTTGTCAAAAATTAAAAATCCCCAATTTTAATCAAATCCGACTAATTGACACACGAGGAACACAGATTTGCAATCCGCGTTTAAATTGGATTCTTCGTTCGGCCGCTACAGCTGTTCAAAGTGTGAAAAAATCGACTTTTTTCAAAAAATTTCATGGTGACTGGCTAACTTTTTTGCAATTTTTTCTAGATGAAATTTTTTAACGGCAATCGTTTTATCTCGTTCTTCTGATGAAAAAACATGTAAAACACAAGCGTCTACGATGGTTATTAAGAAAGTTGATTTTTTCGATTTTTTCCATTTTCGAGTTTTTTTGCCGACGCGTAACGGCCTTAAAATTGACATTTGTTCCTGCGAAAGTACATTTTCTGAAGCGTCTTGAAGCGATCTTTCGAGTGACGTCAAGAAACCCTGGATCCAACCGGTGGTTTCTTCAGGAAATCATTTTTAATGCAATTTTTGTTAAAAAGTAAGAAGGGGGGACCCTTGGATAGAATTTCGGGTTTTTGTCAAAAATTAAAAATCCCCAATTTTAATCAAATCCGACTAATTGACACACGAGGAACACAGATTTGCAATCCGCGTTCAAATTGGATTCTTCGTTCGGCCGCTACAGCTGTTCAAAGTGTGAAAAAATCGACTTTTTTCAAAAAATTTAATGGTGACTGGCTAACTTTTTTGCAATTTTCTCCAGATGAAATTTTTTAACGGAAATTGTTTTATCTCGTTCTTCTGATGAAAAAACATGTAAAACACAAGCGTCTACGATGGTTATTAAGAAAGTTGATTTTTTCGATTTTTTCCATTTTCGAGTTTTTTTGCCGACGCGTCACGGCCTTAAAATTGACATTAGTTCCTGCGAAAGTACATTTTCTGAAGCGTCTTGAAGCGATCTTTCGAGTGACGTCAAGAAACCCAGGATCCAACCGGTGGTTTCTTCAGGAAATCATTTTTAATGCAATTTTTGTTAAAAAGTAAGAAGGGGGGACCCTTGGATAGAATTTCGGGTTTTTGTCAAAAATTAAAAATCCCCAATTTTAATCAAATCCGATTAATTGACACACGAGGAACACAGATTTGCAATCCGCGTTCAAATTGGATTCTTCGTTCGGCCGCTACAGCTGTTAAAAGTGTGAAAAAATCGACTTTTTTCAAAAAATTTCATGGTGACTGGCTAACTTTTAAGCAATTTTCTCCGGATGAAATTTTTTAACGGCAATCGTTTTAGCTCGTTCTTCTGATGAAAAAACATGTAAAACACAAGCGTCTACGATGGTTATTAAGAAAGTTGATTTTTTCGATTTTTTCCATTTTCGAGTTTTTTTGCCGACGCGTCACGGCCTTAAAATTGACATTTGTTTCTGCGAAAGCAGATTTTCTGAAGCGTCTTAAAGCGATATTTTAATGCAATTTTTGTTAAAAAGTAAGAAGGGGGGACCCTTGGATAGAATTTCGGGTTTTTGTCAAAAATTTAAAATCCCCAATTTTAATCAAATCCGACTAATTGACACACGAGGAACACAGATTTGCAATCCGCGTTCAAATTGGATTCTTCGTTCGGCCGCTACAGCTGTTCAAAGTGTGAAAAAATCGACTTTTTTCAAAAAATTTCATGGTGACTGGCTAACTTTTTTGCAATTTTCTCTAGATGAAATTTTTTAACGGAAATCGTTTTATCTCGTTCTTTTGATGAAAAAACATGTAAAACACAAGCGTCTACGATGGTTATTAAGAAAGTTAATTTTTTCGATTTTTTCCATTTTCGAGTTTTTTTGCCGACGCGTCACGGCCTTAAAATTGACATTTGTTCCTGCGAGAGTATATTTTCTGAAGCGTCTTGAAGCGATCTTTCGAGTGACGTCAAGAAACCCAGGATCCAACCGGTGGTTTCTTCAGGAAATCATTTTTAATGCAATTTTTGTTAAAAAGTAAGAAGGACCCTTGGATAGAATTTGGGGTTTTTTTCAAAAATTAAAAATCGCCAATTTTAATCAAATCCGACTAATTGAAACACGAGGAACACAGATTTGCAATCCGCGTTGAAATTGGATTCTTCGTTCGACCGCTACAGCTGTTCAAAGTGTGAAAAAATCGACTTTTTTCAAAAAATTTCATGGTGACTGGCTAACTTTTTTGCAATTTTTTCTAGATGAAATTTTTTAACGGCAATCGTTTTATTTCGTTCTTCTGATGAAAAAACATGTAAAACACAAGCGTCTACGATGGTTATTAAGAAAGTTGATTTTTTCGATTTTTTCCATTTTCGAGTTTTTTTGCCGACGCGTCACGGCCTTAAAATGGACATTTGTTCCTGCGAAAGTACATTTTCTGAAGCGTCTTGAAGCGATCTTTCGAGTGACGTCAAGAAACCCAGGATCCAACCGGTGGTTTCTTCAGGAAATAGTTTTTAATGCAATTTTTGTTAAAAAGTAAGAAGGGGGGACCCTTGGATAGAATTTCGGGTTTTTGTCAAAAATTAAAAATCCCCAATTTTAATCAAATCCGACTAATTGACACACGAGGAACACAGATTTGCAATCCGCGTTCAAATTGGATTCTTCGTTCGGCCGCTACAGCTGTTCAAAGTGTGAAAAAATCGACTTTTTTCAAAAAATTTAATGGTGACTGGCTAACTTTTTTGCAATTTTCTCCAGATGAAATTTTTTAACGGAAATCGTTTTATCTCGTTCTTCTGATGAAAAAACATGTAAAACACAAGCGTCTACGATGGTTATTAAGAAAGTTGATTTTTTCGATTTTTTCCATTTTCGAGTTTTTTTGCCGACGCGTCACGGCCTTAAAATGGACATTTGTTCCTGCGAAAGTACATTTTCTGAAGCGTCTTGAAGCGATCTTTCGAGTGACGTCAAGAAACCCAGGATCCAACCGGTGGTTTCTTCAGGAAATCATTTTTAATGCAATTTTTGTTAAAAAGTAAGAAGGGGGGACCCTTGGATAGAATTTCGGGTTTTTGTCAAAAATTAAAAATCCCCAATTTTAATGAAATCCGATTAATTGACACACGAGGAACACAGATTTGCAATCCGCGTTCAAATTGGATTCTTCGTTCGGCCGCTACAGCTGTTCAAAGAGTAAAAAAATCGACTTTTTTCAAAAAATTTCATGGTGACTGGCTAACTTTTATGCAATTTTCTCCAGATGAAATTTTTTAACGGCAATCGTTTTAGCTCGTTCTTCTGATGAAAAAACATGTAAAACACAAGCGTCTACGATGGTTATTAAGAAAATTGATTTTTTCGATTTTTTCCATTTTCGAGTTTTTTTGCCGACGCGTCACGGCCTTAAAATTGACATTTGTTCCTGCGAAATACATTTTCTGAAGCGTCTTGAAGCGATCTTTCGAGTGACGTCTAGAAACCCAGGATCCAACCGGTGGTTTCTTCAGGAAATCATTTTTAATGCAATTTTTGTTAAATAGTAAGAAGGGGGGACCCTTGGATAGAATTTCGGGTTTTTGTCAAAAATTAAAAATCCCCAATTTTAATCAAATCCGACTAATTGACACACGAGGAACACAGATTTGCAATCCGCGTTTAAATTGGATTCTTCGTTCGGCCGCTACAGCTGTTCGAAGCGTGAAAAAATCGACTTTTTTCAAAAAAATTCATGGTGACTGGCTAACTTTTTTGCAATTTTTTCTAGATGAAATTTTTTAACGGAAATCGTTTTATCTCGTTCTTCTGATGAAAAAACATGTAAAACACAAGCGTCTACGATGGTTATTAAGAAAGTTGATTTTTTCGATTTTTTCCATTTTCGAGTTTTTTTGCCGACGCGTCACGGCCTTAAAATGGACATTTGTTCCTGCAAAAGTACATTTTCTGAAGCGTCTTGAAGCGATCTTTCGAGTGACGTCAAGAAACCCAGGATCCAACCGGTGGTTTCTTCAGGAAATCATTTTTAATGCAATTTTTGTTAAAAAGTAAGAAGGGGGGACCCTTGGATAGAATTTCGGGTTTTTGTCAAAAATTAAAAATCCCCAATTTTAATGAAATCCGATTAATTGACACACGAGGAACACAGATTTGCAATCCGCGTTTAAATTGGATTCTTCGTTCGGCCGCTACAGCTGTTCAAAGTGTGAAAAAATCGACTTTTTTCAAAAAATTTCATGGTGACTGGCTAACTTTTTTGCAATTTTTTCTAGATGAAATTTTTTAACGGCAATCGTTTTATCTCGTTCTTCTGATGAAAAAACATGTAAAACACAAGCGTCTACGATGGTTATTAAGAAAGTTGATTTTTTCGATTTTTTCCATTTTCGAGTTTTTTTGCCGACGCGTAACGGCCTTAAAATTGACATTTGTTCCTGCGAAAGTACATTTTCTGAAGTGTCTTGAAGCGATCTTTCGAGTGACGTCAAGAAACCCAGGATCCAACCGGTGGTTTCTTCAGGAAATCTTTTTAATGCAATTTTTGTTAAAAAGTAAGAAGGGGGGCCCTTGGATAGAATTTCGGGTTTTTGTCAAAAATTAAAAATCCCCAATTTTAATCAAATCCGACTAATTGACACACGAGGAACACAGATTTGCAATCCGCGTTTAAATTGGATTCTTCGTTCGGCCGCTACAGCTGTTCAAAGTGTGAAAAAATCGACTTTTTTCAAAAAATTTAATGGTGACTGGCTAACTTTTTTGCAATTTTCTCCACATGAAATTTTTTAACGGAAATCGCTTTATCTCGTTCTTCTGATGAAAAAACATGTAAAACACAAGCGTCTACGATGGTTATTAAGAAAGTTGATTTTTTCGATTTTTTCCATTTTCGAGTTTTTTTGCCGACGCGTCACGGCCTTAAAATTGACATTTGTTTCTGCGAAAGCAGATTTTCTGAAGCGTCTTAAAGCGATCTTTCGAGTGACGTCAAGAAACCCAGGATCCAACCGGTGGTTTCTTCAGGAAATCATTTTTAATGCAATTTTTGTTAAAAAGTAAGAAGGGGGGACCCTTGGATAGAATTTCGGGTTTTTGTCAAAAATTAAAAATCCCCAATTTTAATCAAATCCGATTAATTGACACACGAGGAACACAGATTTGCAATCCGCGTTCAAATTGGATTCTTCGTTCGGCCGCTACAGCTGTTAAAAGTGTGAAAAAATCGACTTTTTTCAAAAAATTTCATGGTGACTGGCTAACTTTTAAGCAATTTTCTCCGGATGAAATTTTTTAACGGCAATCGTTTTAGCTCGTTCTTCTGATGAAAAAACATGTAAAACACAAGCGTCTACGATGGTTATTAAGAAAGTTGATTTTTTCGATTTTTTCCATTTTCGAGTTTTTTTGCCGACGCGTCACGGCCTTAAAATTGACATTTGTTTCTGCGAAAGCAGATTTTCTGAAGCGTCTTAAAGCGATATTTTAATGCAATTTTTGTTAAAAAGTAAGAAGGGGGGACCCTTGGATAGAATTTCGGGTTTTTGTCAAAAATTTAAAATCCCCAATTTTAATCAAATCCGACTAATTGACACACGAGGAACACAGATTTGCAATCCGCGTTCAAATTGGATTCTTCGTTCGGCCGCTACAGCTGTTCAAAGTGTGAAAAAATCGACTTTTTTCAAAAAATTTCATGGTGACTGGCTAACTTTTTTGCAATTTTCTCTAGATGAAATTTTTTAACGGAAATCGTTTTATCTCGTTCTTTTGATGAAAAAACATGTAAAACACAAGCGTCTACGATGGTTATTAAGAAAGTTAATTTTTTCGATTTTTTCCATTTTCGAGTTTTTTTGCCGACGCGTCACGGCCTTAAAATTGACATTTGTTCCTGCGAGAGTATATTTTCTGAAGCGTCTTGAAGCGATCTTTCGAGTGACGTCAAGAAACCCAGGATCCAACCGGTGGTTTCTTCAGGAAATCATTTTTAATGCAATTTTTGTTAAAAAGTAAGAAGGACCCTTGGATAGAATTTGGGGTTTTTTTCAAAAATTAAAAATCGCCAATTTTAATCAAATCCGACTAATTGAAACACGAGGAACACAGATTTGCAATCCGCGTTGAAATTGGATTCTTCGTTCGACCGCTACAGCTGTTCAAAGTGTGAAAAAATCGACTTTTTTCAAAAAATTTCATGGTGACTGGCTAACTTTTTTGCAATTTTTTCTAGATGAAATTTTTTAACGGCAATCGTTTTATTTCGTTCTTCTGATGAAAAAACATGTAAAACACAAGCGTCTACGATGGTTATTAAGAAAGTTGATTTTTTCGATTTTTTCCATTTTCGAGTTTTTTTGCCGACGCGTCACGGCCTTAAAATGGACATTTGTTCCTGCGAAAGTACATTTTCTGAAGCGTCTTGAAGCGATCTTTCGAGTGACGTCAAGAAACCCAGGATCCAACCGGTGGTTTCTTCAGGAAATAGTTTTTAATGCAATTTTTGTTAAAAAGTAAGAAGGGGGGACCCTTGGATAGAATTTCGGGTTTTTGTCAAAAATTAAAAATCCCCAATTTTAATCAAATCCGACTAATTGACACACGAGGAACACAGATTTGCAATCCGCGTTCAAATTGGATTCTTCGTTCGGCCGCTACAGCTGTTCAAAGTGTGAAAAAATCGACTTTTTTCAAAAAATTTAATGGTGACTGGCTAACTTTTTTGCAATTTTCTCCAGATGAAATTTTTTAACGGAAATCGTTTTATCTCGTTCTTCTGATGAAAAAACATGTAAAACACAAGCGTCTACGATGGTTATTAAGAAAGTTGATTTTTTCGATTTTTTCCATTTTCGAGTTTTTTTGCCGACGCGTCACGGCCTTAAAATGGACATTTGTTCCTGCGAAAGTACATTTTCTGAAGCGTCTTGAAGCGATCTTTCGAGTGACGTCAAGAAACCCAGGATCCAACCGGTGGTTTCTTCAGGAAATCATTTTTAATGCAATTTTTGTTAAAAAGTAAGAAGGGGGGACCCTTGGATAGAATTTCGGGTTTTTGTCAAAAATTAAAAATCCCCAATTTTAATGAAATCCGATTAATTGACACACGAGGAACACAGATTTGCAATCCGCGTTCAAATTGGATTCTTCGTTCGGCCGCTACAGCTGTTCAAAGAGTAAAAAAATCGACTTTTTTCAAAAAATTTCATGGTGACTGGCTAACTTTTATGCAATTTTCTCCAGATGAAATTTTTTAACGGCAATCGTTTTAGCTCGTTCTTCTGATGAAAAAACATGTAAAACACAAGCGTCTACGATGGTTATTAAGAAAATTGATTTTTTCGATTTTTTCCATTTTCGAGTTTTTTTGCCGACGCGTCACGGCCTTAAAATTGACATTTGTTCCTGCGAAATACATTTTCTGAAGCGTCTTGAAGCGATCTTTCGAGTGACGTCTAGAAACCCAGGATCCAACCGGTGGTTTCTTCAGGAAATCATTTTTAATGCAATTTTTGTTAAATAGTAAGAAGGGGGGACCCTTGGATAGAATTTCGGGTTTTTGTCAAAAATTAAAAATCCCCAATTTTAATCAAATCCGACTAATTGACACACGAGGAACACAGATTTGCAATCCGCGTTTAAATTGGATTCTTCGTTCGGCCGCTACAGCTGTTCAAAGCGTGAAAAAATCGACTTTTTTCAAAAAAATTCATGGTGACTGGCTAACTTTTTTGCAATTTTTTCTAGATGAAATTTTTTAACGGAAATCGTTTTATCTCGTTCTTCTGATGAAAAAACATGTAAAACACAAGCGTCTACGATGGTTATTAAGAAAGTTGATTTTTTCGATTTTTTCCATTTTCGAGTTTTTTTGCCGACGCGTCACGGCCTTAAAATGGACATTTGTTCCTGCAAAAGTACATTTTCTGAAGCGTCTTGAAGCGATCTTTCGAGTGACGTCAAGAGACCCAGGATCCAACCGGTGGTTTCTTCAGGAAATCATTTTTAATGCAATTTTTGTTAAAAAGTAAGAAGGGGGGACCCTTGGATAGAATTTCGGGTTTTTGTCAAAAATTAAAAATCCCCAATTTTAATGAAATCCGATTAATTGACACACGAGGAACACAGATTTGCAATCCGCGTTTAAATTGGATTCTTCGTTCGGCCGCTACAGCTGTTCAAAGTGTGAAAAAATCGACTTTTTTCAAAAAATTTCATGGTGACTGGCTAACTTTTTTGCAATTTTTTCTAGATGAAATTTTTTAACGGCAATCGTTTTATCTCGTTCTTCTGATGAAAAAACATGTAAAACACAAGCGTCTACGATGGTTATTAAGAAAGTTGATTTTTTCGATTTTTTCCATTTTCGAGTTTTTTTGCCGACGCGTAACGGCCTTAAAATTGACATTTGTTCCTGCGAAAGTACATTTTCTGAAGTGTCTTGAAGCGATCTTTCGAGTGACGTCAAGAAACCCAGGATCCAACCGGTGGTTTCTTCAGGAAATCTTTTTAATGCAATTTTTGTTAAAAAGTAAGAAGGGGGGCCCTTGGATAGAATTTCGGGTTTTTGTCAAAAATTAAAAATCCCCAATTTTAATCAAATCCGACTAATTGACACACGAGGAACACAGATTTGCAATCCGCGTTTAAATTGGATTCTTCGTTCGGCCGCTACAGCTGTTCAAAGTGTGAAAAAATCGACTTTTTTCAAAAAATTTAATGGTGACTGGCTAACTTTTTTGCAATTTTCTCCACATGAAATTTTTTAACGGAAATCGCTTTATCTCGTTCTTCTGATGAAAAAACATGTAAAACACAAGCGTCTACGATGGTTATTAAGAAAGTTGATTTTTTCGATTTTTTCCATTTTCGAGTTTTTTTGCCGACGCGTCACGGCCTTAAAATTGACATTTGTTTCTGCGAAAGCAGATTTTCTGAAGCGTCTTAAAGCGATCTTTCGAGTGACGTCAAGAAACCCAGGATCCAACCGGTGGTTTCTTCAGGAAATCATTTTTAATGCAATTTTTGTTAAAAAGTAAGAAGGGGGGACCCTTGGATAGAATTTCGGGTTTTTATCAAAAATTAAAAATCCCCAATTTTAATCAAATCCGACTAATTGACACACGAGGAACACAGATTTGCAATCCGCGTTCAAATTGGATTCTTCGTTCGGCCGCTACAGCTGTTCAAAGTGTGAAAAAATCGACTTTTTTCAAAAAATTTAATGGTGACTGGCTAATTTTTTTGCAATTTTCTCCAGATGAAATTTTTTAACGGAAATCGTTTTATCTCGTTCTTCTGATGAAAAAACATGTAAAACACAAGCGTCTACGATGGTTATTAAGAAAGTTGATTTTTTCGATTTTTTCCATTTTCGAGTTTTTTTGCCGACGCGTCACGGCCTTAAAATTGACATTTGTTCCTGCGAAAGTACATTTTCTGAAGCGTCTTGAAGCGATCTTTCGAGTGACGTCAAGAAACCCAGGATCCAACCGGTGGTTTCTTCAGGAAAACATTTTTAATGCAATTTTTGTTAAAAAGTAAGAAGGGGGGACCCTTGGATGGAATTTCGGGTTTTTATCAAAAATTTAAAATCCCCAATTTTAATCAAATCCGACTAATTGACACACGAGGAACACAGACTTGCAATCCGCGTTCAAATTGGATTCTTCGTTCGGCCGCTACAGCTGTTCAAAGTGTGAAAAAATCGACTTTTTTCAAAAAAATTCATGGTGACTGGCTAACTTTTATGCAATTTTCTCCAGATGAAATTTTTTAACGGCAATCGTTTTAGCTCGTTCTTCTGATGAAAAAACATGTAAAACACAAGCGTCTACGATGGTTATTAAGAAAGTTGATTTTTTCGATTTTTTCCATTTTCGAGTTTTTTTGCCGACGCATCACGGCCTTAAAATTGACATTTGTTCCTGCGAAAGTACATTTTCTGAAGCGTCTTGAAGCGATCTTTCGAGTGACGTCAAGAAACCCAGGATCCAACCGGTGGTTTCTTCAGGAAATAGTTTTTAATGCAATTTTTGTTAAAAAGTAAGAAGGGGGGACCCTTGGATAGAATTTCGGGTTTTTGTCAAAAATTAAAAATCCCCAATTTTAATTAAATCCGACTAATTGACACACGAGGAACACAGATTTGCAATCCGCGTTCAAATTGGATTCTTCGTTCGGCCGCTACAGCTGTTCAAAGTGTGAAAAAATCGACTTTTTTCAAAAAATTTCATGGTGACTGGCTAACTTTTTTGCAATTTTCTCTAGATGAAATTTTTTAACGGAAATCATTTTATCTCGTTCTTTTGATGAAAAAACATGTAAAACACAAGCGTCCACGATGGTTATTAAGAAAGTTGATTTTTTCGATTTTTTCCATTTTCGAGTTTTTTTGCCGACGCGTCACGGCCTTAAAATTGACATTTGTTCCTGCGAGAGTATATTTTCTGAAGCGTCTTGAAGCGATCTTTCGAGTGACGTCAAGAAACCCAGGATCCAACCGGTGGTTTCTTCAGGAAATAGTTTTTAATGCAATTTTTGTTAAAAAGTAAGAAGGGGGGACCCTTGGATAGAATTTGGGGTTTTTTTCAAAAATTAAAAATCCCCAATTTTAATCAAATCCGACTAATTGACACACGAGGAACACAGATTTGCAATCCGCGTTCAAATTGGATTCTTCGTTCGGCCGCTACAGCTGTTCAAAGTGTGAAAAAATCGACTTTTAGCAAAAAATTTAATGGTGACTGGCTAACTTTTTTGCAATTTTCTCCAGATGAAATTTTTTAACGGAAATCGTTTTATCTCGTTCTTCTGATGAAAAAACATGTATAACACAAGCGTCTACGATGGTTATTAAGAAAGTTGATTTTTTCGATTTTTTCCATTTTCGAGTTTTTTTGCCGACGCGTCACGGCCTTAAAATTGACATTTGTTCCTGCGAAAGTACATTTTCTGAAGCGTCTTGAAGCGATCTTTTGAGTGACGTCAAGAAACCCAGGATCCAACCGGTGGTTTCTTCAGGAAATCATTTTTAATGCAATTTTTGTTAAAAAGTAAGAAGGGGGGACCCTTGGATAGAATTTCGGGTTTTTGTCAAAAATTAAAAATCCCCAATTTTAATGAAATCCGATTAATTGACACACGAGGAACACAGATTTGCAATCCGCGTTCAAATTGGATTCTTCGTTCGGCCGCTACAGCTGTTCAAAGAGTAAAAAAATCGACTTTTTTCAAAAAATTTCATGGTGACTGGCTAACTTTTATGCAATTTTCTCCAGATGAATTTTTTTAACGGCAATCGTTTTAGCTCGTTCTTCTGATGAAAAAACATGTAAAACACAAGCGTCTACGATGGTTATTAAGAAAATTGATTTTTTCGATTTTTTCCATTTTCGAGTTTTTTTGCCGACGCGTCACGGCCTTAAAATTGACATTTGTTCCTGCGAAAGTACATTTTCTGAAGCGTCTTGAAGCGATCTTTCGAGTGACGTCAAGAAACCCAGGATCCAACCGGTGGTTTCTTCAGGAAATAGTTTTTAATGCAATTTTTGTTAAAAAGTAAGAAGGGGGGACCCTTGGATAGAATTTCGGGTTTTTGTCAAAAATTAAAAATCCCCAATTTTAATCAAATCCGACTAATTGACACACGAGGAACACAGATTTGCAATCCGCGTTCAAATTGGATTCTTCGTTCGGCCGCTACAGCTGTTCAAAGTGTGAAAAAATCGACTTTTTTCAAAAAATTTCATGGTGACTGGCTAACTTTTTTGCAATTTTTTCTAGATGAAATTTTTTAACGGCAATCGTTTTATCTCGTTCTTCTGATGAAAAAACATGTAAAACACAAGCGTCTACGATGGTTATTAAGAAAGTTGATTTTTTCGATTTTTTCCATTTTCGAGTTTTTTTGCCGACGCGTCACGGCCTTAAAATTGACATATGTTCCTGCGAAAGTATATTTTCTGAAGCGTCTTGAAGCGATCTTTCGAGTGACGTCAAGAAACCCAGGATCCAACCGGTGGTTTCTTCAGGAAATCATTTTTAATGCAATTTTTGTTAAAAAGTAAGAAGGGGGGACCCTTGGATAGAATTTCGGGTTTTTGTCAAAAATTAAAAATCCCCAATTTTAATCAAATCCGACTAATTGACACACGAGGAACACAGATTTGCAATCCGCGTTCAAATTGGATTCTTCGTTCGGCCGCTACAGCTGTTCAAAGTGTGAAAAAATCGACTTTTTTCAAAAAATTTCATGGTGACTGGCTAACTTTTTTGCAATTTTTTCTAGATGAAATTTTTTAACGGCAATCGTTTTATCTCGTTCTTCTGATGAAAAAACATGTAAAACACAAGCGTCTACGATGGTTATTAAGAAAGTTGATTTTTTCGATTTTTTCCATTTTCGAGTTTTTTTGCCGACGCGTCACGGCCTTAAAATTGACATTTGTTCCTGCGAAAGTACATTTTCTGAAGCGTCTTGCAGCGATCTTTCGAGTGACGTCAAGAAACCCAGGATCCAACCGGTGGTTTCTTCAGGAAAATCCGACTAATTGACACACGAGGAACACAGATTTGCAATCCGCGTTCAAATTGGATTCTTCGTTCGGCCGCTACAGCTGTTCAAAGAGTAAAAAAATCGACTTTTTTCAAAAAATTTCATGGTGACTGGCTAACGTTTATGCAATTTTCTCCAGATGAAATTTTTTAACGGCAATCGTTTTAGCTCGTTCTTCTGATGAAAAAACATGTAAAACACAAGCGCCTACGATGGTTATTAAGAAAATTGATTTTTTCGATTTTTTCCATTTTCGAGTTTTTTTGCCGACGCGTCACGGCCTTAAAATTGACATATGTTCCTGCGAAAGTATATTTTCTGAAGCGTCTTGAAGCGATCTTTCGAGTGACGTCAAGAAACCCAGGATCCAACCGGTGGTTTCTTCAGGAAAACATTTTTAATGCAATTTTTGTTAAAAAGTAAGAAGGGGGGACCCTTGGATAGAATTTCGGGTTTTTGTCAAAAATTTAAAATCCCCAATTTTAATCAAATCCGACTAATTGACACACGAGGAACACAGACTTGCAATCCGCGTTCAAATTGGATTCTTCGTTCGGCCGCTACAGCTGTTCAAAGAGTAAAAAAATCGACTTTTTTCAAAAAATTTCATGGTGACTGGCTAACTTTTATGCAATTTTCTCCAGATGAAATTTTTTAACGGCAATCGTTTTAGCTCGTTCTTCTGATGAAAAAACATGTAAAACACAAGCGTCTACGATGGTTATTAAGAAAGTTGATTTTTTCGATTTTTTCCATTTTCGAGTTTTTTTGCCGACGCGTCACGGCCTTAAAATTGACATTTGTTCCTGCGAAAGTACATTTTCTGAAGCGTCTTGAAGCGATCTTTCGAGTGACGTCAAGAAACCCAGGATCCAACCGGTGGTTTCTTCAGGAAATCATTTTTAATGCAATTTTTGTTAAAAAGTAAGAAGGGGGGACCCTTGGATAGAATTTCGGGTTTTTGTCAAAAATTAAAAATCCTCAATTATAATCAAATCCGACTAATTGACACACGAGGAACACAGATTTGCATACCGCGTTCAAATTGGATTCTTCGTTCGGCCGCTACAGCTGTTCAAAGTGTGAAAAAATCGACTTTTTTCAAAAAATTTCATGGTGACTGGCTAACTTTTTTGCAATTTTCTCTAGATGAAATTTTTTAACGGAAATCGTTTTATCTCGTTCTTTTGATGAAAAAACATGTAAAACACAAGCGTCTACGATGGTTATTAAGAAAGTTGATTTTTTCGATTTTTTCCATTTTCGAGTTCTTTTGCGGACGCGTCACGGCCTTAAAATTGACATTTGTTCCTGCGAAAGTACATTTTCTGAAGCGTCTTGAAGCGATATTTCGAGTGACGTCAAGAAACCCAGGATCCAACCGGTGGTTTCTTCAGGAAATCATTTTTAATGCAATTTTTGTTAAAAAGTAAGAAGGGGGGACCCTTGGATAGAATTTCGGGTTTTTGTCAAAAATTAAAAATCCCCAATTTTAATCAAATCCGACTAATTGACACACGAGGAACACAGATTTGCAATCCGCGTTTAAATTGGATTCTTCGTTCGGCCGCTACAGCTGTTCAAAGTTTGAAAAAATCGACTTTTTTCAAAAAATTCATGGTGACTGGCTAACTTTTTTGCAATTTTCTCTGGATGAAATTTTTTAACGGCAATCGTTTTATCTCGTTCTTCTGATGAAAAAACGGTTTATTTTCAATTGAAATCATATTTTGAATGTAAACTCGGATGAAACTAACGTTTAAAACGTCAAAATTATGAAACTTGGAAAAATTATACTTCAAATTCAAAAACTCGGTTTACTCAAAAACTAACAAGATTTCGAAAAAAACTTAATTATTAGAAGTTGTTCATTTTAGTATTCTCTGGAATTATTATTCACTCAAATTTGCTGTAACTATTATCGTTTCATAATTATAAACCAAAAATTAAAAAAAAAATTAATAAATTATTTTCTCGAATAGCAATGATTTTATGAAAAATATTTTCAAGCAAAAGATGTTTATTTCTTTGTTGTCTTTAATGTTTGTTTAAATGTTTTTGTGATATTTTTCATATTTAAGAAAATATTGGCAAAAAACAAAAAACAGTTAAGGTAAACACCCACTTCCGGTGTACAAAATTTTACCAAAAGCTTTTCAGTTCTTCAGATTATCAAATAGGACGGATGTTCAAAGTTTCATATCAATTGCTCTATTAGTTTTTGAGATACATCGCACATAGACAGACACACGCACACACACAACAGCCAGGCAGACACACACACAGACTCAAAAAAAATCCAGAAATTGTTGAAATGGCATCTAGGGACTTCAAAACGGATATTTCCGTAAAAAAAAAATTTGAAAAAAAAATCATAATCACAATACTTTCTCGTACTTCGTAACGGAGAAAGTAAAAAAAATACATAAATTGAATATCATTACAAAGGCAGGCAATTAAACAAGAAAATTACTTCTAAAGAGAATCTCATTATTTCTGTAATGAGTAATGTCATTACTGTAAAGCAACAAAAATATAAATATTTTTAAATAATTTGAAAGGATGAAATTGTGAAGTAATTAAGAAATGAAAACCCTCTGCGGCCGCCGTATAAAAAGGGGCAAATTAGAGGGTTGAAAATGACCTACTAAAAGTATTAAAGTATTATGCGTATAAGACGAGTAATTGAAAAATTTCTTTACAACCCCCAACTCTTTCAATTAAAACATTAGTATTAAATTATTACATTAGATTCGACTTGGTGCATGTGCATGATCCAATTATTTTGCAAATGTACAATATTATCAAATATTTAATTAGAATGGATCTAATGAATATACTCCCGTGCTCACCAAACATTGTTTTAATTTGTTTGGGATATAAATTGGGTTGCATCAATATCTGCAATATTGGATTATTATATAATAATTAGTAGATATTGTAGCTACACCGGATCTTGCATTGAGGAAGTTGCTAGGGGAATAAACCAATCATCGTTATTAGTAGGGCGCTGGTAGAGTATGGAACGATACACACAGGAGTGTGTGATCTTACTGCAGTCTGCACAGTTACATAACATATGTCGTAGTCTGGGCGCCTCCGGAGAAATGCATCCACTAATCCATATTGGAATGGAATTTTCTCCACGACCATTGTTGAAATCAATTTTGATCATGGAACGTACACATCCTCACTCTTGTTATGGAACAAAACATTATGCATATTATGCATTTTGCATGTAATTCATTCTACAAGTAATGGAATAAATATTCTCTCACACCGTTCCGAATAAAACAATTAGCCTTGATATCACAATTGTCAAAATATTATAAACATAACCACAAATATAATGATAAATCGTAAGTTCTTTGTGTTCATTATTTTATTAGTCTATTTTATCACATAATATCAGACTAAATAGTGTCACCCGATAAAAATTCGTCAACTGGGTAAAACGCGCGCAAGAGCAAATAGTCAGTTTCAATCCTAAAATCCTAAAATCCTAAAATCAATTAAAAAACAGGATGAAGTCAACAAAGATTTACAAAAACTTATAACATCGCTGGTTGGTCTTTAAAACGAGAATAAAGAATTACGCACTTTATTAAATAATATTTCATCCAAAATCGACAAGATTGAATCAGAATGTTCAAAAAACCGAGCCGATAGATACCGATAATTGGTCAAACTCCACGAGTATTCTGGAAGAAATTGAAAACAGGAAAAAACGAAAAAACAACATTATCTTATTTAATTTTCCGGAGGAATCTGAAGAAGGCAATTCAACTAAACAAACAAGCAACGTAATGCAAGATGTAAAAAACATACTCCAGAAAATTGACATGTCTTTAGATTTAAAACATGCAATAAGACTTGGCAGGAAGTCTTCACGGCCTAGACCGATAAAAAATCCTGCTTGCAAATACAACCCAAGTAAAAACAATTTTACAAAATAAAAAGAAACTTGGAAATACCATTCAGATAAGCGCCGATTTAACCATCATCCAGCTCGAACAAAATAAACACGTTTTCGCTGAATTGAAGAGAAGACAGGATGCAGGAGAAAGTTTATATATAAAATGGATTCATAAAGTCCCAAAATTTTTTAAGAAGATTGATGCTACGACTTTTAGTTAGTTAAATAAAAACTAACCAAACGCTCAAAAAACAGTTATGCACCATTGTATACACAAATTAATATTAACCTAAACTTAATCTCTGGCAAAACGTTTTGTTACAATCCAGTTAGAAGTAGTTCGGATACCATTAAATTTCGCCATAAGATTTACAGAAACAACAGACGAAGTCGATGTAATTCAATTTCCTTCGGCGATGATAATCTGGTTCGCTTTCCAAGATGCTTTATATTTATGGCAAGTTCGCGCACCTATATTTATTATGCCACGTAAATGTCACATAAATTCTGTCAACCTCATTTTCTACGGTAAAAAAAAAATGAGTACACATGCAAGAGGGATACGCCGGATGTTTTATACGTTTTATTGTTTTTAGGGTGGAAGGGGTACGCGGCGGCGGCTTTCAGAGCCTTCCACTCTCTTTTATTGTGTGCCTCCGCAAAAATATAATGCAGCTGTAAATTAATACAGAAAAAAATTCCGAAAACGTGTACGTGCTTTAGGAGCTACCTTTGATGTTTTATTAAACTGAATGCGGGCAGTAAATGAAAACTGGAACGGTTTAGAGAAGTAATAGCCGTTATGAAGCACACTTTGTATGTGAATTTTACTGTTATTGAGGAATGCGGTTCAATCCACTAATGCACGTCTAGTCTGCCTCATGTATGTACTACACGATCTTTATTCTTCGTTATTTTTACGTACAAAAATTCTATAAATACATATACAATACAATACAATACAATAGTTTATTGGTGCCAACAACTTTACAGCTTTACACAAGTCAATAATTTTATTTAAAAAGGCTATCGACCAGCGGTCTTTCTGCTATCTTGTATGTATTTTAGCTACAAAATTGATAGAGGAATTTTTGCATCAGTACTGGAAAATTGGTGAATTTTGTAGTAAAAAAATTTAACTTATGATTCTTGGGATCCGTGTTCGTCGTATATACCAGATGCGCAGAAATTCCGGCAACGGGTTAATATTTCCCCAGGGGTAGGCTTAAAAAAAAGTTGCTTGGTTACGAGTTACGAATTCTTTGGATACTAAACCATTCCTCCCCCCTCAGCCTTCGCGAGGGGTGGGGGTGACTTTAAAATTTCAAAAATCAACCCCCATTTTTCTCGACGGATTCAGATTCTTGGGGAGCAAATATCAATCTTTTGTCTGAAAAAGTTTTCTATGATCTTTGATTAACGTTTTCATGCCTCGATGACGATCTAAACTTTTTCCGAGAACAAGTTTGAGACAAATTATGCTCAGTTATTAGTTTGAAGTCGTTTGTACACTGAGATTTATCAATAAAAACATTTTTCTGTGCAGCGTTTTTGCGATGAAGTCTCCGATTTTGCAGGGTCCGCGTCCGGAAGAACAGCTCCTTTAATTTCTGAATTTGAATGAGCCAATGATTTTTTTTTCGATTATATATAAAAACTGGGGATTTTTTCGATATATTGATTTTTAGCCAAACGGAGCATTTCTAAAATGGAAAGTTAAAAATTTGCCTAAAAAATCGTCAGATAATTGTGAATAACAAATGAACTATGTATTGACAATGTATTTTTCAAGATTTATTCAACATTTCAAGTGAATTGTATGAAAATTTGAAATGTGTTTCCGGCCAACTTGAAAAATGCAGTTTTGAGATCAACGTGTTTGAAGTTTTGAATAGTAGAAAATCATGAATAATTTTGCAATACTTTTAATCTGCGATGCCTGTACCATACAATTGGCCTTCCAGATTATCGTCCTGCTCTTGCATTTCTTTTCTGCTTGATCTTGAAGCGATCCTTGCCATTTTTACCCGTTCAGACAGTGAACGGGTAAAAATCTCTGCAAGCTTTATGCGCTGTTGGTCGATCTCCAGGCACATTTCGTTTGCCTCCATTATGTGCAAAATTGAAGAAAACCCGTCAGTGTACCCACAAACCGCAATATCTGTAGCTACATCCAAGACTGTTTTACCACTCGAAATGGATTTCAGGGCCAATGCCCACACAGTCGAGTTGAAGCTGTTTGAACACTGTTTTGTGTGTAACCGCCAATGCACATCGAATTAGAAGATCTTCACTCGCCAGTTCTTCATAGACTAGTTTTATGGTTTCGTAGACTCCAATTGGGAAAGCTGGCTTATGTTTGTACTCAGCCAAACTATTTGTAGCTTTAACCAGTTGCCATGAGCACCGCGAATCCTCTCCAATAGGACATTTCTCGTGCTGATGTTTGGCAACTGTGGATAATTTACGATCCTGTGTAGCCCATATAATGTTCTTAACGGAATCACTGTTTATACGAATCGCTTATCCATAATAAATAGATAGCTCATCTATAAGTTTTTCAGTTAATTTGCCCCTTCCACCGAGACCTTTTGTCCTCTTTTTGAAATTACTTATTCGAGTGCCCATTGCACTCTTTCTTAAGTACTGTAACATCCTCATACGGCTTAGCATATGTAATGCCTTTAAAAGTTTTAGAATCACCGTCACCAATATGGTGAGTTTATTTGACCTGGTGCAAAGTTTCAGAGCGCCAAAACATCTCAACAACCGCATTTTTCTTGTCGATCCATCATGATTCACAGCGCATTCTTCTGCATGATTTTCTGCCCATATTCGCATATTCTTCGGTATCTTCTATTTTAGTCCAATACTCATACACCTTACAGTATTTTGATTTCACTACACAATCGAAGATGTTTGCACAGTTATTGCCAATAAGAGCCACTAACCCATAGAAAGACGTAAATTCACGTTTTCTCCACGAACCATCGCCTGATACTACAATTCCATTTTTTCCATTTTCAATACAAACGGTAATCTCTTCGGTAATCATACTGTTCTTGCAAACTTCCGCTATTTGGGACTTCACCCTAAATACTTTAAACTGTTTTGAGAGGGGTTCCAATTGTGTTTCGCATAGCATCCTGATGCGGACACATTTTTGTTATAATATAAACCCAAACACCTGCAGGTTACTTTTTTCCTTCTCGACAAACAGAACCGAATAAGTATATTATAATAATATTTTGTCAAATTCTAAGATATAAGAATATGGTGTTCCGCAGGAGTCCATTTTAGGCCCAGTTTTATTCTTGATGTATATTAATGATTAGACGACCTATATGACAGGATCATTAATGTGTCCCTATGATGATGATACGATCATCAGCGAATACGGCAAATCCCTAGAAAAAGCTAAGAATAAAAGTTTGCCGTCACGATCGAGAGCGTTTGACTGGTTTTCAAGTAATGAACTTAAAATAATCGATGACAAAACGGCAACATGAATTTCGACACTATCCAAGAATACTTGGCACAATACATATGATGTAACGTTTCTGGGTTTGCACTTGGATGGACTGCTAACTTGGGGTTCGCACGGGAAAGTTTTAGCTAAGAAACTTAGCAATAGCATGTTTCTTCTACATCGGTTATCTTTTTCCATTTCCAAACAAATGTTAAGAAATGCTTACATGTCTTATATTCAATTACACTTGGCATATGGATTAATTATATGGGCACATTCCACAATAAGACATTGAAGAAGAGCTTCAAGAATAATCTCTAAATACAATTACAGAGTTGACTGTAGACAGGTATTTAAAGAATAAAAGATATTAGCTTCACAATGTTTATATATAAATGATTTATTTTGAAGTTCATGACACGTTTTTAAAAATTATGTATTTAACTTAAGAAGCTAAACAATAACATGATACACTATTTGCGTCCGTGCGAACTCCAGCGCGATAAGGAACTACTGAGTCCATGGGAAAGGGCTTACGCTGCACTCAGATGCATGTTGGTCCATGGAAAGTTCGAGATGCATAAATGGGGAATGTATACAGGGTGTTGAACTGCAAAACGAGCCATAGGGATTTACATGTAAAATTTGAAATGTATTAATATTGGCTCCCATAATTATTTGACAGTATCGGTATTTTTAGATTATTTTTAAAGCTTTTTAAGCTGAATCATTTGGTACCTTAATAAATAGTTTCTGCAGAGTATTTACCGAGATATTTCCAAAAAACTTTACAATAATTTTGAATTAAAAACAAAGGTTTGCCATGATATCGTAATGGCGGATATTTAATTTTGTTCTAAAAAGTGACAGTCGCTGTCACATTACGATTTACAACCGGCCGTATATTAGGCACAAGAAAAAGTATTTTTGTATTTATTCGAGAATGTAAGGCATATTATGCGAATGAAATATGTCTAATGATAATATGGTACACCAGTGTTTTGAGTTTATATGGGGTGGCCCATGAGTCACAAAGAGGTTTGATTATTAATCAATTTCTTTATTCTTTTTAGGTGTTTTAAGTGTAGTGTTGTATCCCTTTTATTCTAAATAAGTTTATCATTTCAGATACATAATATTTTGACTCGCCAATAAACGGCGCTTAAAGCCTGAAAATCATTTAAATCTCTTTTATACCAAACAAATATGAACTGGGGTTTTTTGAAGTCCCGTGTTTACGTGAATAAGCCCGAGACCCTGGAAGCCCTTAAGGACAACATTCGACACGAGTGCGAGAATCTGTCGCCCGAAGTTCTCGCCGAAGTGATGAAAAATGCCATAAAACGAGCCCATATGGCAATCAATTGTGACGGCCGCCGCAGCGAGCTCTACACCGAAGAAGACAGCAGCCCCGGTGGTACAAGGTAACCAAGGTTAGGCAAAAGTAATTTTGCGTTTGTTGCAGGTCCGGCCTTGAGGACATCAACGAGTTCCCTGTGGCTATTCTTCTGCCATCGCACTCCAACCTACCAAACAGACACCCACCGATGCTCCGAGAGACGACCACCACCAGACTGGATGAGCCCAAACCTGCTCGACGACAAAGAGGAGGAATTTTAGCTGGACGATTCCAGCACTGCCCCGCTAGAGGGACGTCTATAAAAGATTTCTCCTTCTCGCATCAAAAAAAGAAACTCGTCAGTCAATTCGAATTCTCACTCTTCTTCTTTCCCTCTCTTCTCTAGGAAGCACGAACGTACGCCGTGCTTTAGATGCAACAACTTCCCCAGAGACACTTTGTGTGAGGGTCTTGGAACCCAATTTCCTCTGGAATGTGTAAGGATAGAGGTTTAGTTAGTGAGCAGCGGAAAGTGAAACCTACATCCCCACCCCATAAGGTGTCTCTAGGAGCTTCTTCATTAGATACCAAATAAAAAACACACCCGTTCTTCTTCCGGGGTTGATGAGTATGCTTGCTTTCGTAAGAGACTATTAAAGAGCCATCTGTGCAAAGTCCGACCTTTCTTAGTGCTCAAGAGCTCGTCCGTCCGGCGTCCTACGGCCCCAAACAGCAACTTTCACCGACAAAACTCCAGTCTTGGAGGCAATGCACCGCCCAGCGATCTTCACCTAAAAGATCTTCCTAGTCGGGCAATAAGTGAGGTTTGGTCGTTAGATACCGTATCAGGTGAATTCAATACTACGGCCTCTATTTCGTTAACAAATAAAAATCTGTTTCTCGCCTTAGGATGGTGAGGTTAGAATAGTCATCCAGTGTGCTCGCTTGTCGCAAAAGGCGACTAAAAAGCCTTCTATCCCAAATTCCACCCTTCTTTTCCCTTCTGTTTGAAGTCAGCTTGTCAGTCCAATTCTCGCTACGCTACAGCCGCGACACTTTCTCCATAGGCTGTTGTTTACCGACGACAATTGCGAAGTAATGATTGTTGTAGATTGAAGTAGTTGAGTAATTGATTTCGACGAAGATTCAAACCTGTACCAGCTCCCAGAGGATTAAAAAAAATTGATAGAGGAGGATAACCAATAGCAAAACGACATACTCGAAGGCTTCCACCTGTACCAGGTCACGGGAGATTAAACCGAAGTCAACTTTGATGAAAGAGGATAACCGACGCCAGGACGACATTCTTGAGGACTATTACCTGCACCAGATAACTGACTGATAACGCATAACTGAAATATATACAGGAGATTATATTTAGAATCCAAGAAAAAAATCATTATTTCCATCTTTAGCAATAAAAAGAATTTAATTCTATATTATATTAGAGGATTAAGTGATTGGGTTACCTGTTTTTTAATTTTTAATTTTTATGTTTCATGCGCTCAGACCCATTTGGTATATTGAAAATAATAAATTTTCTTTACTTAAAATTGTAATATTTTTTTACACTCTGACCTTTGGAACCTCGAGTGGTATACAGGGTGGTCCAGAGTTTTTCTTCGTATGCATTGACCATTAACCTGTCTCCAGGATCTCCGTAGTCAGTACTCTTAATTGTATCCAAGCGGACGACAATGATTTATCAAGGTTTATAATCGACGATTTAGTTATTGATGTAAATGACACATTTCGACGTAGGAAACAATGAAACCTACAAGATCATTATACTTTTGTCATACAAACCCCTTAAGATTTAGTTCCTTCTTTAAGTATACACGATACAATCTACTATCTCATTCCCTCTTTAAGTAAGTCTAGTGAACAATTGTGTAAATGTTTTGCAATAAAATAATACTCGCATCTAAAGTTTTACCACTAAAATAGCGCGATTTGTAGTTTTGTAGAAACGTTGGGTTGGGGATAAAACCACAAGAAGTTGGACCTCCTTTGAGGTTTAGCCTAATCGCAATTTATTTGAGAACTTTGCGATGTAATGAAGAGAGCTTAAAATAAAATAAATTATAATGGCAGTTAATTTAACAAATAAAGCAAAACAATAAATAATTTTCAATCGTTTAGATCCTTGTCATGGTGAAGGTAAATAAAGAGTTTGTCCGCTTGAAAACTTGTATCAACCTATTTATCCACTTGCAAAATTATCCCCGTGTAAAACCGCGCATTCGGCTGTTTTAAATTGACATTTTTATACATGAGTTGAATTAAGATCAATAAATTACTCAAACTATTGCCGTGATTAAGATAATTTAATCCATTTTAATTTATTTTTCTGTAATATTCAGATTTCTAGCTACAGTTGTCTAAATGCTATTAATCCCTATTAGAAAATAAAATCATCCTACTTTACAGATTATGGGATGGGATCATTTTCAACTCTGATATTATCCCCAGAGCTAAATAGGAAGTACTTTAATCTAAATCTAATGTGCGTGAGGAACTGTTTTTTTTTAATGGAATTTTTATTAATATACCAACAAGACAGATGTAAAATTTATTTCGAACATATAATTCTGCACCTCTGTCATAAAAACCCTAAACCGTATCATCTATAAAGTGCTGTCATAAATTTTATTAAACCTATTTGAAAAAATTCCTAATAAATATATCCGGTAAACGTAATCTTAATTGGTGCAGTTTAAATAAACGAAGTTGTGTGTGGAGTAATAGAAAATAAATAATTTTAAAGTGACTATTCCACTTCTATAGTATGCAGTTAATGACACAAAGACTGTATTTTTTAGGCAATCATGTCAATTACTAAATGATAAAATCTAACTTAGCTTTTCCCACTGAACAAAACGAATAAATTGAATTTGTCTTAGTACGCAACTAAAAGAACTAAAAGAATTTAAAATAAAGTTAAAGAATTACCTAATAGAAGCCGAAATATACAGCCTTAATGATTACTTTCAAATCAAGTGTTTTTCTCTTGTTGTCACTTAACCTACTCCAACCTTTCTGTCTACGTTGTATCATTTATTTTAGCTTCCTTATATTTTAAGACGTGTACATACTACTATTTGTATGCGTATTAAGTTAAGTTTATGTCACATATATGTACTAGGTTTGAATAAAGTTTGATTTGTTTTGGTTTGAAAAAAAATCGTTGTTTATAGCCAGCTGTAAAGAATACAATGTTTTAATCATACTTACGTGAACACATTATGTCTACAAATTACTGTTATTAAAATCGAGAATTGTTATTAATAGGAATTGATGTTAAACGATTTTTTTTAGATTATCAACCGAGCCGTCCGTTTTTTGGGGAGCGTCGCGACGCTCGTTTCCGAGGCGGAGCACGTCAGTGGGGGTAAATAGGCAATCTGTGAGTGGTGCATGCGGGCACATGTTTGGCTCACACATGGGATCTTGGGTTCGACATAACATTGCAACAATAGTGCGAGCGTGACACCCTTAACATTGGAATTGAATACTTCCTTCGTTCCGTTGATACCGAACCGAGCTTATTATACCGCACATTGGATATCGTTACTGTTTTTGGTTTTAATCGAGTGGGCCGGCGATAATTTTCGACCGGCACTTTCTTAGATTGTCCCTTGGAATTTCCTTTATCTATAGATGGCAATAAAATTGCCTATATAACCGATAGAAACGACGATACGACGCAAAATACCTTTACTTTGCACCTCCGTTTGTACGTGATATATTTTTCAATCATCTATCATAATCATTTATTTATCACAATACCGAAGCGACGTTATTCGCTGGCTGAGAAAAATTTAATTTGATATGCTTGCATCTGTGCACATCAAGATGCAGCCGCATAATATACTTTTCTGATAAAGTGTCACCGAGTCGTGATATGATTAATATATGTACATATTACACAACTAGATTAACTTATCTAAATCAAGCATATTGCAAGTATAAAAATTACATCTTGAATTTAGATTTTTATAAATGTTTATATTTGATGAAGAGGATTGCGACCGTTGCCACGTGATAATCCATAATTAAGCTGAATTAAAAATGTACTATGTTTTAACTACTAAATATTGTATAACGTGAGTGTGTTGAATTGCAAAGCGGGCCATAGGGATTTACATGTAAAATTTTAAATGTATTAATATTGGCTCCCCTCATTATTTGACAGTATCGGTCTTCGTACATTATTTTTAAATCTTATTAAGCTGAATCCTTTTCCACCTTTACCTTACTCAATAGTTTCTGTTAAGATAATTGCAAAAAACTTAACAATGATTTTGAATTAAAAAGAAAGGTTTGCCATGATATCATAATGGCGGATATTTATTTTTGTTCTGAAAAGTGACAGTTGCTGTCACATTACCATTGTCCCATTTTCTCCATTAAGCCTACATTTTTCTTGGATGGCCAATTCATTAATCAGTCCATTCATGCTGGAGAAGGTTAAGGTTGCCAATTTCCTGACTGTAAATATTGTTCTCTAAGAAAGTGCAGGAAATGTGAAGTAAGTAATTGTTAAACACAAACAACAACCACTTTGTGCAATTTCATACTAATAAATCATATCATAAATGTAACAATCTATCAATAAGAGACAACAATATTTTTCGATTATTTAGAGAAATATGTGATTTGGAATTGTTTATTATTTCTACAACAAACAAATTATATCCATCTTAATAATAAGGATCAACTGTTGTGTGATGTTTTTTTTATTGGAACTAAAATCAGTGATTTTTTTTAATGGTGTTAAAATATTTGTTTCCGAGGTGGCACTATTAACTGTAACAGTATTCACGCTAACATTAAATTCACATTGAAAATAGCCTCAGGTAATTAATTTAAATGATAGGCGAGTGAGTAATGGACACGAATATAATATTTAATGTAAACTGACACATCCTAGTAATGCAATTTCATCCTAGGTCATATAAATTAGTTGCTTTAAAGCCAATTAGTACCACATTTTCCTAAACTATTTAGAATATCGAATTCAGTTATATTTGCATCGTATCTAGAAACCTCCATAAATAAACAACACTTTTCGCTCACTGTACCACTAATTTTTTATCAGATATATTGTGCGTTTTTTTACAAATGTACATTTTAAAATTTGTATGCCTGTTAATGTTTGTTCTCTTACGAATTTCTTCATATTTTTTTGTAGGTTTTAAGTTTACAGATTCCTGAACATTTTTTTAGTTTTTATGATGAATACAGTCGAATATATTAAAGAAATTAATGTTTGTGCGGTTGTGTAAAATTCTCGCGCAAACATTCAACATTTCAGACAATTGTGTGCGAGTTTAATGTACAGGGTTCCCCATAATAGACTACCCATTTTATTTTATTAATTAATTCCCTACGAGATAACTAAATAAGTTTATCTCTGTGGGATTATGTTCTGTGGTCTTTGGGATTTAATTATTTAACTTTCATGGATTACTCAGTCCAACAACATGTGTTTTGTGTAGAAACTTACATAAGAAGCAATTTGATATAAGAAGTTAGGAGTGCATTCCGGCGTCAGTTTAATAACAACAATAGAGGTCACGCGCCAAATCGTAAAACTGTTAAGTTATGGGTTTCGTCATTGGCGTAAAAATGGTTCTGTACAAAATTTGAAGAAGCCTGGACGTCGAAGAACAGTTCGTACACCAGAAAATATTGAACGAGTTAGAATTGCGTTTACGAGAAGTCCTAAAAGGTCTGCTAATCGACAAACCCTTATCCTAGGAATATCAAAGGGAAGCTTAGATCGAATTCTTCAAAGAGATTTAAAATTTCATCCCTATAAATACCAAATGGCACAGCAACTTATAAATCAAGATAAAGAAGCAAGGTTAGCATTTTGTCAAGAATTTTTGAATTTACATCAAGGAGCAATAATGAGCGACGAAGCAATTTTTTATTTGAACGGCATGGTTAATAAACAGAATTTTAGATACTGGTCAAATGAAAATCCTCGTGAAATCTTTACACAGAACCTCCATAATCCAAAAGTTGTTGTGTGGTGTGGAGTAGGATCTTTTGGTATTATTGGTCCATATTTTTTGAGGATGAAAATAACCGCGCTGTAACAGTAACATCCGAGCGCTACGTAAACATGTTAGAGACATTCCTAATTCCAGAATTAAATAGACGAGGATTACTAAACAATGCCTTACTATTCCCGACTTAACGGCACCCGATTTTTTCCTGTGGGGATATTTAAAAGCCAAAGTGTTTGCGAGTCGTCCAGGTACAATCGAGGAACTCAAAGTCAAAATTCGTGAAGAAGTTGAAGGAATAGACAAAGGTTTGCTACGCCGTGTAATGAACCACTTTTTATCTAATATTGAAAAATTTGTTGAAGTTGGTGAAGGTAATTTAGAAGACGTGATTTTTAAAAGTTAGAATTAAATTAGCCAAATATTTATGTTATCATAAATCCCAAAGAGTTAGTTGTAATTTAGTATAATAAAAAGTTTGTTTTGTTAACTGAAAAAAAATTAATTCAAATATTAAAATGGGTAGCCTATTATGGGGAACCCAGTATAATATATAGATTTTCTTTATCCCATACTACTGTACTCTATATACTTGAAATGCCATTCAGCATAAATGTTTATTGTCAATATAAAGTAGGAGTATAAATTTCCAACATTCCAAAATTCAGCGCGTGACAAACAATCTCTTTCTAGTAGAAATTCCTAATTTATACTGCTTAAACTTTTCTTCCCTTTATAATGACAGCGTTGGCTGCTTTGAAACTGATTGAAGTTTCGAGAATATAATTTTTTTAAATTAAATATAAATCCAATTATACGTACACTAAATATTTAACAAAACATTGCGACACAATGAATAATATTAGGGCTTACAATTAGTTCCGGTAGACTGATTGTAGAAATATTAACAAACGCAATATTCCGTTAAATAATCTTTCAGGAATATTTCACCATTACTAAATTTAAATCTTACACCCTGTATTTTGTTTGTATATTTTCCATGTTTTGTTTTATTCTTCCATAATAAATGATATCTTTAACTCAGTCTGTCTCTATTTATTGTTTCGCTCCCTTTGATGTATAAATAATGATAGTATCTTGCAATTTACCGATTCCATCTACTAAATTAAGCCACTGCACAAAAATAATGTGCTATTTTATTTAACAAAATGAAACATCCAAATGAGTGGAAAGCTTATCGTAACTGTTCATTTATGTGCAACTATTTCTAGTGGAAAAGAGATAATGCTATAATAATAATATTATATAAATATAATAAGAGATGTGTTACAGAAGTTATTTGCATTATAGCAGTAAACGAATTAAGAAAATTCGAACATAATGTTAATATTCTGTTCACCAAGTTACACGTTTTGCTGAATTTAAAACTTTCTCCTTAAATCATCGCGAGAATGAACGTTGTCGTCTGGTTAAATTCTCTACAATTATTATTCACATAAATTTGCTGTAACTATTATAGTTTCATAATCATAAACCAAAAATGAAAAAAAAATCAATTTTTTTCTCGAATAACAATGATTTTATGAAAAATGTTTTCAAACAAAATAATCTAATTTTTTTATTGTCTTCAATATTTGTTTAAATGTTTTTGTGATATTTTTCATATTTAAGAAAATATTGGCAAAAAACAAAAAAAAACAGTTGAGGTAAACACCCACTTCCGGTGTACGAAATTTTACCAAAAGCTTTTCAGTTCTTCAGATTATCAAATAAGACGTATGTTCAAAGTTTCATATCAATTGCTGTATTAGTTTTTGAGATACAGCGCGCACACACACACACACACACACACACACACACACACACACACACACACACACACACACGCACGCACACACGCACACAGACACAATTTTTTTTTTCCAGAAAATGTTGAAATGACATATAGGGACCCCAAAATTGATATTTCTGTAAAAAAAAATTTTTTTTTTAATCACGATCACAATACTTTCTCGTACTTTGTAACGGAGAAAGTAAAAAATTAAATAAAAAAGAATGATACACGGGTGTAACAATGAAATGTGAAACACACTGTAGTATTGACTATAAAAATTTGTACCCAATTAAAGAGACATTTATTTCCGACCGTAATTAAATTCGCTTCCATCTATGTCTACAAATAGTTTACCAAACTGAATAATTAGCGAATAAATTGTGAACATAAATATAAATAAAGCTTCCAGTAAAGCTTACATTCATTCAACTGGCGGGCATCCAAAATTCCAAACACACAAATACCTATGCCTTTACACATGCATCCGCATTCGCTGCTGAATCGCTTTTATCTTCAATTATTATAATGGCTCGTATACTATACAACGGTTAAATCCGTTCCGCGTAAATATCAAACAATTTTATTATATCTGAAAACCAAGCTGTTGTAACTACGGGCTATAGATTTTATTGTTTCCAAAAATGATTTATAATCGGCATTATTGAAATTGTAAATTGGCTGTAATACAATTTCTTTATATTTAGTGTTTTACAATATGAACTGAAGTATAAATTTGCTACCTATACCCAAGGGCGTCTCTTGAATTTTTTCAGAGAGGACGAAATCAATATTTAATACTTAGTGAGTTACAAACTTGATAAAACAAAGTTGTGTGGTGATTAAACACTTGTTATTATTATTATTTTTATTTCTAGTGTCATAGAGGTGATTTTTGAAATGGTGGCTATATTTGTTTATATTACTACTTATATATCTTATACTCTCTATGATGTACAATGATGGAACAGTTAATATATTCAGTTGAATAAATTTCTGCTTAACATAATTTCTAAATCCCAGTTGCAACATGGCTCTTATTGCCCTTCTCTGGACTTTAAACTAGAGTGGGTCGGTCAACTATAACAAATTTGTTATGCTTTGAAAGTTACCTTTTAAGTGCCTTTGAGAAACAAAAGCAAGTTGATACGATATATACAGATTTCTCAAAGGCCTTTGATCGCGTCAACCATAGTATCTTATTGGCCAAGCTGGATGCATATGGTTTTAAAAGCCAAATTGTGGAATGGTTGAGATCATACCTATCCAGTAGATCGCAAATAGTGAAATTTAAAATTTTTAAATCTGAACCAATTATTGTTTATTCCGGTGTGCCTCAGGGATCGCATATTGGCCCAATATTATTTTTATTGTTTTTAAATGATGTAGTTGATTGCTTCAAATCTTCCAGTTGTTTATTGTTTACAGATGACATTAAATTTTTTCGAATAGTGGACAATATTAATGATTGTTATAATTTTCAATCGGATCTTGATACTCTTCAAAGTTGGTGTAATATAAATGATCTTCATTTGAATGTTGGAAAATGTAATGCTATTACTTTTTCTAGGAAAATTCAGTCATGTATATTTAATTATTCACTCAATAACTCGGTGTTAGTTAGGGTTTCAGTTATCAAAGATTTAGGAGTATTGTTTGACTCAAAGCTCAATTTCTTGGACCATGTTTATTTTATTTGTAATAAAGCTCTGAAGCACCTGGGATTTATAAAACGAAGTTGTACAAGTTTAGTTTGCACACTTTGAAGATTCTATACTTTACATTAGTTAGATTCACTTTGGAATATGCCTCTACAATATGGTCTCCTTATTATGACTGCTACACGGAACGGATTGAACGTGTGCAGCGTAAATTTGTTACAATTGCTGCTTTCAGATTACAAAATTGTAGTGATGTGTCGTACGATGATATGTGCCAAACGTTATGTATGGATAATTTAAAAATTCGGAGAGTCAAAAATGACCTCATTTTGTTACACAAAATTATTTCAGGACGTATAAGCAGTAATGATATTGTCAGTTCTCTAATTTTTTATGTCAATCGTGCTACAGTCACTAGTAGAAGTAAATTTTTATTTCGATTACCGTGCGCTAGGACAAATTACAGCGTTAATAGTCCATTGTATAGATGTATGGAATTTGTTAACTGTTTGAATCATTTCAATATTATTGGTAGTACCTTACTTAACTTCAAACAACAATTAAATTCTATACAACTATATCGATATTTTTAAGGCATTACGTGTATCAATGTAAGTTCTAAAACTGTAAGTTACCTTGTAGATTGTTTGTTTTTTCATAATTTCGTCTTCTTCACTTGAATGGAGTATATATATATATTTGTATTTATATGTAAAATGGTGAATCCGTTAATAAATAACTAAACTAAACTAAAATGTCTTCTAATCGCGAAAATAGTACCAATTTTCAAAAATGGTAATATAGAAAAAGCTGAAGACTACAGGCCGATATCATTGGTGCCGATTATATCTAAAATATTTGAATGTGTTATATATAAGCAGTTGTATGAATATTTTGAAACTCATAATATTCTTAATAACTGTCAAAATGGATTTCGTAAAAATCATTTAACTATAAATGCTATTAATGACTTATCAAATTTTATTCTTAGGGGCTATGAAAAAAATCAGGATGTAAACAACTACAGCCCAATTTCTATAACACCTGTTACAGCAAATTTGAAATCCTGCAAGATTGCTTTTAAGCGCCGATATTAACTTGTACTAGTTCTGAAACTTGTGTCAAACTTCATTGGTCACGCCGCCGCTCCCGATTCCCCGCCGTGTGTTTTCTTATGAAGAGGAGGGCATTACAGTTAACAGCCCACGGGCGCCACATGTCTCAGGACGGTACTACATCGGGTGATTTAACATTTACCACCAGACATCAAGATAGCCAAGATGAATTGTTCTGTAACTGGACATTCGTCTATTGGGCAATAAATTATTATTATTATTATGAATATTCTTGATAATCTTCTTCAAGTGCATTTCCGTTCCGAATGCTATCGATCACACTGGCTATCTTAACTTTATTTTCAGCTATGAGTTGTCATGGAAACCAAGTTCTTACGCATTAATCGTTTAATTGAATACTTGCATTATAAAATAATAAAAAATAAATCAATTTACTTTTATTATTGTTTTTAAAACAATGTCTCGCCAGTAAGTGGCAAACAAATGCACAACTACATGTTTTATCGACACTTAATAATATTTATTGTCTTAGATATTTACAGAATATATTTACACTCGTCCCGACTTACTATATATCAGTGACAAAAATTAAAATGTGTAATTGAAAAAATCTTCAATGCTAAATGGGCAGCTGCCTAATAACATATTTTTGAGGTACACTTTGTATTTGCTGCTATTTAAGTTCCTTATTTCTGCAGGAAGACAGTTATAAAACTTCAATCCGCGATAGTTGACACCGCAACGGGTTCTGTTCAGTCTTGTAAATGGGATCCGTAGATTATGACTAGATCTTGTTGTATGGTTGTGAATTTCACGCACTGATTCATATTTGTCTAGACTTGAGACGAGATGGTGCTGATATACTTAATCAATTAAGTTTTTCACCCTTAAAAATATTCTCATTTCTTCCATGGCGCAATGATTTTACCTTTTTTTTTAATATAACAAGAAATGTAATAAATCCGAACGACCTAGTTAAATCAGTTGACCCCCATCGAGAAATAATTTACCGTTAAATATTGAATCCATAAATATCGTCATATTTTATTACAGTATATGAGAGAATATGACCATGCGATAAAATAAATCCTGACGATATAATTTTAACGCGATGAAAATAAAAACGTTAGGGCCTTAAAGTTGCAATAAAACCTCACCGAAAGACCAAATAGTCGACGAAAGCCACCGTTTCACTTTGTCCCGCAGTAAAACTGTACATTGCCTTCTATCCCGCTGAAATGAAACTATACGAAGTTAATCCTGACAACTGCTAAACGCGAACGTTCCCAAGAAAGTCGAACGGAAAACAAACCGCAACGAAAACGTATGTATGTTATCTCGATATGTATTTTCATCAAAGATACGAATTGTTTAAAGGGTTTTATTTAAATGAATGAATTTATAATTTTGCATTACATGTGGAGCTTTAGGTAGAAAAGTAATCTTTATTACTTAAATAATCATGATTTTTTTTATTTTTATTTTATAACATGTTCGGCATTAGGAAAATTCCTAATGCCTAGGTATATGTAACTAAACAAGGAAATACCTTTCTCCGATGTTTAATTAAATTCAGATATTATTTTTTAAATTAATTTATTTTACCGATGGTAATAATTTTAGTTATTTATTTAACTAGGCAATAACGTAATAAATTTACTAACGCGGTTAGAGTTTCACAGTCAAGTAACTACAGATGGGGAAACAATATTTAATTACAGTACTGCTTTTAGATATCTAGATATATGTAGCATTTTTAATCATATCTGGCCAATGAGATTAGGTATGCATCAGTTGCCCCTCAAAAAGAAGAGTAAATGTCGGTGCCCTCGCCTTTCATCAATCCTCCGTGCGGGTGAATTGATGATTTATTAATTTAACCCGGCACGCAAAATACGAAAGAATCGATTCGATAAATAACTCACCCGCCGCGGTGCAAATGGCGCGCCCAACTACACGAAACCCTAAAACATAAAGTTAATTAATGTTGTTATAATAATACGGGCTTTTATACTATCGGTGTCGCATAACATTGTTAGTGTCTAATTAAGAAATAAATTTTGAAATAAGAATCGTATAACCTGTTGCTCGGTATGGCGTGCAAATACTCAACATTTTTCTTGGGTACGAAAATATGGCACGGTCTTACTAAGGCTATAAGTTAAAAAAATTATTGATAGCTAGCCACGGACAACATTTATTCGAAATTGTATATTTTTCTAAATACCAATTACACAAAAACGGTCACTTTTGGAAAATATAGCAGATACGTAATGTTATGTACACAGGGTGTCCTAAATAGAGTAGGATTGCATGGGTATCTTTCTTATTCTTAAAGCTAGAGATCTGGTTAAATGGGCAATGTTGTGCAGTTTTCTATGCTGATTCAGATTATGTTGAGAAATTTTCAAAATTCCGAGCAGTTTAGAAAATATTTAAAAAAATTGAAAATCGCGATTTTCAAAAAAATCAAATATCTCAATAATTATTAAAGATGCGAAAAAAAGTTTTAAATAAAAGTTACTTGGTTTAATTAGGCAAACATAGAAATTAAGTCAAAATAAAATTCAAGATGGCGGTTTCCGAGATATTAATACCAACTTTCTTATTTCAAATGGCCGCCATATTTGATTTTTACACGCATAAATAGACTTTTTTTTCTCTTTTCAACGATGTACAACAACCTATGTCAAAATAAAAAATTATGGAAATGTTATTAAAGTTGTTCCCCAATACTGTTATTAAAGTTGGTCTGTATTTACGACAGTTTTTGAAAAATTTATACTCTTTCGATTTTTCAACTTTAAAAATGATCATTCTTGAGTTTGATTTAGATTATCTAGATAACTAAATAACTAACATGCTCTTATTTTTTATGAATATTAAAACCCAATGATTCCTCAATAATGTTGTTGAAGTTGTAAGTCTTCATTCAAGTCAGTTTTTGAAAGATCAATACTTTTCCGATATTTGAGCATTGAAAATCGAAATGCCTGGATTTGATGTTGATTATCTGGAAAACTAAATAATGAATGTTATTTTATTTTTTTGGGATATTAAAGCCAAATTATTCCCCAATAATGCTGTTAAAGTTGGAAATTTGAATTTAAGTCAATTTTTGAAAAATACTAGTAAATTTTGGATTTGATTGCGGTTATCTAAAAAACTATGTCCTTAACGGACATGGATTTTTTTTTATATTAAAGCCATCATTGATTACCAATTTTGTGAAAGTTTGGACTCGCGTTTGTTTCTGGTTTTGAATAATCAAAGCTTTTTCGATTTTCAAGCGCTAAAACTTGCCATTCCTGAATCGATCGTGATTATATGGAAAACGAAATGATTGACATGCTTTGAATTTTCAATAGTATTAAAGCCAAATTATTCCGAAATTATGGTGTATAAGTTGTAAGTCTGCAGTTCTTTTGGTTTTTGAAAAATCAAAGCTTTTTCGATTTTTACGCGTTGAAAATAGCTATTCTTGGGTTTGATTTTGATTATCTAGAAAACCAAATAATTAACATGGCTTGGCCTTTTGGAATATTAAAGTCCAATTATTCCCCAATAATACTGTTAAAGTTGGAAGGCTGAATTCGAATCAGTTTTTGAAACATCAATATTTTTCGATTTTTGAGAGTTGACAATTGTAAATTTTGAGTTTGAAGGCAATTATCTGAAAAACTATGTCCTTAACGGACTTGGACTTTTTTTTAAATTAAAGCCATCATTGATTACCAATTTTGTGAAAGTTTGGATTCTGCATTTGTTCCTAGTTTTGAATAATCAAATCTTCTTCGATTTCGATTTTCAAGCGCTAAAATTTGCCATTCTTGGATTAATCGTGATTATCTGGAAAACGGAATGATTGACATGCTTTTATTTTTTAATAGTTTTAAAGCCAAATTATTCAGAAATAATTTTGTAAAAATAGGAAGTGGTCATTTCTTTTAGTTTTTAAAAAATCGACGCTTTTTCGATTTTCGAGCATCTAAAATGCACCATTTCATATTTAATGGACAATTATTGAAAAACTAAGTATATTAGTGCACGGATTTTTGTTTTTTTAATATTCAAGCCTGATGATTTCACAATGAATCTGTGCCAATTAATAGTCTTGAAATTAAATGTTTTGAGTTTAAAAAAATCAACGCATTTTTCATATTCGAACCAACGGTTTGATGGTGATTATCTGGAAAACTAAAAGATTTTTTTGAAATTTCGAATCTTAATTATTTCTGAATAATGCTGTAAAAGTTGATCAGGTTTTGAAGGTCTTGTATGCAATAAAACTGTATTAAAGTCCATAAGGCATAAAATTGGAGTCGACGGTGCATAGGGAATAGACTAATCATGGGCGTTTAGTTCGAAGCTGTCTCTCCATTCGATGACACACAGAGGACCACGAAATCTCTTGCGTAGTTTGACAATTATGCATATGTCGAGTTTAAATTATAGGCCCTCGCGACTGGCTTAATAATTGAATCGACTGAAATTGATTCCGATTTAACCCAAAGCAGATATCGGTGGAATTCATTTGGTCGCTTTCATATAATTATTATTAAATCATAATGATGGGATACAGTTATTAAATTCATTGGGTCAGTTTTGAAGCGAACACCGATTAATAATAATGTTTAACGCTCGAAAATCCTAACCCGACAAATTGCATTTGCGTTAGATTTAATTCAAGCCGACATGCTTTTACTGTCATACAGAATGAGTTCAAGCGATTACAATAATATTATAGACCGACTATTGATTATCAAAATTTAGCAATTCAAATATTTGAGGCTGTGGAGCCCGACTGCACGAGAGAGAGTATAATGAGATGCAAGTAACCGTTTGAACTATCAGCGTATGACATAATTTCTCAGAAGTGTCAATGCAATCTGAATAGTATTGAATTTAATTAATGTGAATTGTTCTTTTAAATAGTAATAGAAAGTTCTTTCTTGGTACATTTTAACCCGAATGCCGCCATATTGGCAACAACAACAAAAATAGGCCGAATTGTGCCGTATTCGCGACGATGTAATTAGTGAATTCCCGGCGCATGCACCATAACTAAAATTATAAATAAGCACATTTTAGTTGTCTGAAAACCGAAGGTCGCAAGTATTATTAAGTAGCTCGTTCGATAAAAGTTAATTTTTTGTTATTTTTAACACAGTAACTATTATATAAACTTATACATGTATGTTTAATTAAATTTTTATTACTAAGCCGCAAGTGTGCAAATTTATGAGAAATGGAAAAAATATGACATACTTTTTTATTCTCGTTATTTATCTCTCTGAATTATAATATATAATTCAATATTCATCGTGACATTAGTGTCAGAAAAGTAGTGGTTGCAACAAAATTTGTATATTTTTTTCTTTGTAAGATTTATATTAGAGAAACGATAAGTGCTGTATTTTTCAATATTAAATAGTATTGGTGTACCGTGTCTTTGATATATGTCTATAGTATGCAACAGAGAACATTAACCTGACCCATTCATCAATTGTTTTTCTTAAGCGAACTCTGCAAGTCTAGACCGTCCGATAAATTTATCTTACCAGTTTGCAGTTTAGGAATGAAAAGAGGCGTTCTTATCCCATAGCTGTGTAATATATTGTGAAAGTTTATAATAGCCTTAATATCAGGTGACATTATTAAAACTATGAAAAACAGCTTCCATTTATAAATATGTTGGGTTATTAATCTTCAGTGTAAATATATGTCGCAAAGTTTTCTAGAGCAGAATATTAATACGGCTATATAGAAATGTTGCATTATCCAAGGAAACTTTTAACCTTGTAATTGCTTAATGGGATTTCTTGTGTCTACCACTGGTTACCGCAAATATTCGATATGACCATCATTTTGTAGTAAAATTAATAACTGTTCCTTCAGATTTAATAGAGCATTATTCTACATTTCTGGTTGAATTGCATCAATTCTATCCCTAATTCTGCGTTTAAATTATTCTAGCATTGTTGGTACTGTTCTAAACACTATTACTTTCTAAAAACCACACAAACCTTGTGCTTTTAAATTTGCTGATCAAATTACGGCAGTAAGCTTTTAATAGAAATGGCCTTGCTCTCAAATCCATGTTCGTACGAAATCTTCCTAATCCAGCAGTGTAATATCTACAGCATTGATAATAACATTGTACTAAACCAATTCCTGTCCGAAGATCCATATTATTCTTTCTGTAATGGTTTAAATTTATGTTTACGTGAGTTTTATTTTGGAAAATTCTGAAAATTACGATGATTTCGTTTAACACTTGCATTAATGGTTGCCATGACAACTCTTTTGTTTTTCACATACACATAATCTATTTTAATTTCTTGTATTTTTTAAATTAAGGTTCTGTTAATAAATTATAATTATTATTTAACCCTTATATAACAAGCAGGTTTAAAATTGTTACTATAGTAGCTCGTTTATGAATTGTTATTATGGTAGATGCGCCGGGATCTTAAAATGGTATGCGCTCGGCGTAGGATATAATTTTATATGTCTATATAAACCGAAATCTTAGCAAACTTACAAATTTTATTACCTGATTCAATATTTATATTTATTTGTTTTGTTATAAACTGGCTAGCAACCTGAGATCCTTCAGTCTTCAATATGTAGTTGCTAGGATTTACTGCTACGATTTATAATCTCCAAATTAATCCAAACCGACTTGTCCCATTCCGACATACCGCAGCCGCAGCGGTGCACCTTCGAGAATGCATACTTCGGAATGGAGTTTCATCCCTGTCCGTGTAATATAAATTATTTAAACCACGCTGAAATTGAGCTGAAACATCCCTCCGTATAAATTATTTATCGCTAGTGTAGTTTTGAAATATCATTGAAGTGAAAGGAATGGCAGATTTGTAAATGATTAATGCCTTTGGTTTATTATCTACCTTTAAGTAGAATTCCAATTGCTTAGAAAGGACGGTGGAATAATTGTTAAATTCATAAAATTATATGTGTAAGAATAGAGTTCAAATATTTTTAACTGTATTCCTAAATATATAATGTATATTTTTTATGAATGCAACAATTATTCAAAAGCAAAGTAAGAGATATTTATCAGCGCCATATTGTGATTGTCAAAAAATCAATGAGAAGTTTATATATAATTTATAATTGTTTTAATAAATTTTAATGTTTTAAACTGACATTATTTACTTCTTAGTAACCATTTTAAATAGTTGTTTAAATGGAAGGGTGACATATTTTTTTTTTAATCAGTGAGTTGAAAACTTTTTATTTCACTGCATTTTGACAAAATACAATTATTTCTCAGGCGTGACGGTGACATTTGAATATTAAAACAATAATTAATTTATTAATATTATTCTGTTATTCTGTCAAAATTGGATAAAATATTGTATGAAGCAGGCGCGCAACGTTGCTTTTCATAATCTTATTTGATTGTATTGCCATTGTGTAAAACTTCATTGTTGTTAGCACAAATAAATACATTATTATTATTATTATTATTACTATTTTACACTTTTATTTAATGTCATATTCAGGGAATTTTAGTTTACACATGGCTTTGTGTGTGAGTTATTATATGCGTGAGCTGAGCTCCAACAGACCCCCCTCGCCCAGCTTCAACCCATATTTTTGGGTGCGCGCCTGGTATAAACTACATGAGTTACACGGTGGGCTTGAACATGATTTAAATGCGTTTTAGCACCACCGATTTTCTTTCGGCATTCGATTCCTGGAGTCATAAGAAGGCTAGAAAAAAAATTTCACCGTTAGCCTTAGAGCGTTTTCGAAAAAAAAACCTTTTTTCACGAGGAAAGATTCAGTGTTCGAGATATCGCGATTTTTGTACCTTTTGCTCACTGCTAGTTCCCAAACATCCCCAAATTGGCATAAATGATGTTTTCCTATCAGTTTTACACTAGCGCACAAACATTTAATTTGCGAAGCATAATTTTGAAAGAATGATGATTTTTCATTCGAATGAGTTTTGCGCTAGTATGTCAACAAGCAAGAATCATATCTTTTATTTCCATCCTTGTCTGATTTGCGGGGTCATCGAACTATCGCCAACCCCCACCCACGATTCTTTGTTTACGTTTAGTAATACTGTAGATCGAATGATCAATGTTATTCGTGCAATTAGTTAAAACTTCAGATACTTCGACATTTTAAGGTTAAGTTGTAATTGTTCTCTTCGGAATTTCAATTTTTGTCCATACTTGTGAAAGTATGGACAAAAGATCAAAGGACCATGCAGGGACCCATCAAGAAAATCGGGCGGAAAATCTCTATTTGCAGAAGAAGAAACAAATGGTCAAAATCAGTGGTGCTTTATGTGTGAATCTAAAAAAATGTGTGAATTATGCTGAACATGATGAACGTTTTCCTAATGTTTTATGTAGCGCTTGCAAAATTATCGTATATCGGTCAGTGAAGTGTGAAACTATCGAGAACATAACTCTGCCGGACTATACAAAGTTCAAAATTTTGGAGAAGAATATTCGGGCAAAAACTCAAACGTTGTGCAGTTGCACATTGTGTGAATTGGTACGAGATCCAGGGCTATATAACTTCACTAAAAAAAATGACAAGAACAAAAAGAAGAGGAGCAACAAGTGCAAAAAATGAGGTGAAACCTTTTCGGTAGGGAAAAAACCTTTTTGTACCCCAGAAAAACACTTCCCGAGTTTAAAAGAACATGTAAGTTCGCTTCCCCTGAAACAGAGAGAACATTTGGCGTGTTCTTTAATAAGGAACGTAGTTTTAAATGAAGATACAAATTCTCGCAGCTCGAGCAATAGAACTGCTACATTTTCTCAGATCCACGGAAAGCCACTCAACGTTGAAATCACCCCGAAACTAAAAAATCAAACTACAGGCCCGCAATAGATTTCCGCGGGAGATGTTTGTAAAATAGTCACAAATTACGGTCTCTCCAGCAATGTAGTTCAGGGCATAGCAAGAGACTTACGCGTTGGCTCCCAAAAAAGAAACCTGTTTGAACCACATCTGACGACCAAACTATCTACACACCGCCACAGACTAGATTAATTTTATGATTTCAAAAGTTTCCCCATAATAACATCCAAAGCTGGAGAGAAAACGATCTCTACAGAAATATTGGCATTTTGTACACATGTTCCGGCTTTAATCGATTGTATAAAAGCAACTCGAAACAATGATAATTCCCATCTGAAGTTTGGCATTGATGGTGGGGGAGATTTTCTCAAGATTTGCCTTTCAGTGCAAGAACCTGATTCCGCTATAATAGACGGTCAACAAAGATATATAGAGGGCGTAGGGGCAAAAAGATTCAAAGATTCGGGAGTCAAAAAATTATTTGTTCTGGCAAGAATTGCAGGTACACAAGAAAATCACGAAAATGTGAGAATGTTATGGTCTCTCTTACAGATCAATGATTTTGGCGGCACAATTGCGATCGATTTGAAACTCGCCAACATATTGGTAGGAATCATGTTCCATGCCAGTAGCTTTCCATGTACTTGGTGCTTCATCTCGAAAGAAAGTTTGGACACTTGTGGCGAGAGGAGGACTATACAAAACTGCCTAGAAAATTATTTAGGATGGGAAAAAGCCAACTTCAAAAATTGCTTGAATTTGCCTGTTCTTTCTAGAGGCACGGATGACTCCAGACAGATTATTGACATCATTGCACCCCCTGAATTGCATTTAATTCTCGGAGTAGTGAACATGCTGTATAATCGGATGAAAATGGAGTTCGAAATTGAAATTTTTGAGTGGGCCAAAAGGTGCAATGTCAGCCACAAATTTGTGAATGGGGCCCCTGCATTCACGGGTAATTCATGCAAATTGCTTTTGAATGAAACTGATGTTTTGCAAAATTTATGCAGGCCTGGTTGTCTGAATTATGTTAAATGTTTCCGGGAATTTCAAGCAGTGGTGGAATCTTGTTTTTCAATAACTCTGGAACCTGACTACAGAGAAGCAAAAGACAGATTCAAAAGAAGTTATCTAGATCTACAGATCAGTGTTACTCCAAAGGTCCATGCTGTGTTTTTCCATGTACCAGAGTTTTGCGCTAAAACAAAACAAGGGCTGGGGTTTTTTAGCGAGCAGGCCATGAAATCTGTCCACCATGACTTTGGGATAACGTGGGACAAATATAAAATTAAAAAATATCATCCAGACTATGGAAGTAAATTACTGACCGCACTCCGAGAATATAACAGTGTTCATTTATAACTTGTGGCTCAATAGTAGATTTGTTTAAAAAGCCAAGAATTTCGTTTTATGTATTCCTGTTTTCTTACTTCAGACATTAATTCACAATCATCAAACTATTCATTCTTGTACAATAATTATTTAAACATTATTTTTTATTAAAATTATCAGTTTAATGATCAAAATTTTAATTTTTCATCATTTCTTTTCCCATCAGAAACTATCGAGTTTTTTTTTGGTGTGGATCCAGGAAAAGGTTTGTCTTTCTTTGATCTTCCATTATGGAGTTTTCGGATATCACATTTTTACCAAATTGAGTGTGTTCCAAGTCCAAGAGGGGTCCTCTCAGAGGTGACGCGTAGAAAATGCCTATTTTTCTATCTTTGCATTATCCATAGAAAAAAGTCGATTTTTTCAAAATCGGCTCTAAGGCTAACGGTGAATTTTTTTTTCTAGCCTTCTTATGACTCCAGGAATCGAATGCCGAAAGAAAATCGGTGGTGCTATAACTTCGCATTTAAATCTTGTTCAAGCCCACCGTGGTTAAGCATAATAATAATAATATTTATTCTGTCTAAGAAAAATGCTACACATTTTAAATTATACAGATTCATCTTAAACAAAACAAAAAATAAATAATTCTTCGACTGCAGAAGCTAATATCGCAGCTCGTACGCAAACCCTATTACATAAGAGTAACCCTATTTTCAATAACACCCAAAATAGACAGAATTTAAATACTGAAAAGTAAAACGAGATATACATGATATGAACAGAAATAAGAGATAAATTCCCTCATAAAATAAATTTACATCAAATTCCATGAGCCATTTTTTTACAGAACTCATGAAGTAGGATCTTCCCAGCGTAGCAGTTTTCAGAGGATTTAAATGATCAGGTAAAAAGTTGTGTATTTTAGGAATGAAAAATAAAAATGAGTTTTGATAAAACGTCTTTTTTGTGTTGTGAGTATAGGACAACTGATAATGTGCAAAACGTGTGTAGTAATTGTTTCTGGAAAGACATACATATTTACTCCTGTTTTTACACGAGTAGTAAAATTAAACTATTGAGAGAACAAATAACCATTTAATATTCATTACTTTTGCTTCCTTCCATAATTGATCTGATGCAAACAGTCTAGGCTTATTTAAAATAACTTTAAGTATATTCTTTTGCACTGTTTCCACTTTAGATATGCATTTTTTTGGTGAATTTCCCCATGCAATTACACCATACTGTAGTATTGATTGAACAATGCTAAAATATATAACAAATAGTTGTTTTATCGTCAATATATACTTTAGTCTTACAAAAACATACACCAGTTTTCTGATTTTATTTGTTATGTAATCGGTATGTTGAGACCATTTAAGGTGACAATCAATAGTAATTCCAAGGTACTTGGTAAAATTTACTTTATTGACAACTTGATTGCAAGTGCAGTTTATGTTAGACATCGAACATGTAAAGTCATGTATTTTTAGTTGTGTTAAGTTTTCAGGTAACCCTAATTTATTTGGTAAAAATGTCATAAACACTGTTTCATGGGTATTAAGAATGAGTAGGTTGCAATCGAGCCAATTTTTAATTTTCATAAGAGCACGCTCTAATTTATGAGTAGTTTCTTCCCAGGTAATTCCACGAACCACAATAGCTGTGTCATCTGCATAACTTAGTATATTAGTATCATCCTGATTAAGACACAACATATCGTTTACGTAAAATATAAACAAAACAGGTCCCAGGACTGTACCTTGTGGCGCACCATGTTTAATTTTCCAACTGTCGCAGAATTTTCCATTTACAATAACCTTTTGTTCCCTGTCAAATAGGTATGTCTTAAAAAGGTTCAACGCTAAGCCCCTGATACCGCAAACATTCAACTTTTTTAAAAGTAATGAGTGGTTAACAGTGTCAAAGGCTTTTGCCAAGTCTAAAAAGAGCCCCATTATTTTATAGTCTTTATCAATTCCATTGTAAATACTCTCTATAAGGCTTGTAATTGCATGATTACTTGATTTTGTTTCCATAAAACCAAACTGAGAAGGTGAAAAGAAATCATGTTTATTTAAAAATAAGAGTAACTGTTTCTTAATAAGCTTTTCGATGATTTTAGATATACAACTAGTTAACGCTATAGGTCTATAACTACTTTTCAACTTTTTATCTCCAGATTTATATAGCGGTTTCACAATGGTATTTTTAAACAAATTTGGGAAAGTGCCTGTTGAGAAACAAATATTTACAATATGCACTATTGGTTTTAAGATATGGCTGACTACTGATTTTAATATTTCTGCCGTAATATTATCTGATCCTGGTGCTTTATTATTAGATAATTCTCTTATACAGTGATCAATTCAGAAACTGGATGAAAAAATAAGCTTTCTGCTATGGGCTTTATGGTGGGTAATATGGTTGCATCATTCATTTTGTTTGTTCTATTAATTAATATTTCAGCAACGTTACAAAAGTAACTATTAAATGAATTCGCCATTTTTTCATTATCATCAATAATTTCTTCTCCCTCAGCAATTTGATCGATATTATTTGAGTCTTTCGTGTTATTTAAATTTGTCACTTGCTTTGAGTATTTCCATAACAATTTAATATCCCCTTTTGAAGAAATAATTTTTTCTTTAAAATAATCATGGTTATGTTCCGAGCTCGCAACCTTATATTTCTTCCCGTGAATAAATGAATTTATCAGTATATAACAAATATCTATTATCGTTTTTTAAGGAAGAAAAATGTATCAGCATTTAAACAAACAATAAAAAAGATTTGCATTATTTGTATTATTATCCCTGATCAGTATGAGAATAAGGTTACAATGTTTGTTATTTCAAGAGATTAAAAAATGTGTAGGTAAAAGAAGTGTATGAACTAGTAATAATCATTAAATTTACCCTAATTTTAATTATTACCACTAGTCATATAAGAGATGTATTAATAATTGTTAAAATACAATTACTTTGATTTTCAGAAATAAATTGTGTTGCTCAGATATGTATTGATTTCCTGTGACAACATAATTTATTTGGACAAACATACAGACAAAAAAGCAGCAGCAATTATTTGTTATTTATTTAACGTAAAGCTAAACAAGCCCAACTTGTTGTCCCAATAGACTTGTCTCTGCGCGGATGTGGAAATAATTAATATTTTCATCTACGTACAAAGGGTTAATTTATGTATACTCTGGTAAACACTGTTTGTGTGTATGTTAATTATGCAAATTATGTTGTTATTAAGAGCGTTTAAATGTTTGAATAGTCCAACGTATAGTGGCCTTTAGTAAAAAAATTGTATCGGGGTAATTAAAATAAATAGAATTAAAAATATCCTTTAAAACCTAAATTTACATTAACGGTATAAATTCCCACAAATCACACCTAATTAATTTTGCTCGTTGGTTAATGGCTAACTTTAATGTACCCAAATGTATCAAAAATCGTTCATTAATGACCACTATTAATGAACGATTTTTCATTGCAAACGATTTCTAGGGCCGCGGTGGTCTAGTGGGTAGAGGTCCGGCCTCTAAATCCCGCTGGTGCGGGTTCGAGTCCCGTCCGTGCGGTCACTTTTTTTTACTTTTTTAACACGAAAAATGGCCGTGCGGGTCCCTGGATATATTTAGTCTTTGTCCTCATTTCACTTAAATAAATTATTAAATACTATACATCGGTTGTGGCTGAATGCCCTAGCTGGCTAAGCCAATTCCCTATCATCCTCGATTCCTTAACCCGAATTCCTATCAATCATATTTCCTAAAAATAAGAACGATTTGTAGTTAAGCATTAAATAGCTAATTCATGAGTGGCTAGTTACTTATTATTACTGGAAATGTAACTGATTAAAGCGAGAAAACGATCTATAATTTGTTTCACATGTAAATGCAAAAGTATATCAATTCTCTGCGTTAGAAACAAATTAGCGGCGAACCGCCTTCGATTTTGTTATACAATAATGTCAAAGTGTGAAACGTCAAATTTATAAAACGCGTATATCATGTGAATGTCTGCTACTATGGATAGTGTCAAAAGTACTAGCCATTGCAAATAATGCAACATTAAATTTGCTTCCGGAAAAGAGTACACATTTTTACGAAAAAACTTACGTAGAATTTATTTCCTGGTGCGAGGAGTAACAGGTAAGACGTCATTCGGTATCTGCGCTATTCCCATGTTTTGCCGATATTGCTGCAAAGGGCTTAATAGCAAGTTTATTTGTTTGTTTTGTTTGGATTTTCTCTAATCTAATTTCTAATGTTGATCTAAGTTACGATCAACGGAAAAATCTTGTAACCAACGCGTGTGTTAATTGGCGATTCATGATCTCAACAATTAACGTGAAAATGTCTCGATCATTAATCGCTATCATTAACACACTTGTTTATTTTTATTTATTTATTTATTTATTTATTTAACGGAATCACCTTTTACAATAATAGCATACATTACATAATGACAAAAAATAGAAAATAAAAAGAAATACTAGTACATGGTAAAAAAGATCATAAATTAAAACAAATTCTCTTAAGTTCTAATTTAAAACTGAGTAGGCTAGACCCGAACAGATTAACACTATCCCTATAACTAATCTCATTGGCTAATGGCATCAATCTAAAAATTGGATTGTTTAAATCATAATTTGTGCGCACAATAGGTAATCTAAATAATGGTCTACGACGTACATTTATATATGAGAAGCTAACTGTAAAATTTAAAGATGTTAACAGCTCAGGACAATTAATTTTACCCGAAATTAGTTTATGAAGAAAACACAAATCTAATATTATTCTACGTTTTTTTAAAGAATCTAAGTTTAAAAAACTATATAGGTAGTCATAATCATGCTTTAAGATACTCGCATCACCAAATTTGCGATCCATATACTTCACAAATGTACGTTGAACTCGCTCTAAATTTGACAATTGTACTGAGGAGACCAAATAGTAGATGCATATTCTAAATTAGATCTAACTAAACATATAAAAAGGGTTCTAAGAGCATGAGGTTTAAAGTTATAACTGTTCCTGAAAATAAATCCTAATACTTTAAATGCTTTATTAGTTATATAACTGACATGATCCCTAAAAGATCAAATAAAACCCCCAAATATTTGATAGTATATACTCTTTCCAAAGCCTCATGATTTATGGTGTAATTATACAAAGTTACTGAACATTTTTTAGTGAATGAGATTGAGTTGCATTTAGAAATGTTCAAAAATAAATTATTTTTTAAGCACCAGTCATACAAATTATTTAAATCATGCTGAAGCTCTAAGCAGTTAGAAATATTTTCAATCGCATGATATAACTTTAAATCATCAGCAAATAACAAAGACTTACAATAATCAAAAGAATCACACAAATCATTAACAAATAATAAGAATAATAATGGACCAATATGAGTTCCCTGGGGCACCCCGGAAAGTACATTAATTTCGAAAGACGTGTGATTATTAATTTTGACTAACTGAATACGATTGGTGAGAAAAGAGTATATACAAATAATTATTTGAGAAGAAAAGCCATAAGCATTTAGTTTTGCAATTAGTATATTATGATCTACCCGGTCGAAAGCCTTTGAAAAATCCGTGTACACAGCATCAACTTGTTTACGATCAGAACGTTTTTAAAATAAAATTTTAATAACATAAAAGGTTAGTAACAGTAGATCTACCATCAAGGAATCCATGCTGATTATCAACTATTAAGTTCCGACATAAACATCGCAATTGTTTAGAAACTAAATTATCAAATATTTTAGGGATGGTAGATTGTAACATATGACTTCTTCCAGCAATGAGGAAAATAACCCGAACAAATGGATTGTACGAAAAGCCAGTGAATAGGTTTCGATATCACATAGACACATTTTGAAAGAAAAAAACCTGAAATACCATCAGGACCAACATTAAAATTATTTGATAATTTTACAATTTCTTGAAATACATCCTCTAACTTAATATCTAAACATGACAAAGAATTAACTTGATTGGCGAAATTGAAATCAGGTACATTTAACACACTTGGGCAAAAAGGCGAAGAAAAGTGCAATGCGAAAGCATTCGCAATATCAGGTCCGTTATCATAAACTACATCATTATATGACATGGACGCAGGAATTCCTGAGGTGTTCTTCATATCCTTGACAAATCTCCAAAAGTATTCTGGTGTGTGGCATATGTCCTCTTCAATTCCATCAATAAACGATTTAAATAGAGATGAACATTGCTCACGCAATGCACTAAAATTCTCATAGTCTCCAGCATCTCCAGATTTTTTATATTGCAAGTGCACACGTTTCTTCTCTTTGGTTAAGTTAATAAGTGTACCATTTTGGATAGTGAGATGTAAATATAGTTTTAGACGGAATATACATATCAATTACATCAAACAGAATTTTATAAAACAATTCAAGTAAACCATAGAATAGTTATTTAAGCAACAAGGAACGTAAGGACTTATTAACATTTGAGGTAGGCGAATACGTCTCCTGCCGAAAATTTTCAATTTTTTTATACAACGGCAACCCCATAAACTTTTAACGGACAGTTTAGCGTAGACACCCTATATACAAACATCTTTTCTTGCAAATATATTTAATAGGCCGCGATGGCCTACTGAGTAGAGCTCCTGCTCACGAGCCTCGTGGTCGTGGGTTCCAATCTCTTCTGGGCGGTCACTTTTTCGAAATGAAGAAGTGGCCGTTCGGGTCCATGGATGTCCAGTGTATAAAACGTACTGTGTCATGTTATCCTGTTATTGGACATCGTTGATATCTGTTGGGTAATAAAGCCCAATATTATTATTATTATTATTATGGTGATACTATATTCCTGAGATGATTTATAAATAATTAGTCTTTGTATAACTAAACCAACAAAATGCCAACTTGAAACAAAATTTACTCGTTCGTTCGCAAATACCTCCAGGCAGCCAATTGGCCTTTGTTATACATTCTCTGTATCCTAATAAAAAGGAAAATACCAGACAAGTTAAGAGTGGTGCGGGATTAAAAGGATTTTGCCGGTTTGCAACGGAGTAAGATGGATGCGGGCAGATTTCTTCGGTCGTCGCTTAAACAGAATGCGTTATTAGGGGCTTGGGGTTCGGGGGCGGTGACTCATACGGGGAATTATTTTGCCCTTTCCGGGCAAATCTAATGATTAATCATTATTGCAAATCCTCCTTTTTGCTCCTCCGGACAGATATTAATCATCGCGCATTGACAAATTGTTTGTAATTAACGAATGTAAATCACGACTTTGAAATCTTAGGCTTAGGTTTAATTTAAATACATTTATCATTCTGCTAAATACCAAACATTTTAGTATAAACTTAATTTTCGTAAATAGGAATTCATGCAAATTAACAAATATGAATATCTTAAATAATAATTGTGCATTACATTGTTTACTGTACAACATTTTATTATAAATTGGCATTTCTAAATGTTTATTATTTGTATTTAATCCTTAGCGAACGAATGCCATCATATTCGGGTTACCGGTGCATCCACCAAAAGTTAAATTCACAAATGAGCTCATTTTAGTTGTCTGTAAAGCGATGATTGTGATTATTATCAACTAGCTCGTTCGTTAAAGGTTAATTATACACTTTTTCTCGATCTAGTAATGAAGCAAATAATTTGTTAAAATTCCGTCGATCCACTTTTCATTGTTCATTAAGGGTTAATACATATTTTTATGTGCAATATAATATTTGCTGACGTGTTACTGAATCATTGTCAGTGGTTAAACATGACTAAACTTTTCTCGTTCTTATAAATTTTCTCAATTTAAAGCACACTTGATTCTTTTTAGTGTTGTGATGGAACGTCCCTAATATATAGTATAATAAATTCACACGTCTATAAAAGGAATTGCGCCATAAACTTGAAAACTCTTCCTTTTTTTTTGAGAAAATCGCGTCGCACCGCCGAACAATTACTGGAACTTAGGATGTAGGGAAACACACACCGGAACTTTATAATAAATGTAGACAATGAACTTGGGACGCAATAAAATCCCCGACGAATTTAATGTTTATCGCGCGATTTTCTATATTAACTGCCGCCATAACTTCCTCACGATCAAAATTACGATTTCTGCAGAGTAATATCCATCTCCCGGAGACCGTAATGTGTTTATATGATAGCGAAATGTAGTGAAGCCAGTAGACATGCTATCCTATGAGAAATGGCAGTCTCCGATTTTAATTATACACCGTGTTCAACTAATTACGTTCGTAACAGTGTTTATAGCTTCCGTTTTATCTGCGAATTGTGTTGAGAGGAACGGCGTAACTGGTGCTATTAATTACCCACCTGAATTCATATAAATATTTTAATGGATTGAATAATTGAGGACTATAAACATATTTGTTGCATACTACATTTATTCAGACAAATAAACTTACTAATATATTTACTTGTTATGTGAAGTATTATATACAGGGTGTTGAATTGCAAAGCGGGCCATAAGGATTTACATGTAAAATTTGAAATGTATTAATGGCTCCCCTAATTATTTGACAGCATTAATTCATTTCGTTTATGTTTTTTAAATCAAGGTTAATACATTCGATACACTGTCATAATTTTAATTATTTGTGAGTATTTGTGAGTGAGTTTTGGGTTTGATACTACCGATTCAGTTTTTAAAAAACTTTATTTTTTCAAGAGCACGAGTGCTTTTCACATTTGCGACGTGCGACTTACAGATATGATTCAAGACTGTTTTATTATGAGATAAGAATACATTTTATATTGCTGGGAAATGCTGAGTCGGGCGAAGTTCAGGTGTGTGACCTCGGATGTCTGCCTTAACTAGTGCTCAATGTTGTACATAATTCTCTCTAATCCTCAGATTTAAACAAAATACCCCTTCTGGTCTACTCCAGAGTGTCATGTTTTAGTATTTTACATTAAAAACGATCCAATTATAAAATTACGGCATACGAGCAACATATACTAATTAGAAAATTAGTGTAAGTTGTTCGACACCTGAAATTTTTATTATATTAAGGCTGTTGAAAATTTGTGTCCGAAAAATAATTAGCGAAATTAAATAATTTTATGACGAAAGGTTCTCATCCGCATTTGTTAAAGCAAGTTTACTTTTCTAAGTATATTTTCTCGATTTCTTGCAGAGTAAGTTTCAAAATTCGACACGTTTTACATCTATTAATTTTATTCCGATAAATCATAAAATGTTATCGTACTTTACGCTCAGCAATTACAGGATCATAAATTGTGATACGCAAAATTTTTCGACAATAAAAATTTCGCAATTCGACATAAAGGGTCGTTGTAAAACGTTTTAACTGCGCAATTTTCACGAATAAATCGCTTGTTAACAATACCCTTTTTTTGTCTGTTTTAATGTGTTGGCGATGTAATTTCAAAATTATATTACTTATATAATAAGGTTTACAAAATGAATAAAACAAATTTACGTAGACTGAAATTAATTATAATGATGGTGATGAAACTTTATGTCGAAATAATTCAACAATTATTTAATCTGTGTTCGTGTTTGCCTTTATTAAAATTAAACTTTATTGTAGAATAATTTAATATTAACAACAGTTAGAATAATTTCGGTAAGTGGTTTTTCTTTTATTACAGTTCTATGAAATTTTATCTTGCAGGTCACAAACATTTCATGTTAAATTATTTAGAACGAAATAAATTTACACCATTATTCAATTCATCTTTTTATCACATTAATCATAACAGACAGCGACGTTTACAGACTGAAAAAGACTGGCTGAAAGACCACCCATTAAGAATTGCGACAAAAAAAATAGTTACTGTATGTAACAATTCTTTAATAAAGATGTTTATACAATATAATTTATTTACACTATATGTTTAATTAATATGAGAATTTATTTTGTAAGATAAAACTCATTACAGAATACTATGAGTTTGATGCATATAGTCCCCCTTTCAATAAAATTTTCATCTCCGTCAGGCCAATCTCTTATCACGCCTAAAAATAGAATATGCTCCCCGGAAAAAGGCTCGGCGCGAAATAGTACTTTAAAGAAGATAAATAAGAATGTATAGAGTTGTAATGGGGAAATATATGTTAAAGGGCACAAGGGCGCCCCGGCAAAAAGTTATCCGCGTGAAAAATTGCCGAAATGCCCAGGTATCAGGAAGCCGAAGTAAAAGCTGGTATGAAAGATAACGCGGTCGACGCAAGATATATTTAAGTAATAACGGTCAGAGATAAATTTCTCCTTAATAACGAGTTTATTATTACCTCACTAGAATTATATTTTCTGGCATCGTAAACCTTAACAACGGAGGACTTTTTTGTAAATTACCACGCGAACGTACTTAATTAAAGAATGTATATATAAATAGAGAATGTGTTATTATTTCTAATTTTTTTTTGTTTGTGTTAAAACTTACGACACCCGGCGCATCCGCATTTAATTAAGTAATGAAGAAATAATAAAGAATTACTTACTACTATGTAATGGGATAATGGATATCAGTGAACAGTACATCACTAGGTGTTGGTATTGGTATGTATTAATTTACACGATGCAATATAATTGAATATGATTAACAATTCGTCAATGATTAATAACGATTCAATAATGATTATGTCTCTTAGATCTAGCCTGATTATACTAATTTCCCCATAATAGGCTACCCATTTTAATATTTGAAATATTTTTTTTTCAATTAACAAAACATTTTATTATATTAAATTACAGCTTACTCTTTGGGATTTATGATAACATAAATATTTGGCTAATTTAATTCTAACTTTCAAAAATCACGTCTTCTAAATGACCTCCACCAACTTCAACACATTTTTCAATATTAGATAAAAAGTGGTTCATTACACGGCGTAGCAAACCTTCAACTTCTTCACGAATTTTGACTTTGAGTTCCTCGATTGTACCTGGACGACTCGCAAACACTTTGGCTTTTAAATATCCCCACAGGAAAAAATCGGGTGCCGTTAAGTCGGGGTTAAGTTCCGAATCGAGAAATGAGTCAGCCATTAAACGTTTCTCGCAGAACCCGCATATAGAGTTTCTGGCGGTATGAGCTGTTGCCCCATCTTGTTGGAATAGTAAGGCATTGTTTAACAATCCTTGTCTATTTAATTCTGGAATGAGGAATGTCTCCAGCATGTTTACGTAACGCTCGGATGTTACTGTTACAGCGCGGTTATTTTCATCCTCAAAAAAATATGGACCAATAATACCAAAAGATCCTACTCCACACCACACAACAACTTTTGGATTATTGAGGTTCTGTGTAAAGATTTCACGAGGATTTTCATTTGACCAGTATCTAAAATTCTGTTTATTAATCATGCCGTTCAAATAAAAATTTGCTTCGTCGCTCATTAAGAGGCTGTGAATTGTTCCTTGATGTAAATTCAAAAATTCTTGACAAAACGCTAACCTTGCTTCTTTATCTTGATTTATAAGTTGCTGTGCCATTTGGTATTTATAGGGATGAAATTTTAAATCTCTTTGAAGAATTCGATCTAAGCTTCCCTTCGATATTCCTAGGATAAGGGTTTGTCGATTAGCAGACCTTTTAGGACTTCTCGTAAACGCAATTCTAACTCGTTCAATATTTTCTGGTGTGCGAACTGTTCTTCGACGTCCAGGCTTCTTCAAATTTTGTACAGAACCATTTTCACGCCAATGACAAACCCATAACTTAACAGTTTTACGATTTGGCGGGTAACCTCTATTGTTGTTATTAAACTGACGCCGAAATGCACGCCTAACTTCTTCTATCGAATTGCTTCTTATGTAAGTTTCTACACAAAACACACGTTGTTGGACTAAGTAATCCATGAAAGTTAAATAATTATGATGAAAACTAACAAACTTCTCGTAGAAAAATAACGTTCCACAAAATGATTAATATAAAACTTATTTGTGACAGGTGCCTACTTGATCAATAATGAACTTAAATCCCAAAGACTACAGAACATAATCCCACAGAGATAAACTTATTTAGTTAACTCGTAGGGAATTAATTAATAAAATAAAATAGGTAGTCTATTATGGGGAACCCTGTATATACTTAAATGTTTATTATTAATACAATATTAATGCAACTAAACGTGATTGTGTTTATGATAAATTTATGTTTATAAACACAGTATTAATTACTACGTGCTGTTTACAATGATGGAATGTGCAAACGCTTATTGACCTATCTTGATTTTTTATGTGAGCACCTTGACTCCATTACAACTACAATATCTTTATTATCAAACTTAACATATACAGAAATTTACAATATTTACAAATGTCTGATAAATGGCTAATTTAATAATTCTTAATATTTTTGTTTGTGAAAACTTGCGACACCCGACGCATCCGCCAGCAGGTTATATTCGTATTTATCTAAATCCATTTAACGTTTCGCACGTGCCTCGATTTTAATTGCAGTTATTAAACTTAGGTCTGTATATATATTGTAATGAATTCGCTTGGTAAACTGCCTATAGGCACGCGCACGTTCAGTGGGTTCAACATCTAAGAAATCATTTACGTTAAGCAGTTTGGGATAATCTTAGCGATACCCATGGTGGTAATAATTACGGCTTTAGCTTATCGCATAACATGAATTAACTATCAAAATTAATTAAACTGTACCACCCTAAATGCGCTTGCAACAATAATAATTACGGAAATGAACACGGAGGTGTTAACTAATCGATGTAATAAGTTCATCAATACCATACGACATAAACAGTGCATAATCCAACTCTGCAACTTCAGTACCTTTCGATAGGATATGCAATTAATATTGTAATCATTTTGCTTGTATTCAAATGAATATTTAATAATTATTAATTTTCACAATGATTAATCAAACGAATCCTTGTTTAGATAAATGGTTCTACAATACAACAAATTAATGAAAGTACATGGAAAACGAAGAAAACATTTCTGTGAATGGGCTATAGACCATAGGTTTTCCTGCCGTATTATATTTAAGGATTTTTTTAAATTTCAGCCAATACTCTAATTACTGTTTCACCAATCAGATGGCGGTGAGTCGGCTATCATTCTCAGTACGTACGCACTGCAGCACTGGCATTGTCGTTACAATCCCCAAAAGCATTAATCATGTCAATGTATTATCTGTTAGTATAATGTGTCTGATTATAAATCAAATATAATATTAAATAATTCAAAACGTCAACCGCTGTAACATTTTTAAATAATCCAACTTCTGCGGTGATATTTTAACTTACTACGATCGTTATTTATTTATATGTAGTTAATTGGTGCTAATATATAATATTTACACAAGTCTCTTAAATCTAGGTACACTTCTGTGCAATAAAAGTAAGCAAACAGAATATGTCATAGTTTAAGCGGACTTCCAAAATGCCGCGTTATTTAGACAACAATTCAAATTATAATCAAATAGAAGATGGTTTTTAGTTTTGGCTTTTAATAAAGGTGTTATTTTCAAGTTATGGCGTTTTATCATTTATTGAAAATGTTGTGGACCCAAATCACACAACTAGAATATTGTGAAAAATACTCATAAGACTAGTGTTCAATTTTATTGCACAGAAGTGTGCATCTTGTTATAAATAAAAGTGAGTTATATTAGTGAAATATCAAAGCCAATTTAAAATTGTATAATAATTTGTGCTTATACTATATTATGTAATACATAGTATATACACAAAAAGGCTTATAACATGTATACCTAAAAATAACTTAAAATCATTGGAGAAATATGCGTAAATAAGTTCACATTTACAAATATGTCGATAAAATATACAAATAAATACAAATTCAAATTTACAACCATGTCCATAAAATATTTAAATAAATCAAATCAAATAGAATGATGTTAAAAATCAATTCCCACACTATTGAAATCGAAATAGAGGTATTCTTCGATGCCATAAAATACCTGCTCAATTAATGGAGTTTTCATTCGTTTTTTAAATGCATTTAAAGTAAGATTTCTAAGGCCCATTGGCAAAGCATTTAAAAATTTAATAGAATAATACCTCGTACCACTCTGGGATTTAACTAATGTAATTGCACTTGGATACACATTACATTTGGTCCTTGTATTATGCTTGTAAATATCTGCATGACAATTGTACAAGTAAGAATGGATTATGATGTGTACTAAGCATTAGAGTGGTTTTAGCATATATGGTGGAGTTTCGAAGTATGTGAAAATCAACGAGACAACCCGGAAACTTATTCGTATAGATAAAAAACTTATAACTGTAAATTTTGAGCTATATCGACCATGGCCTAACCGAGCCCTGGGCGTCTAAAATTGGAAAAAAAAAATCGTTTCTTTCCCCTTTTTTTCATTTTAGCCCCCTAATATTAAACGGTCCACCTTGATGGTCAAATAATATACTGTGTCGACAGAGGATGTTAATACGAATTCAAAACGAATTTATTTGTTAAAATCTGACTAAAATTGACAGAGTTGTGAATGTTTCAGTTATATCATACTTATATATTCCGATGTTTTGTGACCTAATCCTTCATCGACGGTAATCAGAAGATGCGCGGCATTTCTGTCACTTATTTTACACTTGTCTAAAGCAGATGAGATCCCTTCACTGATAAATGCAATGCTTGTGATTATGGTTCTATTTCCAAAATTACTCAAAATTCAATCGAGATTATATTTTCCCGAAAAGATAGATCCATACCAACGTTAAATTTTAAATACATTTTATTTCAATAGCACGCGAAACTATGAAAAATTGTAGTAATTTTAATGGTTTCAAATAAATACAAAAATAATTGCCATCGATTTGAAACTTTCTAAAATAACTCAAAATACATTCGAAATTATGATTTCGGAATAATTTGGATACACACCAAAACCAAATTTTGAGTACATTTATTTGAACAGCGCACGAAATTATGGAAAATTGTAATTATTTTAAAGCTCTCAATCAAATATAAAAACAATTCTTGTCGACTTAAAATTTTCTAAAATTACTTAGAAATCATTCGAAATTATTATTGTTATTTGAAAAATCAACAGATTATATGTAATCAGTTATCACGAAAAATCTTGAAAAATTGTTATAATTTTGGTGGCTTCAAATAAATATAAAGACAATTGCCATCAATTCAAAACTTTCCAAAATAACTCAAAAATCATTCGAAATTACGATTTTGGGAAAATCTGGATACACACCTGAACCAAATTTTGTGATACTTCTGTTCGAACAGCGCGTGAAATTATGAAAATTGTAATAATTTTAATGCTCTCAAAAAAATACAAAAACAATTGTTGTGGACTCAAAATTTTCTAAAATTACCCAAAAATCATTAGAGGTTATTATTACGTGAACAAATACTTACACACCATCACCAGATTTTGTGATAATTTCTTGTAATCAGTGCGAATAATCGGAAAAATATTGTTAGAATTTTGGTGGCTTAAAATAAATATAAAAACAACTGCCAACGATTTAAAATTTTAATCATTTTAATGCACTCAAGAATTTACAAAATTAATTGTCAAACAAAAAACTTAAAATTTTCCGAAATTACTCAAAAATCATTTGAGATTATTATTATGCGGAAAACTGCTTATTCACCATCACCAGATTTTGTCATAATTTCAAGTAATCACTGCGAAAAATCGCAAAAAATTGTTATAATTTTGGTGGCTTAAAATAAATATAAAAATCCATTTGAAACTTTCCTAAAATACTTAAAATTCATTTGACATGAAGATTTTGGAAAAAGTTGGACACACACCTTGATCAAATAATGCAATACAATTTTTTGAACAGAGCGCTAAATTATGAAAAATCATATTAACTCTATTAATATAAAAATATATAAGAACAATTGTTTTTCTTTTACTTGAATTTTCAATTTTTTGATCACTATTTTTTATTTCAAGACCGGGAGTTTTGATCTTTGGGCTCATATTTAAGATCTTTTTCCTGTTTTTTTCGATTTTTGACTATTTTTTTAGTCTTTTGTGATCATTCAGTCGAAATATTCTTTATTTTGGCCTAAATTTTCAATTTTCTGGTCCGTATTTTTTTATTTTTAGGCTCGAATTACTTATTTTTGGTCCTATAGTTTGAATTTGTAACCTTAATGATTGATTATTGTGTCTACATTTTTTATTTTTAAACCAGAGTTTTCGAGTTTTGGTCAAAATTTTTGATTTTTTGGTCCCGATTGTGGATTTTTTTAGTATATATTTCTGATTTTTGACCTGCATTTTCGATTTTGTAGTCGAAATTCAGAATCTTCTGTCCTACATTTCCTTTATTTTGGCAGAAAATTTTGATTTGTTTGGTCTGCATTTTTTTATGTTTAGGCCCGAGTCAAAATGTTTGATTTTTGGCCACGATTGTTGATTTTTCATTTTTAGGCCTCTATTTTAAATTTTCGACTTTGCGGTATAAATTTTTCCTTATTTTGACCAAAATTTTGTTCATATTTTTTAATCTGCGTTTTTAATTTTCAGTCCCTGAAAAAATTTAACTTGAATGATTGATTTTGTTGGGTGATTTTATTTTTAATATTCTGGCTATTATTTCCGAGTTTCTGGCCAGAAATTTACTTTGAGCTTATTATTCTGGGGGTGAAAATGGCAAATTAATTTTCCTTTTCTTGAATTCTCAAGTTTTCGGTCTGCATTTTTTACTTTTAGTCCAGGGTTTTTGATTTTCCGGCCGATATTTTGTATCTTTGGCTTGTAGTTTCGTAAAACATTAACAACTTCGTCAATTTTAGTCCAATGTCAACAAATAAACACGTTTTGGATTCACATTAACGTTCTCTATCGACATAATATATAATTTGGCCATTAGGATGGACCGTTTAATATTAGGGTGGACCAAAATGAAAAAAAAGGGAATAAACCCACTTTTTCAAATTTTAGAGGGCTAGGGCTCGGATACGCAATGTTCGATATGACTCAAAATTTACGGTTATTAGTTTTTCATCTATACGAACAAGTTTCCGGGTTGTCCCGTTGATTTTCATATACTTCTAAAATAAGAATAACTCTACTAAGCATTCATATATAAGTTACCTAACGGTCACTCTACGGGGTGTTGAATTGCAAAGCAGGCCATAGAGATTTACATGTAAAATCTGAAATGTATTAATATTGGCTCCCCTAATTATTTGACAGTATAGGTCTTTTTACATTGTTTTTAAAGCTTTTTAAGCTAAATGATTTGGTACCTTACTCAATAATTTCCGTGGAGTATTTACCGAGATATTTGCAAAAAACTTTACAATTATTTTCAATTAAAAACAAAGGTTTGCCATGAAATCATAATGGCGGATATTCCATTTTGTTCTTAAAAGTGATGTTTGCTATCGCATTGCGATTTACACTTTCTACACAAGATAGAATTTCCGGAAAAGGCAATAACCAGCAAAAGTACTATTCAATGAATAATTACTACTTTACTGTAAATTTTAAATATATTACAATTGGCTCCTTTAATTATTTTGTAATATCAATCTACTTACATTATTTTTATACTCATTGAATAGTACTTTTGCTGGGTATTGCGTTCTCCGTAATTTTAACACTGAACAAATCACATACACTTCTAAAATACTACCTGAGTAAAACCATTTACATTGCTTTTAATGTGAATTTGTACAGTTGTATAAATGTATTCATAAGATGATTTAAATAAATGCGTATGCGTACATTACAATTGATATGTTTGTGGAAAGTGTTTTCTGTGTTATTGATGTAATTTTCTTCCACTCCAGGAAATAAAATTCCGTCAATGTCTCCATCTGAAAAATTACCACCAAGAATTCATTCAAGTGTTGGTTAGGGGCGTGAGCCGCAGACATTTTTGTATTCCCGATTCACTCTCTTTTTTGCCCGGGACTGAAGAATAAGATGATAAATCTGAAACAATAATCAACGTTAACGCCCACTCCTTTTTCACCATAATCTTGGAGACAAATGATGGCTATATAAAATTTTACATTGTATTTTATACATTTTCACGAATTACATCACTTTTAGAAATAATGATATATCTAATAAAATGGTTAACTTATATTATTTGTAAATAAATAATGGAGAAGATTTTCCGGATATAGCTGAATCATAGGAAATCATCGAATATACTTTTAACTTTGCTTGTATAACACTTTAATTTGTTCGTTTGACTGCAGTTTCGGCAAGTCAGCTTGCCTTTATCATTAGTTTTTTTTATGTTTTGCCGTATTAATTTTATTCATATTTCTGTAACGCAGTTGATTGTTTAAAATCGATGATAATAAACGAGCGTACCAGGCGTTATTAAGGTGACAAACGAATAAAATAAAATCGCTCGCCATTGTAAAAAAAAACCGCTCTATTGCGATAACCAAGCAATTCCCAACTATGCACAAGCATAACGGCCACAAAATAAAGTTTAAAGTTCCCAAAGGATCAACCCTGCAATAGCATTAAAACCCTTTCAGATAGATTGAGCCGAATGGAAAATAAATACGATATTAGTTTTACTAAGTCCATTTATCGAATGGGGAGTGATTTTGTGCGAAACCACTAACACTAACACTAGCAGTAATGGCATGTAATCATATTCGAAGCGCAGTAATAAAATTCCAAATTGCCATAATTGAATTAGTCATAGTAAATGAAGGGGAGCGTATGCGCACTCATATCAAATGAGCCATCTGAATTCGATGCAAAACATTGATTTTAATTATTCTGCTTAAACACTGCCTACATTCATGCGTGATGATAATGAAATGAAATAGAATTCATGGCCTTTAAATATTTCATTTCATTCACTTACTGAATGCATTCATGTATTGGAATCTAGAATTGAACTGAAAATAAAATAGAAGAGATATTTTTAATTAAACATGCGATTTATTGTTGAAGTGCTACATATTGAATTACTAAGGAGGTTAAACTAAACGCTTTGATGGAAAGATGTGTGATAGCAGCAAAGTGTTTAATTCAATATGTTTTTGTAAGACCAATCAAATAACAATGAAAAATTGTCGTAAACACCAACCGTACTTTTGCAACAAATATGATTTTATTTAGTAAAATTTGAAGGAAATAGAGGTGGTAAAATAAAATCTTGAGAGCAAAGTATGTTTTCCGATTAGGGCAGAATTCATCTAAAATTATTCTCTACGACCGCGATTTCCTATAAAAATAAATTTAACCACAAAACAGAAATGGCCTAACCGACAAAACTATACGATGCTGCAATACAAGCAGCTAGTTAGCGCCGTCCCAAAATGTCGTGACACCTGGGGGTAAAATTTGCGCAGAGTAAGAAAGTATTCGGAGAGAGCGCGATAACAAATCTACAAGTGCAAGTTTGTCGGATTCAATTAAAATTGGCGATTTTTAATTTTTGACGAAAACTTAAAATTCGATGAAAGGGTCGCCCTTCTTACTTTTGCTCAAAAATTGGCTTTGAAATGATTTCCTGAAGAAACCTCCGGCTAGATTTGGGGTTTCTATATATCACTGGGAAGATCCCCTCAAGGCGCTTCAAAAAATGTACTTTCGGAAGAATAAAAATAAACAACACTGAAAGTCAACCACTAGAAGCCGAATACGGAATACCCCAAAGAGGAAATTTACCGCCAATACTATATATAATATACACTGACGATCTTCTAGAACTAAACTTAAAAGGAAAACCTTACATTTACGCAGATGATACTTGCAGAGTATATACAGGAAATAACTACAGACATACAAACAAACATAAATACGGATATACAACAACTCGAAACCTGGTACTTTAGCAACTTACTGACGATAAACGAAACAAAAACAGAATTCATGTTATACGCCAACAAGAAACAGTCAACACAATTAACAATCAACATTAGAGGAACAATCATAAAGCAAATAAAAGAAGTAAACTACTTAGGACTAAAAATACAAGAAAACCTTAAATGGGATGAACATATAGATCGATTAGCAAAAAATAACTCAATGACAATAGCAGCATTAGCAAAAATCAAGACCTACATCCCAGAAAAATCAAGGAAGCAAGTTTACAATGCACTTTTCACATCACATAACAGCTACCTAAGCAATATCTGGGGAAACACTAACAAAAAAAAATATCTCAAAACTACAAATACAACAAAACAAAATACTAAAAATTCTATATAACCTAGACAAATCAACAAAAACGACAGAGCTGTACCAAAAAACCCGAGAACTCAACATAGAAAACATGATAACACTTAGCAATTTATTGCTGATCTACAAAATAAAAAACAACTTAATTAAAACAAATATTACTCTAAAACTAAATAAACAAATACACAATTATAAAACAAGAAGAAGATCAGACCTAAGAACAGAAAAATTTACCACAACGAAATTCAAACAATCATTAACAACGGAAACCATTAAACAATACAACAACCTACCGGAATATATAACGACACTCAATTATACACCTTTCGAATTAAAACTAAAAAACCTAATCCTAAACAACAAACTACAGTAGAAAGCAATATATTATAAAGAAGAATATATACATCCCTTAACACCGTTAGCCCAAGATGGAATCAACTCCACTACATCCCGAGGTGAGGACAAAGGGAAGAATAAAAAAAGGACCTGCACAAAAAAAAAATTAAATATATACAGTATGTTTTTTTTATCGTGGGCCATAGGATTTTACATGCTAAAAATTATACCTTGTGTTAATGTATATTTTAACATATAATTTAAAAGCAAATTTTAATTAGTAATAAATCAATTACTTTTCCACATGATTCGCTTAATTAGATTAATTCACTAATCAATCTTACATTTCAGAAACTCAAGGTACTTTGATTATTTTTGCTCAGTTATTTATTTTAAATAATTTCATTTTTTAATGGAATAAAACATGTTTAAATTATTCTGACTAAGTGCATCATGTAGAAAAATAATTGATTTATTACCAACTAAAATTTCCTTCAAAATTTTATGATAAAATATACATTAACACAAGGTATAATTTTTAGCATGTAAAATCCTATGGCCCACGATAAAAAAAATACCCTGTATATAAATACTTATGTAAAAAAAAGTGTAAATAAAGACATTAACTTAAAAAAAAACAAAAATGTCAATTTGAAGCCCGTGACGCGTCAGCAAAGAAAACTCTAAAATAGAAAAAAATAGAAAAAATCAACTCTTTTAATAATCATCGTAGACCATCATGTAATACATTTTTCTTCATCAGAAGAACGAGCTAAGTCGATGGGCGTTAAAAAAATTCATTAAAGAAAGCCAAAAAAATGGCAAGTCGCCATGAAAATGTTGATAAAAGTAGATTTTTCAGATTTTGAACAGACGTAGCGGTTAAATGAACAACGAAAATCGAACGCAGATTTCAAATCTGTGCTCATTGGGTGTAAGTTAGTCGGATAAAATTGAAATTAAATTTTTGTCGAAAACGTGAAATTCGGCAGAAGGGTGACTTCTTACTTTTGCTCAAAAATTGACTTTGAAATGATTTTTTTAAAGAAACCACCGATTCGATTCGGGGTTTCTATACATCAGTAGAAATATCCCCTCAAGACACCTCAGAAAATATATTTTCGCAAGAACAAATGTCAATTTGAAGCTCATGACCCGTCGGCAAAGAAAACTCGAAAATGGAAAAAATCGAAAAAATCAACTCTTAATAATCATCGTGGACCTTTATGTAGTACCTTTTTCTTCATCAGAAGAACGAGGTAAATCGATAGGCATTGCCGCCGCCGTTCTACCAAATTCTGAAAAAATCAGGAAACATCCTTTGCCTGGATTTTGAGATAAACGGACTTTGTGAATGAAACTATTTATGAACATGTTCTTCAAGCGACTGTAAGATTTCATGGTGATAACACAAATGTTACTAAGACTTCACTTGTTGAAGTTTTGCTTCTAAAAGTTTCCTTAAAAGGATTTAGACGTAATAATGATTTCTTTTAGATTCTCTCGCACTTTATATCTTCAAACGCTTATCGTATGTATTTCAACTGATTGCGTTCCAGCTTTCCTCATTTTTAAAGTTATAGAGGAAAACCCAAGTATTGATTTACAAATTCTTTTTTTTATAAATACCCTGCCTACTTATTTCTACCCATAGCATAATTATCTATGTACTTATGACTTTTAATTTAGTAAAATCAAACCCTAAAGCTGCCCCGGGATACCAGATATCAGATGCAATGCGATTCACGTCAGTTAATTTCGACTTGAGCTGTTCATTTGCATAACAATGCGAGTTTAGCGTCTGTAGTGCATGCACAGCTTTGTGTAAACACAATGGATGCGATCGCAGCGACCTGTCCGACTGGCTTCTTTAAATTAATTTATGTGCACTCACGCTGATACTGGACAATAATAAATTTTAAATAAAACCGGAAATAAATCACCAACCAAATTCACAAATAAAACACGCACATTTTTGCATTTAGCCCCGTATAATTAAGATAAATATAAATGCGACTCTTCTCGTTTCAGGTTTAAATTTAATTATAAAAACCGTGCGGTAATTTTCGGTCTCTTATAAATTAGTGCCCCGGGTGAATCTGAGGGAAAACCGGAAATGATTTATTTCGGAAATTTAGTTTCGTTATAAATTATCTAATAAATTTCCCCTAAATAAAACGCACCTAGTTGTTCCCCGAGGAGGTCTTTTAAGACCGGTGTGTCCCCCTTTAGATGCTCTCGGGGTATAAATTTTATTATGTTACCTCGGACTTGGAAAAATGGATGACGCACATAATGTATGATGGGGGAAGGAAGTGGCTCGGGAAATATTAAGTTTATGCAGTGGTAATTTTGTTCCTAAATAGTATCATTGCAGGACTGCGGTAATAATAAAACGGAATGACCGCTCCGGGGCGGAATAAAGTGTCGTATCGATTTTACAATTTTCCATTATAAATTCGCTGAAACCGATGTCCCAAGAGCTGAAAAACATTAGAGCCAGCGACACGCTAACGTCGTACATAAAGGATTTTTATCTGTGTTCTTGTTCCCTGGTAATATCGCCCGGCGATGATTGATTTCGACTTAAATGCGCAACTTTTTCACCTACATTGCATCTTTAAATTAAAGTTTCCTTTTACGGCACGGCTTGTAATAAAATTATACTGCATTGATATTGCATGAAATCCGTTGTAATTTATTAGTTAAGTATAATGCAAAGTTCTTTCATACCATCAAATCTGAAACTATTATATGATTTTCGTTTAAATTGGATAGCAGATGTGACAGTTAATGGTGTATCTCACATACATTTTTTATGATTATTACGACATGATTCCTAATTGCAATAAAAGCTATTTTTTATTCGAGTGTGGAATGTACGTAATTAAACCTGCAAGAAAAAGTTTAAATATTTAAATAATGTTTAAAAATTTAAAACGCCAATTTTAATTAAATCCGACTAATTGATACACAAGGAACACATATTTGAAATCCGCGATTAAATTGGATCCTTTTTTCAGCCGCTACGGCCCTTCAAAGTCTGAAAAAATCGACTTTTTTCAAAATTTTCCCTGGTGACTTGCTAACTTTTTTCCAATTTTTTCTAGATGAAATTTTTTACCGCCCATTGATTTATTTAGTTCTTCTGGTGAAGAAAATGGTATTACATAAAGGTCTACGATGATTGTTATGAAAGTTGATTTTTTCGATTTTTTCTATTTTCGAGTTTTCTTTGCTGACGTGTCACGGGCTTCAAATTGACATGTGTTCTTGCGAAAGTACATTTTCGGAAGCGTCTTAATGAGATCTTTTCAGTGATGTATAAAAATTCCTATTCAAACCAGTGGTTTTTTCAGGAAATGATTTCAAATGCAATTTTCGGGAAAAAGTAAGAAGGGGGGACCCTTGGATGATTTTTCAGGTTTTCGTCAAAAATTTTTAATCGCCAATTTTAATTAAATCCGACTAATTGACACACAAGCATCACAGATTTGAAATCCGTGTTCAAATTGGATTCTTCGTTCAGCCGCTACGGCCGTTCAAATTCTGAAAAAATCAACTTTTTGAAAAATTTTCTATGGTTACTTGCTAACTTTTTTCAAATTTTTTCTAGATGAAATTTTTTAACGCCCATTGATTTATTTTGTTCTTCTGATGAAGAAAATGGTATTATATAAAGGTCTACGATGATTATTAAGAAAGTTGATTTTTTTGATTTTTTCCATTTTCAAGTTTTTTTTTGCTGACGTGTCACGGGCTCCTAATTATCATTTGTTGTTGCGGAAGTAAATTTTCTGAAGGGCCTTTAAGGGATTTTTACAGTGATGTATAGAAACCCCGAATTGAACCAGTGGTTTCTTCAGGAAATGATTTCAAATGCAATTTTTGGGAAAAGTAAGAAGGGGGGACCCTTGAATTATTTTTCAGGTTTTCGTCAAAAATTTTGAATCGCCAATTTTAATTAAATTCGACTAATTGACACACAAGGAACACATATTTGAAATCTGCGTTCAAATTGGATTCTTCGTTCAGCCGCTACGGCCGTACAAAGTCTGAAAAAATCGACTTTTTTCAAAATTTTCCATGGTGACTTGCTAACTTTTTTCAAATTGTTTCTAGATGAAATTTTTTAACGCCCATTGATTTATTTTGTTCTTCTGATGAAGAAAATGGTATTACATAAAGGTCTACGATGATTATTAAAAAAGTAGATTCTTTCGATTTTTTCCTTTTTCGAGTTTTCTTTGCTGACGTGTCACGGGCTCTAAATTGACACATTTGTTGTTGCACAAGTACGTTGTCTGGAGGGTCTTGAAGGGATCTTCACACGATATAACTGTCATCCCAGATAATGGGACTAATTAAAAATCAAACTTAAAAGAAACAGTATCGAACATTTCTTGAATGTAAAATTTGGTTTATAATTTGTAAACAGAGTTCAGAATACTGAATTATATTGTTATATAAAAGTGTTTATTGAGTTTCCAGACGTTTTCAATTTACAAATGCTCCGCACCAAATTCAGTACATACGAACTATATCACCTCAGACATATGCTGAGTTCAGAAAGTCCTGTAATTCCGCTCATGCTTTCAGGGTAACATAAAATACTACGATAAAATAATTTTATGGCTAGATATACTGAAACCTGTTTATGACTTATGTATTACACTTTACTGCATCGAATGGTATATAAAAATATAAGATTACATTTATATCAAATCAATCCGGAATTTACGTCACTAGACGAGTTCATAAATGCTGAAATTAAATTAAAAACGACGACAAATATAAATCTGTGGCACGAGATAATATAAAGGCTTAAATAAAGGATGTAACGTCTTAAATTTTGTTAATTTAAATTAACAATTCGTAGAAACCGATTAACATATTAACAGCAGTACTGATTCATCCACTAACATCAATATATTAAATTTCGCATAATTTATATTATTTCGCAGATACTTGATATTAGTTTTACTTTTTTCGTGAATATTCTTGATTGTTTCGCGTAACGTATAATTAATGTTTTAATTTCTTTAAAAATTGTGAATTTAATTTCTTTATTATGTATTTTCCTAAAATTGGACTCTGTATGTTTGTTGGGACAATAAACTTATGATTATTATTATTATTAAAATTATATATTTTTGTTAAACATATTATCCAATGCGTTTTCACCTCGGCTCCTACAAATACTGATTATTTTTTTAAAGTTTTTTTTATTGTTGTTTATTCAAAAGGCATCGACTTTCTTATTCAAGAAACGTACTTTATTGGACTTTTGAATATAAATTTCGCAATCTCTAACAGTTGCACAAGTAAGTTTAATCAGCAGAAGATTACAGTTATAAGATTCGGCACCTTATTTATAAGTTCTCAAGTTGTGTGTTTAAGCAAGTTTGGGATAAATATATTAGGGAATCTGGAGGAGCTGATTAATTGTTTAATTAAATAACTATTTACTGAGGAATTCACCTTTGCATTATTACATGGGCGATAATCAACAGAATAATGTTGGTGTTTGCTTTAATACACTACTAGAATTTGGAACTAAATGTAAAGAAACTTGCTTCAAGAAAAATGTGCACTTTAATACATATGATTAATGATGTATGGCATAATGCGGCGCTGAATTTTAAGTGCCCGGCGCAGTCACCATATCTCCGCCAGACTAATTTATTTTTTGCGTCGATGTTTTTGGATTTTAAATTAACTATGTGAAGTTTATAAAATATTGCCGGGATCGGATAAAACCTTCTTAAATTATTCCGGTGTTTTATTCCGCCCGAATTATCATTTATATTGTTCCTTATATCAGCACATTTAATCTCTTGCGCCATTAAGGATGATTGTTGTATCTGTAGATTGTGGCTCGGAAATTTGGTGCTAACCAGAGAGAGAGAGAGTTTGTCCAGTAATTCAATTAGCGGCAAGCCAGCTAATTAATTGCTTCGCCGCAATTAACTTATTATTCGATTACAGTAATTCCGGTGCGCTCACAACCGGATAAGATGTTATTACAGGTGCAATATAGTTAGAGGAGAGGTTAATTCTGTTGCATACACACTTTTGAGCAACGTCGAGAGTGCATGTAATTAAACTTTGTTCGTAAAAAGTGCGCAACGGGAACCCCAGGCTGAAACTAAATTATTGTTCGAGTTCCACCGTTGAAAAACTGGCGCGGAGTAGTTGTAAGTCAGTTGAAGTGGCAAAAAGGTGAAACGGAGCAACGTAATTAATTCACATCGGGAAATGGTAAATTATTGCACAAGGAATAAATTCTGTTTGAGTATCAGTTCGCATTAATCAGGTCGTAAATAATTATGATTAATTTGTTATGAAGGGAAGAGTTTTCTTCTAATGTCAGTAATTAATGGCTCAAACTCCAATTTTTCGTTTATTTTATTAGAATCTAATTTATATAGTTATTTTAGTTCAAACATGTATTACCCATTGGAAGTAAGTAAGTCAGTGGCGATTACTCTAAAACAGTGCGTCGGACCAAGAAGTGTGGAAGAATGGTTTTGAGGGGGACATCTGATGCTGCCTACTATTTGCTCCTCGGACTCCCAGGGGTGATGAAACGGGGGAAAACTTTGAAATTTTAAAGAGAAACCCTTACTTTTTATTGCAGATTCGGATAGAGCGTTTAAAAATAAGTACATTTTATCTACGGAGTTTTTCTTTATTTTTGATAGAAGGCGCCACAAACGTCAAAATTTGTATTTTTCGTTGAAGTAAATGAGTTTAGTCCATTAAGTCATACCGTTGAACAATTACGGATTATACACCGAATAAAATTGTGGATATCATAATAGTACATTATTATACAAGTTTAATAAGAAGGTATATTGTGGCACAAGTGGGATTGGAGCACGACTCGCGCAGCGAGGAGTGCTCCAATGTAACCAGTGCTCCACAATGCCTCTTAAATTAAAAAAATATAATATACTATTTTTTCTACTTTGGTTTTAGTTAAGGATTTATTTATAAAATAAAATATACACTTAAAGAGAGTAAGTTTTATCTTTTAACATTTGGCAGCACTAAAAACATTTGATCCTTTCGAACGAATTTAATATTTGACATAAGTATTTCTACGGCGATTTCAATGGTTCATTTTAAAACATATTAAATCAAGAATATTACTTACACACCTCCAAAAATAAGGGAGGTTGCCAGGGGTGTGATAAACAAACTATTTCCACGTAAGTTGTAACCAATTTAAGCTTATAAAATAATGCAACGCCTAAATGATAATCGAAATTTAAGGTTATGTTTACATTTGTTTCTCGTTCCTCGTGTCAGGCATCGATCGACGCTAATTAAAAATCCACACCGAATCAAGCGGCTCTTTTTCGCCGCGAATGAAACATGCATTATACTCTCGCTGTTTCTTCCGTGATATTCGTTTTGCAAACAAAGTGATAATACATATAATAAATTACAAGCTTTCCTCTGTGTATGTTGTGTTGCCTAAACGTCGTCACCGAGAGCCAAGTGAATACATGCGCCCTTCCGTTCGATTGTCACCGAGTTTCTACATTTTCCACGCGGATAAAAAGTGAACAATATGACGCCTTTGTTTTCTTTAACCTTAGTGGTACTGGTGGCGAACTCCCCAATATCCATTCGAACATATTCAGTGTGTAACGCATTGGACGGTTCCAATTATTCTATGAATTAACGGCAATTTTACATTTTGATGTCGACATATGTCACGTTTAAGTACTGCCAATCGCAACAACTAAAATGTTACCACAAATAGTTTAATAATGAAAAAAAACTGTAAATTAAAAAAATCTCACGACTCGCGAGCGAACGACGGAGCCGTACACATGTGCTCCGCAGCTAGTAAACGTTTACGCCAGATAAATACCACTAAAACTGTCGATACATTAGCAAAGTACGCTCCCAGGAGCACAATGGTAAAACCCACCGTGAGAAAAGGGCATCCATCCGGAAAAAAAGAGGCCGGCCGAAGAAAGATGATTCCAGCCAAAAACCGAAGAAACGCCAAACCTCGCCCTGGCGCGAGGACAACACTATCAGCACCACGACCGACGACAGCGATAACTCCATATCAGCGACGATCGAGCCAATGCGACTGGATTCCACGGTAAATCACACTCACTCATCTGCTAACATTATCAACGCACCATCTAAATCAATATCCAAAACTTATCACACTACGTCAGACATCACAAAACAAATACATCACAAAACAATTACGAACATACGTTCTATATTAAATTAGTTCAGGACATATTCAGAATTAGATTCTAGTCCATATGGACAGAAAATAATTTTGACAATAACGCCATCATCATTAAAACAAAACTGGGATTCATACTTAAATCCAACGCTAGTAAAGAAACCATTTCCGAGAATCTAAAACAACTGATTTAAAAAAAAAGTTATATTAAACTTCAACGTAGCTCAACCAAACCGCTCGCCGCGTAAATCGGCACCCGAAGAATCGTACATCTGTGTCATTAAATCCGTTGAGTTGGAAATTGAGGACAAAGAAATAAGTAACCACCTTCTGAAAGACGGAATATCTCATCGATTCTGCAAAAGAATTATTTCACGAGCAACTGGTCTAGCATCAACCTTCATCCGTGTAATAACCGGCTCCCATCAGCACTATTTGAAACTCCTCAAAGATAAATTTAAATACTTGCTGAAAGTATACAACGTCGTAGAAACGATCCCGCCACCACCGCTGCCAATCCCCTGCAATAAATGTTTTAAATTTGATTATGTAACGGAAACGTGTGCAGAAGATCTAGTCTGCAAGAAATGTGACGGACCTCACAAAACATCATCGTGCACGACATCTCTGGTGGAAACATGTACTGCATGCAAGAAGGAAGGACACGGCGCCTGGTCCACCAAATGCGCAAACAGGCCACGCAAACCGATTGAGGGGATCCCTAATGTAAAACTACATTCTTCAAATAAAAAATCAGCCGACATGGACAATTCATTGACGAAGACCTCTCGCATTCATGATCCCAGCACATTACACGACCATATCATTGACACTTACGTAACTAAACTCAATTCGCCTAAACACACTGACGGACAAGCTCTCATAAAAAAAACTAAAACAACAATTCATCGAATCATATCAAATCGATACATGTATATCATTTTCCGGTAACCGTATTTTCATCGTCATGTTTGACCTCATGCACCCTGAAACTACCCCTCCTGTTTCCCCTGTTAAGGGAGTCCGTATATCCCACTCGATCATAAGTAATGGATAATATACGATTTCTGTATTGTAACATCAATGGGCTTACAAATAAATCCTACCTCCTCAACCACTATATATCCCAAAATGATCCCCAAATCGCCCTCCTTCTAGAGACTAAAACAATTTCTCCTGCTACTCTTCCTGAATGGCACTATCTATATAACCCATCATCTATCCTTAACCAGAATCAACGTAGCGGTTCCCTGGTCATGACCCATCCTTCCCATCCTATCGGCAAAGCAAACCCCCCTCCAAATAAACAACCCCCTAAACGAAGCTGCCATTCCAGTCCTTAACCCTGCATGTGTTCCTTGTTTACATTCACCCCCATTTCCGAATTGATGAAACAATTTTTACAAAAGCATCCCTATACGACCATTGCATAATTATAGGTGACCTGAATGTAAATAAAACTAAACAAAAGCAGCTAAATTCCTTCATTTCCCAATCCAACTTTGTCAAAATTAATACCCCCCCAACTTTTATTATGTCAGATATCCAAAGTACCACTCCCGATATCCTTCTATGTACTTCGAAACTTAAACCCCTGATCTATTCCCTCTCACTAATTCCTGACCTCGGCTCTGATCACCTCGCTATCCAGTTTGACCTAAAAATTCCTTTAAATAATATTCCTCCCCCACCAAACTTTGTAATGGACTTTGAAAATAGTGACGTTGACAGAATAAACGAAGACATGACTAACTTTATCCAAGACAACCCAACTATATCTCCCTTTGTAATCAATGAGTTTAATGAACTTCTATCATCATCAATTATCCGAAATACCCCTAAAATAAAAAGACTTCCTTTCAAATATCCCCTCCCGAATTACATACTCAGACTGATCAAATTTAGAAGACAGTTGTACAAAGGCATTCAAGTAACGGACGATACACATCTAAAAACAAAATTTATCAATTGAACAAAGACATCCAAACCCTAATTTCGGAATACAAAAAAGATAAATGGATAAAAGCCTGTCAGAAAATTAATAACTTACACGGCAAAACATACTGGACTACAATAAAAAGACTATCTAAATACAAACAAATGGACTATATCAAAAGTATAATAGACCCTGACACAAACACTGACGTTTCGGACGATTGTGAAATAGCTAACATCTTTGCCAAGCACTTTAAATTGACTTTTCAATTATCATACGACAGTGATTTTAATGACAACCAATTACGATTCATAGACTCCTGGTACAATTCCCTTAACCCTCAAACTCCTGTACCACCTCCTCCATAAGACCTAATTACCGAAGACGAATATATTAGTAAGCTTAAGTCTGGCAAGAACTCTGAACCCGGATTCGATAATATATCCCGCTCTCTCCTCAAAAACCTCTCCTTTAACACCCACTCCTATATAGTTCGGATCTATAATTATGCAATGGCTCATCAACATTTCACTCCCGTCTGGAAAAAAGAAATTATTGTATGCATACATAAACCAAACACAAACCCTTCCCTTATCACCAGCTACCGTCCTATCACACTCCTACCTGTTCTCGGAAAAATATTTGAATCCCTCCTTAAAGACAGAATACAAAATTTGATATCCTGTCATATCCCAAAGTATCAGTTTGGATTCAGACCAAATTGCCCCTCATTATCCTGGCCTCAAATCTGCAAATAGCCTATTTAGAAGGCAAACAGTCTGCTGTGCTCTTCCTAGACGTTAAAAAAGCATTTGACTCGGTATGGCACAAAGGATTGCTATACAAATGCCACATCCTAAAACTCCCAATCTATCTCCTTATCCTTATTGACAAATTCCTATCAAATAGATCCTTACAAGTAAAATGTCGCTCAGCCTTATCCTTTATATTTCATCCACACCAAGGTGTGCCACAAGGATCCCCACTCTCCCCACTTCTATACAATATATTCTGCTATGACATGTACCATTCCGACCCAAAAGTATTTAACCCGTCCCAGTATATTTTGCAATTTTCCGATGACACCGCCCTCGTTACACATTCATCTACCCTAAAATCCACAATAGATTCACTGCAATCCCTTATAAACCGAACCCAATTCTGGTTCTCCAAATAGCGACTATTAATTAACCCCACCAAATCCCAAATGATGATCCCTTTTCACCGCATCTGTCCTAAATCTCCATCAATTTGTATTTCCAACTCTAGAATAAATCCGTCACCATCTTGCAAGTACCTTGGAATGACCCTTGATCCTAAACTCTCCTTTAAGATCCATACACAGAAAATCAAAGCAAGTGCTACAGCAAGGGCTCGGCACTTCAGAGGTCTTACCTACAAAAATAGAGGTATTTCCACCCAAACAGCTGCGCAAATTTATAAAACTATTTGCCGTCCCTTGTTGGAGTACGGATTTATTCAGATAGATACCTCGTGTCGCCCATCCCGCAATAATATCCTAGTTGCTGAACGCTCCTCCCTCAGAATCCTCACCAAAATCCGCCACCCAAACAAACCTGTTTTTAATCCATCTAATCAACTCCTCTATGAACTAACAACAGTTATACCCATTGATGAGCGATATCCATTGCTTATGGAAAAATTCCTAAAATCTTCCACCAACCTAAGTATTCTCAACCTTTATTGTATAACCCGAAATCCTGCAATCACACCCAAATTCAAAATTCCCTCGTCCACTATTTTCGAAAACATTATTTCACTTCGCAAAACATAATCATCTACATCCGTTTTGACAGCAAACAAAAAAAAACGACTGACAAGAACTAATAAGCTAAGGCTGAAAGACCACTGGTCGATAACCAATTTAGCTTATATTGTTTAGTTTATCATTTCTGTTTATATGTATGTAAATGTAAAAAGAAAATAGTTAAATAAAGATGTTACTACTACTAAAAAATCTCATTATTAAATTATTTTTGATATAACAAAAGGTCGATTGTTAAACCAAAGCAGAAAAAAGTTGTTGGAGTTGTGGATTTTTACGACTTACAGAGAAATTATTTTTTTCTGGGTTGAAGTAGTGCCCGTAACGTTTCTTTGACTTTTGATTATGAAAGTGCCTCTATTAGTAATCAAAATACATTTTTTTTAATTTAGTTATGGCTGATTGCAAACTTTGTCAAAAATCGAGATTTATATTGCAAGGTATGGATTGCGACCGAGGGGAGAAATGATATTTTCTGGGTTAAAGGGGTGCCTGCAACGTTTCTTTGACTCTTGTTTATTAAATTTGTATTATTAATAAGACTAAACATTTTTATTTAGTTATGGTTGATCACAAACTAAAAAAAAAACATTTTTGAAAGGGGTGAAAAAAATACAAGGATTAAAATTAAGGGTTGATTGTTTTGTGCTATTAAATTAAACCTTGCGTAATGGCGTTACTTACTTTTTTTTCGATTCCCATTTCTTTTCTCAGAGATATGAATTTTTAAAATCTATTGCTGGATCGTCGATGTCTGTTTCGTAGTACGATGCGAAAAATGTACAGAAGCCAGTAATATTATCGTATAAAATGAATTATTTCGCATACTTAAAGATATCAAAAAATTCTATTAGGATTGATATGAAATATTGATGAACTAAATTTAACTAACCGTATGTGATCTAAATCCCACACCGACGAAAAGTTAACCATGATGTTCCAACGACGGATTTTGTAATCATTCTAGCTCAGTCTTAAATACGCATAGTGATATTTTAGAGTAAATAATTCACTGCGGATTCATTTACAATAAATATTAGTTTATAGATAAATGCAATATCAATATCTCAATTTAAAAATATTGAAATTTAATTTGATTAATGACAAAAACAGATGTATAAGTGTAGTAACCTACTAGAAGATATACAAAATGAATGTAAGATGACTTGTAAATTTATAATAATCAGTACAATACGGGGAATGATGGATGAGTTCGTTTAAAAAGAAGCTAGTGGAGATTTATACGTTTATACTTGTTTTGTTTGGTAACAACAAGATTTATGGTTTACATTAAACTCTGCGTATAGGTACATTAAATTTTAATAACAAGAATTATTTATCAGCACAGCTACGAAATATGATTTGTCAATTAAGCAATATTCAATTAAATATGCGCCCCTGTGATGTTTTTTCCAATTAATAGTTGACAACATAATCAAATCAATCCGTTTTTTCGTGTTTTGTTTCGGCGTGATGGAGGATCAGAGCGGTATCGATCCGCCCGGAAACTTTATTAAATATACGAGGCTATATTGCACATTTTTATGGCGGTCATAACAGAGAGGGCTGTAACGGATCATAGCCATTAATAATTACAAGTGGGGCTAATTTCATATTGTTACTGATGGAACGTAAAAATTAATGATACTCGAAGAAGTATCGGTGTAATGAAATTGGTTTAATGAAGCGCCACCGCGTGCGGTTATGGTCTTCGTGATTAAGGGTAATCTTTGAGCACCCGAAACCATTACGTTTTCTTTCATTATCGGACACAAATTTTAATACCAGGTATAACAGATTATTATCGGTCAGTTTCAATTTCGCGTAATGTAATAATAAAGTTGGATAAATGGGCACGATTTTCTGGTTATAAATGAAGCTGTAAAAGAGGACATATAGAAGTAATATTTACATTATTTAAAATAAATGGGTTTTCCATGCAAATTCTTTTATTCGCAGTTTTGTACTATCTTCTATACATATTTAGATGGGCACTGGACACTCCAAAAAATACCGCAAACCTATAAGCGCCGCAGACTTCTGGAAATTCCTATATGCGAAATGTCTTTATTGCATTATTAGTATTACTAGGTGTCTACTGGGGATGGGTAACTCATAAGTTGATTCTCATTGGAATGAGTCGAGTAGTGAAGTGACTCGTGTTGAAATTAGTGACTCAAAATGAGTCATGAATATTTGTATAAGATTCTATTAGCGTATTAAAATATCATTTTTTGTAAGTGAGGACCTTTTTTGGGTTTTTGCTCTTCAACGCTGTAAAGCGAAGGCACATCACTTTTTTTCTGACAGACTTTTTACTTCTTACAAGTAAACAAGATTCACAGCAGCATTTCGATCGACTCTTTTCTCACAAAAAAAAAATCATTTCACCCATCTCTTTTGTCTACCTACTGACGACGCGTCCAGTAGGTAGTCCGTTTTACTTTACAATTGTCGTTGACGTTAAATAACTTTAACTACCCACCTTTTGAAAATAACTTTTTCGTCTATAAACAAGCAGCAAATGACAACAATGAGTTTTGATTTTTTACTTTCTCCGTTACGAAGTACGAGAAAGTATTGTGATCGATGATTTTTTTTTCAAATTTTTCTGTATCTCAAAAACTAATGGAACAATTGATATGAAACTTTGAACATACGTCTTATTTGATAATCCGAACAACTAAAAAGCTTTTGGTAAAATTTCGTACACCGGAAATAGATGTTTACCTTAACTATTTTTTGTTTCCTGCCAGTATTTTCTTGAATATGAAAAATATCACAAAAACATTTAAACAAACATTAAAGACAACAAAGAAATGAACATCTTTTGCAAAAAAATATTTTTCATAAAATCATTGCTATTCAAGAAAAAAATGTATTATATTTTTCTTTAAATTTTTAGTTTATAATTATGAAACGATAATAGTTACAGCAAATTTATGTAAATAATAATTATAGAGAATGCCAAAATGAATAACTTCTAAAGAATAAGTTTTTTTCTAAATCTCGTTAGTTTTTGCGTAAACCGAGTTTTTGAATTTGAAGTATAATTTTTCCATCTTTCATAATTTTGACGTTTTAAACGTCAGTTTCATCAACGCTCGATGTACATTTAAAATATGATTTCAATTGAAAATAAACCATGAAAGCGTATGTATAAATGCTACTATCAAGTCGGAGAAAGTAACATGATGGCCACATCACCATTTTTTATTTTAATAGCTGGCTAAAATTTGATTACTCCAATCGATTTGCCTCGTTCTTCTGATGAAGAAAAAGTGGTCTTTGATGATCAGGGATGGTTATTAAAAAAGTTCAATCGGTTTTTTTTCCATTTTCAAATTTTCTTTGCGAGCGCCTTACGCGGTTGATATTAACATTTGTTCTTTGGCGAGTACTTTTTCTAAAGCGTCTTAATGAGATCTTTCGAATGACGTATAGAAATCCCGAATCGGATCGGTGGTTTTCTCAAGAAATCATTTTGAATGCATTTTTTTAGCAAAAGTGAGAAGGGTTCCCCCTTTGGTACTTTTTCAAATTTTCAACTTTTTTATTTTAATAGCTAGCTGAAATTTGATTACTCCAATCGATTTGTCTCGTTCTTCTGATGAAGAAAAAGTGCTCTTTGATGATCAGGGATGGATATTAAAAAAGTTCAATTTTTTTTTTTCCATTTTAAAATTTTCTTTGCGAGCGCCTCACGCGGTTGATATTGACATCTGTTCTTCTGCGAGTACTTTTTCTGAAGCGTATTAATAAGATCTTTCGAATGACGTATAGAAATCCTGTGGTTTTTTCAGTAAATCATTTTGAATGCAATTTTTAAAAATAATTTCCATCTTTCATAATTTTGACGTTTCAAACGTCAGAGTCATCTCATCCTGCGAAACGCTCGATGTACATTTAAATTGAAAATAAACCATGGAAGCGTAAATATAAATGATTCCATCAAGTCGGAGAAAGTAACATGATGGCCACATCACCATTTTTCTATTGCAATCCTTGTTTGAACTTTTGCAATTTTGTTTTCAGCAGGGGTACAATGGTTGTTTTTATATTATAGCAAAAATACATTAATTTTAAGTATATTTGAAGATTTTGAAGTTAATTCCTAGAGTGCTAATTTTTTTAAGAATTTTTTTAATCGTGTGATGCAATTTTTCTACTGCAATTTTTGTTTGGAGTCTTGCCATTCTATTTCCAGCAGGAGTGCGAGGGTTATTTTTATATTATAGTAAAAATACATCAATTCTTAGTATATTTGAAGATTTTGAAGCTAATACCTAGGGTGATTATTTTTTTAGGAATTTTTTTTAATCGAGTGATGCAATTTTTCTACTGCAATTTTTGTTTGGAGTCTTGCCGTTCTATTTCCAGCAGGAGTGCGAGGGTTATTTTTATATTATAGTAAAAATACATTAATTCTTAGTATATTTGAAGATTTTGAAGCTAATACCTAGGGTGATAATTTTTTTAGGAATTTTTTTTAATCGTGTGATGCAATTTTTCTACTGCAATTTTTGTTTGGAGTCTTGCCATTCTATTTCCAGCTGAGGTGCGATAGTGGTTTTTATATTATAGCAAAAATACATTAATTTTGAGTATATTTGAAAATTTTTAATCCAATTCCTAACGTGGTAATATTTTAGGAATTTTTTTAAATTGTGAGATGCAATTTTTTTTATTGCAATTCTTGTTTGAAGTCTTGCCATTTTGTTTCCAGCTGAGGTGCGCTGGTTGTTTTTTTTATTAAAGCAAAAATATATTAATTCTGAGTAAATTTTGAGATTTTGAAAGCAAATCCTAACTTGGTAATTTTGAAAGAATTTTTTTAATCGTGAGATGCTATTTTTCCATTGCAATTCTTGTTTTGGAGTCTTCTTGTTTTCAGATATGGTGCGATGGTTGTTTTTTATTATGGCAGAAACACATTAATTCTGAGTGTATTTGAAGAATTTGAAGCTAATTCCTACCGTGATATTTTTTTAAGAATTTTTCTAAATCGTGACAGGCAATTTTTCCACTGCAATTATTGTTTGGATTGTTTCCAGCTGAGGTGCGAAGGTTTTTTAATTATAGCAAAAATACATGAATTCCGAGTATATTTGGAGATTTTTATGCCAATTCCTAACGTGGTATTTTTTTTAAGAATTTTTTTAAATCGTGCAATTTTTCAACTTTTATACCATCAAATCGGAGAAAGTAACATGATGGCCACATCACCATTTTTTTAAATTAAAATATGGTTCGCCAGATGTCATATCGAAAAATCTAGGTACATCCTAAGTTAAAAGCTTACTGTTATCACTATGGCATCACTGCTATTTGATCAATTATGTATTTTTACCCATTTTCAGTAAAATAGTAGAGATTACTTAGGGGAATGTTGGATGCACTGGATTCGTGGTTGAAATAAGTGATGAGATAATCGGATGATTTTAATAATCGGAATACTGCGATTCGGATGATAATCGTAATCGGAATATCTGTTGAGCATCGGAAAAATAATCGGAATCGGGGAAAGTAATCGAAGACAAATATTCGGCGTTATAAATATACTCGGAGGAATCAGAATGTATTCGAAATAAATGTAAACTCCAGGCGTGATAAAATCGCTTAAGTAAAAAAAGGTCATCGCTTTACTCGCTTTCAAAATACCTTATCTAAAGCTTTTGAAGCAAATTCGTTCACTGATCTTTTTGCTACCATTTCTCAAATCGTATATTCGCATTTTCGGTTTTCCAGTTCAAATTGTCGGCGTTGCTGTTTTGTTTCTACTTGGGATATGGCAATAGTTATTTAACCAACAAGTGTGTTAATGATAGCGATTAATGATCAAGCCATTTTCGCGAGTGCGTTAATTGTTGAGATCATTATTCGCCAATTAACACACGAGTGGGTTACAAGATTTTTGCGTTGATCGTAACTTAGATCAACATTAGAAATTAGATTAGAGAAAATCCAAACAAAACAAACAAATAAACTTGCTATTAAGCCTTTTGCAGCAATATCGGCAAAACATGCGAATAGCGCAGATTCCGAATGACGTCTTACCTGTTACTCCTCGCACCAGGAAATAAATTCTACGTAAGTTTGTTTTGTAAAAATGTGTACTCTTTTCCGGAAGCAAATTTAATGTTGCATTATTTGCAATGGCTATTACTTTTGTCGGTGTTAATTTAAACTCGACACTATCCATAGTAGCAGACATTCAGACATAGTAGCATCGTTCATTAATAGGGGTCATTAATGAACGATTTTTAATACATTTGGGTATATTAAAGTTAGCCGTTAACCAACGAGCAACGGAAATAGTTTTTTTAAAGGAATCATTTAATGGATCCAGAGCTCTTAAAACAAATTCTTTGAATGATATTTTTCTTTCCTTTTTACAGTTCAAGTTTGGACCATCCATGTTTTGTTTCCACTTTGCCTATGGCAGTTATTTTTATGGGAAATCAAAAATGTGTTATTTTTCCATGGATCTTAAACTTTTAAACCAAATTCATTCAAATTTAAAATACTTAGGTGTGCACCTTGATCAGCACTTGAATTGGAATAAACACATACATGAGGTAGAATCAAAATTAAATAAAGTAATCTACTCCATCAGAGTTCTAAAGCACACAGTTACGAGAGAAACTATAATAAATATATATTTTGCAAACTTTGAATCCGTTCTAAGATTCGGAGTGATTTTCTGGGGAAATAGCATGCATATAAATAGGATTTTTGTACTGCAAAAAAAAATATTACGAGCTATATTTGATAAAAAATACAACGACTCCTGTAGAGGCATCTTTAAACAACACAATATTTTAACGGTCAGTGCTTTGTATATATTGGATTGTCTACTTTTCAACTTTAAAAATAAATCAAAATTCTCAGTTTGCACGAAGAAGCACCACCATAACACCAGACACAATAACTATAATATTCCTAAACACAACCTAAACGTATATAAAAATAGTCCATTTTGTGCTTCCATAAAATTATATAACGCACTACCGAGTACCGTCAAATCCGTAACGGACGAAAAACAATTTAAACAAAATATTATCTCATTGCTGATGGCAATAGAACCTTATTCACCTGACGAATACTACTCATTTCTTAAATCCAGGTGAGGTAAATGAGAGGAATCTCCTGATCCTACAAATTAAATTTAAGTGCACAACTTCTCTTTTTTGTTGTTGATCCAGGTTTAGTCTTATTTCTTTTTTACTGCGTCTAGTTTTTGTAACTATTCCAAATAAGATTTCATTTTTACTGACTTGACGAATTTTATATTTATATGTATGTAATTGAACATTTATTTTATACAATATGTATGTATCTATGTAAATAATAAAGTATCTATCTATCTATCTATCATTGACTGATTACTTTTGTACTATTTTTCAAACCGTGGAATGCAATTTTCGTTTGCCTAGTTCAAGATCTGAGAAGATGGATATTCTAACATGGAATGACCCAATCGCGAAAGCTTGTATTTTTATACGAGTAACAATAACTCATGTAATTGTAATTTCACGAACGTTTCCTGGCCACGAACCTAAACTCGGGTTAAGTTTAATTGCTCGAATGCTAACGACATGTTTGTTCCCGTCACAATTAAGGTGTACACTTAATCCATTCTAATTGACATCTAATTTGCAATCCCTATACATAAATTCACAACAATTATGTTTCGCAATAACTTAATTATCTTACAATAGCACTAAACCGAGCAATGCTAGAACCGACTTAGTCACGTGAGTTTAGCACGTGTACGAGGAAATGCGTACGTCCTTTGATCTCGGCCTCATTTCCTGTATACATTTCACCAATATATTGAAAATCGTAATTAGTTCTTTTAGTTAATTGTGTTTTCCGGTATGAGCGTAAAATGGTCGTGATGTGCGAGCGCCCAACTTTCGCCCTTTTATCGCCGGAACTTTATTTTTATCCACAAGCGGACAGTTTAAGGACGCATAAAAAGCTGGGAACTATCTTTGAAACTAGAAACATTTTATGGGGGATAATCAAACGTGCAAAAACAAGTATAAACATGAGGAGTATTTTAGGGGAAAGTTGAAAAGACTTTTTTTAACTGTTAGACGTGTCAATATATAAGCTAATGGTTGTAATTATATCCAAATGATTACGATATTATTATTACTATTACCTGGGTGAAATTTGGGGTATGGATAAGTTACAATTACGTTGTCTTCGTTTTTAATCAAATTCAGATTTTCGATGTTTACACGTTTAAAAAAAAATCTCCTCCGTAACCGCTGAAGCTGGACGATCCCGGTACGTCTTAAAATAATCTAAAATTGATCGGGCCACTTTTTTGAATTTTTGCACCATTTCCAAGATATGATTTTTTTTGAAAAGGGTAAAAAAATTTTTTTTTCTTCTTTTAAGGACGTATTTTTTTCTTTTCAAGTAGAAAAGCCGAAACTTTCAGGGATGACAGAAGCGATGACTGGTTAATTATACTATAAGCATAGTTTTATTTTTTTAGAATAATATAATATTCTAATATTTCCAGACAAATGGATAAGTTTTTGATAGGATATAAGCGAAAATCCACTAATAATGAAGATTCTGATGTTGGCACAAGTAGTGGGAATACAAGTTACAAGGAAGAGGAAGGAAGATCTCCCAAGACAAGGAAATACGACTTATCCTATTTATCGTTCGGATTTACTAATATTATTAACGATAATGTGGAAAAACCAATGTGTTGTGTTCAAAGGTTTTGGCTGCTGATAGTATGAGACCCGGCAAATTGAAACGGCACCTTAAAACTATTCATTCTGAATACGTTGGTAAGCCCCAAGAATTTTTTCAAAGAAAATTGGATGAGTTATCTAAAAACAAGCAAAATTTCAAAAAAACTGTTTATATTCCATCAAATGCATTACTAGCATCATACCTAGTGTCGTACAGAATCGCGCAATGTAAAAAACCCCACACAATAGCAGAAACCTTAGTTTTGCCAGCAGCTATTGATATGGTCAAAACAATGTTTGGCCAATCTTATACGAATCAGCTGCGACAAATACCGCTTGCTGATAATACAATTGGCAGAAGAATTGATGATATATCTGAAGATCTTTGTGACTAATTAGTTTCTCGAATGCGTACTTCAAAATTCGCCATACAAGTCGATGAAGCTAAAGACGCACATTTAATTGCATATGTTCGATATGTTGACGATACTAATATAATTGAAGATATCTTATTTTGCAAACCAATTCCTGACAGAGCCACATCGAATGAAATTTTTAAAATAATAGACAGATGTTTTAACGAGAACGACATAATGTGGAATAATTGCATTGGGCTCTGTACTGACGGTGCGCAATCAATGGCGGGACACAAAACAGGTCTTCAAACACTAGTTAAAATGAAAACACCTGAGGTTCTCTGGACGCACTGCATACTCCACAGAGCAGCTCTCGTATCAAAAACTATAAGCGAGGAACTTAACAATGTTTTTGCAAAAGTAACGAAAATTATAAATTACATAAAAAACAGTCCATTAAAAGCAAGGTTGTTCGCAAAACTGTGTGGAGATATGCGAGCTAATTACACGTCACTTCTGTACTATTGTGAAGTGCGCTGGCTATCTCGTGCAAAAGTGATTCAAAAGGTACTTGAACTCAAAGAAGAAATTGTTATGTTTCTCGAGGAAAATCATAATGAAGACGGCAATATGTTTAGGGATGATAATTTTATTGTTAAACTTACATTTTTGAAAAATTGAGTGTTCTTAATAAATCAATGCAAATGCATTTGCTTATACAAAAAGACGAAGTGAAAGCATTTATTAAAAAATGGTGATGTGGCCATCATGTTACTTTCTCCGACTTGACATTTACGTTTTCATGGGTTTATTTTTAATTGAAATCATATTTTAAATGTACATCGAGCTTTGCGTAAACTCGGATGAAACTGACGTTTAAAACGTCAAAATCATGAAAGATGGAAAAATTATACTTCAAATTCAAAAACTCGGTTTACTCAAAAACTAACGAGATTTCGAAAAAAACTTATTCTTTAGAAGTTGTTCATTTTAGCATTCTCTACAATTATTATTGATATAAATTTGCTGTAACTATTATCGTTTCATAATTATAAACCAAAAATTTATAAAAAATAATAAATTTTTTTCTCGAATAGCAATGATTTTATGAAAAATATTTTCAAGCAAAAGATGTTCATTTCTTTGTTGTCTTCGATGTTTGTTTAAATGTTTTTGTGATATTTATCATATTTAAGAAAATATTGGCAAAAAACAAAAAACAGTTAAGGTAAACACCCACTTCCGGTGTACGAAATTTTACCAAAAGCTTTTCAGTTCTTCGGATTATCAAATAAGAGATATGCTCAAAGTTTCATATCAATTTCTCTATTAGTTTTTGAGATACAGCGCACACAGGCAGATACACACACACACACACACCATCACACACACACACACACACACACAAATTTTTTTTCCAGAAATTGTTGAAATGGCATCTAGGGACCCCAAAACGGATATTTCCGTAAAAAAAATTTTTGAAAAAAAAATCACGATCACAATACTTTCTCGTACTTCGTAACGGAGAAAGTAAAAAGTGGAGCTATGGAAATCAAATTTGCAAAAAAATAAGATTGATATGTTTCCACGTTTAAATTTATGCACCCGAGATAACATAGAAGCAAAAAATCTCTTTGTGGAACACTTGAATGGTTTGTTGCTTCAATTTTCGAATTATTTTGGTGATCTTGATTTTACAAAGTTTGCGTGGATACAGAATCCATTTATCGACGAAGAAGATGATGAATTTGGATTGACAGCTATTGAAAAAGAAAAATTGATTGAATTATCTTGTGATACTACATAAGAACATACATTTCAGACTGTATCTCTGGTTCAATTCTGGTTGAATCTTCATATAGAATATAACACTTTGCCGAACAAAGCTTTGAAAGTACTGCTACCGTTCGCAATATCATATTTATGCGAAACGGTATGTTCTGCCTTGGCTGCAATGAAATCCAAATATCAAGCTCGTTTAGTTCTAGAAAAATAGCTACGAGTAGCTATATCGTCACAAACACCAAGATTTGATAAACTTTATGCTAATAGACAAGCACATCCATCTCATTAAAAACAATAATAAAATATCGTTTTCCATTAGTTTGTATGAATAAATTTTATAAGAGTACAAATGTTTGTGTTTTTATTTTATGAAATTTTCGGGGGGGGGGGGGGGTTAAATGATTAAATATTTTTAAGGGAGGCGTAGTAACATCAAGTTTGGAAACCACTGCCTTAAACAATAAAATTGAAACAGCTAACAAAATATTGCGTTCTGTTGAAAATACTGACGACATGAGTTTTGGAAAACATGCAAACACAAACGAGAACAATAATAACGACCAGACCAATTTTGAAATTACTAAAACAGCAGAAAAAACAAATTTTAATTTTAAGAGTTCTGCCACTTCTAATACTAACTACTTAACCTCAAAGCAAATAAAACTTGATGCCCAAAATTTGGAGAAATATGTAATCTTCAATAATTGTCAAAACTTTTTCAATGTAAACATTAATATATACGTGCCCAAGTAATGAGTAAGATGTATATAATATATTTAGTTGTTAAATAAATTTGTAAGATTATTGTTTAATAAAAAAAGTTACATGTTCCATTTGCCCATTTGGTCGTAGAAAAAGTATAGTATGCAACTCGTTTTATAAACTCTCTAGATACTCGTTAATAAGCACTCGCTCCGCTACGCGTGACTAAAGTGACGTTTATAAAACTTAATACATAATATACTATTATTAGACTTGTTTAATATGAGGCATTGTGGCATTCGTTCCTTATTAAACTTGTATCAATATTCTATGTTTGTAATATGTATTTAATTATATGCTGCGTGTGATTCTTTTTACTTGCAATATCTAGTTCAAATCTAGCACACGAGGGAAACCGGATTAATACGCTTATAATGCGAAATTTCTTTAAAAAAAACACATGTAAATGTATTTAACTGTAGCATACCTAGTGATTATCAGGCCGTATATCTGAATCATTCTAACACATTTAATTCAGATGCGATCGTACGTTCTGAGTGCCTTTTTTCCAGCTTTTCTATGGAATCGCGCACTTCCTTTGCAGCGAGATAACTCCGTTTCGTTTGCACTTGTTTTTATGCCATTCATTCACTAATTAATTAAATCACTTTAACATCACAGCACTTTACAAGGAGCGCAATCGTAGCTGGTAACATTGCACACACATTTAATCAAGTATAAGAAGTGCAGGCATATAAAACAACACGAATACCGATGAAGATTTATTTATTCGGTCTGGCCGGATTGATTACATTTGGATTTAGTTCAACTTAATTCACACCTATCGCGTGAAATGTAGGCAAGTGCCCGAGAAAACCAATATCCAAGGATGCCAAGAGTTGCCATTCGAAATAGTAATATGTAGATTCTTTCATTTAGTTGATTAATGGAATCTCTTACGTGTTTGTTACTGTCGGTTTTTCCTTCTCGAACAATTTGAATCTTTTGCGGCGCCGCAAAAATCGTTTATGGCTTAAGGAAAACTATATCTGGTTTAATTATTTTATAATTACAATAAAAATTACGAAAATAAAATTTGCTATTTTGCGTAAACAGTTTTACAGACTTAACAAAAAATGAACTGATTAATACAAAACTTGACGTATACTCGCTAAATAATGACAGGAAACATTTGTCATTTGTTTCATGACTAGATAGATTTAATTTTAATCTGCCCTCGTATATACAGAATTAATTCAGTAAGATTTCCCATGTCGAGAATTATTCAAGTTATCTAATAAATAACGTGATAATCCTCGGCACATATCAAACGAGCATATTATTATAATCTGGTTCCCTGCTATCTTCCAGCGCCGACCCTAAGACTTCTTTGAAATAATCACTGTAATTGGCCAATTAATTATATTATCTCGGCGGGTTGTTAGCGCGCCCGGGAAGTGTTAATGCAGAGACCACTAATTACATATGCAAACTAACAATTAGCAATACTGGCGTAATTATACACGAGCAATGCATCGTACTTTTACCTACTTAGCACGAGCATGCACTCAAATGAGCAGCCAGGCCTGAAATTAGTTATTAGAACTCTTGTTAATCCCTGTGATCGTGGCGGAAACAGGTGTTTGTGTTTTAATTGGAACTATTACGCGATTTATCAAAAATTGTGTACTTTTATAACCATTTCTTAATTATATACATGAACTTTATTCCAATATACATATGTTAGAAAGGGCCATGTACCGAGTCCTTTAACCTTTTTAATTATATTTAAACCATAATCTCAAATATTAAAAGTTGATGAAATGAAGCACTTGGTTGGTTTCACAAATTTTTACTATTTATTCCGACTAGTTTCGATTTTTATATCATTATCTAGGAGCTAATTTACTTATTCTGTTTATGAATCATTTGGTCAATATCGTAAATCATAGTTAAAATGGTAGAGGCAATAATACGTTTAATCCACAACGAATAAAGCCTATTTCACGATATTAAGAAATGCATCAAACCCATGGGGATTAACTTGAATTAATAAAAATGATGATGTGGCCATCATGTTACTTTCTCCGATTATTTGATGGTATAACAGTTATTTATATTTATAGATTAAATCGAGAGTTTCACATGAACGAATGGTAATGACGTTTGAAACGTCAAAATTATGAAAGGTAAAAATAACAAATTATTTTTCAAATTCTAATTATCTTTACCGTAAGTTTACTGAAAAACTAAAAAAAATGCCAAGAAAAGTCCTGAAAAAGATTTCTAAAAATCGTGCTGATTAAAAAGCCCTTAAAAAAGTCCAATCAAAATCCTGAACAAGAAAGTCTTGAAAATAATTTCTAAAAATAGTCCTGATAATAATAAGTCTTAAAAAAACTAATGAAAGCCCTGAACAAGAAAGTCCTGAATAAGATTTCTAAATATAGTCCTTACTAAAAAGTCATAAAAAAACCTAATAAAAGTCCTGAACAAGTCTTGAAAAAACTCCCGATAAAAATGTCCTGATAAAAAGTCTTGAAAAAAGAGTCCTGACAAAAGAAGTCTTGAAAAACAGGTCCTTCAAAAATACCAGAAATAAAGTCCTAAAAGAAAGACATGAAAAAGGAGTTCGGACACAAAAGGTCCTGAGAAAAAATCCTGGAGAAACAGTTTTGGAAATAAAGTCTTGAAAAGAGCACTGTTAAAAAGTTGTGAAAAATAGTTGTGTAAAAAGACCTGAAAAAAGTACTGCAAAAAGAGTCCTGAAAAATTAAGTCTTCACACAAAACACCAGAAATAAATGTCCTTAAAAAAAAAACTTGAAAGAAGTCCGAAAAAAAGTTCCAACAAAAGTCCCGAAGGAAAGTCCTAAAAAAAACTCCTGAAAAAAGTCTTGAAAAAAGCCCCGAAAGAGAGTCCTGAAAAAATGCCCTGTAATAAAAAGTTATGAAAATAATATCGTAAAATAATTCTAAAAAACATTTCTGAAAAAACCCTGTAAAAAGATTAAAAGAAAGACCTGAGTTCTGAAGAAATTATCTTGGAAAAAATTAATACATTCAAAAATATCCTACAATATGGTACTGAAAAAAGTCCTGTAAAGAAAGAAAAAAATTCTCTAAAAAAGCAATGAAGAAAAGAATCCTGAAAAGAAGTCCTGAACAAGAGGTTCCTAAGAAAGTCTCGAAAAAGTCCCGAAAAAATGTCGTGGAGGAACGGCCCTTGAAATAAAGTCGTGAGAAAGAGTATTGACAAATGCCGTGAAAAAAAGTCCTGAAAAACTAGTCTTTTTACAAAATACCAGAAATAAAGTCCTGAAGAAAGTTCAGACAAAGAGTCCTATGAAATATCACAAAAAATTGTCCTGTAAAGACAGTCTTGAAAAACTGCCCTGAAAATAACAAAATAAACAAAAAAAAAATCTGAAAAGAGAGCATTGTAAAAAGTCCTTAAAAAGATCTGAAGAAATTGTCCTAAAAAAGAAATCCAAGGTCCAAAAAAGGTAATGAGAAAAAGAAATTCTAAAAAATGTTGTGAAGAAAATTTTGAAAATTTTTTTCTGAAAAAAAAAATCCAAAAATTAGTCCTGAACAAAGAGTTCTTAAGAAAGTCCCGAAAACGTCCGGAGAAAAAATTCCTGTTAATAAAATTTTGAAAATAAAGGTACTGAAAAAAAGTTCTAAAAATAAGTCTTAAAAAAATTTCTTGAAAAGTCCTGAAAAGAATCCTCAAAAAAAATAAAAGTCCTTAAAAAAGTTCAGAAAACAGTCCTGAAGTCCCAAAAAGGCTAAAAGAACAAAAAACTGTTAAGGTAAATATACGGAAATACGAAATTTTAGGAAAAGCTTTCCAGTTTTTCGGATTCTGAAACAACATGTATGTTCAAAGTTTTAGGGTCATTTCTGTATTAGTTTTTCGAAAAACAGCGCGCACAGACAGACTGTTATGTAGAGAAGTAAAAATGGTGATGTGGCCATCATGTTACTTTCTCCGACTTGATGGTGTCATTTATATTTACGCTTTCATGGTTTATTTTCAATTTAAATCATATTTTAAATGTACATCGAGCGTATGAAACTGACGTTTAAAACGTCAAAATTATGAAACGGAAAAATAGTACTTCAAATTCAAAAACTCAGTTTACTCAAAAACTAAAGATTTCGAAAAAAAACTTATTCTTTATAAGTTGTTCATTTTGGCATTCTCTTCAATTATTATTGATGTAAATTTGCTGTAACTATTATCGTTTCATAATTATAAACCAAAAATTAAAAAAAAAAATTTCTCAAATAACAATGATTTTAATGAAAATTTTTTCAAACAAAATAAGCTCGTTTCTTTGTTGTCTTCAATATTTGTTTAAATGTTTTTGTGATATTTTTCATATTTAAGAAAATATTGGCAAAAAACAAAAAACAGTTAAGGTAAACACCCACTTCCGGTGTACGAAATTGTACCAAAAGCTTTTCAGTCCTTCGGATTATCAAATAAGACGTATGTTCAAAGTTTCATATCAATTGCTCTATTAAATTTTGAGATACAGCGCACACAGACAGACACACACACACACACACAGACACAAAATTTTTTTTTACAGAAATTGTTGAAATGGCATCTAGGAACCCCAAAACTGATATTTTCGTAAAAACAATTTTCGAAAAAAAAATCACGATCACAATACTTTCTCGTACTTCGTAACGGAGAAAGTAAAAAACACAAAATATATGGAAAAATTATATCGATTTTCACTTTAAGTTATGTAAATCGTTAGCTGCAACAACAAAAAACGATAAATAGAAAGGGCACAAAAAAAGCACAAGTTCGAAAATGATAAATTCAGCACTCCGCGTGACGGTATCGTGAATGCAGTTAACTGCATTATTCATGCGAAAGAGAGAAAGAAAAAATAAGAAGCGAAACGGGGATGGTGGTCGCATCAAGATATATCAAAATGAATTCGTGATTTTTACAAACAACGCAAAGTTAAAGTCGGTGCATTCTCGCCAGGAGTCCAAGTAAACAGATAGAGGAAAGGCGATTTCTCTTCATTTCCCGCACGAAAATTGCGAGCATTAAAAGTTTATTTCTAATTTACCGCCGGCGGGCATTCGTTAACCGCTCACTGCGTATCCATTTACTCGTTTTAATTAATTAATTTTGTGACATTAGTCGCAGTTTTCGTTTTCTTACGGCTTGACAAATGCGAATGGCTCGTTGTGCACGCCCACGTTTTAACGTTTCCTTGTAATTTGTACACGGAATCTTTCCACGAACCAAAATAAGTATACATTATTTACAATGTACACAGATCGATTGAGTGTTGAGTCAATTGGATGGTCGAGTATTTTTATAAAGTTAAGTTCATTCACTTAGCAGTCAAATTTATATCGAATATTTTTGCAAAGGTATCATATCCATTGCCATTGGTTAATTGGTAGTACTAGTAATAACATGCAAATTTCTTTTGTATCATTCAATATCCGGCGTGGCATTAGCCAGGGAAGTAGTTGTTCCAATAAGTTATTTGTTTATAGTCTTAGTAAGACTTAATTTTTGCTTGCAGATTAACAAACAGGTTGAATATTCATAAATGCAGTCTACATTTCGTTTTATTGAATTTAAAATTAGTACATTAAAACACGAGTTCTAATCGCGAGAAATAGACCTCAAATAGTTTTAAGTAATCTCCGAAAAGATTACACCGGCTATTTTTGATACTTGCATCAACGTGATTATAATATCAAATGACGAGTTCTGAATGCCCTTATATACCAATCAAGTAACTGTAGAATAGAAAAAAAAAATACTAGGGCGACATCTATAGGCGAAAATTTAAAACGTTCTGAAATGATTTATGTATATCGGCGATAGATGTTGCCCAAATTGTTTTTCTATCCTACAGTTACTTCATTGGTTTATATACAAACATAATCGAAATTGCACAAATGATTATGTATAGAAATAAATTATAACATGCTAACACTTTTAAATATAATGAATTTATTAACAATTATTAGCCACAAAACTATTACATTATTAACAAGTTCAGTTAAGGTGAACATTGAATTTTTCTCCGAACGGGAGAAATTAAATATCAATTAAAAATGTTTACTGGTTGCCTACCATAATACACGTGCAATGCCGTTAATTTCAAATTTGAAATGAGTAAAAGTAATCGTGGCTCTATGCGAATTTTATGTCAAATATATTTTGCCAGTATGGAAATTGATTTGGACAATAGTGACGATTCCATAAATACTTTCAGTGAAGCTATAAAGTTCGACTTTAAACGATAAAATATTAAACTTTACTGCCTGTTTGAAGAAATTTTTTATTTTTCTGCCTTATGGTATTTTCGAAAGGATTTTGAAATACATTTAACATTTTTTTCAACATTCATAATTTTGTTTTCTATATTTTGTATTTCGCATTTCAAATTTTGATAATTTTCGTTGACTTGACATAAATATTGTTTAAAATAAAATATATTCTCTGCAATTTATCACACGAATCAAAAACGAGCTCAAAACCTCAGCAATTTTTAAAAATCAGGAACGGAATTTTGTCGCTCTTTGAAATTTCCGATTTTGACAATTGTACTCGACTCATCATGAATATATCTGAAACACACTAAACTTATTACATTTCAACATCTAAATCATTAAAATTATAAAGGGAATATTTGCATATAATTATGTAAGTTATTTTGAAATATTGGAAGAAACACAATTATCACACAAAAATATTTTTTTAGCCAATTAGGTGATAAACATATAAGTGTGGAAGATTATTTACATGCACAGAACGTTTGGAATCATTTGGATCGTAAGAATATAGGAGAATATGTAAATTTATATTTAAAAACAAATGTCTACTTGCGGATGTATTTGAAAATTATAGAAATTTAACTTTGAAAATATACGGTCTTGGTGCCTGTGACTTTTATTCAGCTCCTGGTTTAGCTTTAATTATATCTAAAATTGAATTGGAATTACAATCTGATCAATCTGATAAGGACATGATTTTATTTTTTGAAAAAGGTTTACGTGTGGGAATTTGTCAAGTTTGTTGCAAGCATAAGTCACCTTACTCACATTATCACAATTCCAATTTAGAAACAAAACAATTATGTACCTTGATGCAAATGGTTTATACTCTTATGCAATGACATTGATTTTACCATTTGCAAATTTTAAATGGAAGTTATGTAGAGTTATAAAGAAACCATATTTTAGATAATTCAATGAACCAAATATTTTGTGATAATTAAGGAAAAATCTTGTATTATAGAATGCGATAGAGATTATCATATGATCATATTTACTAACCATTCTGCCCTGAACACATTTCAATATTCAAAACTTCTTTAACAAAATTAATGCTTACTTTAAACAATAAAAAAATATATGTTTGTCACTTATCTATTCTTCAACAATGCTTAAAACATGGTGTATTGTTAGAAAACATTCATCTAGTGTCAATTTTTGCAACAATTTACGGCTACTTTTAATTGTTACGATTTAACTTAATTATGCAACTCTAAATACATCACTCAAGCGCATCAAGTTGCCTATCGAATAATTTAATTAAGAAACTATATACGTACAAGGTTGTGTAATAAATAATAAAAATATGCACTTGCATTTTAAAATTATTTAACATTTGTTCAGTGTGGAGCGGGTTCAACTTTAAAACGCGATAACTTGTTACAACCAGAAGATATCTGAATATATTAAAATGATTTTAAATAGGTTTTTAAATTAAAAATTCAGGTTGAATATTATTGTCTAAATTCCAATAGACCCCCAATATCATTTATCTTCTTTGCAAATACCTTTATGAAATTTAGTGTAGGTGGTGTTTTTAGGGAATAAAGTATGTCACTGTGTGGAATTTTAATAACAATTCCATTCCCTTGGATGATTTTTCAGGATTTCGTCAAAAATTTTAAATCGCCAATTTTAAATGCGACTAATTGACACACAAGGAACACAGATTTGAAATCCGCGTTCAAATCGGATTCTTTGTTTAGCCGCTACGGCTGTTCAAAGTCTGAAAAAATTGATTTTTTTTTAATTTTCCATAAAGTTCATGGTGATTTGCTAACTCTTAAGCATTTTTTTCTGGATGAAATTTTTCAACGCCAATCGATTTTTTTGTTCTTCTGATAGTAGAAGATTCTGATTCTGTAGAAAATGGTATTACATAGAGGTCTACGATGATTATTAAGAAAGTTGATTTTTCGATTTTTTCCATTTTAGAGTTTTATTTGGTGAAGTGTCGCGGGCTTCAAAGTGACATTTATTCTTGTGAAAGCACACTTTTTAATGCGTCTTAATGAGATCTTTCGAATGACGTATAAAAACCCCGAATCTAATCAGTGGTTTCTTCAGAAAATCATTTTAAATGATTTTGGATGATTTTTCAGGTTTTCGTCAAAAAAATTAAATCACCAATTTTAAATCGCCAATTTTAATTGAATCAGATTAATTAACACACAAGGAACACATATTTGAAATCCGCGTTCAAATTGGATTCTCAGTTCAGCCGCTACGGGCGTTCAAAGTCTGAAAAAAATGATTTTTTCATAATTTTCCATAAAGTTCATGGTGACTTACTAACTCTTTTGCATTTTTTTCTGGATGAAATTTTTCAACGCCAATCGAATTTTTTTTGTTTTGCTGATGTAGAAAATGGTATTACATAAAGGTCTACGATGATTATTAAGAAAATTTATTTTTTCGATTTTTTTTATTTTCGAGTTTTCTTTGCTGACGTGTCGCAGGCTTCAAATTGACATTTGTTTTTGTGAAAGTACATTTTCTAATGCGTCTTAATGAGATCTTTTGAATTATGTATAGAAACTCCAAATCATGTCACAGGCTTCCAATTGTTGCGCAAGTACATATTTTGAAGGGTTATGAAGGGATCTTTTTTTTTAATTTTTACAATTTTTTTACTTTGGTTTTTTTTAATTTTTAGCTCAATGTAAATGTAAAAAATGATAAAAAAAATTGTTTTTACAATTTTTTAAGGTTTTGCAGATTTTAATTTTTTACTTTTTTATATCATCGACATCTTTAAAATGAAAAAAATAAAAACAGTTGAAATTGGAAAATTTAATTTCGTTTCGCGTTTGATTTCCACAATTTTTTTATTTTTACGTTTGACAATCTTTATCTAAAAGTTCTACAATTTCTTTTCTTGCAACTTCTCTTTTTCTAGGCGACGAGTTTTACAACTTTCCCTATATTTTGATGGTTTATATTTTAAATTTTTAACTTCCTTTTCGTGTGGCAATTGCGTTTCAAAAAGCGGCCAAAAATTTAAAAACCACATTACAAATTTAGTCCAGAAAATTCGATGAATATAATAAGTATGTAAGGCAATGATGTAAGTCAATTTTTCAACACACAATCCATGGTGACAGCTTAAAAATATTGCACATCAGTATCTAAAATTCTCAATACTTAACACATGGACATGATTTTTAAAAGAATATATAAAAATCGTAAAATTGTTTTAATTTTACAATGTTTTTACTTTTAAAATCTAGAGCTCCTTGATAGATTAATTTTTTACAATTTTCAAAATCGCGGAATGCAGTTTTCTCTTTTTCATATTGCATTTTTGGTTTTTTAGCCAAAAATGTGGCAATTGTTCTTACTGGCAATAAAAATTGCATAATTTTTTTTATAGATCTTGAGCTCTTGAAGCACATTCTGCATATTCTACATCGATAAAGCATACGGTTATTTATTTTCTTAACTGTGATTAGAACGTCACCACCTCGTATTTTATCACTTGAAATTTATTTCTGTCCAAGTTGGGTAAAGTAAAACGCTTGTTTTGTTCCATAATTTTATTTTCAGTTGCCTGACACGTGTTTCGATCGGTTAGGATCATTTTCAAAGTCCTACCGAAAAGTATTATAAGCACTTCAGTTTATTTCGGAGGCCTGAAAATCCATGGTAAGCCACGTTTCCATTATAAATATATAGTAATTTGAAAAATTTACATTTGAAAAATGTAGGTAAGTTTTTTAATCACCAGCATTTTGAAAATAAAAATTGAATGGCATTAGTTTTCAAAACCCTGTATAAAACAAAAACCCACTGTTCACCTTTCCATATCTGATATAAATAAAAACAACAATGCTAGTCACGTAAACTAAATACACCATTTCAATATATAACCATACGTAATACGAAACCGGAATGCAAAGTTCGTCGTTGCAGTTATGAAAATCGGTTCAAATATGAGCGCAGCTCACAACAATGCACATTCTCGCAAGATACAAATTGGTAGTAAAGGTTGATTTCTGCATATTTCGGCCATTGAGAGCGTGCGGGAGCGCGGCACTCAAGTGCCGCTTTATAAGTTTAAATTAAAGTCGTTATTAGAATTTACAAATGCAGCAACAGATGGTTTTTATTTAAAGTTATTCCCTTAATACGGCTACAGTTTCTCACGGACAATGCAAGAAAGTTTCGCAATAGAAAAATCCTCGCCGGAGTTTATTGTTTCTTCTTAAGTTGCATTTTATTAAAAGCAAAAGCATTTGTATGCAAAATTCAGCGAATGGTATTTCTTGTCTCAGTTTCTGCAAGTCTCACAAATAATTTTTATAACAAAATAGTGTTCAGAATGTGATTCTGGACTCGAAAAAAAACGAAAATAAATTTTTGAAGAAAAATTAAATTTAATCGTTTTTCGGCGTTTCCAGCAGTTGTCCGAACGATTTACATCATAATAAATTTTGCTTGTCTCAGTTTCTGTAAGTCTCACAAATAATTTTTATAACAAAATAGTGTTCAGAATGTGATTCTGGACTCGAAAAAAACGAATAATAATAATGAAGACTTTTGTGAAATTTATTGATAGAGGGCATGAAATTTGCATTACACTTTATTCCAAAGAAATAATGAGGCAAGTTTATATACTTATTGTTAGTTAATAAATTAGAGTATTATCATTTCAAGGGGGGCCGATAGAAAAATCTTACAGTGGATTTCAGAAAGGTGGTATTAAATATAGCTCTGGCTTAAATTGGCATAACACTGGTGTTATATTTTCGGTTGTGTAAACGATCTTTCAAATGATAAACAGTGTAATTACATTACACATATTTTATTTAATATTTACTGTTTCGCAATGTTTATTAACAAATTATTAATTTAACTTGAGACAACCTCACTTATTGCAAATATTAGGTTGCAGGGAAAGTTTTGAAAATAGGAAAATACATTAAGAAATAAAGTAATCACCATCACGTTGTATCACTTTTTGCCACCATTCGGGCAGACTTTGAATGCTATCCACAAAGAACTGTTCTTGCTTTGACTCGAAAAAGTTGGTCAACCAGCAATCTATGTCGTCTTCACCATCGAATATTTTTCCTTGCATGGCGTTAGAAAGCGACAGGAATAGATGATAATCTGTTGGCGCAAGGTCTGGACTGTAAGGTGGATGAAGCATCACTTCCCATCTAAAGTCGAGTGTGGACAAGCAGATGATTTGCCGCTTGCATAACGGCTTACGATGTGGTTCCTACCAGATGGAGCACCATCCCATTATGCAAGAAATATCAGAAATAGCGCAGTTTGAACATTTACTTTAATGCTGTTTTCTCTTTCCCTTTGAATGACTTTTGTTCATGACCTAATCAAATTCAATTAATTATTGCATTCATATTATTGAAAAAGTTGTTTGTCTGCTCGGAAAATAAATTTATACTAAAAATTGTAAGATTTTTTTACGATCGAAAAATCTTTAAGATTATTTATATATTTCGATAACGGTAAGAAATCGGGCATATGTTCATTTGAACTTCTTTGTTCAGAATAACATTATTTATTTCCTGTTTTCGTTAGGCGTACTCGAAACGAGACACCCTGTATAAACGATTTACAACAAACACGATTTAAAATAAAGCTTAAATTCTCAAATGAGAATGAAAATATACATTGACTTATCTCGAATTAAAACCTTAATATACTCCCAGTTTTATGTTAATTTACCTGGATTGTGGGATATTAAACCCACGAAATCTGTGTTTACACTTTCACTAAACTATAAATCATTTATTTTAACATACTCTTATGCTTATAGGGCCCGAGATAAGAACCATCGCCCACAAATCTCGAGACAAGGACAGGGGAAAGAGGGTCAACAAAGAGCGTTACTGGAATATATAAATATATAATAAGTTATACATGAATATGATCAAATTTAAAAGAAATACGAATACTACGCATTTAAATACAAGTTTATGTGTTTGTAATAAACATGGGAATTAAAGGTGGGGAATTGTAGTAAACTAAAAATATCAAAAGTATCAGACGAACCTTAAGTTTTAATGAATTAAGAGGACAGTAGTTAAATTGAAAAATGCACTATGTTCTAGTTATAACTTGGTGATTTTTTTGAAATCAGAAATGAATTAATAAAATAATTGTTTAAATAACTGACTCTCTGGTATTCAGTAATAAAGTAATTACCAATATCCGTGTTTTATCATTAGTAGTGGAATACCTTTTAAATCAGAAATTAAGTAATGGAAAAATTACTAAAATAACAGTAACTCACTCTTTGGTATTCAGTAATAACGTAATTAGCAGTATTCTTGTTTTATAATTAGTAGTGGAAAACCTAACCTGATATCGATTAAATAGATTCTGAAAATGGTTCTGTGTAAAGCATTAGAAAATCTGAAGGTGAAAAAATGGTTCTTATGCTTGCAAATATTGAACGAGTGAAAGCTCACAAGAAGTCCTACCAGGTCTGCTAATCAGCTAATTGGCAAATCACATGCTCGGGTCTTTGTAACGAGTTAACTGCTTGTACCGTTTCTTTTTTGGCCCATAATGTATATTTTAATAGCGGTGCTTATGTTTATACAGCGGTGTAGTAAATAAGTAGTAAGAGAAGGCATGGTGAGAGCAAAAAAATAGTCCGCGACTTTCCACAAGCAGCTTGCTGAAAGTTTTTCGGAGATCATCTTATTTTAAGCAAACTATTGTTTTCCTTATAAGCTTTTTTATTTTTTTTAATTCTTACTATACAAAATATTAACAAACACAAACGCGTTCCGTTTCTGAAAAAAAGGTGCCGGAACGTCGTTCCTCCACGTTCCCCCTCCAATACACTACTGTGTTTATACCTTGATTTTAATAAGTTCAATGTTTAATGTTGGCGGCGTTTACTTCGTGGTACATCTTGATTGTAGATTGGAATAAAACACTTTAACTTTTTTAAACCACTATATTTTATTTATGTGACTAGTTTCGACCATTCACTGGTCATTTTCAAATATAAGTAAATTAAATTACGGCTTTACATTTCTTATATATTACAGTGCTTCAAACAGGGGCGAATACATTATGTCAACCTGGTCGTTAAGCACGGAAATTCCCGGATTAATTTTTGCTTTGAGTATTTCGAGTGCGTGACGTATTTCTTCAAAGTAAACTAAGCATCAATTATAATGTCAAGGTATTTACAGGATGGTTTAGGTTGAAGTTGTATACCATTGATGGAGATGTTATACGGATTTCTGGCGATTTTATGGAGTTGCGATTTAGTTGGGTTAATTTTAATGCGCCATCTCGAAAACCATTTTTGTGCGGATTGGAGTAACCGTTGGAGTGATTCTAGACATTTTTAAGGGACGAGGAATATGAAATTAGGGCTGTTTCATCAGGTAATTGAAATAAACAGGAGTGAGGATTAAAATGTTTAGGATTGATCAGGGACGGCCCCAGGGCAGGGCGCTTCGGGCGGCCGCCCGGATCACAATGATCCAGGGGCGCCAAAATCATGGAAAATGAAAATAAACTGATAAAAAAAATTAAGTTACAGGTTTTTATAAAATGCACTAAAAAGTAAAGAATATTTTTTTATCATTCTGATATCATATCAATAAATTATTTTTCTTAATATTGCATTGTCATCGGACCTTTGTATTGTAAGTATATCAAATTTCATTGAAATCGGTTCACGGGAATTTTCTCAAAAACGCGTTGCAAGATTTGACTGATAGTTGGCAAAATTGAGAGGCGGCAGGCGGAATTTATCATTTTTATTTCTAAGCACATAATTCAAATAATATAATATATTTAAACATTAAGGCAAAATCTAATTGAATTCAATTCAACATGACAAAACCACTCAACCACCGCCTTTCAAGAATTGACAAGTTTTTCATCCCATGGCAACACGACTGTACAGGAAACAACAATTTTGAAACCACGCGAAACAAGATCTAACAGCCCTTTTTAACTGCATATAAAAAGGAAGTAGACTTAAAACAATGCATTATTTGCCACTAGACTTCGGCTGGTGCGAAATAAAATAGTTTGTTTAAATTGTTAGTGCAAAAAAGCTTTAAAAAAGTACTTGTGTAAATTGTCCAGTGCGTTTGGCTTTTGTGAAGATAAGTGTTTTAATTTTTGTTTTCATTTTTAAAAACGAATAAAATCCATCAGACATAAGCCAAAAACAGGGGGGGGGGGGGTTATTTCAAAAATTAGAGTTTAGATCAAAACATGGCTTCTGTGGTATAAAATGAAAGGTAATTGAGTCTGGAATGAATAAAATGCATTTTATTTTTTTAAGCCACTGGCGCATAAGGGGAGGGGGATTTCAAACATTAGAGTTTACATCAAAAAATGTCTTGTGTGGTATCAATTTTTTTTTGCCATTGGAGGTACCTACAATGAAGGGGGATTTGGTGTTAATCCTGTGAGATTAGGTGTCCATAAATTGGCAGAGTATTTTTCATTTTGTTTGTTTTAGTTTGTCATTCGTATTAAAAAAATGGGTAGTTATATATTACAAATATAAAAATAAAATGTAGGGATTAGGGACCCCTAAAATTATACAGCGTAGGGCCACATAAATTATAAATCCGTCGCTGCATAGTGTGACTCGGTTGTTATGGTGTGACCATTCTTTTGAGGATTAACAAAATAGTAGTTTATAAAAATGTCAAAAAGCAAGCTGTTTTATACAAGCGGTTTTCAAAGCACAGCGCAGCAAGTACTTAGAAGTAGCGAGTATAAAAAAGCGTAGTTTTGGCACGAGTTTTATACAATATTTTATCTTGATCAAAAATTTTAAAAAAATTAAAAAAGTGCCGCAGGCGTAATTTCTAACAAAAATATATTTTACACAAAACTACCAAACAGGAGACAAAATACCAATTATTATTATTATTTTTTTTAATTTTAATTAATTTGTTCCAGGAACCAAAATGTCCGATACTAAGAGAAAACCCTCTGGGAGCGAATTTAAAAAGCGGAGATTGAACAAGCAAACACAGCTTCAAAAACAGTCAGATGCGCTGCAGAACTTCTTGAAAGAAGGTAGTTTCAACGCTCCCACAATCGACCAATATTTGAACAATGCCCAGCACCTAGATACTGACTTTCCGGATATGGATCCCCTTTGGACGCAACCGTCAGCATTACTGAGCCGGGCAAGTCATCTCAAACGAGTTTGGCGAGTAGTGATGCAGTTCCGTGCAGTTCCAAAAATCAAAATTCGCAAGTTGTGCAGACCTCAGAGAAACATTTAGAAAAGGCTACCGTCCAAAGTATCTCTTCTGACCAAGGATTATGGCCCGAGATCATGCGTGCAGCAGATAGAGTTTTTTGGTTAAACGTGGTCCAGCTGCACCTTTGTATAATTTTGATTTTCCTTTTGATGATCAGCATAGAATATTCTCACCAAAACATTACAAGAAAAGGCTTCGAAATGGAGAAGAGATTTTAAGAGAATGGATGGTATATTCCGTATTTCAAAACGCTTTGTACTGTTTTCCATGTTGACTTTTTGCTGCACCATCTAGCTTGAGCGTTCTTGGCAATCGGGGATTTAAAGACTGGAAGCATTTAGGGGACTCTTTAGCACATTATGAAAATGCTAAAACTCATATAGATTGTTTGAAATCATGGCTTGAATTGAAGCAAAGATTGAAAATAGGTGAAACAATAGATGCAGCTTCTCAGAGACTCATTGATTCTGAGATAAATCACTGGTCTGAAGTTCTTTATAGCATTATATCAGTCGTTTAAATGCTAGGCGAGAGCTCTCTAGCTTTTCGAGGAACAAGCGATAAACTGTATGAACACAATAATGGAAACTTTTTGAAGTTAATTCAGTTATTGGCTGAGTTTGATCCAAAAATGGAGGAACACGTTCGTAGAATCCTCCATAAAGAAGAAATCAAAGCTACATATCTAGAGAAAACTATTCAAAATGAAATAATGTAATTATTGCATGACAACATAAAATGAGCAAGTTCAAAAGGCCAAGTATTATTCCGTGATTCTTGACTGTACTCCCGATGCAAGTAAAGTAGAACAGATGACATTTGTGGTAAGATTTGTCTCCATACAGGAATCAGAGTCTGAAGTTCAAGTTAATATCAACGAACATTTTTTGGGTTTTCTACCCATTGAGAGATCAACAGATAAGAAATTGTCGGAGGTTTTACTAGAAGAGCTAGAGAAAAATAGTCTTAAAGTAGAAAACATGCGCAGTCAAGGGTATGATAATGGTTCCAATATGAGAGGAGAAAAATCGGGAGTACAAACAAGAATCAGAAATATAAACCCCAGAGAATTTTATTTTCCATGCAGCAGCCATTCGCTAAATTTGGTTGTAAACGATATGGCAAAATCCTCGTTTGAGGCAGCCAACTTCTTCAATATTGTTCAAAAGTTATATACATTTTTTTCTTCCTCTTCTCTTCGTTGGGCAATATTACTGAAATATATTGATGCTTACACCTTAAAACCATTGAGTGATACGCGATGGGAAAGTCGAGTCAACTCTTTAAAAGCTCTGCGGTTTCAAATTGGTCCAATTCACGATGCTGTGTACAGCATATATGAAGATTCAGAAATCGATAATGTGATCAGAGACGAGGCTAGCGGATTATTAAATAATTTGAAACAGTTCAAATTTATATGCTCTGTTATGATTAGGTACAAAATTTTGAGTCATATTAACCCTATCAGCAAACTTTTGCAAACTGTAAATTTTGATATGTCACAAGCTATTGATATGCTTAGAACTGTAAACTCTGAGATCAGATGAAACTTTTGAAAGAAACCGAGCTTGCTTCAGAGATTGACGTGGAAGCTAATTTCGAAACCACCACACCACGTCATCGTGTCAGAAGCAAAACAAGAACGTTTTTGTATGAGGGCCCGGATGAACCCGTTCAAGACCCCATATAAAAATATAAAATAGATTTTTTTTCACACTGTAGATCAAGCAATAAATGCCTTGGAAACCAGATATAATTTGATAAATACTCACAGTAATTATTTCAACTTTTTGTATAATATTTTTGGTCTAAAAAACATGCTCAGAATTGAGCTACTGGCTCATTCCAAAGATTTGGAAGTAGTTTTAACTGATGGAAATTCAAGCGATCTTAACGCCCTGAAACTAGCCGATGAAATAAGCATTGGTTCATCGTTAATAACAAAAAAAGAAAACCCCTGTTGAAGTTCTCAAGTTTATCGCTACACTTAAATTCGCACTAAACCTCAGCATAGAATTAAGAATCCTACTTACATTGCCAGTCACTGTGGCTTCAGGGGAAAGAAGCTTTTCAAAACAAAAAATAATAAAAAAATATCTTAGAACGATGCAGACGCAAAATCGTCTCAATGGATTGGCAATTATAGCTATAAAACACCAAATTAGTGACAAATTAGACTTGGAATCACTGGTTCGTGAGTTTGCTGAAAGAAAAGTAAGAAAAAGGGCATTTTAATTACTTTGGTTAGTTAGAATTTATTTATAATATGGGATGTTAGTTTAGTTAGCATTACTACATTTTAATTTTTGTTATTTTGCCTTAAGTGCTAAATTGCTTATCTTGTTATCTGATGATTGAGTTTTTAATAAAACTTTTTTTTTAATTTCTTTTTCGATGTTTTCTTGACTTTCTGATATAGTCGCATGAGATTTACTTAAAAAAAACGGGGGGGGGGGCTCAAAATTAAGGTTTTGCCCGGAGCGCCGAAATATCTAGGGCCGGTCCTGGATTGATGTGGTATATTATATTGTAGCAAAATAAGAGAACAGATCTCTAAAAGAATACGTCAATCCCTGTCCCAATCCTTCACTTCCCAACAAGGTGTTTCCCAAGGTTCTCTATTATCATCTCTATTGTACAACTTATTTTTATTAAAACAGAGATTGCTTATTATTATTATTATATTATATATACTTGATGTACATAATGCGGTAAAATTTACCATAAACTTAGTAAAACGTGGCTTATTCTTGTTATAATTTGTCCGCTTTTACATGAGTTGTACGTGGGGAAACTTCGTTTCAATTTTAATTAGTAACGCGTTCAATAAAAGTTTAAAATCTTTTAAACCATGTAATTTTCATGTACATGTATATTTAAGAAATACTTAGTTTTTTATTATTCCATGGAAGGAAGCAAAATTACTCCAAACATGCGTTATCTCAATATCACGTATTAAAATAATTTAAGATTCGAATAAAACACTTTAACTTTTTTATACCACTATATTTTATTTATGTTTGAAAATAACCAGTGAATGGTCGAAACTAGTCACATAAATAAAATATAGTGGTATAAAAAAGTTAAAGTGTTTTATTCCAATCTACAATCAAGATGTACAACGAAGTAAACGCTGCCAACATTAAACATTTAAATAATTTAAGACACATTTCTCATGTGTATGTATGGTATATATTCAATTTTATAAAAAAAATGAGTTGTCGGTAATTAGCAAGTAACCTTTAAGGCTTTCGGAAAGAGTCGATCGATGGGGCGAACTGCGGAAGCGTTGATTTATGAAAATGCAAAACAGTGCTCCAGTAGGCTTATGTATACAGGAGTCACGTATTGCAGATTTAGGGAGCTCTCAAAAACACCATTTGGCCGGCAGTAAGTTGGCCAGCTCGGTGATCAATAGTCCCCATAAAGTAATGTTGGCATCCTATTTCTATATTTGAGAGGCACGTAGAATACAAAAGTTTACAACCGTCGTCATGATTTATTGTGTTGCGGCATCGTAATTTCCATCGCAACTGAATTTTTGTCTTATTACATTACTTTGCATTTTAAGTACTGTAAAGTGGATTTAAACAAAATATTCAGCTAGTCTCTATTTTATAAAAGGATATTTGACTGGAATTCTTGTTGAGGATTGTACCTACAAATAAAATTCAATTATTAGATAACATCGAACAACTATTGTACTGAGGCAACCCAGTAATAATTAAAGAATTGCTGTACTACAAAAAATTATTATTTGCATTTGATTAAACATTAAGCAATAAGAGTCAAACGGTAAATATTGAATATTGGATTGATGAGGCTGTTACTTGGTGAAATTCCATAATATATGTGGTAAGTAAAACACGTGTGTTGAGAATTTTCACTAGTTTCGCCACACAGTGCTTTCATCAGGCAGATGATTAATAAATATTTATAATAAAACATATGTCGCAGTGTTTCGACATTAAACATTTGTGAAAATTCTCAACACACGTATTTTACTTACCACAAATATTGAATACATTTATGTATACAATTGTTAATTTATACATTTTACAAGCAAGTATTTTCACTCATTGTAACAGAAACCAATACAAGTCCAGGTCTAATGTGCATCATTATTACACCAGATAATGTTTTGAATTTGTCCTAATATTCATAACAATCACTTTTATACAAAATCTCGATTTATTTACGCTCCTAGAGACAGGTAAACAACATCAACTTTTAGATTTATGTCATTTTAGTTTAAAGATAGGATCCCAAACTTTTGAACTACACCGCTCTAATATATAATATACACATAGGTAAAAGTGTGATTTTTTTTTCAGTATCCCCTGTGCAATAGAGAAGAACTGGGGTGTAATTATTTCCTGCACAGCTCTTTTTGAGTAAGCATGTTTTTTTTTCCATTCCCCTCATGAAAAACCAAAACAGAGGGTCGTCTGGTGAATGCCGAACGGCAATAAATGCGTCTCAGTGGGCCAGTAGGTTTGCGGAGCATGGAGCTCGGTTGGCAGCAGAGGTGGGGCGAAGAGAAACCACCCTCAATAAAGCACCTGGCTCCGCTCCAGCGCGCCAGCAACAAACTAAGGGATCTCCTTTAACTTCCTAGATTTAACACGAATGCTCCCGAAATATAAAGTATACCAATGGTGGATGGTCTTATCTGCGTTTGTTTGTCGCCGTTGTAAATTGTTTGCGTATCTGATTATTGTTTTGGCATTGTAAATCGCTTTCTTTTATTGGCCGAATAAATGAAACGTGAAATCTTTAGAGGATCGTCCTGACCGAACGATACAAGAAAATACTTGATTGTATTTTATTTAAATTTATTCCTTTTTCTCTCAGCTCAGCTGAATTATTATTAAATTCACAGCATATTTCTTTTCTATATAATTTAATATAAATACCTCTTATAATACGGAATCTGAATGGGCATTCTATTATTTAATAAAATAATATAAATTAAAAAAAAAATGAAATCCTATTCAAACGCATTTAATACACTGATGATTTAATATTCAAAACGAAAGATAATTTCGTCACGGTTACTTTATTACCAGCGAAACATTGCTTCAAAATAATTTAAAAAATAAACGCAATAAATGAATAGCTAAGAATTCTTAAAAAGGGAAATACTTGGGTATTGAACTCTTTGCGAGCGAGCACGTGTCTATCGTCAACAAGTTAAAGTTTTGAGGCTTCATTATCTTCGTGTTCTGCCCTACTTTCTATATACATGTAGTGTATTTTTTTATTTCAATGTAACTTCTCATTTCTAGTTCGAAACATTAGTTTTTAATCGGAACTAAATAAATACGTGTTATATAAGCGAAAAAGTGTATTAAAATAAATGTGATTACTGAAAACACGGACTGTAATGTTTTCTGGACTCCATAAATACTATTCGAGTATTACTGGAACTCTGTTATGGTATAATACGCAGGGAAATCGGTAACAGAAGAAGAGGTAAGTCGAAAACAAAATTGAAAACTGAAATGGAAATGGACATGCAGGCATAACACATAACAGGATGGAATGTGAAGGCGGCAAACAAACCAAACCACGGTCTATAGTGCTCTAATATTATTATTACTATTATATATTGAAAGAGCAACTCAAATAAATTAACATGGTGATGATAGAAAAATTAAAATTATTTTAATTAAATATACAGTGCGCCTCTGAAGTATGGAATATATCTGTGGCTTGGAGCTAAAAAGGCCAATGTCCATAATTGCGTATTTGAGAAAATCGCGTTGAAAGTTTTTATCAAACATGATTTTAATTCTGACATAAAGTACAAGTTGTAAATTTTAACTTTGGCTCAAACATAGATAATTTTGCATAGAATCTGATAATGTACTCCATGTTTTGAAAAAAGATTTTACATTGAAAAAAGAAATTACTTTGGACCTTGTTGCATACGTTCACGATTAAAAAAAATTTTTTAGGTGACATTGGCCGATATAACAACAATAAAAAAAGAGAATATAGTTGTTTGTTACGAAGTTTATTATATTTTTACAAAGTTTAGTGTTAACAAAGGTGAAATAAACTAAATACATTACAAAACTAAAATATTCTACATCTAGATATGAAAAACTTTATGATAGAAAATCTATTTCCTCTTCAGAAGCTTCACCCAAGTAATCCACTATGTTATCATTTGCTGACATTTGTTCAATAAAGTGATTGTAGTACATGCGATTAGTTTTGCTGATATATGGCAAAAGTAATTAAATTTATCCGTACTTAAGGGAGGTGGTTTATTATTAAGTGGTTGAAGCTTGAAAAGACCACCCTGTCGTGTTTTCTTCTGATTTCTGGATATATCGAAAATTTTAAACTCGTCCTCAAAGGAATGTTTGTACAAAATGTTCAGAGAATCTGTTGAATACTGCATCCATTTTATTTTGAGCCACTGAATTGATTCCTTAAAGATGTGTATTTTTTTATGTACATAGTGAATGTTTAAACATGATTTGAAGTTTAAAAAAGTCGTTTTGTTCCAATTCTATAACCTTTATAGGGGGTTTTCTTGGCACCAAACGTATTACATTTGCCCAATCTCGGAGCAACTCAATATCAGCAGTAGTACGTTTTTTGGTTTTTTTCTAGAGCCGCATGGATAGTGTCTGCTCTATATGAGTATGTCCAGCCTCAAGAAACTTATGGTTAACAGTTAAATGTTTACCGTTAGCTTTCAATTCAGAAACAGTTTGCAGTAACATTGTAGAAAAATAAATATTGCAGTTTTGACCTCCGCATGAGTCGCTGTACATAGTTACCGTGTGTATATTATTATTTTCTGCAAGATTATGAAGGTAATGGTAAATGCAAGAACCGATTTCCTGCCCTCCACGACCAGCCATTGTCTCATTCCATAGGTAACACACAAAAGAGGATTATTTTCCTATGGTTTGGTAAATGGTAAGGTTAAATGTCCACAATTGACGTTTGTAGAAACTCAATCCACTTCTGAGATAAGGAGTAGGCAAACATTTTTGTAAGTCGAATGATATTGTAACAAAACCTGGATTATGATGGCATTCCTCCTTATCTATTCTTTTTGACTCGTATGCCGACTCAGCCAACTGTAGGTGTCTGGTTTTATTTTCTTTGATTAATCTGCGGTCTATCTCGTTTCCACAACATTTTAACTGCATAAGAAAGTTGTCGCATTTTGCGCATGTATCATTTTTTGATTTATGAAATGATAAGTTGAATTCCTCAACAAACATTTTTCTGTATATGGAGGCATTCCGCGGTTGAATATTTCCTTCTTTACAATAATCCAAATACAGTCGGTACATTTGAACAATCGATAGATCGGCTGACAAGTACTTTTTCTGAGTGTGGGATCGTGAACAGTGACTCTGATAAGCGGGAAATAGTTTTATGTGTTCTCTTATTACGAGTTTATCCTTTTCTGGGATTGTAGGTTGGTTTCCATGTTTTCCTCGTTTATCCTCAGAACATATTTTGCTATTGCTTGACCGTTTCTTTTCAACAATTACTCTCGATTTTTTTAAAGTGACGTCAAATGTATTTATAAACATAATTTGACACACTTCCATTCTTTTGCCGTTGATGTTTGACAAAAAATATTTTCTAGAAAAGTTTCGTCTACTTTTTCTTGCCCTCATTATGTCTTAATCGCTGAACATGCTTTTCCTCTTCTTCTATGAAATTTGCCACAAACTGGTTTTGTCCAGAGCTAGACAATTTATAAAAATTTGTAAAGAGAATTTGTCGCTCGTCAGGGGTGAAATTCTCGAAACACTTCTTTTTGCATGAGCACGCTGCTTTCATTTTTTTGGCAGGTAAAGTTTTCTTTTCCGACACTGGCGAATATTCTCTGCCTTGAGTTTTCAACAGTTTTCTTATATTTCGAGTCCAATTAGAAGAATTCCGCTTTCGTTTTCAAGTAGCGTCATCTTTGTTTCCTTTTTTTCTTCCCCTGCGTGATTTATTTATTTGATTTTCTGCCGAATCAACCAATTCTGCATTGTTAATAAGTTCTTCATTTACCAGACCGATATCCAAACCGACATCTTCAAACTGTTCTTCTTGGTTGTTTTCAGTGTCCTCGTCACTGTCCGACGGTACATATTCATCACCACTATCGTCTTTAAACGGTTCTGAATCGCTTGATTCTACTATTTCTTCTTCAAGGATCTCTTCCAATTCCTTCGTTTCTGGAACTGGTATTGTGTATACAAGATACCAATACAAACCAATACAATGTACATGTCATGTGGACAGCCCGGACTTTTATGAAAATGCATATTTTCAACTATTCAGAGCCTCCTGCAACGATATGCGGCTATTTTCGGTATTTATTGTGCATATAAGTCCGGGCTCTAGTTATTACAACGAATCAACATAACCTCAAATCGGCAATATTAAATGAATAGTTCTATATAAAAATATAATGCAGTACTAAATCACTTACTATTGTCAGCTCCACACATCTGTAAAATCTGCCTTGTCGTTGAATTATAAGTATTCATTTTCTTTGTTTCACAAACATGTTAAACCTAGAATTGCGATGCAGCTTCAACCATGTAACGTTTATGATGGCTACTGCTGCTATGAAGTTAAAAAGGCCAATGTTGACATTGACCCATTTAAGTTAAATAAAATAATATCAATAGTTACAACTAAAAGGGCCAAAGTAGACACTGGCCCTTTTAACATAAACTGAGGTTGATGAATTCATAGCGACATTGGCCAAAATTAAATTTATAGATCTGCTATTGGTTGAGATTTGACATTGGCTGTTTTACCATCTTAAAGACCGTAAGAAAAGAAGTCTAATGTACTGCTTAACTCCAAAGAGTAAAATTGTGACATTGGCCCTTTAAGCACCAAGCCACAGATATTCACTAAAACCGAAAAATATTTTTGGAAAAAATCTTCGAACAGGTCGATTTTCTTTTATAAAAATACAGATTTTTGCATGAAAGTCGATTTTCACTAGTTATTTGTGTTTATTAATTTTTTTTTCCGGTACCAGAAATGTAAAACACAGCGAACGAACTTCTAAACAGATATTTGCAGGGTGGGTTATACGTTAGGGTGGGCCGAAAAAATTCATTCTTTTTTTTCGAAGTTGTAATACCGCGGAAAAGTTGCGAATTAGGAAGATAAACAAATTTAAAAAAACAATATCAAAATCGATTTATATCTTCCGGTCGCGCACAGGCCCTAAAGTTTTATAAAATATGGAAAAACATCATTATTTTTTTAATTTGTTATTCTAGTTGTTTTTGTAATGTAATAGTCTTAAACGTCTTCAACTAGAGCCTAAAAACATCGTGTTTTAATTTGGTTTGGATCAGCTGATATCTTTCGGTCGTGCATAAACCCCAAAATCTGCCAAAATATTGAAAAAGTCACATATTTACGCATTTTGATAAATCTGATAAATAATTAATATTTGTGATAGAGCAAGCTCATTCACAAAGGTATCGTAGGATTATTAAGGAAGTGCATTACTCGCTGATTCAAGAACCCGCCTCACTCTACGTCGGCCATGTTACGCCAAATTCTGGAAGGTCTGAAGATATTTTCAAGTCTCTAAATTTCTTACCTGCCTGAGCGTGGTATTTCTCTTGACAATTTAATTGTCATCGGATGTAATGGTACTGCTGTCAATACGGATTGGAAAACCGGTCTGATTCGCCGAGTTTAACTATATTTAAGGAAACCTTCACAATATGGGCAATTTGCCTCTTGCACTTGAATGAGCTGCCGTTCCGTCATATGTTCTTGCACCTAGATGGTAAGATAATGGGGTCTGGTACTTCTAAAGGGGCAATCGGTGAAAAGTTAGTTGGCTGTGAAAAACTGCCGGTGGTTAACTTCCAGAGTATTCATTGTTAGATCCCAGAAGTAGCCGAAACGTGCTTAGTAAAGATCAGTAATATTTATTTGATATTTCCGTTGCAATAAAATCAGGATCCTGTAAAGAAGATTTGGCTGTTCGAGGTCCTGGGCACTTATCACATTCGAAGTGGTTGACAAAAGCAAATGGAACATTCAGATTGTACATAAGTGAAGAAAGCCCCACACCGGAATTTTAAGAACTAGTTTTGTTTATATTGAAAGCATACACCAATGCGGCTTACTATCAAAAGAAGTCAACTCTTTACAGACGGCCCGAAACTTGTTTACCAAGCAATACAATCTACCAGGTATTTGCCAAAACCTTTGCTTGATGTTGTCGACCCTGTGATCGAACGTAATGTTTTTTTTGCCCACCCTGAACACTTACTGTCAGCCATGACGCAAGATGACAAGAAACACATAAGAGGACTCGGACTTCGAAGAATTCTAAAGGCAAGGCAGGTCGATGCAAGAAGAAAAACCATACGAAAATTCATGCCGCCAAAAATCAACTTCAATGCACAAGAATACTCAGGAATGATCAACTGGATAGACTGTGAGTTATCTTCTCCCCCATTGTTGGCAGAAATTAGTGACGAGGAGATAAAATCACACATCAAAAGTGACTCAATCCCTGGAACATTACTTCAGTTCACACGCAGGCTGTTCAACGCTGTGTAAGATTCGTCACGGAAGCCTCAAGAAAGGTCTGTAGAGCTGAATCTCGAGACGGATTTAAAAGAACTGTGCTGCTGTCCAGATCATGCCCAACTTTACAAGCAAATCAGACTTCAAAGTCCCTTCGACTACAAAATAGAAAAGAGTGCTAATGGGCAGATTCAACTAACATGTACTATTTTTTTAGAACTCTGTTTTTTGTTAAAGCAGCCTATGTTTATTGTTAAAACTATACGTAACTTTAATAACTAAGCTTTCTAAATATAAAACAAGTCAAAAAGAACCATGCCCGTTGTTACAGTTATCGTCCATCATGTCATAGGCCTACCTATCCTTTTTAGGCACAGTTTGTCTGTGGCATTGGGGTCATTGCGCGACCGGAAGTTGTTGATTTAATCACTCTATAATAAAATACCAAGTTCTTATGTTCTAAAATAAAAATACCTGAGCTATTACGTTAAAATAAAAGTAAATTAAAGATATATAAAAATGTGAAATTTTCAATATTTTGGCAAATTTTAGGCCTTATGCGTGACCGAAAAATATCAACTAATCTAAACCTAATTAAACCACAATGTTTTTGGGCTCTAGTCGATAACGTTGTAAACTATTACATTACAAAAACAGCTAAAATTAAAAAAATTAAAATAATCGCAATAATGACGTTTTTTCACATTTTGTAAAAGTTTGAAAAAGATGAAACCGATTTTGATAATTTTTTTTTTCACTTATTTGTCTTCCTAATTCGCAACTTTTCCGCGCTATTACAACTTTGAGAAAAAATAATAAGTTTTTTCAGCCCACCCTATTATACGTTTCTATATTAAACGAGTTTCGTCAACACGTGTAAGCGTGAATATCCGTTTAAACGTTTAAAAACCGCTTGCTAACTGAGAACATGTTTATCCGTGTATTAACGAGCTCAAGAAGTAAGGGAACGCATGGTGAGAGCAAAAAAATAGTCCGCGACTTTCCACAAACAGCTTGCTGAAAGGTTTTCGGAGATCATCTTATTTTAAGCAAACTATTGTTTTCCTTGTAAGCTTTTTTATTTTTTTTTTATTCTCACTATACAAAATATTAACAAACACAAACGCGTTCCGTTTCTGAAAAAATGGTGATGTGGCCATCATGTTACTTTCTCCGACTTGATGGTATCATTTATATATACGCTTTCATGGTTTATTTACAATTTAAATCATATTTTAAATATACATCGAGCGTTGTGTAAACTCAGATTAAACTGACGTTTAAAACGTCATAATTATGAAAGATGGGAAAATTATACTTTAAATTCAAAAACTCAGTTTACTCAAAAACTAAAGGGATTTCGAAAAAAACTTATTCTTTATAAATAGTTTATTTTAGCATTCTCTACAATTATTATTAACATAAATTTGCTGTAACTATTATCGTTTTATAATTATAAACCAAAAATTAAAAAATAATAATAAATGTTTTTCTCGAATAAAAATGATTTTATGAAAAATGTTTTCAATTAAAAGATATTCGTTTCTTTGTTGTCTTCAAAGTTTGTTTTAATGTTTTTGTGATATTTTTCATATTTAAGAAAATATTGGCAAAAAACAAAAAACAGTTAAGGTAAACGCCCACTTCCGGTGTACGAAATTTTACCAAAAGCTTTTCAGTTCTTCAGATTATCAAATAAGACGGATGTTCAAAGTTTCATATCAACTGCTCTATTCGTTTTTGAGATACAGCGCGCACAGACAGACACACACACACACACACACACAGACACACACACACACACACACACAGACACAAAATTTTTTTTTCCAGAAATTGTTGAAATGGCATCTAGGGACCCCAAAACGGATATTTCCGCAAAAAAAAATTTTGAAAAAAAAATCACGATCACAATACTTTCTCGTACTTCGTAACGGAGAAAGTAAAAAGGTGGCAGAACGTCGTTGTATGTATGATCTCAATTGTTTTATTTATGGTACTAATAAGCTTAGTTAATAGGACGTGCATAAAATAACAGAAACGTGTTTTATTTATTATGATGATTACTATTCCTCTGTCGCTGTATCAAAAACTTCTACATATTTCATTTAAAACAGTTTTAATACATTGATTAAGAAAGTTACTCGAGTATTGTGAGATTTGATGGATTGTGTTTAGGTTTTTCGCATTTTTTCGTGATCCCTTGCCCGAAAGTTGTGAGACAACAAAGCCAACCAGCATTTCCTGCGAAAACTTATCCGGAGAGCAAGAAAAGTGTGGGCGGCGTTTTGCTTATTTTGATTTGTTCTTGTGTGTTCGAAAAGAATACGTCCAATTCCAGCCAAACTTACATTAGAATGGATTTTATATTCCCCCAAGGACACTTCTTGCCAGTTAGAGGGTAATTTATCCAGCCGCCGTGAAACTTAACTACGGCCCGTGCGCACATGTTGGAATTACATGCATAAATTTGAAAGGACAATTAGATATGTTTATTAATGTCGGTATCACCGATGTAAACACGCAATCAATCAGATGAATTATTCAGCCGGATTCGACAGTATATAAAACTCGTTACTGCCGCGAATCATTAATTCCCGAAGGGCCATAACTCAGATATCATTTCAATTAATACATTTTAATAAATTTATGACCCTGTTCTGGAGATTAAACCGCTATTATACGGCTCATGCCTCACTCCTTTCTCGTTCCAGGCAATTCTGCTTCTTAAAACGTTCCACTCGGCCATTCTAGATGCAAATTAGCAGAGAGCCGTTAAATTTTGTTGCTAAAACCGGAGCTTTCGCACGTGATATCGCCTAACCCTTGAGGGTGAGAATTATTTTAATCATCGACCCCCACCCCTCCCATTCTGTGCATTCTACTCAGACACGTGCATGTCACGCTTAATTTTTAATTCGGGGTGGATTTATGCGACGGGCCCAAAATAAAAAAGATTTTTTACTGTCGCTAATTAAAGGGCTGATTCTACGAAGGACTTTTTGATGGCGTAGTTTAACATGTTCGCAATTGCTAGGGGGTGTTGGGACGAGGACTTTGCTCCGGATGATGTACATCCCCGGGGAACTAGGTTGTTTATTAGTAACTTTATAGACATCCTGACAATGCTCGATGTAAACGGGGGGATTTATGATATCTCTTGAGAAATAGTTGCCTTGGCTATTTGAACCGTGCGCCACCGCCGTTTCTGATTGATGAATTATTTTGAGAACAATTTAATAATAAGTTTTTTAAAGAGTGTGATGTTTGTTTCTTTATCCTAATAAACATATTAATATACTGATCATTTGATACCTACGAACTAATAATAATATCCGGGAATTAATCAATTTAATGATTTGTTAAAGATTGCAGGAAATTTTTATCAGAATGTATTTCGGTTACTTTAAAATAAGCGAGATTTTGTGGTGAAATGTCGGAGACCAAATTAAAGTTATGATCAAAATATATGTTTTATACTATTTAATAATATGTCCATATCATCAATTCAAGCAGGCAAAAAAGGCTTATTAGCGTCAGATATTTTTGTATTTAACATATGTTAAAATTCATAAAAAAAAGTAAGAAACCGTTGGTTCTTGTTTTGTCCAAACAAAATTTTGGCACGACAAATAGGCCATCATATATGAGAAAACATTTAAAATATATTTTTTCCATTTACAACTATAAAGTGATTTACAAATTTGCATAAACAAACATTTTCAAAACGAACAACCAATAATGAACAAGTGTTAAATTCCTGGAATAGCATCAAAACAATTGCTATCAACTTGAAACTTTGCATACTTACTTTAAATTTATTCGAGACTAATTCTGTAAAAAGCTTAGTGCGACACATCACCAGATTTTGTGATAATTGCATGTGAAACAACGTAAAGTTGTCAGAATTTGTAATAATTTTGGCGACTCGAAAAAAAATATAAAAACAATTGCTATCGACTTGAAACTTTCCAAATTTACTTCAAATTTATTACAGATTGAATATGTGAAAAACTCATTACAACACATCACTAGATTTTGTGATAATTTCACGTAAAAACAACGTAAAATTATGAAAATGTCTAATAAGTTTCGAAACTAGGTAAAAGATCTAAAAACAATTGCTATCGTCTTGAAACTTTTCATATTTACATCAAATTTATTCGTGATTCATTCTATTAAAAGCTTAATACAACACATCACTAGATTTTGTGATCATTTCATGCGAAAACAACGAATTTGAAATAATTTTGGCGACACGGTAAAAAATATAAAAACAATTGCTTTCGAAATGAAACTTTTCCAATTTACTTCAAATTTATTCTAAATTGATTCCGTGAAATGTTAAATACATCACATCACTAGATTTTGGGATAATTTCATGTGAAACCAACGTTAAGTTGCCAGAATTTGAAATAATTTTGGCGACTCGATAAAAAAATATAAAAACAATTCCTATCGACTTGAAACTTTCCAAATTTACTTCAAATTTATTAGAGATTGAATCTGCAAAAAACTCATTACAACACATCACTAGATTTTGTGATAATTTCAGGTGAAAACAACGTAAAATTATGAAAATTTGCAATAATTTTGGAAACTCAGTAAAAGATCTAAAAAGAATTGCTATTGTCTTGAAACTTTTCATATTTACATCAAATTTATTCGTGATTAATTCTGTGAAAAGCTTAATGCAACACATCACTATATTTTGTGATCATTTCATGTGAAAACAACGAATTTGAAATAATTTTGGCGACACGGTAAAAAATATAAAAACAATTGCTATCGAAATGAAACTTTTCCAATTTACTTCAAATTTATTCTAAATTGATTCCGTGAAATGTTAAATACATCACATCACTATATTATGGGATAATTTCATGTGAAAACAACGTTAAGTTGTCAGAATTTGAAATAATTTTGGCGACTCGATAAAAAATATAAAAACAATTGCTATCGACTTGAAACTTTCCAAATTTACTTCAAACTTATTAGAGATTGAATCTGTGAAAAACTCATTACAACACCACTAGATTTTGTGATAATTTATGTAAAAACAACGTAAAATTATGAAAATGTTAAATAAGTTTGGAAACTAGGTAAAAGATCTAAAAACAATTGCTATCGTCTTGAATCTTTTCATACTTACTTCAAATGTATTCGTGATTAATTCTATTAAAAGCTTAATGCAACACATCACTAGATTTTGTGATCACTTCATGTGAAAACAACGAATTTGAAATAATTTTGGCAACATGGTAAAAAATATAAAAACAATTGCTATCGAAATGAAACTTTTCCAATTTACTTCAAATTTATTCTAAATTGATTCCGTGAAATCTTAAATACATCACATCACTAGATTTTGGGATAATTTCATGTGAAAACAACGTTAAGTTGTCAGAATTTGAAATAATGTTAGCGACTCGATAAAAAAATATAAAAACAATTGCTATCGACTTGAAACTTTCCAAATTTACTTCAAACTTATTAGAGATTGAATCTGTGAAAAACTCATTATAACAAATCACTAGATTTTGTGATAATTTATGTAAAAACAACGTAAAATTATGAAAATGTTTAATAATTTTGGAAACTAGGTAAAAGATTTAAAAACAATTGCTATCGTCTTGAAACTTTTCATATTTACATCAAATTTATTCGTGATTAATTCTGTGAAAAGCTTAATGCAACACATCACTAGATTTTGTGATCATTTCATGTGAAAACAACGAATTTGAAATAATTTTGGCGACACGGTTAAAAATATAAAAACAATTGATATCGAAATGAAACTTTATCAATTTACTTTAAATTTATTCTAAATTGATTCCATGAAATGTTAAATACATCACATCACTAGATTTTGGGATCATTTCAGGTGAAAACAACGTTAAGTTGTCAGAATTTGAAATAATTTTAGCGACTCGATAAAAAATATAAAAACAATTGCTATCGACTTGAAACTTTCCAAATTTACTTCAAATTTATAAGAGATTGAATCTGTGAAAAACTCATTACAACAAATCACTGAATTTTGTGATAATTTATGTAAAAACAACGTAAAATTATGAAAATGTTAAATAAATTTGGAAACTAGGTAAAAGATCTAAAAACAATTGCTATCGACTTGAAACTTTCCATACTTTCTTCAAATTTATTCAAGAGATTGATTCCGTAAAAAGATAAATACAGTACCTCACTATATTGTGTGATAATTTTTTGTGAACAGAGTGGAGTTGTTAGAATTTGTAATAATTATTGGCGATTCGATAAAAATACAAAAACAATTGCTATCGACTTGAAACCTTTCAAATTTCTACTTAAAATTAATTCGAGATTCTACTAAATACACTTGGCGTCAAAAAAAAGAGCCACTCGAAAAATCGTGAAAAAACTCGATTTTTCAAACCGTCGTAACTTGGTTCAATTTGGACGAAAATCGATGAATCTTTCAGTTTGGGAAAGATTCAAGTATTATCTTTAAGAATGTGTAGTTGATTTTGACCCCAAGTCCAACCCACCCCCCGTAACAACGCGATGTAAAAAAATGTTTTTTATGTAAAAAATTGTCCAACTTTGACAAGCTGTACCGTACGCAAAAAAAATCGGCGGGAAATTTCACCACAATGGCAGAAAAATTTAATAAATTTCCTTCAAATGCCTTAAAAATTCGAGTCGTTTCGATGATTTGGAGCAAAGTTATGAATTTTTGAAAAAAAAAATGACATTTTTCACTTTTTTGGCCATAACTTGAGTAATTTTGCACCAAAATCGATGAACTTTTGCAGTCCGAACAGTTTTAAATTTTCTCTTCAACGTCATGTGAATTGTTTTGTTGCTAAAACGATTCCACCCCCTGCCACTCCCTTAAAGAAAAAAAAATGTTTTTGAAGTTTAAATGAGCAAATTTGGTTTCTTGTACCGTGTGCAAAAAAAAATCGCGGACTCAATCGATCAGCATGGCAATAAAGTTCAATAATTTTCCTCCAATTTCCTCCAAAATTCAAGTCGATGCGATGATTTGGCGCGAAGTTATGCAGTTTTGAAAAAAAAATACATTTTGCGCCTTTTTGGCCATAACTGTCACCCCTAGTGCAAAAAAATATTTTCGACAGAGTGATAAAATTTGTTCATTTTAATTGAAATTTCAAATTTAAAAAAAAGTGAAAAATGTAATTTTTTTCAAAAATTCATAACTTTGCTCCAAATCATCGAAACGACTTGAATTTTCAAGAGATTTGAAGGAAATTGTTTAAATTTTTCTGCCACTGTGGTGAAATTTCCCGCCGATTTTTTTTGCGCATGGTGCAGCTTGTCAAAGTTGGACATTTTTTTACATAAAAAACATTTTTTTCCATCGCGTTGTTACGGGGGGTTAGTTGGACTTGGGGTCAAAATCAACTACCCATTCTTAAAGATAAAACTTGAATCTTTCCCAAACTTAAAGATTCATCGATTTTCGACCAAATTGAACCAGGTTACGACGGTTTAAAATTTTTTTCGAGTGGCGCTTTTTTTTGACCCGTTTTGATCCGTTTCTGATTTTTTAAAATTGTCGAGGTGTTGAAAGCGTTTTTTTAAGTACTAAGAAATATTTATGACGAGTCAAGTACAATTGTCAAAATTGGAAGTTGCAAAGGAAATAAAATTCCGTTTTTGATTTTAAAAATTTTCTGAGGTGTTGAACGCGTTTTTGATAATGATGATTTATATGCTAAATTTTAAAGAATGTAGTGTGTTTTAAAAATATTAAGAAAGATTAATGTCAAGTTAACGAAAATTATCCAAATTTTCCTAATTTAAAGTCAACAAAATCGTGTTCTTGGTTTTTAAAAATTGCTGAAGTATTGAACGTATTTTTGATTATTTTGATTATGATTATTTGCATTTTGAAATTTAAAGAGTTTATTTTATTTAAAAAAAAGTATTGAGAAAGATTCAATGTTGAGTTAACTAAAAGTGCCAAAATTCTCTATATTCAAAGTCAACTAAATAGAGTTTTTGATTTGGCAACATTGCAAGAATATTTGGTATTGATTATTGTATTCCAAAATTCAAAGTTTATTTAAGGTTGATTAATGATTATGATCATGAATTTAGTGTTAAAAAATATAAATAAATGTACATATTGTGTCAAAGAAAGTTGACTTGTGTGGCAAAATCGAGAAAAATTAGTGTCTGAATAATCAGATTCTATATGTTATGTTTTCAGGAAACATATCATGTAGAGTTCGAATGCGGCTTTGTGATTGGTTCTCTACCCGCATTATATTTCAGCAGATGATTGGTTTAAAATAAATAAATATTAGATGTTAAACGTCAGTTTGCGGCTTGAAAGCTATTAAAATTAGTGAAAACTCCGTTTTTGAAGTGTTTCTCTTGAAGTAATTCAAGAGAAAGGGAAAGAGGCCCAACCAAAAAGTTTGAGCGGAGTCACTAACATGACCTGCACTCTTGAAGACATTTCCACAATATTGGAAAACAGGACACGCGAACGGTACGTACTGTAAAGATAATGTAAAGTCCATATAGAATACAAGATAAGTACGTTTTTGATTTTCGAATTTTGTTTGATCCGTTTAAAAATGTAATATTCAAACCGGCACTACACGCCCGCGATGCCAATAAATGTCATTCAATTTTGTTGTAATATTTTTGTTGCCTAAAACAATGTGTTGAGTTGTTACCGATAATTTCCAATGCACTTGCGCAATTACTGTTTCTATTGCAATACGGTGAATTTAGACGAATATGATTTATTCCGGTTGTAAAATGCACCCCATTTAAGTAATTCTAAGTTATTTATTAAATTACATACAGTATCAAAATTGTATTAAGGAATGCTATCAAATTTCTCGTTTTCCCTTGAAGTGTCTTCCCAAAGGTATCCGTCGTAGCTTTGGGTTTCATTCAGATAATATGATACCATTGACGGGATAATGCGATGCCTAATGAAATTAACAAAGAAGCCATCAGCTTTTGTTTCGAGTATCAGTTAAATGATTCATTTTACAGCGGCGCGCAAATTTGGCGGATTTGAAAGGATAACTGTATTTAAATTTCTTCGAGCGAGAGCCTTTCATTACTGACGCTCGTTTCGTTTCGGGTTTTGAGCGGGAACAATGTGCAAGATAAATAAAAGATTTCGAATTACTTAAATGGATGCCCCCATAGGAGAAGATACGCTCGAAACGAAGCAGTTGAAGCCGGCCGGCCCCGCGCTCCGAAAAACTCCCGATGTAAATTCCTAATCCACTTCATCTAACTGCACAAAAACAAATTCTGTTTGTACTTTGGCGAACGAGCCCCGAGATTCTCGGTTCAAGAAGATAAGTGAAGTTCGAGCGGGATGGATGCGATAACGATTGCTTCGAATGAAAAAGGGATCAATCTCTTAAATTTATTGCGTTTGGGGTGAAGTACACGTTTATTAATCTACACGAGACAGTGTAAATAATTTATTTGTATCCTGCAATTTCATTTATATGGGCAAGCTTTTACTGACATTAAAATTGCTGCAGATTAATAACCCCTTTGTAAAGCAAATTCAGATTTGTTGAAATAAAACTCCTCTTTGGTTCAATGCTAATTATCCTGGCAGGTATTTTAGTATATTATATTCACTGTTCCTAAACTGAACATAACAACAATTAACCAATTATACCCACAAGATTAATTTAATTTTTACGTCTAATTATTATACAGGGTGTATTTGAAATAACGAAGAGGCATTTAAGGGCACATACACAAAATATTTGTGAACCCATTTCCGTAAAAATTTATTCGAATTCTTTTTTTAATTTTCCTAATTTTTCGATGTTTTTGTAAACATTTTGAGAACCGATGCTTTTCTCATTTAATTAGGTCTGCATGGAATGTGTGTTTGTTTATTTAAAACGCGAGATACGATTTCCTGCCTCCGAAATTTGAAGTGTTATCGCAACGTTTTTTTTTTGTAAAAGATAAACACTCCTCGAGTTCATTGACGCTTAAAGAGCACTCAGATATTTCCTACGCGCTTGTTGTAACTCGATATCTAAAGCCGATGCCGTTTAAAAATTAGGTCACATTACCACTGCGTATTTTCACTCATTAACTTTAATAATTAATTGTGGGCTTTTTGTTACAGTTATAAACAAAATAATTGCGAATATTGTTTAAAAATAATATAATCTTTTTGTGGTTACGAGCCTGTTTGTTATTTCAAATACACCCTGTATATCACAGTCAAAGATCTGATAACGGTATTATCTGGTATACAAATGAATAGAAACAAATACGGGAAACCCTCTTATTGATGAAAGAAGGCGACTCCAGACGCCCCCAATTAAGACCTTGTTATATAAATTATAAAAACAAGTAAGGAATTAAGTTGCAAGAAACACGAATAGCTGCAAACGTCAACTACATTAAAAAATCTGCAAATAAGCAATAAATCTGTTGTCGTTAATAAACCAAAGCAAGGAAAAACTTTGTGATAACAATTGTCCCATTAAGTCAGAATATTTTAATATATTCTTCAGTTCTATTGCAGACCAAATAATATCTAAAATGGATTCAACAAACAAAGATCTCATCTCTTTCATGGTAAAAAAATAACACATTTTGTGATAGTTTCTTTTCATTCGAAGAATTTAGTCTGATGTAGGTTAGAGAAGTTATTAATAGCTTAAAAAATGGTGATGTGGCCATCATGTTACTTTCTCCGACTTTATGGTATCATTTATATTGACGCTTCCATGGATTATTTTCAATTTAAATCATATTTTAAGTGTGCATCGAACGTTTCGTAGACTCGGAAAAAACTGACGTTTAAAACGTCAAAATTATGAAAGATGGAAAAATTATACTTCAAATTCAAACACTAAGTTTACTCAAAAAATAAAGAGAAACTTATTCTTCATAAATTGTTTATTTTGGCATTATCTACAATTATTATCAACATAAATTTGCTGTAACTATTAGCGTTTCATAATTGTATACCAAAAATGAAAAAAAAATTAATAAATTTTTTTCTCGAATAACAATGATTTTATGAAAAATATTTTCAAACCAAAGATGTTCATTTCTTTGTTATCTTCAATATTTGCTTAAATATTTTTGTGATATTTTTCATATTTAAGAAAATTGAATAGTAACTTAACTGTTTTTTGCCAATATTTTCTTAAATATGAAAAATATTACAAAAACATTTAAACAAACTTTGAAGACAACAAAGAAATGAACATATTTTGCTTGAAAACATATTTTATAAAATCATTTTTATTCAAGAAATTTTTTTTTTTAATTTTTGGGATATAATTATAAAACGATAATAGTTACAGCAAATTTATGTTAATAATAATTGTAGAGAATGCTAAACTGAACAACTTATAAAGAATAAGTTTTTTTTTAATTCCTTTAGTTTTTTTCTTAATTTTTCTTCTTCCAATATACGAAAGTTTGCCGCCGTGAAAATCTTTAATCTTTAAAAAATCTGTAACTCGCTTCAAATATATTGGATTTTCAAAAACCAAAATTATTTGAGTAGAGTGTCATTTTCCCAATAAAGATTAATTTTTGTGTAATTTTTCCGATACGTTTACTATTTTTTTCTTAATTTTTCTTCCTCCAATGTACAAATTTGACGCAGTGAAAATCAAAAATTTCAAAAATCTGTAACTCGCTTGAAAATTATTGGATTTTCAAAAACCAAAATTATTTAGGTAGAGTGTCATTTTCCTAATAAAAATTAATTTTTGTGTAATTTTTTTGTTACATTTACTATTTTTTTCTTAATTTTTCTTCCTCCAATGTACGTGAAAATCAAAAATTTTAAAAATCTATAACTCGTTTGAAAATTATTGGATTTTCAAAAACCAAAATTATTTGGGTAGAGTGTCATTTTCCTAATAAAAATTAATTTTTGTGTAATTTTTTCGTTACATTTACTATTTTTTTCTTAATTTTTCTTTCTCCAATGTACGTGAAAATCAAAAATTTCAAAAATCTGGAACTTGCTTGAAAATTATTGGATTTTAAAAAACCAAAATTATTTGAGTAGAGTGTCATTTTTCTAATAAAGATTATTTTTCATAATTTTGACGTTTTAAAGGTCAGTTTCATCCGAGTTTCAACAACGCTCGATGAACATTTGAAAAATGATTTCAATTGAAAATAAACCATGAAAACGTAAATATAAATGATACCATCAAGTCGGAGAAAGTAACATGATGGCCACATCACCATTTTTTTATTTGAAAATTGCGGCAGTTCGCTGACAAAAAAAACGAATCGTAACCATAGTAACAAGTAAACTGTTGGGCAATGAAACCGCTATCATTTGATTGGACGTCACCTGTGGAGAAAATGATTCGGCCGACTAATGGACAACTTTCGCAATCAAAAACGATTTTATACGATTTTAGGATTTTTTATATTACATTTAAAATTGATATTATTGAATAAGATGCGAAAAAAGTGTATAATTAACTCTTAGCTAACGAGCTAAATTCTAATAGTCGCAACCATCGCTCTATAGACAACTAAGGTGAGCTCATTTGTTCATTGATCTTTCGGTGAATTCGCCGGTAACTTAATTTATAATGTCGCGGTAAAAGAAATATAATAAAAATAACTATCGATTCATAAAAATAATCTATTGCTAAATATTTAGGATTTTCTTTATCCGCTTTTTACTCAAGACAAGCAATTACCACCTTATGACAATGTGCGATATACACACTGTGTATTTTTAAAATCTAATTTATAATTCACGAAGAAAGAATGTCACAGAGTGGAAGAGACTTGTAGAGGATGGAGATGAATGGAGGCTTGTAGTCAAGACATATCCAGGGTTGCAGACCCAATAGAAAAAGAATAATAATTTATAACACGAGAAAATTGTTAAATGTATTGACTTTATTATTGCAGAGTAAATATTAAAAAGAAGTCAAAAGCTAAACCTTGTTTGTCGAATAAAAAACCACCGGATATATAACCCGATGATCCGAGCTCCACCGTTAGGTGATACAATTTAATCAAGGGCAATCAAGAAAAAAGCACGATAGACACGTAGAAAAATGTAGTGTATCCGCCCCCGTAATCAATGGCGGTGGCTTTTTACCAGAGAAATGCACCTGATTGATCCGTTTCCGAATCACAAACACAAACACAATTCAACTCCTGGATCTCCGTCCCAATCTAGCGGCATCCCTCATTAATTGTATGGGTCTATAGACTATTTCTATTTAATCCATGATCTAATCGCAGTGATTATACAATTTGATTGGTTCCCGTACTGTTTGTATTATTGTTAATCTAATAACATAATTGTCGGAATTATATTAACCAATGCATTTGATGTTTGATTATACATGCATCGTTATTATCTAAATTGTAAAAGATCGAACTAATATACTCCTTGTTAATTTGATTCAAAGCAATGCATCTTTTAGGGGTTATTGTCAATTAGAGCTTCATTTGGAGTATTTAGGAACAATACTGTAATTTGAATACTTAACAACTAAAAAGGGTAATGTGATTAAACACACAATTTTTCTTTTCAGTTGAAGCTGGTTGGCTTAAAATAGCCTCTACTATTTATTGGAATTTATGTTCAAGGTTTTGACCTTGTTAAAAATTTGTATAATAAATAATGTTTTTCTTCTTTGAAAAAATTCGCTAACATCGTAAAATGAGGTGTAGTTTTAATGCGTGTATTAAACGATAACTAAATGTTTTTCTTAAAAATAAATGCTCAACATGACTGTGTCCGACCTTCATCTACAACAATATCATAATACGAAATTGATTAGACTTGTCTACTGTTCTCAGTTTTGTTTTTAACATTGCCGTGTTTTCGCATATTAATCGTACAGAAATTAAAGGCAGCTAAGACGCGCCTACGACCGTCTCTCTTGGTCCAGCCGATGGAACACGAATCGGTTGGCACGTACACAGCATTAAATCTACCGGGTTTTCAATCCGAATTGGAACCATTCTTCGTTTTTGCGGCTGGCTGATTTTCTAGCCGAATTATTTTGGATTTTCGAAAATACTGTCCTATTAATTTAAATTTTTAAATTTCGTTGGTTTCAATAAAGGTCAAACAAAATGTAATCATTATTTTATGTTTATTTAGACTTTATTCTTTTCCACTTGATTACAAGTCACAGAAGGAATATCGGATAACAGACAATGCTCAGCACGGAATTAAATGAATTAACAATGATTTGGAATTATGTATCTAATAAAGACCTAGATGAATCGAACTTTCTGTTTAACTGACAAAATGTAAACACTGCTCAATTTTTAATGCTAGGCATGGTTTTTATTTTGTTTTATTCTGTCAACTTCCAAAATGATTGTTAAATGTCTCTTATAATCATTTAACACTTGACGTGTAATGAGTGTATTTCTGATTTATATTTTTTGTTGTTAGTGATTAGAAGTAGAATTTTAAATAAGGGAAAAAAGTGAGTTACCTCTTTTGACACCATTGAAACATAGAAAATGGACAAAAAACAATCATTAAGTACAAATTTGGTGATAATATAAAGATATACAATATTGAATAGAATAATTGTAATTTATATGGATGTGAACTTATAACTTAATTAATTTAGTTTATTTAGTGTCTTTGTGCAGTAATAAATACATTTATACTTTGTGCAATTTTGACATCTTTGATATTTTTAATACACAAATCTATTGTGTCATTTAATATTCGTCGTGGTATTGGTCATCAAAGTAATTGTTTCAATAGATTATTTGCTTATATTAGTCTCTTGAAGACTCTTAAATTACAGAAGACGAAAAACATCACATTATTAATTTTAAGAATGAAAAACAAAATCAAACTAAAGTTTCTTATAATTTATCGAAAATTTAAAAAATGTTAAAAATATTATATGCTCATCTATTAGATAAGCAAGCTCGATAATTTTCATAAAGTCTAAAAGGTATTGGGGGTTCTGGTTATTTTGACAATGCACGAACTGGCAATTTGTACAATATCGAACAAAATTAATTCTATGCCTTTGAAATCTAGTGCGTTTTTTTTCTAAAATTCGATGCTTAATCACTATTATTAAATGTTAATGTCAATATCTATTCAGAGTAAAAAAAAAACGATATGCCATCCATTCGTGCATCGTATAGCCTGCATGCTTTCATATTATGAATAAAATTGGTACATGTCGTGGGGCTAGCTACCTACTAGGGATGGGTGGTATTTCACGTACCTGTGATTTTTCACTGGCATTAAAAAATCATAGGTTGCTACTGTTACTAAGAGGCGAATGTCACTGCTATATACTGTGATTAAAATCACTGCCATTTAAACTATAACTGCTTTGTTACTTAAAACGAGATAGTTCCTTAAAATCACAATTGTTACCTAAACTGTGATTACTAAGTAAACTGTGATTGTAACTTAAAACGTGATTTTAAGAAGACAATAGAACACGGCCTTTCTAAATATTATTTATTATTCATTACTTTATTCTCCCATTTATGCACGGTATTGTATTTAAATTTCAAATAAATATTTAATAAAAATGCCATACTATACCATATAAAATGAACTCAATTACTGATCTACTAACAATTATTAACTAATGAAATTAAGATTTCATAAGAAAGAAAAAATGATTTTGACCGGCGTGGAATCGTACCAACTTGCTGTGATCGATAACGACTTTACCACTCGGTTACCACGGCTCGACATTTCATAATCTTAAAGTTATTATTTTGTTCCTGTGAAGTGAAAAATAAAAATTATAGAAGAGAAAATTGTGTTACTTTAATATAACCATAAATTGAAAGTTATACATAAAAGTTCTAACCTAGCATATGTTTACCAGCCGTGACCACAGTTTAAAATCATAGGTATTAAAAAGTAGCAATCACAAGTAGGAACGTGATTCAAAAGAAGCAGTTTTCTACTGTCTAATATTAAAATTCAAATATAAATATACTTAAACTAGACAAAATAAGGTGTCCTATTCTTTTTGTCCGAAATAGTACATTTTTTCTATTTTGTGAATAATAATGTAGCATTCCTATAAAACGACATTGCAAGTCAAGTTATCTTGAATTTGTTAATAATAAGTAAACATGATAACATAGTTGAATACATTAGTGAAATGAAAAGCTGTTACGAGTATACAACTAACATTTTGCCCAGCATACTACTTTGGTGTTAATTGAATAATAAATCAAATTTACTGAAATGATGAATGTTTAATTTTTTTATTTCGATAATACAATTTTCACTTTGTAGCACTGTTTTCAGTTGTACAAAGTGATACTTAGTACAACTACTGTGTTATGTCATAATAATTCATTTATCATTTGCTGTACAGCTTCTATTTCACTAGAGCATTCAACTAACAAGGAAACTAACTCAAGTGTTCCTCTCCGATTTGAAAGAAAGAAAAACATGTTTAGGGGTGAACTCGCCCCTCGAAAATCAGCGATATTTTTTTTGTTTTTTGGCTATAACTTCTGAACAAATCATGTTTTGTAAATTTAGAAAATTTTAAAGCCTTTCACCGGTATAAAAAATGTGTTTATTGTCTACTTCAAGACTGTAAAAAAACATATTGATATTTATGGTTTGTATTTGCGGCAATAATGATATTCGTTAAAAAAAGTTCATACATAACTGATGATGATAATGATGATGACCAAAAACAGTTTAATAATTTTTTCCAAACACGGAATTCAAATATTTATCCATACATTTCTTCTAAATAAAACCTTTATACTAAAGAAGGTTTCATGTTCACTAATGGAAAATGCGAAAAGTTAAGTTTTATAACTCCTTATATTTTTTTCAATTTATTTTACAGTGGATAGACTTTGAAATTTTCTACATTTACAAAATTACGCTACCATGATTTGTTCAGAAGTTGTAGCCAACAAATAAAAATACGGCTGATTTTCGAGGGACGAGGTAACCCCCTAAATATGTTTTCTAGCCGAAACAAAAAATCCCGTATCGAACATTTTGGCCTCCTCTGCAAATCCAACACATTTCATTCAAATCGGAGAGGAACACTTAGTTAGTTTCCTCGTAAGTTATCGCAAATTACATAGGATCTTAAGATATTACACTTGAGACTTGTTAATGTCTCGTGCATTCTTTGAGCATTTCATAAATTGTTTTTTTCGGGAAATGTATAAGCATGATGTATATCTCTGTCTCTCTGCAACATTATTTTGTCTATTATTTTATAGTTTGCGTAGCGAACAATTTTTTAACTGTTGCTATCTTAAATTGGAAGGTTATATAGGAGGATGTTGGGAGGGTTAGTATATCTAATGCGGGTTAGTCCACATAGACAAGATATTTTTGCTACTGATAGATTATTTTTGACTATGGGTGGGGACGTGGAGAATAGGAAGTTTCTAATTGTACAATTTATAATTTTTCCAGAAAATGCATAGTTTTGGCTGAAAATCCAAAAATCAGCAGAAGGTGACAAAATAAATATGTTTTTATTGATAAATCTCAAGAATCCTTAATATTTTGTTATACAAACTGTATATCATTGGAAAGCTTATTAAAAATACCATAGATTGGTGGCATCGTATATACGGTCTTCCGTTATGTATGAAGAAAAAAGGACCAAAGCCGATGTGTATTATTCTTCATGACGTGGAAAATTTTTTAGTGTGTAAAAAATGATGCTATCTTTGACGCTTCTGCGATGTTTTCAATGTGTCCTTGTTTTTGCCACAAATGTGCCCATAACTAACCAACCGTCCATAATATACCCATAGTATCTTATACTATTTTTATCAGCTTCTTAAGGGGATTAAAAATAAACTATAAAATACAAGGTGTCCATTAAAAAAAAAACATAACTTTGATCTGTACAAAAACATACATATTTTTAAAATATGTAGAATAGGTGTAGGTACCAGTTTATGAAAAATATAAGTCCATATCTCAAATAAACGATCTTAAACCAATGTTATTATCTAGCAGTACTAGTAATAACACGCAAATTTCTTTTGTATCATTCAATATCCGTGCCGAGTGGCATCAGCCAGGGAAGTAGTTGTTTCAATTAGTTATTTGTTTGTAGTCTTAGTAAGACTTAATTTTGCAGAGTCACGAACAAGTGGAATATTCATATGTCAGGCTAGTTTTCGTCTTTATTATTTGCAAATATATAATAAGTTTATTATAATTCCATTTACAAACTTCTCAACAAATCTTGATAGTGTAATTTCGTAAATGTACAAGATTGTATTGACTATTTCGGGACTGTAAAGAAAACGTATTGATATTTATGCTGCAATAATGATATTCGTTAAAAATAATTTGATACAGCGAATTTGCAAGTTACCAAACGACCAGCTCTGAGAGTGGTTACAAAAATTAGACATAAATAGGGTTTGAAATTTTCTACATTTACAAAATTATGCTATCATGATTTGTTGAGAAGTTATAGCCAAAAAACAAAAATATCGCTGATTTTTGAGGGACGAATTGACCCCCTAAACATGTTTTTTAGCCGAAACAAAAAAATACTTATCGAATATTTTGGCCCCTCTACAAATCCACAAAATTTCATTAAAATCGGAAGGAACACTTGGATTAGTTTCCGTGTCAGCAATTCTACCGAAGCATATGCTGCTAATAATTTCTATTTTCATATTACCTCTAAATGAATCTAGGCCCAGCGCTGATAATATAAAATAAACAAACAAGCCGAAGCTCACCGATTCACTTGTGAGTTTTTATTGCTTCAGTTATGCAAACAATAATTCATCAATGGCCCGCACGAATGTCTACATTAATTGATTGGGCTCATATAGAAAGGGATAGATATATGTTTCTTTTACGGGATAGATAAAGACACACTGATTGAATTCTCGGCCCAAATAATGTGTACTACATTACGACCGACACTTTTATCTGCCTATAGACACTTTTACCATAAAATTATAAATTGGCCCGGACGAAAACGGAGAAAAACGCCTTAAAAGAGAAAAGTCACTAGGTTTAAGTATATATTTTATTTTAGAAATAATTCCTTAACAAAAACCAAAGTAGAAAAAATAGTATATTATACTTATTTAATAAGAGGCATTGTGGGGCACTCGTTACATTGGAGCACTCCTCGTGCTCCAATCCCACTCATGCCACAATATACCCTCTTATTAAACTTGTATAATAATGTACTATTGTACAACTTAAACATTTTATTCTGTGAAAACAACTCGTTATCTAAGGGTTAAAATATGAGAAAGGGAGAGCTTTACTGGAGCTAGTATTACAAAGTTGAGTTTATTCTCTAAATTTTGTTAAACTTTATGAAAAACAATTACTGCATATTCCACTTTTTCGTTTCTGTTGAAAATTTTAAATATATCGCAATATGAACACGTCGAAATTATATAACCTCATTAGCATAATAAACCTGACAGACGAGTTTAAAAATGAAGGGCAATACTAGAGATAAGCCAGCATTTGCCCTGATGCTAATTGAAAGTGTAATTAACCTTGCTTTGTACGTTCGCTGTTTTTATTCCCAGTTTTAACACCATCTCCATTCGGTGTGCTCAGGGAGGTCATAGAGGCTGTAAAAGTGTGTATCAGCGTCGACGGGGAAAAGTGCAAAAGCGGAATGGTATAAAAGTTAATTAGGTGGGTACGTATACGTACGTGCCGGTAATAACCGCAAGGACATTATACATAATAAAGCTGTTATTATCCCGCAAAGATGTTTGCAATTCTGTACGACTAAACTCTACATGATGCGAGATGCTTACGTTGAAGGACTAGACAGCCTAAGAAAGTCTGTTTACGCCGACCCCTCCACGCTATTTACTGTTCCACTTAATAAAGTGGAAGAGGAATCTCGAGAGGGAGTTCATTGATTGGATAAACCCGTGGCAGGGCCTAAAAATTAGTTTTCAAATTATGAGTTCCCCCCCAGAGCCTCCGGATGTTTAACTTCCAGACCAGAAAAATTTATCAATCCCCTTTACTTATTACAGCAAATCGAATCAAGAATTTCATCTGATATCGTGAAATCAAATGAACTCGATTATGAAAAATGTAAATAACGGGCCGCCCTTTTTTTATGTATTCATTTTCATGAGAGCCACGAAATCACGGTCGTGCATAAAAGTTCCACAGCCACTAAAGTAGTAAGCTATTACGTTCAAAAAGTGCAATCCGAAAGTGTAATTATCATAAATAACTTAGGAAATGGGTAAGGGAAACGCATTCCACAGACAGTTATGTTTTACCGACTTGTAAATGCGAAATTGGGGTGAGAATCGGGGTGCGGTCTCGACTGGTAAACATAATTCTCGCATTAGAGAGAAGGGATTGTTCGTGATCGAACAAGATTTTTTTTTACACTTCTGAATTTAAAACCCTTTACAATTTAAATTTAACTGAATAATAATAATAATTATAAAATTTAAATACCTCTCAACTAATGATAATAATAATGTAGTACAAAATATTATTGCTAGAATAACCGATACTTCCTGATATTAGATTTTTTATCTATCTGTACTAGTTTTTTTATAATATGTTATAACCATCCTCGGCAGAAAACTGTAAATTTAATAATAATTGTTAGCCTACTGAAAAATATTTTGTAATCAACCTTTTAGCTTTAAAGTATAACACTTAAATAATAGAAACACAAAAGGGTAGAAATTGAGTCTTAAACAAAGGAAAGCGGCTATTAGAAAACATAGAAAAACCTGCTCCGTTTTTATATACCGGGTGTGGCACTTAAGACGCCTCGGACCATAGCTCCTTTACGATAAAAGCTATCGAAAAAAATCTAAGAACAAAGTGGTGCATAGTTACCGTCGCTATGTTTTAAAAATATTTCTAATCATCAGTGGCGTGCCGTACTCCAGTGGCGTACCAAACTTATGTTTTTTTAAATGGAATGCCCTATTTTTTATTGCAGATTTGGAAAGTGCTCGACGAGTACTTATTTTTTTATCTAACATGTTATACCCTTCACTTTAGCGGTTTCGCTGTTATAACCCCTTCTTTCAAAATTGCGCCCCATTTTTGAGATTTTTTTGTAGAGAAACTAATTGACGCCGGCGCCTAAATTTTGAATTGAGGTACAGGTTAAGACCTCGTATACCTTCACATAATTTTTTTTCGGGTAATTTATGGAAAAAAAATAATTTTTGATTGATCTTCGTATGTTGTCATTTTTTCCGAAAATTTCAAATGGCACCCCCCTAAAAAAATTACGGCGTTGTACAGCCAAAACTCTAAATTTTTCATTGGTGTAAAAAAAATTACACATTGCATAACAAAATTTCGGAGAAAAAAGGAATTTCATCGCAAATGTCGGGAAACGTTTTCCGTTCCCAAGTGTGCCATGAGAAAACAAAAGATTGGTAATTGTCAAAGTAAATTATTAGACGTCAGTAGCAGCCATAAGTCATTTTTGATAAAAAACAACGCCGTAATTTTTTTAGGGGGGTGCCATTTGAAATTTTCGGAAAAAATGACAACATGCGAAGATCAATCAAAAATTATTTTTTTGCCATAAATTACCCGAAAAAAAATTATGTGAAGGTATACGAGGTCTTAACCTGTACCTCAATTCAAAATATAGGCGCCGGCGTCAATTAGTTTCTCTATAAAAAAATCTCAAAAATGGGGCGCAATTTTGAAAGAAGGGGTTATAACAGCGAAACCGCTAAAGTGAAGGGTATAACATGTTAGATAAAAAAATAAGTACTCGTCGAGCACTTTCCAAATATGCAATAAAAAATAGGGCATTCCATTTAAAAAAACATAAGTTTGGTACGCCACTGGAGTACGGCACGCCACTGATGATTAGAAATATTTTTAAAACATAGCGACGGTAACTATGCACCACTTTGTTCTTAGATTTTTTTCGATAGCTTTTATCGTAAAGGAGCTATGGTCCGAGGCGTCTTAAGTGCCACACCCGGTAGATCTAAAAGCAGCATTTGATACAGTAAATAGAAAAAAAACTATTTAGAATACAATGAATAAATATTATCTTCCAAGGAAACATTATAACTCCACTAAATTATTCTACAACAAAACAAATTCCAAATAAAGGGATGAGAATCGAAAACTTTCCCAATAAGGAAGGGTGTAGAGACAATCTACGTCTACTCGTGTTCATAATGTTAATAGATATCCTACTGGAGAGCCTTGAAAAGAGGACAAAACAAACACTGGTAAAGTACCTGAAACTAATATCAATACTATTGAATGACCTTTTATAATTGCAGTTACACATCTAAAAACACAAACTAAAGGGAATAACAGCAGAAGATTTAAATACTAAAACTAATTGTTAACATTATCAAAAAATGCGAATATTTACCAAGCATTATAATTGATGAAGAATACTAGATTAACATCAGTTGATATACTGTGCACTAAAGAAGAGTTCCTTTTGGAAGATAAAATCAATACTAGTAAGTATTTATAAATTGTTTTATTTATTATAACTATTTATTTATTTTAACTTGCTATATGTATTTCTTATTAATTCGCTCTTTTATAATAAATAGTTGTTCTAGTCATAATATACAGGGTCTATTATATGAGGGTTGTCCGTAAAATAAATTTCTCACTGAAAAACATGTTTATTGGCATTGAATAATATATTGTTGGAAAGCTTAGACTTTCCCCTATTTTTTGATATAATCGCCGTTGAGATCAATGCATTTTTGCATGCGATGTATCATCTTCTTTATGCCTAAATCGTAGAACACTCCGCCGCGCCGCGAATAGCTTAAAAGCTTCTCTTTCAGCTCCTCTCCGGTTCTGAAACGCGTCCAGTTGTTTCTTCAATTCAGGAAAGAGATGGTAGTCACTTGGGGCTGTATGTAATGTGACAGTATCCCATCGAAATCTGTAGATGAGATCGGTTAGTAAACGGGCAGTTCTTCTCTTGTTCTTCAACGTCTCACAGCAGTTTGCATTGATTGTTGTACCGAAAGGCATGAATTCGCACAACAATAATAATAATAATAAGTATTTATTGTCATTGAATTATTACAGTGTTTGTAATTACATTTTAGACACGTCAGAGAACATTAATATTAATTATTTAACTAAAACTAATTACATAGATAATCGCTTAAACTATAGTATACATTTTCAGATAAATATTTTCTAAGAGCTCTTTTAAACAAGTATAAAGTTGATAACATTTTTATATTATCAGGTAGTTTATTAAATAGTGTAGGGCCCAGTATTTCTGGGGAGTTGTAAGATAATTTTAATCGACGATGCTGTATATAAAGGTTTTCCTTTTGCCTTGTTGAATAAGCATGTATGTCGTTAATTTTAGTGAAACTAGTACGGTTTTTGTATATGTGTATACAAAGTTCAAATATAAGCAGGCATGGTAGAGGTAATATATTCATAGTTTTAAAATGCGGTTTGCATGAATTTCTGGGTGTAATATACGCCATACATCGGATTATTCTTTTTTGTGCAATAAAAATGGATTGGAATGAGCTTGAGTTGCCCCAGAAACATATTCCATATACCAGTCATGACTAAACGGTAGCAAAATAAAATGTTTTAAGTTGGCTTGCTGTTAGGATCGATCTTAGCACTCGGATTTGATAGCACGTCTTATAGAGCATTTGAACTAAACTTTGACAGTGGATATGCCAGTCAAGATGTTGATCAATGTTTATACCCAAAAATTTAATTGTTTCACCTGTGCGTAGTGATGCTGAATCTAATTTTAGATTTAAATTTAAGTCCTGCTTACATTGCCTCTTGTAGAATCGCATATAAACAGTTTTATCCGGGTTAACAACTAATTTGTTTTGAATAAACCAGTCTACTAATTTATTTATTATAATATTGCAGTTCATTTCTAAATTCTTGCTTGAGGAGTTGCTAACAATTGTAGATGTATCGTCTGCGTACATAAAAATGTTAATTGGTAAGTAGCTTGCAAGGTCATTTACGTATATGATAAAAAGAATTGGTCCTAGGATTGATCCCTGCGGTACCCCTAATTTAATATTTTCTTCAGTAGACGTAAATACCTTCTTGTTTGGACCATCCGTGAAGGTTAGTTTAACACGTTGCCGTCTGTTTGTTAGGTAAGACCTAAACCAATCGTTCGCGATTCCCCTTATTCCATAATAATTAAGTTTATCTAGCAATATATTATTATCAATACAGTCGAATGCTCGGCTCAAATCGACAAATATACCAACTGGATATTCCCCGTTTTCGAGGTAATTCATTAGATTTTTGTAAAATGAATGGAAAGCCGACATTGTTGAAGGGTTCTTCCTGAAGCCGTGCTGTGAATGTGTTAAAATATTAAATTTATCCAAGTATTCTTGTAGTCTGTATAACATGCACAATTCAAATATTTTGAAAAATACAGATACAAGTGCCACTGGTCGATAATGTTCAAGTTTCAAAGGGTCGTTTTTCTTATAAATAGGAGCGATGGTTGATAATTTAAGCATATCTGGAAAAATTCCAACTTTAAAAGATTCATTTATTAAATGTTGTATAGGTTTAGCTAGAGTGTCGGCAGCTCTCTTGATTACACAATCATGGGTTTCATCAAAACCACATGATTTTTTGTTTTTTAGTTTACCTATAATATTTATAATCTCAGTTTCTGTATATGGTTTTAAAAATATTGAATTAGGTTGCATGTTTCCTGTAAAAGTTTGACAATTTGGGTTAGGTAAGTTTTGAGTTAAATTAATTGGTTCGGTTGTAAAAAAATTATTAAAGAAAGTGCTGACAATTTGTGGATCGTCTTGAATGCCGTTTAAGTTAATTTATATATTTTTGTTGGGTTCAATCCTATCCGATAGTTCGTTTATAATTTTCCAAGATGTTTTGGACGGATTACTGGAATTGGCTATTAAATTTTAATAAAATGTTTCTTTCGTGTTCGAAACAAGAAGAGCATGCTCTTTTTTCGCTGCTTTATACGCGGGTGTGAGAGTTGAATACTGTTTTGTTAGAACAAAAAGATCGTGCAGTTTTGAAGTCGAACATTTTATGGTTGAGTTTACCTAGGATTGGTTTAAGTGAACTGGTTTATTTATAACAGGAAAGTTAATATTAAAATAGTGTATGATAATATTATGAAAATATTCAAATTTGTCATTCATGTTTTGGATGTTTAACATATCCGTCCACGATTCAGACTCTAGGCAGTTTATAAAACTTGTGATGTTAGCATCACTGTACTTTCTACAATTCTGAGTAACGTTTTGTAATAATGTGCAGTTCGGTAATTGAAAATTATATAATATCGTTTTATGATCAGATGTAACATTGTTAAGAGTGAGCGTGTCCGTGGATTTTAAGTTTGAGTATATATGGTCTATACATGTCGAAGAGCTATTTGTGGTTCTTGTATCTTCAGTGTTAATATGCTGTACATTGTATGTCATTAATAGATTTTTGATTAAGTTATATTCTTCGGTCGGAGAGGAGGAATTTATATTAAAATCTCCATTGAGTACTATGAGGAATTTAATATTATAGATATTGTCCAAGACAAGTTGTAATTGTTGTATGAATAGTGTTATATCGCCTGCTGGTGGACGATAGCACGTAATAATAAAAATAGGCGTGTTTCTACATGTAGTCCAGAGAAGAGCACATATTTCTATCGTGTTGTCGATGCAATATTACTTAGGTTTATGGTATCATCTATCTTAAGTCCCTCTTTATACCATATTGCAACTCCAACATCTCTACCATTCCTGCAATACTTGGAACCTAGAGAGTACTTGTTAATATTAATTAAAGATATTGTTTGCTCTTCAGCCCATGTTTCAGTGAAGCAAATGAAATTTAAATTATATTGTTCATATTCTATCTGGATTTGATTTATTTTATCGACATTTATAGAGCGGATACTTAGTAGTAGTAGATCATATTAATTAATTATTTCTGCTTTGTAGTTGTACTTACTTAAAAACGATTTATGAATGTGTTTACTGGCCAAAAGTTTGGATTAAATACAGTGTCAAATATGATACTAGGCACTCCCATTTTAAATGACGCATAGTCGCCGTTTTTGTATTTTGGTTCCATTTCTTGAACAATAAAATTTCCCTGGAATGAGCAGCTATCCGTGGATTTGAGTGTGTCCTCGAGATAAGTTTTTACTTGATCTGTAGATACACCTTTCTTCAGCCTTGGCACGAAGATCCATTTCCGACTTTAATAATTGCATTTTTGAAGCGAACTGTTACAGAACATCCCTTAAAGTAGGTTCTACTTCGCTTATTGCGAACTTCTTTCCATTCTTCACTAGTTTCGCGCGTCCTGGGTTGCAGCGTATCCATCTGTTGGGGATCGCATGAGTTAATGGCAGCCTTCTCCGGTGGTGTAACCCCTAACCCCTTCCTGTCCCAAAAGACGCTCGTCGTCACTTTGCCGACGGACAGTGTTTGTTTGAACTTCCGTGGCTTCGGCGACTCTGGATATTTCCACTGAAGGGATTGATCTTTCGTTTCCGGTGTCATGTGGTGGACCCAGGTCTCGTCCCCAGTGACAATGGAGTCTACAAATTCCTTGCCATGGGTTTTGTATACCTGAAGAAATTCGCAGGCCGCTTCAGCACGTTTCCGTTTGTTGTCTTCCGTCAGCATTTTTGTGACCCACCTTGCACAAACCTTGACATACCCTAAACGGTCTGTTAAATTGTGTGAATGCAGGACTTGCTGATATCAGGGATCATCTCGCAGAGGTCCGGAACCGACACCCTTCGATCTTTCAGAATTGCTTCTTCCACTTTCGCATTCATTTCATCCGAAACCGATGGCCGTCCAAAACCTTGTTCGTCTTAAACTGTAAACTTTACAATTATTTTGAATTAAAAACAAAGGTTTGCCATGAAATCATAATGGCGGATATTTCATTTTGTTCTAAAAAGTGACGTTTGCTGTCACATTGCGATTTACAACTGGCCGTGTATTCCATACAAGAAAACGTATTTATAAGTAAATGGTTTTACTCAGGTTTTAGTATTCAAGAAGTATACGTGATTTGTGATTTGTGATTTGATAAGTGTAGAATTTCTAGAGAAGGCAATACCCAGCAAATATGCTATTCAATGAGTATTAAAAATAATGTAAGTAGACCGATACTATAAAATATTTAAGGGAGCCAATTGTAACACATTTCAAATTTAGAATTTATGTTTTGTTAATGGCAAGTTGAGATGCCGAAACGATAGCCAACAATAAAATAAAATTTGTGTTATACCAACAAAGTAAAAGTGTTTTATTATATTTTTTCTACGTCCGTTAAAAAATGTACAGTTTTTTTCATTAATTTGGGTTCATAAAATATGTGATTCCTAAACCCTACAAATAGCGTGAAAAAAGTGCCATAACGGTTCATTTTTTCACTCTTTTGCGTGAAAAAAAGTGTCGTAGCGGTTCATTTTTTAACGCTACTATAAAATTGTTTGCGCAAAGTGTGTCATGAACGCTTCGCAACACGCCGGGAGTTCCGCCGATAAATTCGTTTCCGATCAAGAAAACTTGATGATTATTATTTTCTTTATTTAAAAAAAGTATTATTACTTATAAAAATTGATTAAGGTTTTATCGAATTTATTTAGAGTTACGGACGTAGAAAAAAATTTATATGAAACTCGAGAGTAAAGCAACTTTTTTTTCACTTGTAGGAATTGCCGCACTCGCCTTCCGCATGTGTGGCAATCTTTCCTTCTCGTGAAAAAAAGTATTACTTTACTCACTTGTTGCATAAATAACTATTATTATAAATTAGTAATTATACATTGTACATTTTTTTTGCTATTTTCCGGAAATTCAACTCTAAATAATGCACGTACCCTTCTTAAATAGTACCTAAGTAAAACCATTTAATTCAACCTTTTCGTCTTAAGCAGCGCGATCTCGATGTTGAGATTTTTTGTCAGGCCTCTTCGCAACCGATAAAGGCAAGCCCAATTTCGCTGTTTGGCGTTCTTCGGCCATGTGTTTCCAACGATCCCTAGGACCTAAAGGATTAAAATACTTTTCCCTGTAGAATACAAGGCCGGTTGTAAATCATAATATGACAGCAAACGTCACTTTTTGGAACAAAATGAAATATCCGCCATTATGATTTCATGGCAAACCTTTGTTTTTAATTCAAAATAATAGTGAAGTTTTTTGCAATTATCTCGGTAAATACTCTCCAGAAACTATTGAGTAAGGTACCAAATAATTCAGCTTAAAAAGCTTTAGAAATAATGTAAAAAGACCTCTTCTATGACTTTAATTGCAGCCGCCTATTAATTAAAATGCATATGTCGCTTATTAATGCATTTTTGCATAATGGTCAACAGTTTTGAAGTTAACTGTCTTGATGATAACTAAGAAAAGTTTTCACACACACACACACACACCGTATATACCTGAATTCCATTCCATAAGTCAGCGCGTTTATTATGCATATAAACCATTCACGTGCTTCTCTCATTTTCGCCATTTTGCGCACCGCGAAATTGGGTTAAATCTTTTCGTCCGAGATAACTTTTTAATCAAGACACGTATTCCGTAATGCAATTTCAATTTCTGGTTGGGTATTCTAATATTTGTAATTTTATCTGCGGATGCTCTTAGGACCCGAGAAATTTATGGAGATTACATTATCTCAGGTGAGCAAAAACCCCGACCCGTAGAGGCAATTCGCGCCCGAACGAGGGTACATTTTTTTTTTTCTGAGCCAATACATAAATAATGCGTAATTACACGGGGATACTTTATAAAGGCTAATATATGTAATTCACAGCGGCGAAAAATAATTCATCGTAAAAGGTACTTTCGGGCCCTGGGAATTATGTCGAAAATGTTTAATGCATTTGAGAATATGTTGGAGAAATTAAAAGTGTGGGTAAATACGTGTGTAAGTGGGTAATAAAAACTATAAATAGTGCATAATTAAGGGTCGAATTTCAGCTAGTCTTAAAATTATGTTAATCAATTTGAATAACTTAACAGCATCTTATTGGATGTTTTGCTTGATTGCTTATTATTTAGACAAAAATTCATTTAAACATTCATTTCCATTCATTATTTTTCAAAAATGCAAAATGATTCCAAAATATCCTCCCAAAGTAAAAACATCGCTGATAATATTTATTTATTTATTTGGATGGGCCTCGTACCCGCACCAACGGGGTTTAAAGGCCGGACCTCTATCCCCCAGAATACTTGAATTTTTGAATCGTTTCATATTGCACGATTTAATTGAATCAATTACAATAGTGTACACACGAATCGAATACTAAAAATAAAATAAAATAAAAAGGAAAAAGGCTGAAAGACCCCGGGTCGATAGCCAATAAAGAATCTTTACACATTTAATTATTATAGTTAAGCAAGATTTGTTTATATCATAGACTAAATGTATGAATTCTTTAATAAAGATGATTTATATATATAAAAAGGAAAATGTAACATTTACAGTCAGAAATTCGAATTGATTTTATGTGGTGGAACATTTTTTTTTTACGGACGCAAACATCGACGCTCAGCGGTAATAGATACGGTAAACCGAATGACCAATAGCCGGAGTGGAAAACAGAGTGAGCTGTTCCGGTTATCTGACACCGGAAATTGGGTCAGCTACTAAACAGCGCCATCTCCTGGCTACTTCCGGCCTTCGTCCAATATACATATGTAGTTTATCTTTATATTATCATTCCGGGATTACCGACGTATCAGATCACACTTAGCGAGTCTGGAGGACTTTATGTTACGTGAATGATGGATTACACAGGACGTACCCTCCGCATCCTCCTGATCCGATTGATATCCAGGGAACTCTTCGGGAAAAAAAAAAATATGGAAATTCGTCCGTAATCGGACCGAGAGCTTAATGTGTTTGCGATATTTCGTATCGCACAAAGGATGACATCAAATCGATTTTTGCCAGCACGTGCGAGTAAGAGTGGGTGTGGATTTTTTTTTCAGTTTGAATAAATATTTATTTCTGAATAATGTAATATTTTTTATCCAAAGAAGGAGATTTTGATAAAATGAGCAAAATTGTGTGATTTTGTAGGCCTTTTTAGACTCACAAATACACATACACCCCAGAAAAAATTCTGGTTTTAAATTATTTTTACGAATCAATGCAGTGGCGGCTCGTGGAACATTTTGATGATAGAGCCACTTAGCACATAATATACTTTTTGAGAAAAAAAAACGGTTATTGTTGCAAAATTATTCAGTAAATTTAATAAAGAGAAAAGTAGCCTTCTTATATAAATATTCAAGCAGTTCGTAATTGTAGAAAATTAAGTCTTACAAAGGCTAACAAACAAATAACTTATTGAAACAAGTCACTAGAAAAAAATTATCTATTCGATGGACTTTTCTGGAAGAATTTGACTTATCTTCTGTAAACCAAAAATTATTGAACAGCGAATTCAATTCTTTGGCCCTCTATATATCTTTCGGATGAATAAAAGACTTCGCTGAAAGAGTCTTAGAAATACGATCATAAGTTCAAAAGTGAAAAAATAATAATTTAACAATTTTTTTTACCCTACGTCTATTAGATAAGAACAATACTTTTCTAACACTTTTCATTTAAGAGTTATCCTCAATAATAATAAAATATTTTTTGATCTTATCTGTCTAATGAGCACAACACTTTGCTGAAAGAATTTTCGAAATATCTCCTCGCGTCGTAGAAAATTCCAATACATTCCGTCGATTGCTTTGGCGATTTTCTACATTTCCGTAAAAATTAGAATATTTCAATGTGAACGGAGATGAAATTTAAAAAAAAATCAGATTTTGAACGGCCGTAGCAACTAAACGAAAACTCAAAATTGCAAGACATTATTCGAATTCACCCCGCTATTGTAAATCAAAAAGTTTCGCAGGTAAAAGCACAAGTAATGTTCAGGAAACATCTCTGCATACAAGAATATTAGTAGCGCTGTGGCGCAGATTGAGCACGCAATCTTCCAGCGTTGCTTTTTTCGGTAATTCTAATTAGTATACGGTTCCTCGTCGCTCGTATTTATGCAGAAACGAGAGGCATTCATTTTGATGTAAAGGATGCATCCGTCTAGTGCACATTTACATTACGACCAGCGCCCCAGAACTTCTTAGGGAGAGACAAACTAAATCACATCGTAAAACATTCTTCCCGCTTTGACTTTTTTTTGTGTCCGTGATGAATGCATATCCCTTTAATTGTTTCAACAGTAATAATAAACAAAGGGCTGAACTTTGCAGCGGGCGCCGCCGCCGCTTCTATAGGGGCAGATTATAAACTCCACAGCATCTGGAGCCCGTACCTGGCTGCCTCCGTAAAGGTTCGTCCCTCCCTGAAATCCGCGTCGTCGCTCTAAAACTTTTCCCAGTTTTAGTATAACAAATTAAAATTTACATTTGATTTATCATCGCCACCGTGTCATCCCCTCGAGCTAATTGTTTATTAATTGTTCTTTAAGCACTTCAGGCGCACAGGCGCCCCCTGATGACGAAATAATTAATAAATAGAATGTGTCAAGTTAGTTTTCAAAATGTATTTATGGAGACTAAACGTCTTATTAGGATATTTGCATAAAACACGCTACCTACGTAGTTTCTCGTAAGTAAATATTCTTGTAGTACTGCGGCATAAACTCCGGGTTTACAAGAGCGCGCGAAGCAAATATATATGTTATAACATAATTCTTAATTTATTTATTTATCAACACTTTAGCCACCATAAACAAATATAAATACATCAATATTTCCGATTATTTACAATTTTTAGCGGATATCTACATCTGTTCAAAGATGCAGATTTAAAACTTAAAATAGTATTTTCTTATACAAATTTAAGAAGCACTAGTGATCCAATGGAACTAGTATCACAATATTTCTTACTAAAGAGAGGTTCTCATGTAAATGTCCAAAACATACGCAAAGTTTAATTTTTTGATACAAAGTTTTATTTTAATTGTATCTGGTTTTTTTTTACTATATATTTATGTATTTTAAATTGTACATGTCCTTTATTTTATATTATGTATTTTAAATTGTATATGTCTTTTTATTATATATTTATGTATTTTAAATTGTATTCTACTGTCAAGTGTTCAATAACATTACTTTTATTTATGTGCTCTTAGGTTTAGTTTTATATTTTATTGCATGTAATCAGGTGACTTGTGTAAAACTCTGTTAGAACACCAATAAATTGAATTTAGATAATATTTTAACCAATATTTGTTTATAAATAAAAGTTGAATGATAGTAAAAAAAAACACTTAATTAATTACTGCACTTATCCGAGTATTTCAACCACGGATATTGTAATATAATTACTAAGTAGGTTGAATTAGAATACAATAAATACATAATAAAAAAACACACACACACACAAAGCTCTCTGCACTTACCTTAATCAAATAATGTCTATAAGATGACAACTGTCCCTCATCCATCCTTTGACTCGAAAATGATAATCCAAAAACAACACTCCACTACATTATTAACCTTTTTTAACACCGAACTCGCGCACTCAACTGGAAAATTTCATCAGGTGCTAACAGCCTTATCACCTGACTTTTGCCTCGGGGGCAATTCGTGTCCGGCGGAGATATCGCGAGACCGCATTCTTTCTTCACCTGTTATCAGTGCTTATCTACGCAGCGCCGATTCGAATCAAAGTCATTTCAATTTGAACACAAGTTAGACAAAGATGTAAACACCTACAACTATTTTTAATAATTGAAAGTCGGGCAGATTATCTTCCGGCGAGTGAGTGTTAAGCAACGCGCACACTTGTCGGAATCGGACGGACGGCACGCAACGGCAAAAATTGCTTAACACAGTTGTAAACGAGTCAACGCACATTTATCGGTACGGCATGGAACAGATAAATTTTGCGTTGACTCGTTGACAACTGTGTTAAGCAATTTTAGCCGATGCGTGCCGTTCGTCCGATTCCGGCAAGTGCGCGCGTAGCTTAAAGGTGTTTTAGTGTGCAGATTGTGCAAAATTGGATTAACAAAAATAGATTTTAATTATTGGTTATGAAGATTGACTGTTGGTAAGTGATTAAATAAAATTGGTTTAATTTTATTGAATGCATTTTTTAATTCAGTTTAATATCTCTCAACACAAATAACGAATGAGTGGAATGACCATCAGTTTCGACAGCCCTTTTACAGATGGTACAAAATGTTATAGTCAATATAGTGTTATGCCTTATAATTTATAATAATATAAACAAAGAATTCTATTAACTAAGATATTGTTAAAGTACTGAATAAATTAATTAAACAATTATTAATTAAATAATTAATTAATTGTTTATCGTGAAAGCTTCTACTTCGTTATATATGTTGTAAATATAATAAAACATTTTTACTTTGTTGGTTTAACACAAATTTTATTTTATTGTTGACTATAGTTTCGGCAACTCAACTTGCCATTAACAAAACATGAAACAATAAAATAAAATTTGTGTTATACCAACAAAGTAAAAATGTTTTATTATATGGGTTTTGAATAAACTTGTGAAATTTCAAGTAGATGGCAATTGTTTTTATATTTTTTTTCAAGACAACTTACCTAACCTACAACTTCACATTTCGTTCGAATGAGATTATTTCTAAATTTTGGGATGGAATGTTTACAAATTTAAATGTACAAATAATCTCGAATGTTTTTTTTAATAAATTTGTAAAATTTTAAGTCGATGGAAACTGTTCTTATATTTTTTTCCAGGCTCGGAAATGTTTGTGTTTTCCGACAATTTCACGTTTCCTTCGAATGATATTATTTCGAAATTTTGGCATCGGTTGTTTACATATTTTCATGTATACATAATCTCGAATGTTGTTTTAATAAATTTGCAAAATTTCAAGTCGATAATAATAATAATAATAATAGTTTATTGATGCTACCAACATTAATGTTTTACATAGGTCATATATAAATATAAATCAAATTATGAAAATTACACTGATATAATTAAAAAAGTATCACAGTTTCAGACAATAAAATTAAAAATTTAAAATTAGTTATATAACAAACGCTTATAGGGGACACACTTGAATAAAAAGTGGTAAGGACTGTGTAAGACATAATTATAATTAAAACAGAGTAAAATATTTAAAATGTTCTTATATATTTTTTTCAATACACGGAAATTTTTGTTTGTATTTTCCGACAACTTCACGTTCCGTTCGAATGAGATAAGTTGCTACGGCAAAATTACTCTTCTCATAACAATCAATAACGATATTTGCAAACTGGCTACTAGAATGGATAAATTCTTACATCTTTTAAACAGAATTTGCGGGGATCTATGAACAGCCTTCATGGTCCTGAATTGTGATTAACGTTGAAGCATTTCATGACTACTAAAATGTTTAATAAAATCGTCAAGCGCGGATTTAAAATATTAAATTTTTGGCATACAACGTACCTCAACTGAAAACAAAACGTGGAAACTTAAATTTACAGAAATAGAAATTTGCATTTTGCGATTGGAAATATTCTAAAACAATTACCACGTGCGAAATTGTCTTCAAAATTTCCAAACATCTTTTCACTTATGTATTTTTGACATACTACAAAATAATTGATATTTTATAGCTGGAAACTAAATTGCAACAATCGAAATTAGAATTGTGGAAAGCAAAATTTACAAAATACATCTAGAAATAACGTGGTTTTAATATGTTACAAAACAGTTAACATTCCGAAACTGAATTGCAGAAAGCGAAATTTACATTTTACAACATTGGAAAAAAATTAACACGCGCGGAATCTTTTTCAAAATTTTAAAATCTACTTAGAAATAATGAGCCTTTAATAAACTACAAAGCAATTGATATCCTCAAATGGTGGCAAAACAGCGAAACTCTAAACTTGAATTGGAGGACAAAATTAGCATCTCGCGAAAAAATCTAAAAAAAATAATCACTTAGAAATAATTAATTTTTAAGATATTAAAAAATAGTTAATATCCTTTACCCGGAAGTAAAATGACGACGATGGAAAGTTGAATTAGAGGAAACAAAATTTGCATTTCGTGATTAGAAGAATTCCAAAAAAATAATCACTTGTCGTGTTGTCTTAAAAATGATCAGATCCACTTAGAAATTATGTTTTTTTAAGATATTAAAAAATAGTTAAAATCCTCTACCTGGAAAGAAAATGGCGACCCTGGACTGTTTAATTAGAGGAAGCAAAATTGCATCTCTCGATTAAGAAAATTCTGAAAAAATTATCACTCGAGAAGTTGTCCTAAAAATCCTCAGATCCACTTAGAAATAATGTATTTTTAACATATTGAAAAATGGTTAATATCCTCCACCTGCGAGGAAAACGGCGACGCTAGAAAGTTGAATGAGCAGAAACAAAATTCGCAGCTCGCGATTAGAAAATAAAAAAATTAAAAATCACTCTTCCTGTTGTAAAAATGATCAGATCCACTTAGAAATCATGTATTTTTGAGATATAAAAAAAATAGTTAATATCCTCTACCTGAAAGGAAAATGGTGACGCTGGAAAGTTGAATTGGAGGAAGCAAAATTTTTATTTGGCAACTAGAAAAATTTAAAAAAAAAATATTTACTTGCAGAGTTGTTTTAAAAATCATCAGATCTAATTAGAAATGATGTATTTTTAACATATTAAAAAATTGTTGATATCCTCTACCCGGAAGTAAAATGGCGACGCCGGAAAGTTGAATTGGAGGAAGCAAAATTTTCATCTCGCGATTAGAAAAATTTAAAAAAAATCACTTGCTGAGTAATCTTTCAAATCTTCACATCCATTTAGAAATAATATATTTTTCACATTATCACTTGGCGATAGGAATGATTATTTCAGGAATATGAACAGACTCCCATAATTTTGGAATGTTTGCTGAATGAATGTTTTTCTGTTTGTATTAAATTATAACGAATAATTTTTCTATTTGGAAATTGCGGCAGTTCGCTGACAAAAAATGAATCGTAACCATAGTAACAACCAAACTGTTGGGCAATGAAACCGCTATCATTTGATTGGACGTCACCTGTGGAGAAAATGATTCGGCCGAATAATGGACAACTTTCTCAATCAAAAACAAGAGATTTAACAACGTTTATATTATTTAATAAGATGCGAAAAAAGTATATTATTAAACGAGTGAGAAAGTTGGCCACTGCCACTCGGGTGAATTGCAACACTCGCCAACGGCTCGCGTTGCAAACTTCATCCTCGTGGCAATGGCCAACTTTCTCACTCGTTTAATAATATACTAATATACTATTGACGATTGTATCTTGAATGGTTTCGAAGATTTGAAAGTAGATTTTTGAGTAATTTAAGTTTTATTCTATTGATTTTATTATTGCAGATACCTACAATACCTTCTTTTAACGCCCTGTTTTGATATGTTTAAACATGTATGGTATTAGCACGAATTAATTACTTTATTTTACTTTACATGGGTGTACAGTTTTGATCCTTTTTATTTCTATATGATATAATAATACAATAGTAAAATCAACCAATTATTAATATCAGTTTTATTTCCTTAAGGGGGTCACTTCCCCAACCGTTTTCCATTAAAAAAAACATACAATTTTCGTACAATTTTCTAGAAAACTACTGCACCGATTTCTTTGAAATTGCATACATGTTCATTCCTCCAAAATAAGTATTTATGGCCAAGGAATTAAAAATATATTAATTGCATTCAGAATTGTGACATGAAAAAAAAACATGAACATTTTTCGAGATCTTTTTATTTAAAAAAAATCCTCTATTCAACATATGGAAATATTCTCAGCCATACTGGTGGGTACCTTTAAAACAAAATAAAAATCGTGTTGATATCTTTTATAGTTTTGAAGAAAAGTGTACCTAAACTTATAAAAGTAAATTTTTCAGTCAAGTGTTAAAAAACATAAAAATAGTCCTCACAAGAGCTTACAAATTTCGACCACTTCTGCTAATTGTAAAAATGTAAAATAACATTTTTGTACGCAGAATTAAGGGTCGAATCAGAATCGACGATATAAAATACGATTATTTTGTTTATTTTTTGATGAAGTGACCCCCTTAACCCGAATTCGCATCAAAAATCCCCTGTCTTAAAAATAAATGAAAAAAAATAAATTGTAGTCAGAATAGTGGATTATTATAACATAAAACCACACAACAATTTTATTTCAAATATACCCACAACAAAACGTATGCTCTAATTTTTTTTAAAAAAAGCGAATTTGAAAGAATCATTTCAGTCTGGTGCTCGTGACCATATTATATTTACTAGACGGTCCCCGTTCCACAAATACATAGGAAATTGTAGAACAATAGGGTTGACCGCGTATTCATTAAACCAAGACCCTCGTTTTGAATGGGATCTTATCGATTTTATCAAATTAGGGTAAAATTGGCTTCCACTCGCCCACATGCAGGTTTCAAGAACAATGTTGTGATTCAAAAGACCGAACTGATATATATTCGGGGGCTAAAGCGGGAGAGACTAAGTTGGGAATCCATGTTATGGTGTGTTCAGCACGGATCCTTTCTACTCCAATCCCATGTTCGATATATTTAATGCCGATGATTCGTATTGCCGAAATTCAATTATCATCCATTGTAATATTATATAAACAATATTCCGAAATCGCACAATAATACCGTCTAATTCCAGAACAAATAATAAGACCTTAACATTGTAAATTAACTAATACAATGGCTAAATAATAATATTAAATTAGTGATAGCTATAGTACAATCGCGCAGAGGTGACAGTGACTCATCGCTCCATGTTGCCTGAATTAAGTTTCTAGTAAACGTATGTCCATCAAATAATTCGATTCAGTCTAGGCGGAAAATTCTCGAGCGTGCAAATATTTTCCCGACGAAACTTTGCGAGTGCATTTTTCAGCAATCGGTAAAGACAACTGGAAATTTGTCATTAAATTTAACCTTTTTATTAATTAAATAGATACAATCAATTCTGCTCTTAACTACATCGAAATCGGAGACGTTCAAAACCAGATACAAGCACGTGAATTTTGAGGTTAGAATAGATAGAATGAGAAAAGACATACGTTGCACTTAGCCCTTGAATTTACATATCGACATACGTTTCGTTTTTCTTAAACATGCGAACGAGTATAGATTGTTGCGCGATTGTACTATATGTAACATTAAATGATTATAAAATCTAATGAATCATTAATATATTAAACTGAGTTTGCCGAGGACTTATCGACCATCTTAAGGATTACTAATTGCAGAGTATTTGAAAATAATCATCAGGGTCCATTTTGCTCGGTGTTAAAGTGATGATGCAAGTCAAAAAATTGATTTTTCAAATATTTCCGGAAATACCTATTTTTTTAACAGTTAACTTTACCTTCCTTTAACCAACTCTCTATCTCTTATAGTTACCGAGACAGCTATGCTAATGCACAGAATTTATAACACCCTCTCGGTCGAAACATTTTTTTTTCATTTCCTTCAAAGCTTATCTATTTTGGGAGGAAAATAAAAGTGTACGGAATTAATTAAATGATTAATTATAACTTACCATTGGGATTGCCACGCGAAAAGAGAAAACAGACACGTACGTGCGTATTTTCAAATATTACCTTAACTTATTTATTGTCTCAATATACAGAACTGCGACTACCCTATAATCTATCACTACGAAACGTCAGGCCGCACCTGCCAGACCGTATATCAAGGGGGAAAACAATAAAAATTTCATGTGGAATATTATTACCCGGTCCTTCGCCATTACAGTACAGGTGGTCTGTGGCTTTTGGGAATTTATCATAGTAATGAATTATACGTTTTATATACAGACACGTTGCACAATTAATATAGATTATTTTTTCGTAATATCTAATCTTGGACATAAACACGTATATTCTAAATGATAACATGAAAGAAAGAAAGTTTAATATATAGACAGATTGTTTAGGCCTAATCTTATTATTAATAATAAGCACGCATGTGTGAATTTTACTAAAGAATGTTCAATACAATTCGTCTAGGATTGATGAAAAATGTATATCAATCTAAATTGATTTGTCTCACATATTGTTTATTATAAAATAATGAATACGGACGTATAGGGACCGATTATATCGCATTGGTATTATATTGTGGGAAATAGATTTCGTTGTATACGTAATAATTTTCAAAGTATTTTAAATGAAATAATTCCCGCGCCCGAATTGCGAAATCAATTTAAATTTCGATTACAGCGCAAAAGTTATTTTTTTCCCAGCGAATTACTTCTACTGGATTAGCCGATGAAATTGATTTTTGCCTCCCCCTATTCCTGGGATACAAATGAAGCCACTAGTACTTCCAGACCGCTGCTTGAAATCGAGATTAAATAAATTAAATCTAGAACATGAAACATTGCCCATCGGATTATTTGCCGGATATTAAAGTTTTAACTTTTGCTATTCGGAAGGTGCGAATGGAATTAAGCTGCAAGATGGAAAAAGGTGTATGTACCAAAATTATTTCGAAAAGCTTAATTAAATTTACGGATTTAAGGGTGAACAATATTCACCAGTTCTGGGGACGTCTATTAGTTTAACTGGTTTTATTCAATAATCAACAATAACAGTTTTTGAAAATTAAAAAATGTGTTTTTACTTCAATACCCTTTAGCCCTGGTGGTAGCAATTGCCACCGCAACATTTACATGTCTGTACTTACTATGACAACCCATATTTTTGCTGTTTATCACTAGATGTCACCTCGACAAAGCCTCAATAATTAATTCCTATACTAATTAATCAAATCAGTTAAAATTTGGTATTTATGGTCTTAAGAAGCTCCCCATCAATAATAATTAACAATGTTTTTTTTTCAAATATAAAAATCCAGCGCTGAAAGGGTTAACAAGTAATATAAATTTTCAACGAATATCAGCCTCATCATTTAATATATTGGTATTATAAATACACAGCACCGTTTAATCATCGTAAGAAATTGTTATAAATTTAAACGACATGCAATATGTATTTAAGATTGCTGGTAAAGGTCTTTGATATTTTAGACAGGTAGATATGTTCACATTATTATATTATATCCAAGCACACTCAATATTTTGAGCTTTTTTTTGTATTCTCAAATTTTATTTACATACATCGATTTTTTGGTTTATAACCTTTAAGGGCCGCACCCGTTGTGTATGTGTAATTATTATTAAACATTGAGATGCAATGTACTCATTCGTTCTTAATTTGGACTGTACCTCATTTAATAGCCAGGCGAGAGACAAAAAACAAATAAATTATTAAAACAACTTCCCTGGAAAAAATCTTGTATTTTGCAGCGATTAATTTAATCTGAAACTGTTCTACAAATATTGATCATCGTAATTTTATTGATAATCACTTTAAATAGCACAACTGTTGATTGTCCAAACCATTGCCGCAGGTTCCTCAACCGATGTACCGCCATGTATCTGCAACAAGGAAGAGTTACTAATTTAATTCAATAAATATATAATTCCACACAAGGGCGTTTCCACCCAACTAGTTTAGTGGGGGGGGGGGTGCTTCTGCTCTCATACATCTGTTCCGTGAAATCTCCCTATCCTTTTCCAACGTTTTAAAGCGTTGGAAAAATTATATTTTTATTATTTCTATGGAATATGGAATATCGGTAATTCTTAACAATAAAAATTGTTAAGCGAAAAATTCTTAGGGGGGTAATTACCCGATTACCCCCCCTTTGAAATCGCCACTGATTCCACATTAAATACTTTAGTTGAAATACACTGTGTTCGTTATTGTTTGATAGCTGTTTGAATTTCCCGCTCCTAAAAAATACTTTTAATGTTGGTACTTACCAGTGACAGGACTATTAGGCAATTAATTTTGAACTAAACTATAACAGATGTTCAAAGTGTTGTCCATTTTGATCCAAACACAAATTTACCCGGCGTTTCATGTTGTTGAAGACATTTTGTAGAATTTCAGGTGTAACATTGTGCACCGCTTCTGTTAATGTATTGCGCAGTTTTTATAAAGTGTGGAGTCGATCAGTATACACTTTATTTTTTAAATATCCGAACATAAAATAGTCCAGCAGTGTCAAATCTGGTGAGCGAGGTGGCCATAGATCTTTGCTAATTAACCTATCTCCGAAGAACTGCCAGAGGTGATTTAACGTCGTATTTGCAGTATGCGCAGTAGCTCCGTCCTGCTGAAAGTATCCTTGCCGCAATTCATCATCATGAAGTTGTTCGATAAAAGGATTCAAGAGTAATTCCCGATAGCGAGCTGCGTTAATATTGTCATTAAAAAAAATAGGGCCATTGAATCTCCTTCGGGACATTGCCCGCCATACACCAACCTTCTGAGGATGTAACGGAACCTCAACAAATATATGGGGGTTTTCTGCAGCCCACACTCTATGGTTTTGCGAGTTCACATAGCCGCTAAGGTGAAACCAAGCTTCGTCACTGTAGAACGTTAAATCTAACAAATCGCCATCATTCAGGAACTCGTTAAACCAATTGCAATAGTGCATTCGGCGAGGATAATCAGGCGGCAGCAACTGTTGAGTTGCAGTTACCTTGTACGAATGTAAATCTAAACATTTTTTGCAAGACTTCTGACATGTACCGAGCGATAAATTTGTCTGAGCAGACAAACATCGGAGCGATTTCTTCAGACTCAGATCTACTCTTTGTTGAATATCTTCAACGACTGCTTTCATGAGGACAGTAGATCGGCCTGTAGATTTTCCTTTGGAAACGCTGCCGGTTTCATGGAATCTGGTAACAATACGTCGAACATGTTGCACAAAGTAATTGTAACCAAACTCAATATCAGGAAACTGCTCATGAAATTGTTCCTCGCAATTTTGATAGGAATAATTCCAACTTCCTTCTGCGTTGCGTGTCCCTGTTCGAAAATATGCTTCAAGGATAAACCTATTGTGGTGATCTTCGAACGACATTCTTAGCCTAAAATCACATTTCATAATTAAGATTTGCATGTGTTAATGTGGTTATTTTTTAACTTACCAATAAAATATCTGCAGTAAGATGAGATGGTGTGAAACGTAAATGTAAAACTAAATATCTATAAAACACACGCACAGACGATCGCACTGACAGTTAATTCTGCGGGCGCTAATGATCGATTTGACACTCTCGCACGCAAGGTACCAACATTGCAATATGAAAAATAACGCGCCAAATTCAAACGCCCATCAAACAATGTTGAACGCAGGTTACAAGAGATACATTCCTAAACTGTAATCATGGACCACACTTTATTTCCACACTTTATTAGAAAATATTAATTAGTACAAGGTAAATCGCTTACATTTACATTTAATCATAGATTATTTGTAAGTGAACAGAGATTCTGCAATTCCGTATCATAAAATGCGAGGTAAAAAAACACAATATTCCCTTCAAATTTTATCGCGCGAAGACATTAAGCGTAAGTATTCTATCATCTGTGGAGCTTTTAAATTTTACGACGAATGCTTTTATGCGATCAAAGTACGCCTGAGATGTGCCCTTTTATGTCTCAATTCAAATGCCGTTCTGGCGGGACTGTAAAAAAAATGCGAGCGACTTTAATTAAACTGAAATCTGTTATGTATCCTGCCATCATGCCGTGTCTAATTGAAAAATGTTCAATTCTGAGATACCATATAAAATTTTATATTGAAACAGGTCTGTATGTTATTATAGGTCATCCCAGTGGAGTTAATGTTATTTTTTTAATGTTATTTAATGTTAATTTTTTATATTGCCGGATTAAGTTGTAAATTTTTGCTCGAAAATTTTGCATGCAAAAAATGCCAGAAGACCGTATATAAAGCTTATTACTTATCAATTCAGGCAAGTAAAGAGCGGCTATAAAGACACGTTATTTAATATTAATCTGTCAAAAATTAAAGCATCTGTAGAAATAAATATGGAACTCCTGTAGCATTCTCTCAAAAAGGAGCATTTTTGGCCAACAAAATATTCTTTCAGGTGCAGTCATTTTGTTACCACAAAGTTCTGATGATATTCTTTAGACGGTTATAAAGATAAGCTATCTAAGAATAATTTGTCAAAACTTCAAGCATCTGTGGAAATAAATGTGGAATTGTTGGAGCATTTTCTCAAAAAAGTGCATTTTTGGTCAACAAAACATTCTTTCTGGTGCAGTCATTTTTGTTACCACAAAGTTCTAATGATATTCTTTGGATGGCTATAAAGACAAGCCATCTAAGACTAATTTGTCAAAATTTTAAGCATCTGTGGAAATAAATGTGGAATTTCTGGAGCATTTTCTCCAAAAAGTGCATTTTTGGCCAACAAAATATTCTTTCCGGTGCAGTCATTTTTGTTACCACAAAGTTCAGATGATATTCTTTGGATGGTTATAAAGATAAGCTATCTAAGAATAATTTGTCAAAATTTCAAGCATCTGTGGAAATAAATGTGGAATTCCTGGAGCATTTTCTCAAAAAAGTGCATTTTTGGCCAACAAAATATTCTTTCAGGTGCAGTCATTTTTGTTACCACAAAGTTCTGATTATATTCTTTGGACGGTTATAAAGACAAGATATCTAAGAATAATTTGTCTAAAATTCAAGTATCTGTGAAAATAAATGTGGAATTCCTGGAGCATTTTCTCAAAAAAGTGCATTTTTGGCCAACAAAATATTCTTTCAGGTGCAGTCATTTTTGCTACCACAAAGTTCTGATGATATTCTTTGGACGGTTATAAAAACAAGCTATCTAAGAATGATTTGTCAAAATTTTAAGCATCTGTGAAAATAAATGTGGCATTCCTGGAGCATTTTCTTAAAAAAGTGTATTTTTGACCAACAAAATATTTTTCTGGTGCAGTCATTTTTGTTACCATAAAGTTCTGATGATATTCTTTGGACGGTCATAAAGACAAGCTATCTAAGAATAATTTCTCAAAAATTCAACCATCTGTGGAAATAAATGTGGAATTCCTAGAGCAATTTTCTCCAAAAAGTGCATTTTTGGCCAACAAAATATTCTTTATGATGCAGTCATTTTTGTTACCACAAAGTTCTGATTATATTCTTTGGACGGTTATAAAGACAAGATATCTAAGAATAATTTATCAAAATTTCAAGCATCTGTGGAAATAAATGTGGAATTCCTGGAGCATTTTCTCAAAAAAGTGCATTTTTGGTCATAAAAATATTCTTTCAGGTGCAGTCATTTTGTTACCACAAAGTTCTGATGATATTCTTTAGACGGTTATAAAGATAAGCTATCTAAGAATAATTTGTCAAAACTTCAAGCATCTGTGGTAATAAATGTGGAATTTCTGGAGCATTTTCTCCAAAAAGTGCATTTTTGGCCAACAAAATATTCTTTCTGGTGCAGTCATTTTTGTTACCACAAAGTTCAGATGATATTCTTTCGATGGCTATAAAGACAAGCCATCTAAAAATAATTTGTCAAAAATTCAAGCATCTGTGGAAATAAATGTGGAATTGTTGGAGCATTTTCTCAAAAAAGTGCATTTTTGGTCAACAAAACATTCTTTCTGGTGCAGTCATTTTTGTTACCACAAAGTTCTAATGATATTCTTTGGATGGCTATAAAGACAAGCCATCTAAGACTAATTTGTCAAAATTTTAAGCATCTGTGGAAATAAATGTGGAATTTCTGGAGCATTTTCTCCAAAAAGTGCATTTTTGGCCAACAAAATATTCTTTCCGGTGCAGTCATTTTTGTTACCACAAAGTTCTGATGATATTCTTTGGATGGTTATAAAGATAAGCTATCTAAGAATAATTTGTCAAAATTTCAAGCATCTGTGGAAATAAATGTGGAATTCCTGGAGCATTTTCTCAAAAAAGTGCATTTTTGGCCAACAAAATATTCTTTCAGGTGCAGTCATTTTTGTTACCACAAAGTTCTGATTATATTCTTTGGACGGTTATAAAGACAAGATATCTAAGAATAATTTGTCTAAAATTCAAGTATCTGTGAAAATAAATGTGGAATTCCTGAAGCATTTTCTTAAAAAAGTGTATTTTTGACCAACAAAATATTCTTTCAGGTGCAGTCATTTTTGCTACCACAAAGTTCTGATGATATTCTTTGGACGGTTATAAAAACAAGCTATCTAAGAATGATTTGTCAAAATTTTAAGCATCTGTGGAAATAAATGTGGCATTCCTGGAGCATTTTCTTAAAAAAGTGTATTTTTGACCAACAAAATATTTTTCTGGTGCAGTCATTTTTGTTACCATAAAGTTCTGATGATATTCTTTGGACGGTCATAAAGACAAGCTATCTAAGAATAATTTCTCAAAAATTCAACCATCTGTGGAAATAAATGTGGAATTCCTAGAGCAATTTTCTCCAAAAAGTGCATTTTTGGCCAACAAAATATTCTTTATGATGCAGTCATTTTTGTTACCACAAAGTTCTGATTATATTCTTTGGACGGTTATAAAGATAAGCTATCTAAGAATTATTTGTCAAAATTTCAAACATCTGTGGAAATAAATGTGGAATTCCTGGAGCATTTTCTCCAAAAAGTGCATTTTTGGCCAACAAAACATTCTTTCTGGTGCAGTCATTTTTGTTACCACAAAGTTCTGATTGTATTCTTTGGACGGTTATAAAGATAAGCTATCTAAATGATTTGTCAAAATTTCAAGCATCTGTGGAAATAAATGCGAAATTCCTGGAGCATTTTCTCAAAAAAGTGCATTTTTGGCCAACAAAATATTCTTTCAGGTGCAGTTATTTTTGTTACCACAACGTTCTGATGATATTCTTTGGACGGTTATAAAGATAAGCTATCTAAGACTGATTTGTCAAAATTTCAAGCATCTGTGGAAGTAAATGCGAAATTCCTGGAGCATTTTCTCTAAAAAGTGCATTTTTGGTCATGAAAATTTTCCTTCTTGCGCAGTTATTTTTGTTACTAGCAAGTTCTGATGATTTTCTTAGGATAGTTATAAAGACACTACATTTAAGATTAAATTGTCAAAAGTCAAAGCATCTATGGATATAAATGCGGAATTCCTGGAGCTTTTTTCCAAAAAAGTGCATTTTAGGTTCAACAAAACTTAGCTCATGGTGCATCCAGTTTTGTTACTACAAAGTTCTGAAAATTTATTTTGAGCAATTACAAAAACACATTATTTAACATTGATATGTAAGACTTTCATATATCTGAGGTGATAAATGTGGAATTCCTGAAGCAATTTTGGCAAAGAGTGCATTTTTTGACATCCACATTTTTCTTCGTGCACAGCAAACTTCGGATGATTTTCTTTGAACAATTGTAAAGACTCATTACTTTAGAGCACTTTGTCAAAATTTTAAGGATTTGTTACAATAAATGTGCAATCACCACAGCAAAAAGTGCATTTGTGATCATTAAAATTTTCCTTCGCAAAGTTAAAGACCTTTTAAACGATACCATTTTCGACCAATCGTGCCATTTAAAAATCCGGAGTTCTTGACAAGCTTTCAGGGATGCCAACCGTTTTTGGGAATAACAATATCATCATTCGATTCTTGAATACAGATTTTATAATAAATGTTTTGTTCCAACTCTCAAAAAAAAAACGCTTGATACGGATGATCCGGGACACCCTGTATACGAATTTCATAATGAGCACCTAATACCCATTTAATTCTGATATTTTTTTCTATTTGTGGTGTTTTTTAACATTTGATACATGTCTGTGCAATTGTAAATATGCGCTTTGGTTTAACTCATGTTCACTCGGTCAAAGCTTTTTGAGGGATTTCAGCAATTGCTACCATATTCCAGGATTATTCGTCGGTCGTCTATTTCATACGTTTTTACCAATGCAATCTGTTGATTTCTGTAATTTCCGGGATTCAATTTTGCAGTTGCGCTATTTTTTCATAGGCCTTCGGCGGTTGAAATTCTCAATAGCCGTTTAGCGACCACAATTACCGATATTGCGAATGATATCAATTCACTCTTCTTTTGTTGTCGCAGGTAGCTGTTGAGTATTCATTCACAAATTTTTAATGTAATTAATTTTATCGTCATTAGCAGGCACTCGTATAGAAATAGAAACTTTATTTGTGATTATTTTTTTTTAATAATAGTTTGATGGAAAGATTTTTCGAAACATGTTACTGATAGTTCATGTTTTTTTTTAAATTTATGCTCTTTGACAATAATACAAAGATATTTAATCAATTTAAGCTCTACAATGCGGCAGCTACTCGAAATTGCAACAAAAATAATAACGGATGATAAAGTTATTCGAATTTTTTAACACACCCGGTCTCACAGACCAGTAGGTCACCATTGGCGGGTTAACTGGCTATCGACCAGAGGTCGTTCAGCCTCCAAGTGTTTATTTTTACTGCCCCATTACTTACGACAAATAAATAAAGTAATAATAATGAAACGTCTTCATATTAGTTTTAATTTTATTTCTGCACTAATTCAGAAATAAAATTAAAACTAATTTTAAGTACGTTTCGTTTTAATTATTATCACCACCAATGTATTACTACCAATATAAATAAATAAGTTTAACGAAGATTAAATAATTTAATTTTATATAAGATGATTTAATTCCATTAAAAACTTTCACCATTTATATTTAATTGTTAAAGGCAATTTAAAACAAGATTACTATTTTTATTTATTTTATATTTATTTTGGTAAAAGATCTGTTATTTATTTATAAATCCCTCACACAATATGATGAATCTGTAATTTTTCTTTTTTTTTAGCTTTGCCTTATATCTGTAATATTTAATAATAAATATTTCACGTTATTTCAGATGCGAAACAAATAATAAAAAAAAATGGAATTCTCAAGAGTACATCCTGAGGACGCACTTAGTTTGATTCATTCTTTGGGTATGCTGAATGTACACACATGTCGGCCCCTTCTCACTCACACGAAAAATTCACAACAGAAAAATCGACTCTTCCCAAAAATCCAATAACAAAATAACAGCATTCCGATTCATTGACCCTTTCTGGTGCTTCTAAACCTGAGATAATCGAGGGCGAAAAAGCACACGAAGCAAAGAAGTAGCGATATGGCAATTTAATGTTAAATTAGAGAGGCGTTAACGCACTAAATTTGTTAATTAATGTACCTTTAATTAAACCGCAAAGTTATGTATACAGGAAATTAACATTTCCTTGACGAGGTGAATACGGAGTAATAAAGTATAAGGCGATGTAATTAATTTCGGTATCTACTCTTTTCTTCCACTCTGGGGGGCTTCCGTTGTGATGGCATTGATCGCACATTTATTTTATTATATTCTTGATGCTAATTAGATTTGCGTAAAAGAAAGTAGTAAACAATTAACAGGCGCATGCGTCTGTTAAACTAAAAAATATATATTGGGGATATACAGGGTCTTTTTTTAACTCAGAACATATGATTGTTAATGTCTATGTTCTATGTTATAATAATCACACCAACGCATTGGAATGTATTGACAATATAGGCAACCATACTTACACTCAGTTTTATTTAATTGTCAAAATTGCGTTATTAATAAAAATGTATTACACCACCGAAGAAAGAATACAGATAATTAATTGGTACAAGAGTGGGAACAGCATTCGACGTGTTAGAGATTTGTTTTCGGTTGAGTATCCGAGCAGACAAGTTCCATCCATCTCAACAATTTGTAATATTGTCCATAATTTTGACAATACTGGCTGCAGGAGTAATTTTCACATTAAAAGGGCTAAAGGAAATCACATTTTAACGGAAGAGATGAAACTCAATATTTGATGTTACGTAGAGCAGAACCCCATATCATCTCATCGTTAAGAGTTATCGCAGCACAGTTTCAAATAAGTTCAGCTTCCGTTTACAAGACATTAAAAGAATTTAAATACAATGCTTACAAGTTTTCAAATCATCAGCAACTATCAAGTGAGGACAAAGACAAACGAACAGAATTCTGTGAAACCGTATTAAATTTAATTAATAATGATCAAGAAATTTTACACAGAATAATATTTACTGATGAGGCATCATTTTCCTTAAATGGTGAAGTTAATCCACAAAATTATAGGTTAGTATTCTTCATTCCTTATCGATACCCATTCCTTACACCCATTCCTTCACCTTTTAGATTTTGGGCGTGCAGTAATCCTCGCTTACAAAATTTGACGCACCCACAATACAATGCGAGAGTTAATGTGTGGGCTGTACTAATTAATTGGTCCTTTTTTTATTAATGGAAATCTAAACAGTAATGTTTACTTAGATCTTCTGCGAACTCGTACAATGCCAGAAATTCATACACTAAACATTGCTGCTCCTTATTATCAGATGAATGGAGCGCCTCCACATTCTACAGCTGCCATTAATAATTATTTAATTGAATTACTTCCTGATCGCTGGATTGGTAGATTTGGTACAATACCTTGGCCATCCCGGTCGCCTGATTTGTCTCCAAACGACTTTTTTTTTGTGGGGGAATCTAAAAAGAAATGTTTATAATAACATTATTATAAACAATACTTCAGAGTTAAAAGATCGTATAATTACTGTTAGCGATGAATTAAGAAGAAATCCACAACACATTAGAAATGCTATTCAAGGATTTTATAATCGACTTGGCTACTGCTTAGAACGTGAAGGTGGTCATTTTGAATATTTATTATAATTACTTACGATTTATCATTGTTTGTTTCATTAACCTCACTTTATTCGTAATAATTTTAAGCTTTCACTGTACTGTGACAGGTCGACGGGACCTTTGTGTACTTGGTTGCCTACATTGTCAATACATTCCAATGCGTTGAGGTGATTATTATGACATAGAACATAGACATTAACAAACATATGTTCTGAGTTAAAAAGAAGACCCTGTGCGTATACGGGGTATGGCAAATTTTTGTCGGAAATTGTGGATAAGTTTCATTGAATGCTTTACATGTTCGAGCAATAATTATCTCGCAGTAGCCTTGCATAAAGAATAAATTTATAATTTGTTGATTTGTGTAATAATTCATTTCGTTGATTTTGATTTCTGTAATACTTTATTCTAAATGGTTTTATTATTTGACAGTTTGCATAACAATAGCGACAAAACAAAATCATACCACATGCCTACTAAAGTGCCCTGCGAAATTATACCCTCCAGAAATGCGACGAAAAATTAATCTTCAAAATAATTCAAAAAATTCTTGCTTCAGGAGTATCTTTCTTTAATAATAATATATGTTCCTCCCAATCGTGCTATGCGATAAAAAATGGGCCATTCCATTAAAAAAAAATTGAATTACGAGATATTTAAGAGGGCACTTAGATTTTAACATTTTATGAACACTTATTATCAAAATTGACAGTTTCCAATTATTTCACTCATAAAGGCATCCTCTAGGTATAATTAGAGCTATCACTCATATTTTTATAAGTTATAGACAGATTTCAGGCTACCTTTTAGAGGTAAAAATTTTGGAAAAAAATGTTTTTCTTGAAAACTAAAAGAGATAACTGTACATACGGTTTTACAAAGTATGTTGCAATTTAAGCGAGAAATCCAAAAATATAATAATATATGGGATGTTCCATTTAAAATTAGAAAGTTGGTGCTACTTCGGGTGGAACCGGAAGTGATAGATAGTTGAAAATTTTTCACACGAGGAGAACTTATTCAACCATGTAATGAGGATTTTTTTCAAATTTTTAATACAACGACAACCCCGTGAACTTTTAACGAACGGTTTAGCGTAGACACCCTGTATATATTTAATAATCTTTTTTAGATTAGATTAGATTAGATTTATTAGTGCTTTTACATTAGTTTACACAAGTCGCCTAAATTAGAGATACAAGTATTACAATAATTATATGCATGTATGTCTAAATATTATCCATCTTTAAGTAAATGGTAAAGATAGAATAAACAGTAATTAATCAGATAATGACACAGTTTAAAATCAATTATAATAAAATATATAACAATTTGTTAAAAAAAAAATCCAAAAATTTAATAAATTAAAAATAAAATCAGTGATAAAAATACATTAAAATTATAAAACAGTATATAACAAACAAAAAAATGATACAAACAGAAACATACAATTTATATTTAAGACTAAAAATTAAAAATCAATGTTATTTCTAAAATTATAGAAAAAATAGTTTGTAATAGAATTATATCATTTATTGAAAACTTCAATAAATTTAGCAATGCGCAACATGGTTTTCGCAGCAAACGCTCGACAGAAACAGCTACCTTCAATTTTGTTCAACATGTATACGATAAAATGGATAAAAACAACAAAGTGATTGGTGCATTCTTTGACTTATCCAGAGCCTTTGACAGCTTAGATTTTCAGTTCATTTTAGAAAAGTTGAATGCACTAGGAATTCGCGGTCCAATAAATGATTGGTTCAAGTCGTATCTGGAGAACAGAAAATTAATGGTCAAACTAAACGATACACTCTCAGACAATTATTTGGGTGTACCACAGGGAAGCGTGGGAGGTCCACTTTTATTTATATTATTCATCAACGATCTCCCTGCACATATAACAGACGGACATGTTTGTATGTATGCCGACGATACTTCTATTGTAGTGAGTGGGCCCGAGCCAATATATGCAATGCTAAACTACAAATTATGATTAATGAATTCACTAATTGGTGCACCGCAAACAACTTAATAATAAATGTTTCAAAAACAGTCTGTATCGAATTCTACAATACGCACACTCAACCATCAAACTATACAATCAATATGGGAAATAACAACATCCCAATTAGTGATAGTACTAAATTTCTCGGTATACAAATCGATAAAAATTTGTCATGGAAAACGCATATTGAAACTTTGCTTGGAAAACTAAATAAGTCGTATTTTGCGCTGTCTCGGCTAAAGTTTGGTTTGGGTGAAGATGGCATAAAAACTGCTTATTTCGGAATAGTGCATTCATTTTTGAGTTATAGAATTATGCTTTGGGGTCAATCACCGGCTGCCAAAAAGGCATTTATAGTACAAAAACGGATAATTAGATTAATATTTAATCTCAAATACAAAGTCATGTAAACCTATATTTAAGGAAAAACAAATTATGACTGAAACATCGAAATGATATACAAAGCCACAACACACGAGGCTCATCTAATATTGCCATAGATCAATTCTATCATTAACAGCATAAACAATCTCCCCTTCATGCTGGAACCGATCTATATAATAAACTACCAAACAATCTTAAAGTTCTCACTATAAACATGTTTAAAGTTAAGATAAAAAACCTTTTAATAACTAATGGAATTTATTCTGTTAGTGAATTTTATGATCTGTTGCAAAATTGCTGACTTCATAATTCAATTTTGTATATTTATTGTATGTCGAAGTATTTTATTTTATATTTTTTAACGAATGTATCTATAATCTGTATAGTTATCAACATAATAAAGATATTGATTTGTATTGTATTGTATTTGATATGAACTCTTCTACACTGTAGAAAGCTTGTGAGGTCAGGAAATTAGTGATTTTCTTTTTAAACACCTTCAGTTCAAGATTTTCGACATCATGTGGCAACTTATTAAATAGTTTCGGAGCATAGTACCTCGTTCCATTCTGTGATAACTTCAGTCTACTGCGCACTTGCCTAATATCATCATCATCGAGTGCCGTAAGCATGATATTTGCTGTTCAGGCTGTATGTTGCCTGATTTTTCTTTGCTCATAACAAGCAATTTAAAATATATTGGTTGGGTAATGTTAAAATCCTCAATTCTACGACTTTTCCTTTACAGTCATCCCTGTAACTTAATGCTGATAGTATTCGCACTGCCCTGCGCTGTAAAGCAAAAATTCTCCTAGCTGCAGCTGAGTGGCCCCATACCAACAAACCATACCAAAGTAATGAATGACAAAGAGCGAAATATGCGGCCATGACAATTTTTGGTGAAAGACAGCGCATCAGATTCCTTAGCAAGTAGATATTTTTAGTGAATCCTCAACGAGGACATCCCATCTGAGTTCTTGGTCAATGTGTAATCCCAGAAACTTAACTGAAGTTGTGGCTAAATGCTCTTTATGTTTCCTCAACGCAAATAACAATCTAGCTGTTTTTGTATCATTCATTTATTGTAAACCAGGATTTTGACTTTTGCCGCATCTCATGCTCGTTTGTGAACAAATCCTCCAGCGATGGTTTAGTCAATGAAATGGTAGTATCATCGGCAAATTGAATTACTGCCACTTCATTATCTCAGAATGCATCGGGAAAATCATTGACATACATCAAAAACAAGAGAGGGCCCATATGGGAACCTTGTGGCACCCCGCGAGATACTAGTACTTCTTTTGATAACTCCTGTTCATAAATAACCAACTGTTATTTTGTATTGCTCAAATATGACATAATCATCTGGCGACTTGATGATAACATATTAAAGCTAAGTAACTTTTCAATCAATATTTGATGTGAGACACAATCAAATGCTTTCGACAGGTCCATAAAGTTAATGAGAACAAATGATTTTTGCTCCAGACGACTTAAAATACCATCAACGAGTTCCACCATGAACTGTCGACTTACCCTTGCGAAACCCAAATTGTTTATTTGAAAGCATATTATTCATTTCAAGAAAATTAGATAATTGTTTGTAAAAAACTAGTTCCATTACCTTGGCTATAACTGGTATAATTGAGACCAGCCGATAATTATTAGGATCGCCAGAATCGCCTTTTTACTTTCTCCGTTACGAAGTACGAGAAAGTATTGTGATCGTGATTTTTTTTTCAAAAATTTTTTTTACTGAAATATCCGTTTTAGGGTCCCTAGATGCCATTTCAACAATTTCTGGAAAAAAAAATTTTGTGTCTGTGTGTGTGTGTGTTTGTGCGCGCTGTATCTCAAAAACTAATAGAGCAATTGATATGAAACTTTGAACATACGTCTTATTTGATAATCCGAAGAACTGAAAAGCTTTTGGTAAAATTTCGTACACTGTAACTGTTTTTTGTTTTTTCCTAATATTTTCTTAAATATGAAAAATATCACAAAAACATTTAAACAAATATTGAAGATAATAGAGAAGTGAGATTATTTTGTTTGAAAACATTTTTCATAAAATTATTGTTATTCGAGAAAAAAATGTATTATTTTTTTTCATTTTTGTTTTATAATTATGAAACGATAATAGTTACAGCAAATTTATGTTAATAATAATTGTAGAGAATGCCAAAATGAACAACTTATAAAGAATAAGTTTTTTTCTAAATCCCTTTAGTTTTTGAGTAAACTGAGTTTTTGAATTTGAAGTATAGTTTTTCCATCTTTTATAATTTTGACGTTTTAAACGTCAGTTTCATCCGAGTCTACAAAACGTTCGTTAAATATGATTTAAATTGAAAATAAATCACGAAAGCATAAATATAAATTATACCATCAAATCGGAGAAAGTAACATGATGGCCAGATCACCATTTTTGAAGTATGGGAACACATTTCGATATTTTAAAGCAGTCTGGAAAACAATTTTTTCTAATGCATTGATTAATGAGTGTGGTTAATGGTTGAATTATTACATCTGTTACTGATTTAATATCAACTGGAGATAGCCCATAAATATCTCTGCTATTTTTGTCTTTAATACATGACAACACATCCCGAATTTGAATTGAAGATTCCTCTGTAAATTTGAACAAACAATCACTACATGAGGTATTTATAGGTAGTATTATGTCAGAAGCTGAAGGTAATTCATGCACAATTGCATCAATTGCTTTAATAAATAAATTATTAAAGTCGTCTGCATTTAAAGCCGTAGATTAAGTCGCATTGTGATTGATATTTGACCTTTCCAGATTAATTAAATTCCACACGCGTCTAATATTATTGGGCGATTTTTTAATATATGTGTCATTAGCATGTATTTATGGTATTTTTATAATCTCTAGTGAGGTTGACCCGCGATGTCTTTAATTCCTCTGTAGGAGTTCTGCGATAAGTCTCTTAATTATTTCACGTATTTGCTTTAATTCGACAGTATACCATTGTGGAGAGAAATACTGTTCTTTTATAATACGTTCGGAGTATGATAACTGGTAATTATACATTAATACATCCAGAAATTGATTAGCTTTGTTATTACAATTATCATCCGTATTAAGAAATGTCCAGTCTATGTTACTCAAACGATTATAATACATCACTTTGCCAGCATTTATTATTGATCTAATTTGAAACTGTTTCAAAGAATCGATAGTACTTACACCAAGAGAACAGGAGATCCCGTAATGATCTAAAAGGGTGCCTGTGTCAACCTGTACAATATTCTTAATTTGGTTATAATTGCTAAAGATGTTATCAATACAATTCTTTTCGCGAGTTGCAAAGTTAACGAATTGGTGTAGACCATAACCACGCAAGAGATCCCTTAGTGTATTCGAGTTCATATCATTGGATACAAAATTTACAATAAAATCTCCTCCCAACAATATATGACATTTATTATGAGATAGCGTTTCTATGAGAGAATTTACTATGTTTAGAAAAATATGGAAATTTCCAGATGGAGACCTATATACCGTTATTAGCATAACATAATCTTACTGAATGTTCGATAATTATGCAATTTCCCTGTACAATTAAGGTGCAGTATATGGTAGTATAGTTTCAATCGAATTACAACCGGTAATTCGCATCATGGTGAATTTAACACCATATGGTGTAGCCATGATAGCCTACGCCGCCGCCGTCTAATTTGCTTTATCGGCGTTAACAAATAGTCTCTAAATAAATATCCGTTTTCTTTTATTTATTATGGGTTGAATGTGAAATTTTTCATTTATTACGGGTTGAATGTGAAATGTGACCTTCCAGATTTCGCATAAGTGGTTGCCCTCGATAAAATCTTTATGTAAATTTCTGCGATGTAGCAATTTCTGCATGTATTTCGGTGTGGCCCTTGCTCAAACGTGGGACGTCAGGAACAAATGTCACATGTCGTACGGCAGGATAAACTTTTGACTTCTCTGTTCGCGCGAGGGCCCAGACGTCCCTTCCCATAAACCGATATAACGATGAATTTTCAATTCCTGGGCGCGGTATCACGTAGGGATTTATTTTCAGTTTTAAACGTTTCGAATTTTTGAATATAACGTTTAATAGAAATTCATTTATATTGGTGGTAAATTATAAATATGTAGACCGAAAGACCGCAGCCAAATAGGTTTCCAGTAATAACAAATAATGTATTATATTATAAAATAATGTACTGTTAACAATGTATGCATAAATATTTGTAAATAATTGACAAAGTAGAATATGAAATTTGCTATATGAAAACATTCGTTTTGCATAATTTAATATTCTGGCATTGTCATGGGATATTGAGTCTCTAGATTTATAATTTGTTTTCGTTCTAAGAATTAAGAAAACTTAATTTTATTTGGGGGTCAGCAGTTAAAATTAGAAAAAAAATGGTGATGTGTGTTACTTTCTCCGACTTGATGGTATCATAGCCATTTATATTTACGTTTTTATTGTTTATTTTCAATTGAAATCATATTTTAAATGTATATCGAGCGTTGTGTAAACTCGGATCAAACTGACGTTTAAAACGTCAAAATTATGAACGATGGAAAAATTATACTTCAAATTCAAAAACTCGGTTTACTCAAAAGCTAACGAGATTTCGAAAAAAACTTATTCTTTAGAAGTTGTTCATTTTGATATAATCTACAATTATTATTCACATAAACTTTGTACACGTTGTACACGTATTTAATTAAACTTAAACTTTAATACAATTGTATTCCCTGAATATCTATTACGAATAAAAAACTCGTCTGCGTCCCCTCTTGAACATTTTAATATAGTCCTTTGCCAAGGATAAAATTCCAGAATTCAAGAACTGGGTCAACTCGTTTTCTGCAGCTAAACCAGAAGCTGACTAAGAAGCCAGGTGTTTTATTTTATTGTGGCCATGCGAAAATGCTTGCCAGATATTACATCTCTCGCTCTGTCTCTACACTACAGTGCGGTCGAATCGTTGGATATTTCATCGTATTTTTTTTTCTACTATATATTACAGTTGACTTGTTAATCCTGAATACAGTATTACACCATGAAACTTTGTCCAGCTATTTCAAATTCTGGTCGGGTGCGAGAAGAACTTTGCAGATCAATAATATGGTTTGAATACAATTTAAATGCGATTTATACTAAATAAATTTATTTTATAAATGTCAAAAACGTCGCACTAATGTCCCTTATTGTCTGGAGTAATCCCCTGACTTTTAAAGGTAGTAACTCCTATATACTAGGAAAATTAGTGCAACGTTTCAAACTGTAGATGTCAACTTAATGGTATTTCTATACTAACGATTACTTGATTGAAATAAATTAAAGGATTCGCTAGGTTTTAACAATAACTAATTATTGTAAACACATCTCATTATTTTTAATTTTAAAGAATTTAGGATGAATTTTTTGATTTTTGTCGTTCTTTTGATGAAGAAAAAGGTATTACATGAGGGTCTACGATAATTATAAGGACAGTTGATTTTTTCGATTTTTTTCCATTTTCGAGTTTTTTTGCTGACGCGTCACGGCCTTAAAATTGACATTTGTTCCTGCGAAAGTACATTTTCTGAAGCGTCTTGAAGCGATCTTTCGAGTGACGTCAAGAAACCCCGGATCCAGCCAGTGGTTTCTTCAGGAAATCATTTTTAATGCAATTTTTGTTAAAAAGTTAGAAGGGGGGACCCTTGGATAGAATTTCGGGTTTTTGTCAAAAATTTAAAATCCCCAATTTTAATCAAATCCGACTAATTGACACACGAGGAACACAGATTTGCAATCTGCGTTCAAATTGGATTCTTCGTTCGGCTGCTACAACCGTTCAAAGTTTGAAAAAATCGACTTTTTTCAAAAAATTTCATGGTGACCTGCTAACTTTTTTGCAATTTTCTCTGGATGGAATTTTTTAACAGCAATCGTTTTATCTCGTTCTTCTGATGACAAAAAAGGTAAAACACAAGCGTCTACGATGATTATTAAGAAAGTTGATTTTTTCGATTTTTTCCATTTTCGAGTTTTTTTGCTGATGCGTCACGGCCTTAAAATTGACATTTATTCCTGCGAAAGTACATTTTCTGAAGCGTCTTGAAGCGATCTTTCGAGTGACGTCAAGAAACCCCGGATCCAACCAGTGGTTTCTTCAGGAAATCATTTTTAGTGCAATTTTTGTTAAAAAGTAAGAAGGGGGGACCCTTGGATAGAATTTCGGGTTTTTGTCAAAAATTTAAAATCCCCAATTTTAATCAAATCCGACTAATTGACACACGAGGAACACAGATTTGCAATCCGCGTTCAAATTGGATTCTTCGTTCGGCCGCTACAACCGTTCAAAGTGTGAAAAAATCGACTTTTTTCAAAAAATTTCATGGAGACTGGCTAACTTTTTTGCAATTTTCTCTGGAAGAAATTTTTTAACGGCAATCGTTTTATCTCGTTCTTCTGATGACAAAAAAGGTAAAACACAAGCGTCTACGATGATTATTAAGAAAGTTGATTTTTTCGATTTTTTCCATTTTCGAGTTTTTTTGCTGGCGCGTCACGGCCTTAAAATTGACATTTATTCCTGCGAAAGTACATTTTCTGAAGCGTCTTGAAGCGATCTTTCGAGTGACGTCAAGAAACACCGGATCCAACCAGTGGTTTCTTCAGGAAATCATTTTTAGTGCAATTTTTGTTAAAAAGTAAGAAGGGGGGACCCTTGGATAGAATTTCGGGTTTTTGTCAAAAATTTAAAATCTCCAATTTTAATCAAATCCTACTAATTGACACACGAGGAACACAGATTTGCAATCCGCGTTCAAATTGGATTCTTCGTTCGGCCGCTACAACCGTTCAAAGTGTGAAAAAATCGACTTTTTTCAAAAAATTTCATGGAGACTGGCTAACTTTTTTGCAATTTTCTCTGGAAGAAATTTTTTAACGGCAATCGTTTTATCTCGTTCTTCTGATGACAAAAAAGGTAAAACACAAGCGTCTACGATGATTATTAAGAAAGTTGATTTTTTGGATTTTTTCCATTTTCGAGTTTTTTTGCTGACGCGTCACGGCCTTAAAATTGACATTTATTCCTGCGAAAGTACACTTTCTGAAGCGTCTTGAAGCGATCTTTCGAGTGACGTCTAGAAACCCCGGATCCAACCAGTGGTTTCTTCAGGAAATCATTTTTAATGCAATTTTTGTTAAAAAGTTAGAAGGGGGGACCCTTGGATGGAATTTCGGGTTTTTGTCAAAAATTTAAAAACCCCAATTTTAATCAAATCCGACTAATTGACACACGAGGAACACAGATTTGCAATCTGCGTTCAAATTGGATTCTTCGTTCGGCTGCTACTACCGTTCAAAGTTTGAAAAAATCGACTTTTTTCAAAAAATTTCATGGAGACTGGCTAACTTTTTTGCAATTTTCTCTGGAAGAAATTTTTTAACGGTAATCGTTTTATCTCGTTCTTCTGATGACAAAAAAGGTAAAACACAAGCGTCTACGATGATTATTAAGAAAGTTGATTTTTTCGATTTTTTCCAATTTCGAGTTTTTTTGCTGACGCGTCACGGCCTTAAAATTGACATTTGTTCCTGCGAAAGTACATTTTCTGAAGCGTCTTGAAGCGATCTTTCGAGTGACGTCAAGAAACCCCGGATCCAACCAGTGGTTTCTTCAGGAAATCATTTTTAGTGCAATTTTTGTCAAAAAGTAAGAAGGGGGGACCCTTGGATAGAATTTCGGGTTTTTGTCAAAAATTAAAAATCTCCAATTTTAATTAAATCCGACTAATTGACATCCGAGGAACACAGATTTGCAATCCGCGTTCAAATTGGATTCTTCGTTCGGCCGCTACAACCGTTCAAAGTGTGAAAAAATCGACTTTTTTCAAAAAAATTCATGGTGACCTGCTAACTTTTTTGCAATTTTCTCTGGATGAAATTTTTTAACGGCAATCGTTTTATCTCGTTCTTCTGATGAAAAAAAAGGTAAAACACAAGCGTCTACGATGATTATTAAGAAAGTTGATTTTTTCGATTTTTTCCATTTTCGAGTTTTTTTGCTGATGCGTCACGGCCTTAAAATTGACATTTGTTCCTGCGAAAGTACATTTTCTGAAGCGTCTTGAAGCGATCTTTCGAGTGATGTCAAGAAACCCCGGATCCAACCAGTGGTTTCTTCAGGAAATCATTTTTAGTGCAATTTTTGTTAAAAAGTAAGAAGGGGGGACCCTTGGATAGAATTTCGGGTTTTTGTCAAAAATTTAAAATCCCCAATTTTAATCAAATCCGACTAATTGACACACGAGGAACACAGATTTGCAATCTGCGTTCAAATTGGATTCTTCGTTCGGCCGCTACAACCGTTCAAAGTTTGAAAAAATCGACTTTTTTCAAAAAAATTCGTGGTGACTGGCTAACTTTTTTGCAAATTTCTCTGGATGAAATTTTTTAACGGTAATCGTTTTATCTCGTTCTTCTGATGACAAAAAAGGTAAAACACAAGCGTCTATGATGATTATTAAGAAAGTTGATTTTTTGGATTTTTTCCATTTTCGAGTTTTTTTGCTGATGCGTCACGGCCTTAAAATTGACATTTATTCCTGCGAAAGTACATTTTCTGAAGCGTCTTGAAGCGATCTTTCGAGTGACGTCAAGAAACCCCGAATCCAACCAGTGATTTCTTCAGGAAATCATTTTTAGTGCAATTTTTGTCAAAAAGTAAGAAGGGGGGACCCTTGGATAGAATTTCGGGTTTTTGTCAAAAATTAAAAATCTCCAATTTTAATTAAATCCGACTAATTGACATCTGAGGAACACAGATTTGCAATCCGCGTTCAAATTGAATTCTTCGTTCGGCCGCTACAACCGTTCAAAGTGTGAAAAAATCGACTTTTTTCAAAAAAATTCATGGTGACCTGCTAACTTTTTTGCAATTTTCTCTGGATGAAATTTTTTAACGGCAATCGTTTTATCTCGTTCTTCTGATGAAAAAAAAGGTAAAACACAAGCGTCTACGATGATTATTAAGAAAGTTGATTTTTTCGATTTTTTCCATTTTCGAGTTTTTTTGCTGATGCGTCACGGCCTTAAAATTGACATTTGTTCCTGCGAAAGTACATTTTCTGAAGCGTCTTGAAGCGATCTTTCGAGTGATGTCAAGAAACCCCGGATCCAACCAGTGGTTTCTTCAGGAAATCATTTTTAGTGCAATTTTTGTTAAAAAGTAAGAAGGGGGGACCCTTGGATAGAATTTCGGGTTTTTGTCAAAAATTTAAAATCCCCAATTTTAATCAAATCCGACTAATTGACACACGAGGAACACAGATTTGCAATCTGCGTTCAAATTGGATTCTTCGTTCGGCCGCTACAACCGTTCAAAGTTTGAAAAAATCGACTTTTTTCAAAAAAATTCGTGGTGACTGGCTAACTTTTTTGCAAATTTCTCTGGATGAAATTTTTTAACGGTAATCGTTTTATCTCGTTCTTCTGATGACAAAAAAGGTAAAACACAAGCGTCTATGATGATTATTAAGAAAGTTGATTTTTTGGATTTTTTCCATTTTCGAGTTTTTTTGCTGATGCGTCACGGCCTTAAAATTGACATTTATTCCTGCGAAAGTACATTTTCTGAAGCGTCTTGAAGCGATCTTTCGAGTGACGTCAAGAAACCCCGAATCCAACCAGTGATTTCTTCAGGAAATCATTTTTAGTGCAATTTTTGTCAAAAAGTAAGAAGGGGGGACCCTTGGATAGAATTTCGGGTTTTTGTCAAAAATTAAAAATCTCCAATTTTAATTAAATCCGACTAATTGACATCTGAGGAACACAGATTTGCAATCCGCGTTCAAATTGAATTCTTCGTTCGGCCGCTACAACCGTTCAAAGTGTAAAAAAATCGACTTTTTTCAAAAAAATTCATGGTGACCTGCTAACTTTTTTGCAATTTTCTCTGGATGAAATTTTTTAACGGCAATCGTTTTATCTCGTTCTTCTGATGAAAAAAAAGGTAAAACACAAGCGTCTACGATGATTATTAAGAAAGTTGATTTTTTGGATTTTTTCCATTTTCGAGTTTTTTTGCTGATGCGTCACGGCCTTAAAATTGACATTTATTCCTGCGAAAGTACATTTTCTGAAGCGTCTTGAAGCGATCTTTCGAGTGACGTCAAGAAACCCCGGATCCAACCAGTGGTTTCTTCAGGAAATCATTTTTAGTGCAATTTTTGTTAAAAAGTAAGAAGGGGGGACCCTTGGATAGAATTTCGGGTTTTTGTCAAAAATTTAAAATCCCCAATTTTAATCAAATCCGACTAATTGACACACGAGGAACACAGATTTGCAATCCGCGTTCAAATTGGATTCTTCGTTCGGCCGCTACAACCGTTCAAAGTGTGAAAAAATCGACTTTTTTCAAAAAATTTCATGGAGACTGGCTAACTTTTTTGCAATTTTCTCTGGAAGAAATTTTTTAACGGCAATCGTTTTATCTCGTTCTTCTGATGACAAAAAAGGTAAAACACAAGCGTCTACGATGATTATTAAGAAAGTTGATTTTTTCGATTTTTTCCATTTTCGAGTTTTTTTGCTGGCGCGTCACGGCCTTAAAATTGACATTTATTCCTGCGAAAGTACATTTTCTGAAGCGTCTTGAAGCGATCTTTCGAGTGACGTCAAGAAACACCGGATCCAACCAGTGGTTTCTTCAGGAAATCATTTTTAGTGCAATTTTTGTTAAAAAGTAAGAAGGGGGGACCCTTGGATAGAATTTCGGGTTTTTGTCAAAAATTTAAAATCCCCAATTTTAATCAAATCCGACTAATTGACACACGAGGAACACAGATTTGCAATCCGCGTTCAAATTGGATTCTTCGTTCGGCCGCTACAACCGTTCAAAGTGTGAAAAAATCGACTTTTTTCAAAAAATTTCATGGAGACTGGCTAACTTTTTTGCAATTTTCTCTGGAAGAAATTTTTTAACGGCAATCGTTTTATCTCGTTCTTCTGATGACAAAAAAGGTAAAACACAAGCGTCTACGATGATTATTAAGAAAGTTGATTTTTTCGATTTTTTCCATTTTCGAGTTTTTTTGCTGGCGCGTCACGGCCTTAAAATTGACATTTATTCCTGCGAAAGTACATTTTCTGAAGCGTCTTGAAGCGATCTTTCGAGTGACGTCAAGAAACACCGGATCCAACCAGTGGTTTCTTCAGGAAATCATTTTTAGTGCAATTTTTGTTAAAAAGTAAGAAGGGGGGACCCTTGGATAGAATTTCGGGTTTTTGTCAAAAATTTAAAATCTCCAATTTTAATCAAATCCGACTAATTGACACACGAGGAACACAGATTTGCAATCCGCGTTCAAATTGGATTCTTCGTTCGGCCGCTACAACCGTTCAAAGTGTGAAAAAATCGACTTTTTTCAAAAAATTTCATGGAGACTGGCTAACTTTTTTGCAATTTTCTCTGGAAGAAATTTTTTAACGGCAATCGTTTTATCTCGTTCTTCTGATGACAAAAAAGGTAAAACACAAGCGTCTACGATGATTATTAAGAAAGTTGATTTTTTGGATTTTTTCCATTTTCGAGTTTTTTTGCTGACGCGTCACGGCCTTAAAATTGACATTTATTCCTGCGAAAGTACACTTTCTGAAGCGTCTTGAAGCGATCTTTCGAGTGACGTCTAGAAACCCCGGATCCAACCAGTGGTTTCTTCAGGAAATCATTTTTAATGCAATTTTTGTTAAAAAGTTAGAAGGGGGGACCCTTGGATGGAATTTCGGGTTTTTGTCAAAAATTTAAAAACCCCAATTTTAATCAAATCCGACTAATTGACACATGAGGAACACAGATTTGCAATCTGCGTTCAAATTGGATTCTTCGTTCGGCCGCTACAACCGTTCAAAGTTTGAAAAAATCGACTTTTTTCAAAAAATTTCGTGGTGACTGGCTAACTTTTTTGCAAATTTCTCTGGATGAAATTTTTTAACGGTAATCGTTTTATCTCGTTCTTCTGATGACAAAAAAGGTAAAACACAAGCGTCTACGATGATTATTAAGAAAGTTGATTTTTTCGATTTTTTCCAATTTCGAGTTTTTTTGCTGACGCGTCACGGCCTTAAAATTGACATTTGTTCCTGCGAAAGTACATTTTCTGAAGCGTCTTGAAGCGATCTTTCGAGTGACGTCAAGAAACCCCGGATCCAACCAGTGGTTTCTTCAGGAAATCATTTTTAGTGCAATTTTTGTCAAAAAGTAAGAAGGGGGGACCCTTGGATAGAATTTCGGGTTTTTGTCAAAAATTAAAAATCTCCAATTTTAATTAAATCCGACTAATTGACATCCGAGGAACACAGATTTGCAATCCGCGTTCAAATTAAATTCTTCGTTCGGCCGCTACAACCGTTCAAAGTGTGAAAAAATCGACTTTTTTCAAAAAAATTCATGGTGACCTGCTAACTTTTTTGCAATTTTCTCTGGATGAATTTTTTTAACGGCAATCGTTTTATCTCGTTCTTCTGATGAAAAAAAAGGTAAAACACAAGCGTCTACGATGATTATTAAGAAAGTTGATTTTTTCGATTTTTTCCATTTTCGAGTTTTTTTGCTGATGCGTCACGGCCTTAAAATTGACATTTGTTCCTGCGAAAGTACATTTTCTGAAGCGTCTTGAAGCGATCTTTCGAGTGATGTCAAGAAACCCCGGATCCAACCAGTGGTTTCTTCAGGAAATCATTTTTAGTGCAATTTTTGTTAAAAAGTAAGAAGGGGGGACCCTTGGATAGAATTTCGGGTTTTTGTCAAAAATTTAAAATCCCCAATTTTAATCAAATCCGACTAATTGACACACGAGGAACACAGATTTGCAATCTGCGTTCAAATTGGATTCTTCGTTCGGCCGCTACAACCGTTCAAAGTTTGAAAAAATCGACTTTTTTCAAAAAATTTCGTGGTGACTGGCTAACTTTTTTGCAAATTTCTCTGGATGAAATTTTTTAACGGTAATCGTTTTATCTCGTTCTTCTGATGACAAAAAAGGTAAAACACAAGCGTCTATGATGATTATTAAGAAAGTTGATTTTTTGGATTTTTTCCATTTTCGAGTTTTTTTGCTGATGCGTCACGGCCTTAAAATTGACATTTATTCCTGCGAAAGTACATTTTCTGAAGCGTCTTGAAGCGATCTTTCGAGTGACGTCAAGAAACCCCGGATCCAACCAGTGATTTCTTCAGGAAATCATTTTTAGTGCAATTTTTGTCAAAAAGTAAGAAGGGGGGACCCTTGGATAGAATTTCGGGTTTTTGTCAAAAATTAAAAATCTCCAATTTTAATTAAATCCGACTAATTGACATCTGAGGAACACAGATTTGCAATCCGCGTTCAAATTGAATTCTTCGTTCGGCCGCTACAACCGTTCAAAGTGTGAAAAAATCGACTTTTTTCAAAAAAATTCATGGTGACCTGCTAACTTTTTTGCAATTTTCTCTGGATGGAATTTTTTAACAGCAATCGTTTTATCTCGTTCTTCTGATGACAAAAAAGGTAAAACACAAGCGTCTACGATGATTATTAAGAAAGTTGATTTTTTCGATTTTTTCCATTTTCGAGATTTTTTGCTGATGCGTCACGGCCTTAAAATTGACATTTATTCCTGCGAAAGTACATTTTCTGAAGCGTCTTGAAGCGATCTTTCGAGTGACGTCAAGAAACCCCGGATCCAACCGGTGGTTTCTTCAGGAAATCATTTTTAGTGCAGTTTTTGTTAAAAAGTAAGAAGGGGGGACCCTTGGATAGAATTTCGGGTTTTTGTCAAAAATTTAAAATCCCCAATTTTAATCAAATCCGACTAATTGACACACGAGGAACACAGATTTGCAATCCGCGATCAAATTGGATTCTTCGTTCGGCCGCTACAACCGTTCAAAGTGTGAAAAAATCGACTTTTTTCAAAAAATTTCATGGAGACTGGCTAACTTTTTTGCAATTTTCTCTGGAAGAAATTTTTTAACGGCAATCGTTTTATCTCGTTCTTCTGATGACAAAAAAGGTAAAACACAAGCGTCTACGATGATTTTTAAGAAAGTTGATTTTTTCGATTTTTTCCATTTTCGAGTTTTTTTGCTGACGCGTCACGGCCTTAAAATTGACATTTATTCCTGCGAAAGTACATTTTCTGAAGCGTCTTGAAGCGATCTTTCGAGTGACGTCAAGAAACCCCGGATCCAACCAGTGGTTTCTTCAGGAAATCATTTTTAGTGCAATTTTTGTCAAAAAGTAAGAAGGGGGGACCCTTGGATGGAATTTCGGGTTTTTGTCAAAAATTTAAAATCCCCAATTTTAATCAAATCCGACTAATTGACACACGAGGAACACAGATTTGCAATCTGCGTTCAAATTGGATTCTTCGTTCGACCGCTACAACCGTTCAAAGTGTGAAAAAATCGACTTTTTTCAAAAAAATTCATGGTGACCTGCTAACTTTTTTGCAATTTTCTCTGGATGAAATTTTTTAACGGCAATCGTTTTATCTCGTTCTTCTGATGACAAAAAAGGTAAAACACAAGCGTCTACGATGATTATTAAGAAAGTTGATTTTTTCGATTTTTTCCATTTTCGAGTTTTTTTGCTGACGCGTCACGGCCTTAAAATTGACATTTATTCCTGCGAAAGTACATTTTCTGAAGCGTCTTGAAGCGATCTTTCGAGTGACGTCAAGAAACCCCGGATCCAACCAGTGGTTTCTTCAGGAAATCATTTTTAGTGCAATTTTTGTCAAAAAGTAAGAAGGGGGGACCCTTGGATAGAATTTCGGGTTTTTGTCAAAAATTAAAAATCTCCAATTTTAATTAAATCCGACTAATTGACATCCGAGGAACACAGATTTGCAATCCGCGTTCAAATTGGATTCTTCGTTCGGCCGCTACAACCGTTCAAAATGTGAAAAAATCGACTTTTTTCAAAAAATTTCATGGAGACTGGCTAACTTTTTGCAAATTTCTCTGGATGAAATTTTTTAACGGCAATCGTTTTATCTCGTTCTTCTAATGACAAAAAAGGTAAAACACAAGCGTCTACGATGATTATTAAGAAAGTTGATTTTTTCGATTTTTTCCATTTTCGAGTTTTTTTGCTGACGCGTCACGGCCTTAAAATTGACATTTATTCCTGCGAAAGTACATTTTCTGAAGCGTCTTGAAGCGATCTTTCGAGTGACGTCAAGAAACCTCGGATCCAACCAGTGGTTTCTTCAGGAAATCATTTTTAGTGCAATTTTTGTCAAAAAGTAAGAAGGGGGGACCCTAGGATAGAATTTCGGGTTTTTGTCAAAAATTTAAAATCCCCAATTTTAATTAAATCCGACTAATTGACATCCGAGGAACACAGATTTGCAATCCGCGTTCAAATTGGATTCTTCGTTCGGCCGCTACAACCGTTCAAAATGTGAAAAAATCGACTTTTTTCAAAAAATTTCATGGTGACTGGCTAACTTTTTTGCAAATTTCTCTGGATGAAATTTTCTAACGGCAATCGTTTTATCTCGTTCTTCTGATAAAAAAAAGGTAAAACACAAGCGTCTACGATGATTATTAAGAAAGTTGATTTTTTCGATTTTTTCCATTTTCGAGTTTTTTTGCTGACGCGTCACGGCCTTAAAATTGACATTTATTCCTGCGAAAGTACATTTTCTGAAGCGTCTTGAAGCGATCTTTCGAGTGACGTCAAGAAACCCCGAATCCAACCAGTGATTTCTTCAGGAAATCATTTTTAGTGCAATTTTTGTCAAAAAGTAAGAAGGGGGGACCCTTGGAAAGAATTTCGGGTTTTTGTCAAAAATTAAAAATCTCCAATTTTAATTAAATCCGACTAATTGACATCTGAGGAACACAGATTTGCAATCCGCGTTCAAATTGGATTCTTCGTTCGGCCGCTACAGCCGTTCAAAGTGTGAAAAAATCGACTTTTTTCAAAAAAATTAATGGTGACCTGCTAACTTTTTTGCAATTTTCTCTGGATGAAATTTTTTAACGGCAATCGTTTTATCTCGTTCTTCTGATGACAAAAAAGGTAAAACACAAGCGTCTACGATGATTATTAAGAAAGTTGATTATTTCGATTTTTTCCATTTTCGAGTTTTTTTGATGACGCGTCACGGCCTTAAAATTGACATTTGTTCCTGCGAAAGTACATTTTCTGAAGCGTCTTGAAGCGATCTTTCGAGTGACGTCAAGAAACCCCGGATCCAACCAGTGGTTTCTTCAGGAAATCATTTTTAGTGCAATTTTTGTTAAAAAGTAAGAAGGGGGGACCCTTGGATAGAATTTCGGGTTTTTGTCAAAAATTTAAAATCGCCAATTTTAATCAAATCCGACTAATTGACACACGAGGAACACAGATTTGCAATCTGCGTTCAAATTGGATTCTTCGTTCGGCCGCTACAACCGTTCAAAGTGTGAAAAAATCGACTTTTTTCAAAAAAAGTCATGGTGACCTGCTAACTTTTTTGCAATTTTCTCTGGATGAAATTTTTTAACGGCAATCGTTTTATCTCGTTCTTCTGATGAAAAAAAAGGTAAAACACAAGCGTCTACGATGATTATTAAGAAAGTTGATTTTTTCGATTTTTTCCATTTTCGAGTTTTTTTGCTGACGCGTCACGGCCTTAAACTTGACATTTGTTCCTGCGAAAATACATTTTCTGAAGCGTCTTGAAGCGATCTTTCGAGTGACGTCTAGAAACCCCGGATCCAACCAGTGGTTTCTTAAGGAAATAATTTTTAATGCAATTTTTGTTAAAAAGTTAGAAGGGGGGACCCTTGGATAGAATTTCGGGTTTTTGTCAAAAATTTAAAATCCCCAATTTTAATTAAAAAAAGCGTCTTGAAGCGATCTTTCGAGTGACGTCAAGAAACCCCGAATCCAACCAGTGATTTCTTCAGGAAATCATTTTTAGTGCAATTTTTGTTAAAAAGTAAGAAGGGGGGACCCTTGGATAGAATTTCGGGTTTTTGTCAAAAATTTAAAATCCCCAATTTTAATCAAATCCGACTAATTGACACACGAGGAACACAGATTTGCAATCCGCGTTCAAATTGGATTCTTCGTTCGGTCGCTACAACCGTTCAAAGTGTGAAAAAATCTACTTTTTTGAAAAAATTTCATGGTGACTGGCTAACTTTTTTGAATTTTTCTCTGGATGAAATTTTTTAACGGCAATCGTTTTATCTCGTTCTTCTGATGACAAAAAAGGTAAAACACAAGCGTCTACGATGATTATTAAGAAAGTTGATTTTTTCGATTTTTTCAATTTTCGAGTTTTTTTGCTGACGCCTCACGGCCTTAAAATTGACATTTGTTCCTGCGAAAGTACATTTTCTGAAGCGTCTTGAAGCGATCTTTCGAGTGACGTCAAGAAACACCGGATCCAACCATAGGTTTCTTCAGGAAATCATTTTTAGTGCAATTTTTGTTAAAAAGTAAGAAGGGGGGACCCTTGGATAGAATTTCGGGTTTTTGTCAAAAATTTAAAATCCCCAATTTTAATCAAATCCGACTAATTGACACACGAGGAACACAGATTTGCAATCCGCGTTCAAATTGGATTCTTCGTTCGGTCGCTACAACCGTTCAAAGTGTGAAAAAATCTACTTTTTTGAAAAAATTTCATGGTGACTGGCTAACTTTTTTGCAAATTTCTCTGGATGAAATTTTTTAACGGCAATCGTTTTATTTCGTTCTTCTGATGAAAAAAATGGTAAAACACAAGCGTCTACGATGATTATTAAGAAAGTTGATTTTTTCGATTTTTTCAATTTTCGAGTTTTTTTGCTGACGCCTCACGGCCTTAAAATTGACATTTGTTCCTGCGAAAGTACATTTTCTGAAGCGTTTTGAAGCGATCTTTCGAGTGACGTCAAGAAACCCCGGATCCAACCAGTGGTTTCTTCAGGAAATCATTTTTAATGCAATTTTTGTTAAAAAGTTAGAAGGGGGTACCCTTGGATAGAATTTCGGGTTTTTGTCAAAAATTTAAAATCTCCAATTTTAATCATATCCGACTAATTGACACACGAGGAATACAGATTTGCAATCCGCGTTCAAATTGGATTCTTCGTTCCGCCGCTACAACCGTTCAAAGTGTGAAAAAATCGACTTTTTTCAAAAAATTTCATGGTGACTGGCTAACTTTTTTGCAATTTTCTCAGGATGAAATTTTTTAACGGAAATCGTTTTATCTCGTTCTTCTGATGAAGAAAAAGGTAAAACACAAGCGTCTACGATGATTATTAAGAAAGTTGATTTTTTCGATTTTTTCCGTTTTCGAGTTTTTTTGCCGACGCGTAACGGCCTTAAAATTGACATTTGTTCCTGCGAAAGTACATTTTCTGAAGCGTCTTGAAGCGATCTTTCGAATGACGTCAAGAAACCCAGGATCCAACCAGTGGTTTCTTCAGGAAATCATTTTTAGTGCAATTTTTGTTAAAAAGTAAGAAGGGGGGACCCTTGGATAGAATGTTTAATTTAAAAAGGTACATCAGCACTCATAACGCTCCAAAAATATTTTGCTAAAAGAAAAATTAGTTTCTTCATTTTAATCAAAAACTCGTTCAGTGTCTATTATACACGACTTCATTCAATCCCGATGGGAGTTCAAGTCCGAGTGTATGAGGCCTAAAATTTTGGATGATTATTAATTACATCCGACCGTTACACGCTGTGCTCGTTTTGTTACACGCTAAAACTATATGCGGTGAAAACTTGGAGCCTTGTTTGGGCTAACTTCAACACGTCAGCCTTTTCAAACAATATGAATACATAGGCTTACACAGATCCTATTATATTCGCAATGTGCTCAATTTTAATATTGAATTGCTAAGCGAGACGTCGGCATTTACTTGTAAAATTTGAAATGTATTAACATTGGTGCCACTAATTAATTGACAGCGTCGGTTATTTTTAAAGCTCATTAAGCTGAATAAATTGGTACCTTACTAATAGATAAGATAAGATAAGATAAGATTTATTGGTGCTAATTACAGTATGTTTACACAAGTGAAATTGTTTCTGCAGAGTATTTACCGGGATGATTGCAAAATATTTTTTTCTTTTGAATGAGAACTTCAAGGTCTATTGTCATCCATTCATGATAATTATTAACTAGTTTATGAGAAATACGATCATGAATAATATCATAGAAATGATCCATCAACACATCAACATGCAAACTAACTATGTAGTTTGGTGAGGCACTAAGGGAAGAATTAAAAAAAATGTATAGAACATATTCAATGTATCAAAATCGGCCAAATGATATAAATACATTTTTTTCTACAATTTTGCTATGGCAATATGTGAATTGGATATTTAAATGTCATATGCTGAATAATATTCACAATTCATTATCTGATAATGGAATTCAATTATCTGTTATTCAGTACTGCAGGTAATAGCAAAAATACTATTAATCAAGATCAATTTTCGCCGACGATTGTTTTTATATATCCCAACATATATCCCATCTTCACGTTATCGTTCCCTTTTATTTTCTCCGCCACTTCCTATTTCGCCGTTCCGCCGCAAAACAGACACCCCCACATGAAATTGTCTCGTCGTTTCGCGGCCACGTACAAACCCTCGAACGTGCGCGTTCGTCTCCCTTTTCTTGCGCCAGTTTTTCTTTATATCTGCCGATATTATTGCCACTTTTTCTTGTACCGTCATATTTATATCTTGCGATTGTTAAATTCGCGTATCCCCGTATTCGGATATTTTATGAATTATAGAGGGAAGGTTTTCTTTGCCCAAAAAAAAAATCCCATTTCAGAAACTAAAAAGAGTTATTTTTCATGTCCCATACATAAATCAAGCTTAAGTTTATCGCCGTGTAATATAAGATGCACATATAATATCAACTGTGCCGTTTCATACTGGATATCCGCTGTAATCTGAGTCAGAGGTATTCATCAGTCAATTATTTAAGTTTAAGCTGCAGTACTGGATATTATTACCGACGATTTAATGTCTGTTGGATTGCGCACCATATTAGTAGCAATAATTTATGTGCAATGCTTTGATGTTAATCTATATTTAAATATTTTAAATAGGACATTAAGGTAACTTTAGAGCTCTTTGGATCATCGAATTAAACGCTGCTCATTTTTTTGAGAAAATCAAATGAAATATCCGCCATTATGATTTCTTGGCAAACCTTTGTTTTTAATTCAAAATAATTTTTTTTGCAATTATCTCGTTAAATACTCTGCAGAAACTATTGAGTAAGGTATACTTTGATCAATAGATCTTTGCGTGCACGTCATAGATAGCCGGACCTAGATCCGACAATATTTTCATGCGTTTACTCTCTCTACGATAAGTTAATCATGTGTGTACGTATGTCGTCCAAGGCCAGAAAACTCAGTTTTAGGTAATGACGCCCACGCAAAGATCCGTTGATCAAACTGTACCAAATCATTCAGCTTAGTAAGTTTTAAAAATAATGTAGGAAGACCGATACTGTTAAATAATTAGGGGATCCAATAATAACACATTTCTTATCGTCTTTACTTAATAAAATATTACTTTATAAAAATTAAGCGCCTTTAAAATGAAATATAGAAAAATACATCCCCCGAATTCACATATCCCCTCTTTGACTTTATTTTGAATTATTAAGGGAGGCTTTTAGTCGCAAGAAAATGGTTATAATACGCCCGGACTGGAAAAGTGCCCGTTTCTCTATCTACATCTCGGCGTCGTTTGGGTCCAATTTGTTCCGTAGATTTGCTCGGCTGAAGGTGCATATATTTCAGGGGATGCATGTCCTCTGTAGAAAACGATAAATTAAAAAAGAAAATCAATTTTTTAATCTGTTTGGTAATTACAGGATAACGAATTTGCGCACTCAAACTTCACCATTAAATCTCGCCGTAATTATGAGGGCGAACCCCGGCGAATTTTCTTCTCGCTTTAATTACTTAAATTTAGAACTTTTTGCGAAATATTTTTTTTATGACGAATCATCAATCTACATAAATTTAATGCGCCGAGAATATTTTAACGTGATAAAGAAAAAGATAAAAGAGGCGTCCATATTTTTATTATTTTTGTTACGCTATGCAGGCTCCATTGGTTCGAATAAGTGATTTATGTTTATTTTAATTTTTGTTAAATTATCCCTGCACGGCATAAATTATGCTTGGTTGTGTGTTGTGGGAATTCTTTTTGAGTTTGTTTATGTGCAGTACAATATATCAGCCGCTCCATATTATTATGCAATTTCGGTTAATTCATTAGAGAATAACACACGATGGTACATGCGGCTCCATAAATTATAAACATTACATGCAAAATATCGAATTAATGAAAGCACGTTTGAGTAATTTTAAAACTAATTTACTTGGCATTAATAGAGACATAACTTTAACTTTGCCACTGTTTTACTTCAATGGTCTACGATAATTATTAAAAAAGTTGATTTTTTTGATTTTTTCCATTTTCGAGTTTTCTTTGCTGACGTGTCACGGGCTTCAAGTTGACATCTGTTTTTGCGAAAATACATTTTCCGAGGCGTCTTGAAGCGATCTTTCCAGTGATGTGTAGAAATCCCGAATCGAACCAGTGGTTTCTTCAGTATATTATTCCAAAGCCAATTTTTGAGAAAAAATAAGAAGGGGGTACACTTGGGTAGATTTTCAGGTTTTCGTCAAAACTTAAGAATCACCAATTTTAATTGAATCCGACTAATTAGCACACGAGGAGCACAGATTTGAAAACCGCGTTCAATTTGGAGTTTTCGTTCAGCCGCTACAGCGGATCAAAAATCTAAAAAATATATTTTTTTTAATTTGTTCATGGTGACACAATATTTCTTTTGCTATTGAAGATAGCTGAATTTTTCTAACGCCAGTCAATTTCTCTCGTTCTTTTGATGAAAAATAAGGTATACTTCAATGGTCTACGATAATTATTAAAAAAGTTGATTTTTTCGAATTTTTCCCTTTTCGAGTTTTCTTTGCTGACGCGTCACGGGCTTCAAGTTGGCATTTGTTTCTGCGAAAGTACATTTTCCGAGGCGTCTTGAAGGGATCTTTCCAGTGATGTGTAGAAATCCCGAATCGAACCAGTGGTTTCTTCAGGAAATCATTTCAAAGCCAATTTTTGAGAAAAGGTAAGAAGGGGGTACCCTTGGGTAGATTTTCATTTTTTCGTCTAAAATTAAAAATCACCAATTTTGATTGAATCCGACTAATTAGCACACGAGAAGCACAGATTTAAAAACCGCGTTCAATTTGGAGTTTTTATTCAACCGCTACAGATAATCAAAGTCTGAAAAATCGACTTTTTGTTTGAAAATTTGTTCAAGCTGACACACTATTTTTTTTTTGTTATTAAAAAGTGCTGAAATTTCTTAACGCCAGTCAATTTCTCTCGTTTTTCTGATGAAAAAGAAGGTATACTTCAATGCTCTACGATAATTATTAAAAAAGTTGCTTTTTCGAATTTTTCCAATTTCGAGTTTTCTTTGATGACGCGTCACGGGCTTCATTTTTACATTTGTTTTTGCGAAAGTACATTTTCCGATGCGCCTTGAAGGGATCTTTCCAGTGATGTGTGGAAATCCCGAATCGAACCAGTGGTTTCTTTAGTAAATTATTTCAAAGCCATTTTTTGAGAAAAAGTAAGAAGGGGGTACCCTTGGGTAGATTTTCAGGTTATCGTCAAAAATTAAAAACTACGAATTTTAATTGAATCCGAGTAATTCGCACACGAGGAGCACAGATTTCAAAACCGCGTTCAATTTGGAGTTTTTGTTCAGCCGCTACAGCAGATCAAAGTCTGAAAAATCGACCCCATCGATTTCCTATCTGGAAATCCTGCATGCAGGTACATTTTGGGAAGTAATTTACTGTTTAATTCTATTTATGGTACACCTGACGCTACGTGCTATACGATTGTACTTGTTAAGCTACGCGCACACTTGGCGGAATCGTACGGATGGCACGCATCGGAAAAAATTGCTTAACACAGTTGTAAACGAGTCAATGCACATTTATCGGTACAGCATTGAACGGATAAATGTGCGTTGACTCGTTTACAACTGTGTTAAGCAATTTTTGCCGATGCGTGCCGTCCGTCCGACTCCGACAAGTGTACGCGTAGCTTTAGTCACCACAATAAACGGATTCGATATTTCCATCGGAGAATTTTGTACATGGAAATTAATTAATTTTATTTCTCAGTCAAACAAGGGCATAAGAATGTAATCGAGTATTTTATTTAAGAAGCTATATTAAAAGTGGTGTTTAAATCAGTATTTTCTTGTTCAGTTTTAGAGGAAACTGTAATTTAAGCAGTTGACAATTTAGTTCCTGCATAAAAGATTTAATGGGCAAAGTTTATTACTAAGGATGCGCATTAAAGATGCACCTTGCCTTCTTTAAACTCGATAAACCTTCCATAAAAAATCCTACGAAAATGAACGACCTACATGATATTAATACTTAATATAAACTGCATTTTTTTTCAATGTATCATATGACCACATGTTATTTTTTTTTGTCTCTATTGAAAATTCCAGCATCATTTTTGGCAGAATTCAAATTTACACCTTCTGGAACAAATTCGAATAGTTTTAATGATGAAAAAATAAACAAAGAAAAAAAATTAACAAAATCAATCATCTATGAACGGTGGCCTAAAATTATTTACTAAAAATTCAACATTTCACGATCACAATACTTTCTCGTACTTAAAAGCAATAGACAAAAAAGTGAAAAATGCCATTTTTTTTTCAAAAATTCATAAATTTGCTCCAAATTATCGAAACGACTCGAATTTTTAGGAAATTTGAAGGAAATTGATTAAATGTTTCTGCCATTGTGGTGAAATTTCCCGCCGATTTTTTTTTGCGCACGGTACAGCTTATCAAACTTGGACAATTTGTTACATAAAAAAACATTTTTTTTTCATCGCGTTGTTACGGGGGGTGGGTTGGACTTGGGGTCAAAATCAACTACACATTCTTAAAGATAAAACTTGAATCTTTCCCAAACTGAAAGATTCATCAATTTTCGACCAAATTGAACCAAGTTACGACGGTTTGAAAAATCGAGTTTTTTCGCGATTTTTCGAGTGGCGCTTTTTTTGACAAAAAAATTACGTGATTTTGCTTTTGCCAAGATTTTGTTCGTAGTTAACATGAAAAACGTATTCTTTATACGTTGTTCAATCTCCGTAATTATTATTAATGAAAATTAGGTGTAACTATTCTTGTTTCATAATTATAAACTAAAAATTAAAAAAGAGAAAATTAAATATTTTTTTCTTATGAAAAACATTTTCAAACAAAACATGTTAATTTCTTTATTTGTGTATCAAACGATAGCAATTTTCGTGAATCGTGAAGAACAATTTGTTCTGCGAATAAAATGTTTAAAATCCTAACTCCACAACTCATAATAGTTGGTTTAGGTCATGGATGATTGATAATATCCACACGAAACCGATCATCCCGTTAAACTAAGCCAGTCTAAGCCCTTAAATTGGTTTCCTACAGTATGTGTAATCGTATTACCTCCATACATTGTTAAACCATTTTGAGTCATTTGCATAACGTAAACAGGATCGCAATTAAAATTAATTAACAAAATGACGGGGGACGGTATGAATTTTGGGTAGAAGTCCTAAATGTCCATTAAAATTGAAATTTAATTATCAATTCCGTAAAATCGTCCGTGTAAACATTGTTTACATATTTTATCTAAAACACGAAGTTTATCGATGCTACAGTTTGTTCTTTCATTAATATCCATAATTGCTGATTAATATCGAAATATATATAAAAGTAATATTACTTATGAATGCATCTGCAACAACTGAGATTTTCTCAAAGTTTTTTTCGATGTTCTCTTTGGGGATCTCGGAAACTATAAGAGATAGAGAAACGGTTAAATGGGCAAAGAAGTGCAGTTTTATGAGCCCAACAAAATAACACTTTCAAAGTTTTCAAAAAAGTGAAGGGTAATTAGATATTTTGAAAAATGTAAAGTATCAATTTTTTCAAATAAATATATCTCGGTTATTATGACAAATAGAAAAAAAGTAAAGGACAAAGTTGTAGATAATTTTACGCAGCTTAATAAAATAAATTCAGAAAAATTTTAACGCCATTATTTTCCGAGATATGACGCAAATTTACACTTTTTTTAAATGGAAACCATAGTTGGCTATGTATTCATATATAATATTTATAAAATTTATTTAATACATCTGTATAAAGTTTCCATTTTCAACGATTATTACTTTAAGCCGAGTTGATATGTGTGTTTATTTCCATCAAATTATTAAAATAATCCTTTTCTTTTACTTTGGTAGGTGCCCTTCAGTCACATCAGTTATTAAAATAATCCTATATTTGTACATTTAAAGTTACGGCTTAGGGCAAAATTACAGAATTTCACGCCGTAATATATATTAAATTTAGGTGTTGAAACTAAAATATAAACACGTAATAATACCTTTATTGGTGCCAGGAATGTAACGTTACTTAACACAGGCATAATTTTAGCTGTTGAATGACCCCAGCATTAAGGCCATTAAATATTTACCAGCATATTGACATAAGAGCGTTTTTATGAGATAAAGTCACGAAATTTCATGAGCGACGGACGTAACTAGTGTGCGTGACTGGTAAGTACCGGGTCTTGAAGGGCCATCGGAATGTCATAATATTTATCAGTAGTTACGTGAAGTTTTATAAATAAATTTAGCCGTTGATGCTGCTGTAATGGACAGAATGTTGTATTTCTGGTGAAAGTAATGTACAAGGATTGTCCATCTAAGAAGATTCATGCGTTTTCTGGCGTTTACTTTAGACTTACGGACATGAATTTTGGAACATTGAATATTCTCCATCCAAGACAGATTTTAAATTATCATATTGTGTTTTTTTTTCTTCTAATTGAAACAATATATATTATAACACGCTTATATTTCCTTAGAGAAATATGAAGTGCTCATTCTCCCTAGGAAAATATAAAATATAAACATTATAAAAATGTAATCAGGAGCTTCTCGCAAGAATTTTTTTAATTGCTCCGATTTTTTAGTAACGTATCCTTTATTTCCATTTTTTGCAAATGCCTCCACTTCATGAAAATGTTTTCCTCGATTAGCATCGATAATTTTGGCCACAACGTATTTGGTGAATATTTCTGCGACTACGGATATAATAAACTAGTCATACCTCAAAAAACAACAAAAATCGTAGCAACATAACAAATCTTCAGGAAACGCCAGTAAAATTTTCGTTGACACTGTTCACCAAATTTTTGCACCTTCAGTCTTCAAAATCTTCAAACACTTTGGTGTAAGAAGCTTTGGTTTTTACCGTAACTAAACATTCACGGGCTTTCGCCGCTTGTGTTAACACATGGTTTGAGGTTTCACCAATTTTTGAAACGACGCAAAAGTCAAACCAGTCAACCATGATATTTACAATCAAGGGCCTTGTAGTACGTCAAGTCTGACCTGTTTGTACTTATATACGTTGTGTTTAATTTGTGTAACAACTCTTAATTATTTAACAGATTCGTTACAAGTGTCTATGCGTGTTGGTTAGGTTTAGGTAAATGAAATGCTTGTTTGTTGAACGAATGGACGTTTATTCATTTGATTTATTAGTTCTGGCATTTGCATTGGTACACCAAAGAGTATGTTATTTGATTTATGAACACATATCCTTGCTGTACCAATAGATCTGGGAAAACCCTGTGGAAAAACCAGTCTCAGAACTATCGTTGAACATTTTACAAAAGAATATTGCAAGAATTTGAGATTTACAACAACTGTCGTACCTTTTCTTTGACCAGACCAGAATACGTATGACTCAGAATTGTTTGTAACGACGTGGGGTTTGGCAATTGACCTCTTTGCTTGATGTCGATAAAACTTTCAACTAGATCTCAACGAATAACTTACAAAATCGGTGACCTTGACTATACACTTTCGTTCGGAGAATAAGATTACCATCAGAAATGAATAAGATTACCATCAGAAATTTTAAGATTACCATCAGAAATTGAGTGCTCTTTTCCTAGCGCTCAAACGCGTCTTGGCGATTCCCCCTTTCTACACAACCCATGGTCCTAGCGCTCAAAGCGTCTGGAGGTTGTGAAGAAAGTAGTTCGTGGCATAATGTCTGCTAACCCAGGTTAGTCATTCTTTCTCCGACGATTTTGCATTTCGTGGCGGAGTAATAACTCAGGTGTGAATAGTTTCACATTTCGTTGCAGAGTGATTACTAGGATGCAGTTATTTATTGAGACAAGTTCACTTCATACATTAAAGAAATTACTCACCCTGTATGTTGTCAAATCACTTACTGATTCTCACCATTCTATTTACATCACGAACATCCCCAGAATTTTTTGATCCCGTCCCTTTTATCATCTAATTTGCCCCCGCTACATTCAGAAATACACGTGTCAAATTGCCTCGTGTATGTTTAAGTTCATGAACTTTCCCATGAATTTACTTATTAGTATTTTTCTGGTCTTGTTTTGGACGTTAAATTTTATGAATTGCATTTTTCTGAATCTCGTTCAGGAGGATATTTACGTTTTCTTCCCGGTGCTAAGTCTGATTTTAGATGATACAAGTTAAAGAGTTCTTTGTACGAGGCATATTTTTCGGCTTCGGATGTGTTGTTATTTATTTTAGCGATGTTATTCCGACCGCGAGACCGCGCGTGTTTCAACTTCTTGCTTACATTATCTTTTACGATTGATATTTATCATGCGCTGTTATGATCATTGTGTGAATTACATTTATCAGATTATTACAATTACGAATGATTTTGCTGAAAAAAATATTATTAAAATATTGAAATCCCCTGAAGGAAAGTGGATTTGTTCTACGTGTCGTCAATCTTGGAATATTTCTCCTAATTCAACTTCCAACGAACTTGACGTTAATTCTAAATCTGAAATTATTTCAGCCATCGATGAAATATTTAAGAACTATTTCGTACCCTTTTCTGAAGAAATTAAGCAGCAAGTAAACGCGTGTACTGAATCACGTGTACATCTTTCTAAACAAGTTCAGAATTGAAAGCTGAAAATTCTGTTCTTAAAAAGGAAATTTGATTCTCTGCGTAATAATAATTCCCTAAGCTCGTCGGAAAATATTATTTTTAAGGTTGCAGATAGAATAAAAAGAGCCAGTAACGTCATGATTTATAATATCCCAGAATCAAATAAATCCGATACTAAATCTAGGCAGTGCGATGATTATGAATATCTTAAACGCGCCTTGAATTCTAACACCGATGGTATGAGTGCTGTTCCGGAGAGTTCTTTATTTAGAATAGGAAAAATTGGTGAAGGACCTAGACCCATTAAACTTCACTTTAATACCAAAGATGATGCTAGCGGATTTATTAAAATATGTAAAAACTTGAACTTAAACACTATTCGTGTGGGACCAGACCGTACTCCAATACAAAGCAAATTACTTAAAGAAGCTCGTGCTCTACTGGAAGAAAAGCGACAAAAAGGCGAAGTAAACCTGATTATTAGGTTCATTAAAGGTATACCCCAGATTGTAACAAATACAACAAGTTCATGAGACTCTGTGCCCATAGGAAACATCAACGCTTATTATCAAAACGTCCGTGAATTAAATACAAAAACTGAATCTTTCTACAATAATGTTAGTGTTGGTGATTATGATATCATACTCCTTACCGAAACTTGGCTGTCTCCCAGTGTAGTAAATAGTGAACTGTTCAATGACTCTTATATAGTTTTCAGGACCGATCGAGACCATATACTGTCCGGTAAATCAAAAGGTGGCGGAGTACTGACTGCCGTCCGCAATAGTTTCAGAGTTGAAATAATTACTACTGATCATATTGTATTTCAAGTGCCTTCAATTGACATATTAATATGTAAATGTAAGCTTAAATCTTACTGGATTTATATTATGCTTGTATATATACCTCCTGATGTTACTATTAATGATTTAATGCTATTCTTTGATCTATTAACTCAAATTGACTTTCAAAGCAATACGGTAATCTTTGTAGGAGATTTTAACTGCCCAAATTTTTCCTCTGGCTCCAATACCTATCTTAATAAATCATGTGTTATTTCTAATTTTTGCAACTTTTTAGACCTTACTCAATATAATACAATAAAAAACATTTGTGGTAATCTTTTGGATCTAATATATTCGAATGTTCTATGTCAAGTCCATCGAGAGTTACATGCATTAGTTGTAGAGGATTCATATCATCCTCCACTTATATTTTCATTATCAGGTACTCCTGAATTATCTTCAATAAATAATAATGCCAGTAAATTTAATTACAAGAGAGGCAACTATCCAGGACTTTATGAGCATTAATGCAGTATTGATTGGAACACTCTCTGGGTTTAATGATGTTGATCAGGCTTTTGAGGAATGTTATAATATCTTGAATAACTTAATTATGCAGTATATTCCAACTTTTAAATTAAAACAAAAAAATAAATATCCGCCTTGGTTTAACCACGAAATTATTAAACTTATTAAAGAAAAAAACCTAACCAGAAAGAAACTTAAACATTCATCCGCTGAGCTAAAAAAATTTAGAAAGTTGAGATCGTTAATTTAGGGCAAAATGAAATGGGCATATCGTAACTATATATCATCAATAGAAAATCAGATTATATCTAACCCAAAACAATTTTGGAATTACGTAAACTCCAAAAAGGCAAATAAATCTAGGATTCCGACATCTCTAATACATGATGATAAGTGTCTTGATAATCCTCATGATATAGTAAATGGTTTTCGTGAGTTCTTTGAATCCGTACATACCCCTTCATCTAAAAACATTCAGCCTGCTAAAGTCAGTTATATACCTACCTTTACCTTTTCTCCTATTCGAACTGACTCGGTCCTTAAACTTCTTAAAAAGCTTCCAAATAACAATTCCGGTGGCGATGATAAATTACCTGCATTTCTTCTAAAGGATTGTGCTGTCTTACTCTGTGAACCACTTGCTATGTTAATTAACTTGTCAATTACAACTTGTAAATTTCCAAACAAATTAAAAATTGCATCTATTTGCCCTATACCTATCCTCGCCGTTAATAAACGTTAACAGTTTCCGTCCTATTGCAATCCTACCACACATTGCGAAAGTATTTGAGAGGGCTTTGTATGATCGAATCTATAACCACATTAAACGGTTTATATCTGTTAAACAACACGGTTTTATACGAGGTCGCTCAACAGTGAGTAATTTATTTATATTTACACAAAGTATTGCTGAAATACTTGATTCAGCTGGATAACTAGATGTTGTTTACACCGACCTATCCAAAGCATTCGACAAAGTCGATCATAATATTCTTTTACAAAAGTTAAATAACTGGTTTTTGCAAATCATCAAAATTATTAATGGATTCCTATTTAAATGAGCGTGAAACCTATGTGACTCTCAACAGCTTTAAATCTAATTCCTACTTCCCAACGTCAGGTGTGCCACAAGGTTAAATACTAGGCCCGTTGCTATTTAATATTTGTATTAATGATCTCTCTGAAATATACTGTGAACATCTTCTTTACGCGGATGATCTAAAAATATATTCTAATGCAAATAATATGAATGACTGTCAACACTTACAAAGTAACTTAGACAAAGTTTCTAATTGGTGTCTGGCAAATCGACTGGCACTTAATGTTAGTAAATGTAAATCCATGTCTTTTACTAGGAAATCCAATCCAATTCAGTTTAAGTATTATATCAATACCAATTCAATACAAAGAGTCTCAGTTTTCAAGGACCTTGGCGTATATTTTGACTACAAACTATCCTTTAATAATCATGTTGAGGCTATTGTTAATGATGCTTTTAAATCTCTTGGCTTCATTTGTCGGAATTCAGCAAACCTTCAAAACCCAATCATATTTAAAACTATTTATTTTGCTTATGTGCGCTCCAAGTTGGAGTATGCAGCATTGATATGGTCTCCCCAAAATCAGCAACAGTCACAACTTCTAGAGAGTGTCCAACGCAAATTCCTAAAATTTTTGCATTTCAAGTTAGTAGGTCATTATCCAATTAGAGGTTTTGATCACAATGAATTACTTAAATTGTTTAATTTTGATTCTCTTGAGTACAGACGATAAAAGACAGGTGTTAGTTTCCTCTACAAACTATTGCATGGTTTCATTGACTCATCCGACATATTAGTTATAGTTCGACTGCATGTATCATCTTTCAGCAGCAGACAGAAGCCTTCTTTTAATATCATGTACCACCGTACAAATGGGCTGAAATCTCCGTTAAATTTTATTTGTAATAACAAATTAATTGTATAGCGCCACATTGTGATATTTTCTGTGATAGTTTAAGTTCAATCATTTCATGTCTTGACCGTACACAGTAATTTATATTGTATTTATAATTACATATTCAAAAACTTTGTATTGGTAATTGAAGTATTGGTTGTAACATTTATATACGAAACACAATATCTGCCAAATGGCCCCCTCTTGCAGCTCCGCAGATGTTTTTTACTTTCTCCGTTACGAAGTACAAGAAAGTATTGTGATCACCATTTTTTTTATTAGATAATAGTAGAAAATGGTTACCATTATTATTATTATTACTATTAAGGATAGTAGAGGTTGAAACTCGTATATATTAATATTCCCTCAAAAAAGTAATTTATATTAAATTATAATTGTATAAGAACCTGATTGTGCATATAGGTTTAAGATAAAAAGCAATTATAGGAGGAGATTTAGAATTTTTTTAATATAAACTAAAGCGCCGTTCTGAATTATGGAATTTAATTTACGAAAGGATAATTTATAGCCGACGTGGTAATGACTTTTTTATCGGAGGACAGAGGAGTGCGATTCAATTTATTTCGGTTCGATCGATCGAATTTTTTATTTTTTGCATCTTTCAATGTAATATGTGCAATTTCGGTGGTGGGGCACTTTAGATTAAAATTGCTTATTATTCTGAAGTCTGCGGCGGAACATTGCACATATATTGAGTCGCCACATGCTTTATATACGTTTTCCCCTGTGAAATATTGCCGGTGCATGCAACTTAACTTGGCACTGCATACAACTGATAGATCTTGTCTGATGCACTCTGTGCTTTAGGTGAGCGGAGAGAATTTCCCCAAAGAACCCTGCAATATTGAATTTGCGGCGGTGGCGTGTCGGATGAAGTGCACCTTTAAAATTTTCACGGAGAATCTCCCCGTATTATTCCTTTATGGAAATCTTAGGGAAAGTTTACACGATAAATCACAACATGAAAGGGTATAAAAATAAAATGTGTATTTATCGCATCTTATATTTATTTTTAATGGTATATATCAGAGTTTCTCAACCTTTTGAGGTCAAACGCCCACTTTGTCAGGTCCTAAGAAGCCCCATTAAAATTTTAACAGCTCAAAATAAAATTCAAAGTTTCTTGATTATAATGACTTGCGTGTTAAAATGTAGAGAATTTAGTATGGTTTAAAAAGATATTAAGAAATATTCATGTCGAAATCTGAAATTTTTAATTTTATAAATTTGTTGATGATTATGATGAATTATTTGTTAAAATGTAAAGAATTTATTTTATTTTGGCTGAAAGACTTAGGTCGCTGGCCCATTGTATTCCTGTAAGGAGGGCAATAAACGATTATTATTATTATTATTATTTTATTTTAAAAAGTTTTATGAAATATTAATAATGGATTAACGAAAAATGTTCAAAACCAACAAATTCGCGATTTCGATTTAAAAAAATTGCTGAGGTGTTAAAAGCATTTCATGATAATAATAATTTATACGCTAACAGTATAACAAATATTTATGCCAAAGTTACAAAAATCAACAAACTCTGAAATTTCAATATCAACAAAATCGCGTTTTACGTTTTGAAAAATTGTATAACTTCCGAACGCTTTACTTGATTTTGATGATTTGAATTCCAAAATATAAAACAAATTTAGTGTGTTTTAAAAATATATAATAAAATATACATATCGTTTAAAAAAAATTGCCAAAATCTGTTGTTTTCCGAATTCAAATTCAAGAAAATCGCGTTTTTGATTTTGTAATGGTTTAACTTCCGAACGCCACACTTGATTTTAATGATTTCAATTTTAAAATGTAGCAAATTTAATGTGTTTTACAAATACATAAAGAAATATACATATCGTACAAAGAAAGTTGCAAAAATCTGTTGTTTTCCGAGTTAAAAGTCGACAAAATTGCGTTCTTCATTTTTAAAATTGTTTAACTTACGAACGCTGTACTTAATTTTGATGATTTAAGTTCCAAAATATAGCGAATTTAGTGTGTTTTAAAAATATATATAGGGTGTTTCAGAGCTCTGGGAACGGTGAATCACGTGCTTATTTTTCAAAATTTCGAAAAATGTTTTATACAAAAGTTGTGTATAATAATGAGCTGCACACCCTAAAAATATTTAAATTTACACAGGGTGTCTCATAACAAAGTTACAGACCAAACTTATGTTTTTTTTTATGGAACACCCTATATTTTTTGTCATTTTTAAATTATTTAGAGCAAATAAAGGTGAGTTACTTCAAAACTCTCTATACGTATTGTTTGCCGTTTTCGAAATATTTGAAGATTTGTTGAAATGTATGGTTTGGGTGAAATTTTATTTTTGCCCCAGTGATTGACGTTGAATGATTAAAATCATTTCTATTATTTGGTTGAAGGTTCGAACTATAGAGCCAACCATGATTTCATACAAAAAATTATACAGGGTGATAAAGAATGCGGTAGAAAAACCGAACTTATAAAGTTAAATAACTTCGTTTTTTCAAATGGCACACCCTTTATTTAGTAACGTATTCTCAAGAAGAATCCAATTATCTTTCAGATTATAATAATTATTCCTGATATGATAATCGCCGAATACAAAAAAACTATTGAGATTAGGAACAGGGAACCCTTATACAATCTGAAAGATAATTGGATTCTACTTAAGAATACGTTACTAAATACAGGGTGTGCCATTTGAAAAAACGAAGTTTTTTAACTTTATAAGTTCGGTTTTTCTACCGCATTTTTTTTATCACCCTGTATAATTTTTTGTATAAAATCATGGTTGGCTCTATAGTTCGAACCTTCAAGCAAATAATTAAAATGATTTTAATCGTTCAACATCAATCACTGGGGCAAAAATAAAATTTCACCCGGACCATGCATTTCAACAAATAAGTATAGGGAGTATTGACGTAACTCACATTTATTTGTTCCAAATAATTCAAAAATGACAAAAAATACAAGGTGTTTCATTTAAAAAAAAACATAAGTTTAATCTGTAACTTTGTTATGAGACAACCTGTATAAATTTAAATATTTTTAGAGCGTGAAGCTCACTATTATATACAACTTTTGTATAAAACATTTTTCGAAATTTTGACAAACAAGCACTTGATTGACCGTTCCCAGAGCTCTGAAATACCATGTATAAAGAAATATATATATATATATATATATATATATATATATATATAATGTCATTGTTTTATGAATGAGGTTGATGTCTCTCATGGGACTGCTCGGGAAGTGTCTCATTTTATATGCAAAGTTAGTAGTTAAAATTGTTCTCCATATGAAATTTCTGATTATATCTAAGGGAGCACTTATTCTCCTCATTAATAATAGATGAGTTTGTATGTTGTGTGTGTGTGTGTGTGTGTGTGTTGGTCGTCTCGCGTTCTTACAGTGTCGGCGTTTTATATTACTCGTTTCAGTTCTCCCTTACAGGAAGTGCATGCAGCTCGTACAAGGATAATAAGGCCGCCTGAAATCCCAACATCCTACTCGGCTCTTAGATCTTTCTATCGCGATCCCCACTCGACTCTTACCACTCTTTAGAACGACGGATGCGGCAATTTTCTCCCGCCCTGATGGGATTGACCTTAAGAAATATAGAGACTCTGTGATTTGCGTTACATATTGAAATATATGCACTTGATTGATCTATTGATAACTAATTATCTGGACCTATGCAGGGTGTCCACACAATCATTCTCAACATAGGGATATCCGTTACTATAATAGGTAGAGATTTGGTTAAATGGAATGAAATACTCCTTGTCTAAAATTGTACTAAACCCGATAAAAAGTTTTGATATTTTACGTACTTGAGGCGCTATAGCGAAAAAAGTTAATTTTTAATTTTGTTATTTTTTGTAATAGTTCATTTATTTTTAAAGGGACTTTTCTAACAGGAATCTTGTAGAGTATTCAGATTTTCAAAAATTGTTATTATATTTGAGTTACAAGGGTCAACTTTGTTTTTCTTATGGAGGTCTTAATTGGCTATAATATGATGGAAAAGAGATTTTTTTCACTTTACAGAAATGCATAATTTGTTATCTATATATATATAAAAATGAATGTTTGTTTGTTTGTTTGTCGTTTATGGACACCTAAACCATTCCACGGATTTGGATGAAATTTTCAGAGGTTAATGTAATCATGCGGGGGAAGGTTTCTGTGTAAAATAGAATATGTTTATCCATTTCTTGGTTTTCAATGTACATAACCTAACTAATAGAATTTGTTGTAATTAGGGAATGTTAGGAGGATGGAATAATGTACGTCAGGCGTTACCAACTGAAATTGGTGCGACCAGCCGGTTGCTTTCATATATAATAAAATCTATCTATATCTATATACGTTACCAACTGAAATTAAAATAACATTAAACAGAACTAAATTTGTAAATTTGTGACGTTTGCGGTTACTTCTACCTCAGTCAGTTGCATTGCTGAGGAATTCTGCCAGTGTTCCTGTTACCGCTGTCTACTCGCCTGCAGGTCGTAGCACTTTTGAACCCTTAAAAAATTATTAAAAAGGAATACATTTGTTGTAAAATAAATTATGCCACCCAAGCGAAAAGCGATTGGTCGATCTACACCTCAAACTCAGAAGCGAAAGATGTTACGAGCTTCAGAATCAGATGAGCACCGGGAAGCAAGACTGGAAATAGAACGTGTACGCACTGCTCAAGGCCTATCATCTGAAACAGAAAATCAACGCGAAGAACGACTGAGAATCCAGCGACAACGAACTGCTCAAGCCCGATCATATGAAACAGAAGTACAACGGGATGAACGACTGGGAATCCAGCAACAACGAACTGCTCAAGGCCGATCATCTGAAACAGAAAATCAACGGGAAGAACGACTGAGAATCCGGCGACAACGAACTGCTCAAGCCCGACGAACACTGTACGCCGATTTAAATCTTTGTGCATTCCATTACGATGCTCCATATGACTACAGTCTTCATCCAAGTGTGCTTATTGGAAAAATGGACAAATTATGCATGTTTTGTAACGCTCTCAAATTTAACAAAGAAACACCTGGAATGTGCTGCGCGGGCGGAAAAGTGAAATTGCCAGAATTACATATGCCACCTGAACCGTTATCAACGTTGGTATCAGGTGACACAAGCCAATCGAAACATTTCTTGGCAAATATACGTAAATACAACTCATGTTTCCAAATGACTTCGTTTGGTGCAACAAATATAGTGCGCGAGAATTACATGCCAACATTCAAAGTGCAAGGGCAAATCTATCATCGTGCAGGATCACTACTACCATTGCCGAACGCAGATCACAAATTTCTTCAAATATATTTCATGGGAAACACTAGCGAACAAATAGATCAACGTTGTCGGTACAATACGAGTACTAAAAGAGAAATTGTGGCTGCATTACAAAATTTATTCGATCAACACAACGAACTAATTCGACTGTTCAGAAGTGCAATTGAACAAATGCCAACTGATGACTATAAACTGGTAATTAGAGCAGACAAAACACCAGTCGGCCAACAATCCACGAAAGACAATACAACGCACCAACAATTGATGAAGTGGCCGTCATTATAGTTGGAGAAGAATTTAATACGCGTGATATAATTCTTCATCGGAGGAATGGCCATATTCAACGAGTGTCAGAAACTCATCGCTCATACGACGGATTACAATATCCAATTTTATTTTGCCATGGAGAAGATGGATATCATTTCAACATAAAATTGAGAAATCCACAAACAAATGAGGAAACAAATAAGAAAGTCAGTGCATTGAATTTCTATTCATATCGATTGATGATTCGAAGAAACGCTGAAAATCATATCTTGAAATGTCGACAATTGTTCCATCAATACATTGTCGATATGTATGCGAAAATCGAAACCGAAAGACTTCTCTACATTCGATTAAATCAAAGCAAGTTGCGTTCCGAAGAGTACATTCATTTACGTGATGCCGTAGTTAATGATGGCAATGTGAATCCGAATGACTTGGGTAAAATGATCATTTTACCGGCCACATTTACTGGGAGTCCACGGCACATGCATGAATACGCTCAAGATGCAATGACATATGTTCGTGCATTTGGCCGCCCAGATTTGTTTATTACGTTCACTTGCAATCCAACGTGGGATGAAATAAAAGAACTTTTGTTAACTAGGCAATCACCATCGGATCGCCATGATATTTCCACACGTGTGTTCAAACAAAAATTAAAATCTTTAATGGACTTCATTGTCAAGCATAATGTTTTTGGAGAGACACGCTGTTGGATGTATTCCATTGAATGGCAAAAAAGAGGTTTGCTACATGCACACATATTGATTTGGTTGATCGGAAAAATAACCCCAAATCAAATTGACGAAGTTATCTCGAAAATGATCCACAATTATTTGAAGTAGTCACTAAAAACATGATTCATGGTCCATGTGGCTTACTCAACAAGAATTCACCATGCATGTCCAATGGAAAATGCACGAAACGATACCCAGAAACTTACTTGCTGAGACTATTACTGGCAATGATGGATATCCACTCTACCGTCGACGATCAACTGAAGATGGCGGAAAATCTTTCAATTTAAAAGTAAGAAACAATGACATTGGCGTAGATAATCGTTGGGTTGTACCGTATTCTCCGTTACTCTCGAAAACATACAAAGCCCACATTAATGTCGAGTATTGCAATTCGGTGAAATCTATCAAGTATATTTGCAAATATGTCAACAAAGGAAGCGATATCGCAGTATTTGGAGTAGAAAATTCAAATGCATCCATCAATGAGATCAACCAATATCAACTGGGACGCTACATTAGTAGCAATGAAGCAGTATGGCGCATTTTATCATTTCCAATACATGAACGTCATCCAACAGTTGTTCATTTGGCAGTACATCTTGAAAATGGACAACGAGTGTACTTCACAACAGAAAATGTTCGCGCAAGAGTATTGTCACCACCGCCAACCACGTTAACTGCATTTTTTCACATTGTGCGGAGAGGATACATTTGCAAAGACGTTACTTTACTCTGAAGAACCTACATTCAGACATTCAATTCACACCAAATGTGTATAATGAGGCATTGGTTCTGATTGAGGACATATGTTTGGCAATTTCTAATAAAGGACTTATACAATTGGGAATAGCTACGCCCAATTGAACTACAAATGACATTTTAGATAGTGATTTACAACTTTAATGTCGACGAATTGGATAGATTTGTTCAAACGAATCTTCCGAAATTACTCCCAGAACAGCGCATAGCTTATGACCAAATTATCCATGCAACTACAAGCCACAGTGGCGGTTTGTATTTCCTTGATGCGCCCGGTGGTACAGGCAAAACTTTTCTGATTTCATTAACTATACGATCTCAAAAAAATATTGCAGTGGCAATCGCTTCATCTGGGATTGCTGCAACTCTTTTGGATGGTGGCCGAACAGCGCATTCAGCACTTAAATTGCCGTTAAATATTCAAATTACTGAGACCCCCACATGCAATATCAGCAAAGATTCTGGAATGGGTAAAGTACTCCAAACATGTCAACTGATTATATGGGACGAGTGTACTATGGCCCATAGAAAAGCATTGGAAGCGCTTCATCGTACACTAACAGATTTGAGAAGAAATTAACAGCTCTTCGGTGGCGCACTCATTTTATTGTCTGGCGATTTTCGACAAACTCTCCCTGTTATACCACGTTCAACATCCGCCGATGAACTTAATGCATGTCTCAAATCGTCAGTTTTATGGCGATACGTACAAAAATTGACTTTGAAGACTAATATGCGTGTACAACTACAACATGATGCATTTGCTGAACGTTTCGCAAAACAATTGTTGGATATTGGGAATGGGCAAATGCCAATCGAAAAATCTACACAATGTATCTCATTGCCTACAAACTTCTGTGAAATCACTGCAACCACAGAAATATTGGTTCGCAAAGTTTTCCCAAATATCGCCCAGAATTATAAAAATCATCAGTGGCTGAGTTCACGTGCTATATTAGCAGCCAAAAATAACGATGTGAATGCGATCAATTACAGCATTCAAAATGAAATACCAGGTGAAGCTACAACGTACAAGTCCGTGGATACTGTAATGGATCAAGACGAAGTTGTCAACTATCCAACCGAATTTTTGAATTCACTTGATTTGCCAGGCATGCCGCCGCACATTTTAACATTGAAACTTGGCGTGCCTATAATCCTTCTTCGCAACATCAATCCACCACAACTTTGCAACGGTACCAGGCTTTCAGTGAAAAAGATGATGAACAATATCATCCAAGCTACCATTTTGAATGGAAAATTTAAAGGCGAAGATGTACTATTACTACGCATCCCAATGATTCCGACAGATATGCCATTTCCATTTAAACGTTTACAGTTTCCTGTGCGACTCGCGTTTGCAATGACAATCAACAAAGCACAGGGCCAATCGCTACAAGTGTGTGGACTAAATTTGGAGAATCCATGCTTCTCACATGGACAACTATATGTGGCCTGTTCACGTGTTGGAAAACCATCAGATTTATTCGTGTGCGCACCAGACGGAAAAACTAAAAATATTGTTTATCCTAAAGCACTCCAATAAACGAATTGAATCTTTATCTCTATATATTTGAGTGGCAGTGCAACGCATGCCGGGTAGCGCTAGTGTCTTATATAAAAACTAAGTTATTTTTAGGGAGCTATTTACTCAAATTGTGAGAAATGTATGCGTGACTGTATAGCTTTTAACAATCTATTCCAGAAGAATGATATACCTAATTCTAGAGGCATTTTTCTAGACTTGTTTCTTTCAAATATGCAAGAACTAGATATCAGTAAGTCTATGGATAGTGTTTTCTCTGACAGTCTTCATCATATCCCGTACTCAATTACTGTTAAATGTGCAGGTGTCAATGATCAGCTTCCTTCTGATTTAATGTATTATGATTTTAAAACTGCAGATTATTACTCACTGAATCAGTACTTAGCCTCTTTGGATTGGAATATGATTCTTCAGGATCCCGACATAAACACTTCTCTCAAATATTTTTATGATGCGATAAACATAGGATTGAGTTTATATGGTCCATTAAAACGTAAAAGAACATCTACATTTCCAAAATGGTTTAATCATGATCTTATTCAATTAATAAACCGGAAAAAGAGAGCACATGCAGAATTTAAAGCAGATGGTATAATATCTAAATATGAAGAATTTACAACTCTCCGGTCTCAATGCGCAAATTTAAGCAAAACCCTTTTTAAAAAATATGTCAAAACTACTGAAGAAAATATTACTCATAACCCAAAATTGTTCTGGAACTACGTAAATGAATGTAATAAAGTTCGTGGATTCCCAAAGAATATGTTTTATGGTGAAATAAACAGCAACAATGGTGTTGATTGTGTAAACTTATTTGCAAGTTATTTTTCGGTTGTATATAGTAATGACAATACCCCTATAGCGAGGTTGAATACCGTTCATGATTCAATTTCCTTAAACTCTTTATCCGCAAGTATTTCTGATGTTTTTGAGGGTTTAAATAGTCTACCAGATTCTTTCACTGGCCCTGATGGATTACCGCCTTATTTGTTAAAAAGATGTGTGTACACCCTATCACGGCCCATTTATGATCTGTTTTGTCGATCAATAAGTAGTGGTATTTTTCCTGATTTATGGAAGGAATCATTCATTAACCCCCTATATAAAGATGGTGGTAGGGAGAATATAAAAAATTACCGAGGCATTACCATTCAATCAGTTATACCTAAACTATTAGATCAATTAGTAGCTAAACAAGTGATATGGGAATGTAGACAAGTAATTTGTGATGAACAGCATGGTTTCTTGAAGGGCAGATCTACATTAACCAATCTTTTATCATACCAACATTTTCTGCTTAATGCTTTCGAGGAGGGGCATCAAGTTGATGCTATTTATACTGACCTTTCTAAGGCCTTTGACCGTGTCAACCATGAGATTCTTTTAAGTAAACTTAAAGAACTTGGATTTGGTAATTTAGTGGTCAAGTGGTGTAAACTTGATGTAAAATGTAAAAATTGATAATTATATATCACATGCTACATCAGGGGTCCCCCAAGGTTCCCATTGTGCTCCAATTCTCTTTTTACTTTTCATAAATGACATTGGGACATGCTTCAAATATTCTCGTTTCTTATTATATGCTGATGACCTTAAATTGTTTTCTGTTGTGGAAAGCTTGGATCAGTGCTTTGTAATGCAAAACGATTTAAATAATCTTTCTCATTGGTGTAGTCTAAATAAGCTTAATTTAAATATTAATAAGTGTGCTTCAATTTCTTTTGGCCGTTGTAATTTAATTACATTTTCTTATCGCATTGAGACACATACACTAAAAGCTGTTCAAGAAATTAATGATTTAGGAATTCTTTTTGATCGCAAATTAACTTTTTACTCTCACATCAGTAATATCACATCTAATTCTCTTAGAACACTTGGTGCAATCAATCGGTTTTCATTCCATTTTAATATTAATACAATCAAATTATTATACACATCATTGGTACGTTCCAAACTTGAATATGGATCCATTATTTGGAGCCCGTCTTATGCAACATGGTCGAATAAAATTGAAATGGTACAGAGTAAATTTTTACGACTGATTTCTTTCAAAATTGGGAACTCTTCCGATCAATTTAGTCACTCAAATATGCTGTCTCTCTTAAACATACAAACTCTAAAATCTAGAAGAATTTTATTGGACTTATGTTTTGGATTCAGGTTAATTAATGGACTTCTTGACTGCTGCTATTTACTATCACATATACATTTTAACTATTGGAAGAATAAACGGCTTAAATTATTATTTCGTTTACCATCTCACTCAACTAATTATGGTTTTAACAATCCCATTACAAGGTTTATGAGACTCGGTAATATTTTAAATGCAAATTCTAATTTCCAGATTTTTGATTATTTTTATTTAAGATTCAAACGTAGTTTACGTAAGTTTGATTTAGATTTACTTATCTATTATTAATACTTTTTGTTTCATTTATATAATTTAAGATTGTAAATTTTCATGAGGCTGTATTATGCAATATTATGTAATTGTATTAGTTTAATAGGATTCAACATTATTTTGTATATTTAATGTGTATTTATAATTTCATTTATACTTATGTTAACATGTTTATTTTAGATTATAGTTCTTATTTTCTTGTAAAAAGATGATTTCCGTTTAATAAAGAAATTAAAATTAAATTAAATTAAATTAATGGTAAAACAACAAAATAGGTTATTTTAGCACTGACAGGTGAGATCATCGGAAGTTTGGCGACATAAATCTAGATAGCACTTTACATGTCGCCGATCGTTGAAACATATAATGTATGCATTTTCTCCTGTGGTCAAGCAAAATTATGTTTCGTTATTTAAATTTAATCTTCGTGCGTTTTAGTGTTTCTTTAGAAATTACAATATTAACAATTACATCGATCCATTACTTGGTTTCATCTTTTAAAATATTATAATCGTTGGTGGCTGAATGGTTCATAAGCCAAAGCAAAAAAAAAAAACTTCTTCAATTATTGACATCATTTACAAAATTTTCGGACTATTCACCAAAAAATCAATCAATGATAACCGTAATCCACTTAGTAGAATATCAGCGAAGATAGTTAAAAGTTACAGAAAGCTAGACTCAATATTTACAGGAATGAATAGCAACGGAGTACACACGTTCAAATCAATGTGTGCCGAAAGAGAGTAAATCGAAGTCGCCGAAAACTTCTTGACCAACGCTAAAGTTTCGTTTTCTCCGAAATAACTATGAACTCCAGGAGTGTTTGTCAGATTATGGGAGCAAATACGCGGAAACTTATTTAAACTTGGGTCGGCACAAACCTAAAACGCAGAATCGCATAAATTATACCTGTAACGAATGATTAAAGCGTTTTCAGGAAAATTTTCCGAGTATAAATAGAACTTTTAATTAGAATTAAATACAACAATTTGCACAGACCGAGAACTGATATTTAATCACGGCTCGCCAGGGTACGTACCTCGAAAAATACTCTCAAGAATTACCTTAATTGTTTAACGGCGCCACCGTTTGTTTTACTTAAGTTTTATGAATAACAGTATAACTATAATGAAAATCGGGAAAGTTTTCAAAATGAAATATCTCGCTTGTTTAATTTATTATTTGTATAGCAGTGAAGAGAGAGAGACAATAAATTTATTAAGAATAAATTCAAAAAACGAAATATAGCCTGAATATATGAATATTCAACCTGTTCGTTAATCAGCAAAGCAAAATTAAGTCTTACTAAGACTATAAACAAATAACTTTTTGAAACAACTACTTCCCTGGCTAGTGCCACGCCAAGCACTTGCAAATGACCTCAACAGGCAATAGAACAGTGGTCGTTCAGCGTTCTAGAAGTAGATTTATAGATAAATCAAGATTTAGATAAGTGTCTTCTTAGGTTGTATAATATTCTTTACAATAATTAGTTGTGGTTAAAATATAGTAAATTTTTCTATACATTTTAACACGTTGAGCGCCACTCCGATTTTGCAAGTAGTCCTTGTCAGGCCACGCGTGCCACTTAGAAGTGCTGGTATTGTAGGCCAAGGTCTCTTATCGCAGTGTTTACGTTTAGAAAAAGACTCCTATAGGCATTCATTCATTCGACACTTAATATAATCCTGTAATGTGTCAAAATTAAGTAAATTTTCAATAAATTTTCTGCAACTCCATTAAACAGTGTAAATTTTATAGTTCTATATCATGTTATACGCTGTCAACGAGCGGTGGTTGTCACGGCTTATGTGAAGGGTCAATGTCAGCCAGCGGTGGCAGACGCAGCCTAAATGTAATTTCAGTGTCAGCCACTGCTGGTTGACGCGGCCCACGGTGGGCTTGAACATGATTTAAATGCGAAGTTTTAGCACCACCGATTTTCTTTCGGCATTCGATTCCTGAAATCATAAGAAAGCTAGAAAAAAAATTTCACCGTTAGCCTTAGAGCCGTTTCCGAGAAAAACCCTTTTTTTCACGAGGAAAGATTCAGTGTTCGAGATATCGCGATTTTTGTACCTTTTGCTCACTTCTAGTTCCCAAACATCCCCAAGTTGGCATAAATGATGTTTTCCTATTCAGTTTTACACTAGCGCACAAACATTTAATTTACGAAGCATAATTTTGAAATTGTTCCTTTTACTAAGACCGAAGATACTCATTGGCAATTCTCAGAAACAGGTTAAAACAGCAAAAATTTGAAAGAATGATGTTTCATTCGAATGAGTTTTGCGCTAGTATGTCAACAAGCAAGAATCATATCTTTTATTTCCATCCTTGTCTGATTTGCAGGGTCATCGAACTATCGCCAACCCTCACCCATGATTCTTTGTTTACGTTTAGTGATACTGTAGATCGAATGATCAATGTTATTCGTGCAATTAGTTAAAACTTCAGATACTTCGACATTTTGAGGTTAAGTTGTTATTGTTCTCTTCGGAATTTCAATTTCTTGTGAAAGTATGGACAAAAGATCAAAGGACCATGCAGGGACCCATCAAGAAAATCGGGCGCGCATATGTTTTCTCTGTTTGCAGAAGAAGAAACAAATGGTCAAAATCAGTGGTGCTTTATGTGTGAATCTAAAAAAATGTGTGAATTATGCTGAACATGATGAATGTTTTCCTAATGTTTTATGTAGCGCTTGCAAAATTATCATATATCAGTCAGTGAAGTGTGAAACTATCAAGAAAATAACTCTGCCGGACTATACAAAGTTCAAAATTTTGGAGAAGAATACTCGGGAAAAAACTCAAACGTTGTAAAGTTGCACATTGTGTGAATTGGTATGAGATCGAGGGCCGTATAACTTCACTAAAAAAAACGACAAGAACAAAAAGAAAAGGAGCAACAAGTGCAAAAAATGCGGTGAAACTTATTCGGTAGGGGAAAATACATTTTTGTACCCCAGAAAAACACTTCCCGAGTTTCAGAGAACATGTAAGTAACTCGCTTCCCCTGAAACAGAGAGAACATTTGACGTGTTCTTTAATAAGGAACATAGTTTTAAATGAGGACACAAATTCTCGCAGCTCGAGCAATAGAACCGCTACATTTTTTCAAATCCACGGAAAGCCACTCAACGTTGAAATCACCCCGAAACTAAAAAATTAAACTACAGGCCCGCAACAGATTTCCGCGGGAGATGTTTGTAAAATAGTCACAAATTACGGTCTCTCCAGCAATGTAGTTCAGGGCATAGAATAGAATAGAATATCGTTTATTCGCATAGCTACATCATAGTAAAGAACATAATGTTACATTACAGGGTAGGTTCGAACGTCAAAATAAATAAGAATTGTCCATAAATTATACAATACAGTATAACTAAATTAAACTTACAAATTGCATTTTTCAAGGTATTCATCTACTGAATAATATCCGTGATTCAGTAGATGAGTTTTCAGGTTTTTTTTAAATTTTGAAAATGGCAAATTTTTAAACTTTGAACTTAACTTATTAAATAGTTTTGTACCGACATTAATGAATGAATCTGCGTAAAGTGTACTTTTATGAGGCTGAATGCACAAAAGCGATTTCCGACGAGTAGCGTAGGAGTGATTTAATAATTTGAAATTTCTTAAATTGTTTTTGACATACAATAACGTTTTTAAGATGTAAATTGAAGGAAGCGTTAAAATGTTTTCATGAATGAAGCAGCCTTTACACGTCTCTCTGAAAGGTATATCAAACATAAGGCGCAATATTTTTTTTTGCAAAATGAAAAGTCTTTTTATTTGAGATGCTTTACCCCACATTAAAATATTATAAGACAGATGTGAAAAAACGCAACCGTAATAAATTTGATTAATGGCACCTCTGCTTAAAATGTGTTTCAATTTTAGTATTGCATAATAAGCTGCATTAAGTTTTTTTGCAAACATGGTCGATTTGTTTATTCCAACACAGTTTACTATCAAGTGTTAATCCCAAAAATTTTACAGAATCCTGCAATATTTGATCTTTTCCGTTAATATTTATTTTGAAGGAAGCCGGCAATTTTCTTTTTTTACTAAAGTGTATACAAACTGTTTTTGCTCTGTTTGATATTAGAACATTTCGGTCACACCATGTATTAAACTCTTGTATTACAGTTTCAATATATTTTTTGAGCTCTAATAAGTTTGATGATGCAACCAAAATGGTAGAATCATCTGCAAACATAATAAGTTCCCCGAGAGATAGAGATTCTGGTAAGTCGTTTACAAATAGAATAAATAATAACGGACCCAGGACAGAACCTTGAGGTATTCCTAGATCTAAATCCTTTTCCTCTGATGTAGAATTTAGAATCTTGACCTTAAATTTTCTATTTTGTAAATAAGATTTTAAAAAATTATTAAATTTTCCCCTAAACCCGTATCTCTCTAGTTTGTCTAATATAAAACTATGCGCCACCGTGTCGAACGCTCTCGACAAATCAAAAAACAGTCCAACAACGTGTTTTCCAGAGTCTAACTCTCTAACAATATACTCCAGAAGTTGGTGACCAGCCGTCTCTGTAGATTTTTTTGATCTAAATCCGTGTTGATGTTTAGTAAGAATGTCATATTTGTCGATAAATGTCATCATTCTGTCAAATGTAATTTTTTCAAACAACTTAGATACAATTGCGATTATGGAAACTGGCCTGTAATTCTCTAGTTCTTCCGGATCGCCCGTTTTTAGGATTGGTGTGATAATTGATACTTTTAATATATCCGGGTAAGTTTCACATTCTAGAGCCCAGTTAAAAAGAAATGTTAAGACATCTATAATGGCATACTTAGAAATTTTTAAAATTTTTGAAGTAAGGTTATCATGACCATAAGATTGTTTGGCGTTAAGTTTGTCTATTTGATTCTCGACCTCGATATTGGTTATATCAAAGAAATAAAATGTATTTGCAATAGGCATTTGTGTTACTGTGCATTGCTCTGATTTGTTGGTACCAAAGTGTCCGAGAAGTTTTTGGTTTGTTACTGTTGCGAAATATTCGCTAAAAATGTTTGCTACTAAATGTTCGTCGCTCACTATTTCATCATTTACTTTTAGAGTTATGTGTCTATTTGTTTTAAAATTACCCTGTTCTTTGTTAATAATTTTCCACGTTTCCTTGGAGACATTTGATGCACCATTTATTCGATTTAAGTAATAGTTTTTCTTTGATAGTTTAATATTTTGTGAGTATATTCTTTTTTTTTCTATGTATTCTTGCCATTGATTCTTGTCATTTGTATGTTCATAGTTATCAAATAATTGTTTTACTTGATCTCTTTCGAATGCCAATTGTTTGGTATACCATGCGTTTTTAAATATGTTTATCTTCCTTGTTACAATAGGGCAGGATTGATCTAGTATTAATTACAAATTCTTTATAAATGTAACAAATCCACTATTGACATCTGACGCATTATAAATTGCTGCCCAGTTAAATTCATTTATTATATGTACGAATTTAAGTAAATTAAATTCTGAATATATCCGTGATGTCACGGTTTTAAATGGTGGTAAATTTTTCCTGTTCAGACATTTAATACTAACTGTCAATGATAGATGATCAGCAATAACTGGATCAATAAGGTCGCTCTTTATATTATCAAAGTTTAGATTAGTTGCCATATAATCTATACAAGACTTGGATATACTTCCATTTGAACTAATGCTAATGCGTGTCGGTTCTGTATTTGTTATGTTTAAATTAAATGCCTCTAATATATCTAAAAGATTCGTTTTCGCTACGCTATCCATCAGAAAATTAATATTGAAATCTCCGCACACAAGAAGATTATTCTTTAATGCCGTACTATGAATCCGCGTTAAAATAACATTTAGTTTTCCTATAAACTGCTGAACATCTCCATTTGGTGCCCTATATAAGACAATTATAATTAACTTAAAATCATTAATTGTTAATAAACATCCACAACCCTCAAAAATACATTCTACCAATTCTTCTTTTACAAATTTTGACTCTTTGCATTTAAATTGAATGGTATCTCGAATATATATTGCCACACCTCCATGGATGTGAACTTTTCTACAAAAAAATGTTGCTATACTAAAATCTTTGAACTTAAAATGGTTTATATTTACATCAGTTGACCAGTGCTCCACTACGCATAATACATCTATATTTTCACGAAAACAATACATTTCAATTAAGTCTATTTTGTTAGATATACATTGCACATTTATTAAACCTACTTTTATATTATCCTGCTTATGTTTATTAACAGTATCTCCTACTTGGGAACGTCTTTCCTCGGATGATACTCTAAAAAATTATTTACGCAGGCTCCGCGCGACCAAATATGTGGGCTCTTTAATGTTGATAGTTGATCAATTGGAACGGAGACCTTAAAAGATGAATATTCTTCAGGATATTTAGATTTCAATTTCAGACAATTAATTTTCTCAAATTTATCTTCAAGGTGGGCTAAGATTTCTTCTCTAGTGGTGTTTGGATGCAATCTATATACGTGAACATGTCCCATTTTCATAATACCAGTTAATGAACATACGCCACTTCCGTAGATTACATTTTTGGGGCCCCTATTTCCTGGCTTTTCTGTTGTTTTATTTTTATCTTGGCCATTAGCTACCGCTTGCTCAGTTGAGTCAACGACGCTACTAGATTTTGATTTTGTCCGATTTCTTGTTATTGTTGTCCAGTCTCCGCAGCTATCATCGATGAGTTCATCGGCCTTTCTTGAGATTGGAGTTTTTTGGTCCTCATTATTTGTATCAGCATTACTAGTTTTTGCTGTGATTCGCGTATTTCTATTTTTATTTTCGCTTTCTGATAAATTCTCATTAGATTTATCACTGCAGGTTCCATCTATTGTTGAATTGCGGATATTATTATTTACAAATTTAGATATCTTTTTGGCGTTTTGGTTTGTGTATTTGCTAATTCCTCCATTATTAGTGTTGTTTACATTTTGGGTTAGACTTTCAATTTTTCTTTCTTGGTTTAAAATTATTTGATTTTGACGGCTTACTTGTTTAGTCAAATCCATAATTTCTTGTTTTAGGGCGATTAACAGCTGGAAGGAACATTTTTGAATGCCCACTTTTTCACACTTAACGCATGCAGCTACCCCATATTTATCCTCACTTTTGGCACAATCGTAATGATATTCAGTATCACAAATAATACACGTGAATAACACATCCAAGTTTATAGTGTCGTCACATGATGCACATAATAAATTACTATTATTCGTACTTAAATTAATTTCACTTTCCGACAGCGAACGACTCGACCGTTTCGCCATATTGTCGAAAAATATAATAGCAAGAGACTTACGCGTTGGGTTCCAAAAAAGAAACCTGTTTGAACCACATCTGAAGACGAAACTATCTACACACCGCCACAGACTAGATGATTTTTTTGATTTCAAAAGTTGCCCCACAATAACATCCAAAGCTGGATAGAAAACGACCTCTACAGAAATATTGGCATTTTGTACACATGTTCCGGCTTTAATCGATTGTAAAAAAGCAACTCGAAACAATGATAATTCCCATCTGAAGTTTGGCATTGATGGTGGGGGAAATTTTTCCTTTTAGTGCAAGAACCTGATTCCGCTATAATAGACGGTCGACAAAGATATATAGAGAGCGTAAGGGCAAAAAGATTCAAGGATTTGGGAGTCAACAAATTATTTGTTCTGGCAATAATTGCAGGTACACAAGAAAACTACGAAAATGTGAGAATGTCATGGTCTCTCTTACAGATCAATGATTTTGCCGGCACAATTGCGACCGATTTGAAACTCGCCAACATATTGGTAGGAATCATGTCCCATGCCAATAGCTTTCCATGTACTTGGTGCTTCGCATCGAAAGAAAGTTTGGACACTTGTGGCGAGAGGAGGACTATACAAAACTGCCAACAAAATTATTTAGAATGGGAAAAGCCAACTTCAAAAAGTCCCTTGGAAAAAATTACAAAAATTTACCTGTTCTTTCTAAAGGTACGGATGACTCCAGACAGATTATTGACATCATTGCACCCCCTGAATTGCATTTAATTCTCGAAGTAGTGAACACGCTGTATAATCGGATGAAAATGGAGTTCGAATTTGAAGCTTTTGAGTGGGCCAAAAGGTGCAATGTCAGCCACGAATTTGTGCATTCGCGGGCAATTCATGCAAATTGCTTTTGAATAAAACTGATGTTTTGCAAAATTTATGCAGGCCTGGTTGTCTGAATTATGTTAAATGTTTCCGTGAATTTTGAGCAATGGTGGAACCTTGTTTTTCAATAACTCTGGAACCTGACTATAGAGAAGCAATAGACAGATTCAAAAGAAGTTATCTAGATCTACAGATCAGTGTTACTCCAAAGGTCCATGCTGTGTTTTTCCATGTACCAGAGTTTTGGACTAAAACAAAACAAGGCTTGGGGTTTTTTAGTGAGTAGGCCATGGAATCTGTCCACCATGACTTTGGCATAACGTGGGACAAATATAAAATTTAAAAATGTCATCCAGATTATGGAAGTAAATTACTGACCGCACTCCGAGAATATAACCGTGTTCATTTATAACTTGTGGCTCAATAGTAGATTTGTTTAAAAAGCCAAGAATTTCGTTTTATGTATTCCTGTTCTTTACTTCAGGCATTAATTCATAATCATCAAACTATTCATTCTTGTACAATAATTATTTAGACATTATTTTTCATTAAAATTATCAGTTTAATGATCAAAATTTCAATTTTTCATCATTCCTTTTCCCGTCAGAAACTAGCGAGTTTTTATTTTGGTGTGGATCCAGGAAAAGGTTTGTCTCTCTTTGATCTTCCATTATTGAGTTTTCAGATATCATATTTTTACCAAATTGAGTGTGTTCCAAGTCCAAGAGGAGTCCTCCTAGAGGTGATGCGTGGAAAATGCCTATTTTTCTATCTTTGCATTATCCATAGAAAAAAGTCGATTTTTTCAAAATCTGCTCTAAGGCTAACGGTGAACTTTTTTTTCCAGCCTTCTTATGACTCCAGGAATCGAATGCCGAAAGAAAATCGGTGGTGCTAAAACTTCGCATTTAAATCATGTTCAAGCCCACCGTGGGCTTAAACGGAAAGTCCAGTGTCAGCCACCGATGGCTGACGCGGCGCTCAACGTGTTGATGGATTACACGTCACAACTATCCTCTTCATTTTAGTTTTAAACAAGTAAGAAACTTTTATTTAATCTATCGTAGTTTCCTTATTTATCTAAACAATAAAAACCTATTCCATTATACAGCACTGGCTTTTTAATATCATAACCCGCAATAAACAGAATAAATCTAAATTTAAAAATTATTATCTCTCTGGATATATCTTTACTGGTGTATCGCAATTGCGGCTGAATTTCCGCAGCGTGAAAGGGATTCTCGTCCGCGTGCGGCAATATAATATAAAACAATGGTTGTCATATTTCACACTGAAAAGCTATTGGTTGTATTCAAACTGGATTTTTATACGAAGCAATAGAAAATATTGTCCAAGTAGAGTTTACGCGTCAAAAATTAATGACCTCGGCCACAAATCCACCACGAAACTTATCTGGTAAATATTTGATAAATATATATTCCAATACGTGAGTGGATGGGGATAGAGTGAGGTGGCCGACCGTGTAAGTGGGTCTAAAAGTTATTGTGAAATATGGGGACAACCATAAGGGTCCCCGAGCTCGTATTTTTACAGGGACAATTTCTGATATTTGAAGAAACGTTTTCTCTCTCCCGGATGAGAGGATCGATTTGTCCTGGATGCGTGTGTGAGGAGCACCATCGTGTTCCCCATAATTGATTGATTCCACCAGCGCTAAAACGCCACCTCCTCCCTCTTCCTCCGACATTTCCATATATTTATTTGGCATTGCGTCCCCGTAGCGAACTTTCCAGCCCTGCCATTTATCTTTGTCTTTTCTAGTTACCGTCGAGAATTTGATTTATAAAATATGGGCTCCATAGTTTTTTTTTTACCGTCCTTCCCTCCATCCTGCTAAAGCAATATTTGCTTCATTGCTTTTTCAAACGCCATATTTCACTTTCCCTCGAGGTGATAAATGTAAACGCGAAACGGGTTTTTGTTTAATTAAAACCTCATTTATAACACAATTCCGTGGCCGGCTTTTAGTGAAAAAGCAGCAATGGTAGGGAACAGGGTGGTTTTACCTCAAGTAATGGTCCGCCGAGTGGAGCTTTCGTAGGTAAGAGGTTCATTTCTCTTTCGCTGCAATAGTCATCTATGTTCATCATGTGGCTTTCTGAAAATATAATATCATTGCTGGAACGTGGGAGCACATATTAGTTTATATGAAGTACCATTTTCAGCTTGGAAATAATGTTTACTAAAATTCATCAAAGACTTCTTGGGGTCATTAATCTCTAATAGGAAAGTTTATTATAAAACGAAATAACAAAATGTTTAGTTTTTATCGTGGTATTAATCAAGAAATAATTTTACTTTGCTGAGGTATAAGGTCCCATAAATTTAATATAGTTTTCGATGATGTAGTCGATTTTTATTTCAGATCGGTTTTTGGGCGTCAGCATGCACGCAGTGAGACAATATTCCTAGAAAATGGCACCATTTTGTTTTTTTTGTAACAAAAAAAATTGAAGACAAAGTTGAAAATATTGGCAACCGTAATCCCCAGACCATTCCTTCGTATGTCATTTTATTGTATCAATTTTTTTTTTCAAAATTTGTCTATTTGTTTGTCATTTACTTGAGAACCTTAAAATTGAAAATTAAGCTGTGCGTTGTGGTTTTTTTTATCAGTTGAGATTAGGAAGTACTTATTCATCTACACCAGTGGTGGGGAAACTTTTTTTAAGACGGGCCATTTGTAATAACTAGACAATCGTAGCGGGTCAAAGAATAATGCTTAATCGTTATAATAATAATAATAATAATAATAATTTGTTTATTTCCAGTAAGAACATAATACATTCGTGGATGAGTCAGAGTACAGAGTTGAATTGATTAATAAAATGGTATATAACTTAAATCTATTCATATTAAAACTTAATAATTACATACAACATATTAAAATTATAAATACAATAATTAATTAAAATTAAACATTTTAAAACTTATTACAAAAAAAACATATTAAAAACTTAGGTCTATATATTTAAAAAAATACACACACAAATAAATAATTTAAATTTTTTTTTTTTTTTATAGTTTCTAATGTTAAAATTGAACGACATACATATGAACATTTTAAAATATATAAATGGAAGTTTTGTACAAGATCTTCACAAATTGTTACATATTAAAAGGTACTCCTCTATAGAATAGAAACTGTGTTGTAATATCAGTTCTTTGGTTTTTCGTACAAATATTTTACTGGGTAATTCCCTTAAAAAGTTTGGCAAAGCATTATATAATTTTATACATTGTACTATACACGAGTTGTGATAGAAGCTGTGACTGTGTTTTGGAAGTCTAATAGTTCTTGATCTTGTGCTGTGATCATGTAGCACTTGGTTTGCTTCGAATGCACCCAGGTTTTTCTTAACAAATTTAATTGTTTCAAATATATAGAGGCTCATTAAAGGCATTATTTGTAGTCTTTTGAATAGATTTCGACAACTAGTATTAGGTCTAACATTACAAATAGCTCGTATTAATCTTTTTTGAATTATAAATAATTTTTGAACATTTTTTACTGTCGTGCATCCCCAAAAAATTATGCCATAGGTTAGTTGGGATTGACAGTAAGACATGTATACAATTTTTGCCGCTTCTTCATGTACGTCATTTCGCGTCGAGTAAATCAAATATGAGTACTTAGCAATTTTAGAACAGACGTGTTGGATGTGGCTATCCCATTTCATATTATTTTGAATAATAACACCGAGGAATTTCACTTCACTAGCTTCTTGAATTAATTCACCATTCATATTAACATTTGTTAAACCCATCGGTGCTCTATAGTGCATAATATGTGTTTTTGATATATTCGCCATCAGGTTATTCATGGTAAGCCAGGTATTTAGTTTGGTAAGAATGTTATTGGTTGCTTCATTAAGATTTTGTAAAGAGCTATCTTGTATGTTGATTGTAGTGTCATCTGCAAACATAGTGATATGCCCTTTTATGTTGAGTGGCATATCATTAATGAATAAAAGGAATAGTAACGGGCCTAATACGCTACCTTGTGGCACGCCAACATTTTGAGAGGCAACGGTGGATGTGTATAGAACATTATTAATGTACATTGATGTAACATGTTTTCTGTTGCTTAGATAAGATGACAGAAGACTATAACACTTTCCTCTAATTCCATATGACTGCAGTTTACTTAATAAAATGTGGTGCGGTACACTGTCAAACGCTTTGGTTAAATCAACAAATACCGAATATGTATGCTTGTTATTATCCAAATTGTTAAGAACAAAGTTAATGAAATTATAAATTGCGTGTGTGGTTGTGAAGCCTTTTCTAAATCCATATTGCTGTTGACATAAAACATTGTGCTGTACTAAATATTTAATTATTCTGTTATAAATACAACGTTCGTATACCTTTGAGAATATTGGCAAAATAGAAATTGGTCTATACTCCGATAATAGATGTATGTCACCTTTTTTGTGAATGGGAATAATTTTCCCCATTTTAAGTAGTGTTGGAAAAACTCCATCTCTTAGTGACTGATTAATCATAATCGTTAGTTGTTTCACAATAACATCCTTGATATTTTTGACGATATACATTGATATGCCATCGTGGTCTGTTGATGTTGTACATCATTAACTAATTTATGTGTTCTATAAACATATACATATATTATTACATACACTTATTATTTTAATAGTAAAAAAGCAAAAGGTAACAAAAGTATAAGCACAAAATATAAAATGAATTTAGTGTAGTTCTTGATGTGAAGTATTATCACTTTATTTTCTGGTGTCATTACTGGTTGATGGTGCATGAGAAAAATGAAATTGAGACTATTTCATCAAAATTTCATCATAGTCCGGTTCCATTTGCGAAGCAGAAATTCTTAAAACTGATGAAAGGTGCTCATCTGTAATTCTGTTTCTTAAAGAACTTTTCCTAAGCTTCATTGTTGAAAAGATTTGTTCGCATATATAAGATGAGCCGAACATTGTCAGTATCTTCATTGCATGAGTAATTAGATTTGGGAAATTATCTGGACTTAAATTTTTATAAAATTCTAGTAATGGTACTGTATGAAAAGTTTGTTTCAGGAGAGTATTACAGTTCAGTTCTATTAACTCAAGTTGAAATTTTGCATCAACTTCTTCGTAATTAACATTGAATGGGGTCGCAAAAATACTAAACTCTGGTTTCATTTTTCTAAAGTCCTGAAATCTCCTTTCAAATTCTGTAGATAGTTTTCTCAAATTAATTTCGTATTTTTTAATCTTATTGTTTGATATAGTGAATTTTAAAGATTGTATTCTTGGAAAATGAGAAAAATCAGATTTAGAGATCTGATTAGCAAATAATTACTGTAATTTGGAACTTTTCAGGTATTGCCAAATATCGTGAAGAAACTGATTTTTTCCTTGCAATTTGAGATTAAGTTTATTCATGTGTACGAGGAGGTCTGTGAAAAAAGCGAAATCAGAAAGCCACGTTTCGTTTTCTAAGACGTCAAATTGATTATAAATGTCTTTATCAAGAAGAAAATTCACAATATCGTCTTTTAAATCCCAAATTCTTTCAAATACTTTTCCAGCACTTAACCAACGAACTTTTGAATAATACAGGATATCGGAATGCTCAGCATGTACGGACTCCAAAAACTGTTGAAACTGGCTATGTAATAATCCTCTGGAACGAATCATATTTACTAGTTTTACAACAATATTAAGTATATGGTCAATATCTAAAGCCGATTTACAGAGAGCATCCTGATGTATAAGGCAATGCAAAAAACAACATCATTTTCCGGATACTTAGAATTAAATTTCCCAACAAATCCTTGATTAATTCCAACGATATTAGGAGCACCATCTGTAGTTACATTACATAGCTTCTCAATAGGTAAACGAAGTTTATCGATGCAATTTTCAAATTCACAAAATATATTGGCTCCAGTCGTTGTTCCTTTCATTGACTGCAGCCCTGCAAGTTCTTCTGTAATTTCAAAGTGGGCGTTGATTCCTCTTACAAATATGAGTAACTGCGCAGTATCGCTGATATCTGTACTTTCATCCATGGTAATTGAATAAAAAATAAATTTTTGAGTTTTTGTGGTCAGTTGTGAAATTAGATTTTTATTAATATTTTCAATTCTCTCGGTGATTGTTCTTCTTGAGAGAGACAGTGACTGAAAATCCTTTTTCTTGTCAGGGCACATATCTATCATGCACTGCTTTATAAATTCACCATCTGAAAATGCTTTATTAGATTTAGCAATATTATAAGCCAACACATAACTGGCTTTCGTAGCGCATCTTTGAGAATGATTAGCTCTCTGAAATCATTGTTGTTGACTTGATAATTTTTTTATGAAATCTTTCGATTTAATTTTTTTCACCTCTTCACTTAACGATGAGTAGGAGTGGTTTTCATGTTTGCTCTTGAAATGGCGTTGAATGTTATATTCTTTTAAAACCGTAACAGTTGTATTGCAAAGTAAGCACACAGGTTTTTCTTAAAATAAAGTAAAGAAATATTTCCACGTCCATTCTTCTTTAAAAACTCGACATTCTGAATCCACTTTTCTTTTTTTAACATCCATTTTAGACGTTACCTACTACGGAGAACAACACACAGAAACGCAATTGACGAAAGCTTACTGCTAACTAATGAATGCTCTTACGCGGGAGTTTGGGGGATTACACAAACAATGACTCGAGTCACAGCGGGTCGTTGCAGATGACTGATCTTCGGGCGGCCTCGCTTGTATTTATACCTACCTGCGAGAGTGTCTGGAAGTTTCGAGCGAAGATGAGTCATCTGTTTAGGTCGGATGGATATGTCCAGAATACTATTGTGTTTTGAATATCGCCGCAGGTAGTTTTTATGCGGGTCGTCACATTACGAAGTAAGAACGCGTTCAAACATTCTCACGACGGCACTCTTAAACGGGCCGGATTAAACCTTTCCGCGGGCCGGACTTGGCCCGCGGGCTGTAGTTTCCCCATCACTGATTTAGACAAACAATAATTTTCGATTCGATTTCCTTAGATTTGTTATATCAAAAAATAGGAAAAACAGAAATTTTATCATTTTGGAATTAATATACTACATGTTTGCGCTAGATTAGGGACTTTTATTAGTCCTTTCCGATTTGGGCAGCGGAATTCGCACTATACATTTTATTATCTATATCACGTGGTCGCGGGCGGTCGCAGCCAACAATAACAAAAAACGAAACTATATTAAATTCTCTTTAATTTCTGAAAGTTATTCAATACCATTTTATACCACTTTTTAGATTCGTAGTTAAAAAAAAATTCGAATTGATGTTTGTGATTGGCTACAAAAAGGTGCCAATGGTCAAAAAGTAGAATTTACATCCTTAGGAATGTTTACAGTGTCATGCAACCCAAAAGTTTAACGTTAACTGCATATAATATAATTTTTTTGAAAAACTCTCGAATTAATTTTTCGACGTTTCCGTTACTTAGTAACGTAATTACGGTTACTAAGTAACATATTATTACTAAAAATTATTAAAAATATGTTTTAGAATTGTATTAGGCCAATTTCATTCATATTTCCAACATTGTGGGCCCTATTCTGTTTTTATCACGCCGTGAAAATTTATCACATGGTTTTCGATCGAACGGCAAATTGGTATTCCGTTTCTAAAGTGATAAATTAAGTGTGACAACACTGTAAAATCGAAGCAAGTGAACTAATAACGGCATGCTTTCGCCATTTTTCAAATTTACGCGCGAAAATCAGTATCGAGTGCATTTGAAGCGAACTGTAATTAAGTTAATTTTGAAGAATTATGGAATTGATAACTACTAATCACCATCTAATACGGGTGTGTTAGTTCGAAACTCTCACAAATTTGTTGTCTTTAAAACAAATATTCTAATTCACATTTCGGCGTCTCATATAGATTGCTAAAATCCCATAAATGTCGTTAAAATTGCAGCAAATAATAATTTTCGGCTGCTGCTTCTGTTCCCGCAGCAATAATAAAGCAAAATAAAGACCATTTATACAATTTTATGCTTAACACACACTTATCACCTGCTCCGAACTCGGTGATAAAACTGAACCTTACTTTTCGACTGACGTCATTCGAAACTCGATCGGTGATAGAAACAGAATCCGAAACTTGCGTGAAGTGAAAAGTTTTCGATGACAATCGAAAACTTTTCGAAAGTGATAAAAACAGAATAGGGTCCAAGATGATTCAGGCTAATGATCACTTTTTTGGTCGTTTTGTGCAATAATCAGTGCGGCCGAGCACTAAACAAACAAAACTGTAAGTATGTGAATATTTGTCGATTCCTTTCAGTTTTTCGTCTGTTAAAACGAAGAGATAGTAGTTCACATCCTTGGCGTTATAAAAATATTATAAATAATGAGTCGTTATTGTGCCATTAAATCCTGCGCCAATTGCAACAAAAACACTTCTTCGCCTGCCTCTACCGAAACCATTTATTTCGGCCATAAAAATCGGGCCGAAACTACGATTTAGCGTATATAGGGCCGAAAAAATAATATGCATAATTTAGACAACCTTCCGCGGAATATGAGTAGGCCATGCAAAAATCTGACAGTGACAGTTTAATAATGCGCGATCTAAAATTTTCCGAAACACTGTTTTTACTTAAGACAGGCAAAAATTTTCGAGTGTAACTCATGCCGAAATGCTTTAGCAACCCTTCACTTTTAGCAACACGAGCGAGCGAAGCGGCGGGTTGCTAAAGCCTATTTTCGGCCCCTGATATCGGGTGTGTATAAATTGGCGGATAATCTGCACGTGGCGATGTTCTTCCTAAAATTCTGAATAGAAAATGTCGATGAAAAAATGTTCTACCATGCCTCATAGGCCATCAGGAGCCATTTAAAAGAAATGTACATTTGGGAACATAGTATTCACGAGCTGCCCTGTTTATCAATAATCTCATGGTTCAGGGTAGAAGGTAATAGATAGATAGAGCGGAGTTTATTTACAGATGCAACGTAAAACAGATAATGAGTAAATAGTAAAATCCATTGTAATTGAACAAAACAAAACGAAAATAACACAAAAACACAAATACACTGAAGCGCGGGCGCGAATACAAACTGATAATAATGAGAAAAGCAGAATTGGCATGAACATGGAACAAGCAAGTTTGAATGAATAATTTGTTTCAAAGTGACATAAGCGGGTGTCACGTTGCCGAACGTATTTATTATAAAAATAAGCTAATTGAGAAGTGTTAAAAATACAAGTTTGAGATAGAAAGATAGCACAACACACTGACAAATCATTTTCAAACTAGTCATACTATCGAAATTGCCAGGTTTTCTGTAAATTAATAATGAATAATAACGCATATTTAACGACTGGATGTTCAAACTTAGAGGACCTCGTGAAGGATCAGGAAGCATGATACAACATTTTAGAATTAAGATAAGCTGCTTACAATTTTTGAAAGAATATCGTCACGTATAGATTATTCGCCAATTTATACACACCCGATATATGTACTATATTTGTTGGTAGGCTTAGTAAGACTTAATTTCACAGATTGGATAATTTTCGTCGTTATTACCTAGTAAATTAGTTTCTAATAATATGTACGAGATATTCAAAATTTAACGAATTAGGGTTTACCAATTATTGGATATTTGTTGTTAAGAACTGCATTTTGAGTTTTCCGCAATACATGTTTTACTATGTTAATGTAAAATCAGGCCATTAAATCTATACAGGACGTATATTATTCCAGCAACATAACAAAAGTCTTTCATTGCATCATACAGTTATCTGAAGCTCACATACCACACATTTATTTATTTAGCACACACCATTAATGTAACATAAAAATCTGAAAAGGCATTAATTAAACGAGCGCAGCGAAAAGTTATGAGGATATCAGTTGTAAAAAAAAGATTCGAAAAAATTAAAACATCCCCCTGGCTATCATAAATTCCAGCACTGAATATTACCAACCTGCAACGTACAAAAATATATATTTATCTCCTGTTTTACTTCGCCATTATATTACCATATTTCTTTGAAACATAAACAAATATATTACCCATTGATCAAATCAGAAACATGTACTTATTTAAATATAATTATCCATTTATTTTATGCAGTGACGGTTCGCGGTTTTTTCCCCGGCCGCCGAGGAACAAGAGGTGACAATACAGATAGGTATGGTCAGTTGCAGAGACGGCTGGCTGTGTGACCCCACCTATCTGTATTACCACCTCTTGTTCCTCGGCCGTACCAGAGAAAACCCCGCGAACCGTCACTGATTTTTATAGTACATGCGTCGGACTTCGAGAACAATTTTTATACCAGAAAATATAAAATGCAAGAACAGAAAGACGGTTCAGTAACATAATACTAAATAATAAACCTTTTTCCGCTGCCGACAACGTAAATACGCATTGCATATATGGTTACAGGTACCGTAAGTGGCTGATAACATTCGTGTTGTTTGTTGTCCTTGACGACGGAACTTAATTTTTACTTACGGACCTAGGAAAATAATAAACAGAAACGTAACGCTCAACATACAGGCGAGCAACATATTTTCGTTTATACCTATAGCATCGGCATCTTTTTTACAACCACTGCTTAAAAGAGCTGTAACAGGACACATGCTTTTTACGATAAATCGGTAAAAGGTTCTAACACGCAATATTCGCAGCTTCGTTTCCATCCATGCCCGCAACAACTGTCACTGGATTGACACAAACAAACAAAATTCGACATTGTTTTCTCGGTTACTGGGTTGTCATAGGGCGCATAGGTGACTATAAACATTTTAATCCCAAATCTTACAAGCCGTATTTTAGAATATTTTCTGATCTTTTTTAAGTATTATATTTCCGGTAGCGGAAAAAAATTAATAAGCAACACGGAACGTAATGACAATTAACATTTTCGACAGGCGACGAGCCTCGGCTCCGCCTCGGCGTCCTTACGTTCCTTGTTGCTAAAATAACTACTTATAGATGTAAGAACTTTGATGTATGTAAGGTGTGAGCCACAGAATTTTGTTCTGAGTTGGCCATGCCCGAGAGAGAGAAACATAAACAATCTAGTCTCACGATGTAATAATATGCGACATACCTCATTTATCTCACAGCCAACTCTGAAACAAAATTTTGTGGCTCACAGGATATAGTTACCGAATAAATATGAATGAATGTCTTTTGTATCATTCTATATTCAGCGTGGCAATAGCCATGGAAGTAGTTGTTTCAGTAAGTTATTTGTTTATAGTCTTAGTAAGACTTAAATTTGCTTGCAGATTAACGAACAGGTTGAATATTCATATATTCAAGCTATTTTGTTAAATTTGAATAAATATGTCCTCTCTCTATAAAATGTAATAAATAACAGGCTGCTAAGAGTGTATAGTAGATAGTGTTATTTATGTATCTATTATTTTATAAAACTTTTACACAAAAATCCTAACTAATACCATTTATATAAATTGTATACTGCTAATATGTTTATGCTGGCAGCGTTAATTATAGCTGAAGTTATAAGATAATGGAATCATTATCATTATCCGGTTAGATTTAATGAGATAATTTCGGAAACAATGAAAGCCATGCTGACCCAGTTCCAATGGCCTAATAATAATAATAATAGTGTAATAATGAATTAAGCGCTTACATAAATATTGAATGGTATTATTTATGTATATGCGTTCCGAAAATAGAGTATTGTATCATCTGAAAGATTAGTGAAGGCATTATATTAGTAAATGTACAGTCGATAGGATAGTCATTTGTTTTATTTTTTAGCAGATATACGTAAATTGTAACTCAGTGTGCAGGAAAAAGTCTATAGTATTCATTTGTTGAAATCATTTTTATCGAAATATTTAATAATGTAAAATTTTGAAATATCTCGATGCATACTCTGCAGAAACTATTGAGTAATGTACCAAATCATTCAGCTTAAAAAGCTTTAAAAACAATATACGAAGACCGACACAGTGGGCTTGAACGAGATTTAAATGCGAAGTTTTAGCACCACCGATTTTCTTTCGGCATTCGATTCCTGGAGTCATAAGAAGGCTACAAAAAAATTTCACCGTTAGCCTTAGAGCCGATTTTGAAAAAATCGACTTTTTTCTATGGATAATGCAAAGATGGAAAAATAGGCATTTTCCACGCGTCACCTCTGGGAGGACTTCTCTTGGACTTGGAACACACTCAATTTGGTAAAAATGTGATATCCGAAAACTCCATAATGGAAGATCAAAGAAAGACAAACCTTTTCCTTGATCCACACCAAAATAAAAACTCGCTAGTTTCTGACGGGAAAAGGAATGATGAAAAATTGAAATTTTGATCATTAAACTAATAATTTTAATGAAAAATAATGTTTAAATAATTATTGTACAAGAATGAATAGTTTGATGATTGTGAATTAATGTCTGAAGTAAAAAACAGGAATACATAAAACGAAATTCTTGACTTTTTAAACAAATCTACGATTTAGCCACAAGTTATAAATGAACACTGTTATATTCTCGGAGTGCGGTCAGTAATTTACTTCCATAATCTGGATGACATTTTTTAATTTTATATTTGTCCCACGTTATGCCAAAGACATGGTGGACAGATTCCATGGTCTACTCGCTAAAAAACCCCAACCCTTGTTTTGTTTTAGCGCAAAACTCTGGTACATGAAAAAACACAGCATGGACCTTTGGAGTAACACTGATCTGTAGATCTAGATAACTTCTTTTGAATCTGTCTATTGCTTCTCTGTAGACAGGTTCCAGAGTTATTGAAAAGAAGATTCCACGACTGGTCGAAATTCCCGGAAACATTTAACATAATTCAGACAACCAGACCTGCATAAATTTTGCAAAACATCAGTTTTATCCAAAAGCAATTTGCATGAATTACCCGCGAATGCACAAATTCGTGGCTGACATTGCACTTTTTGGCTCACTCAAAAGTTTCAAATTCGAACTCCATTTTCATCCAATTATACAGCGTGTTAACTACTTCGAGAATTAAATGCAATTCAGGGAGTGCAATGATGTCAATAATCTGTCTGGAGTCATCCGTGCCTCTAGAAAGAACAGGCAAATTCAAGCAATTTTTGTAATTTTTTCGAAGGGACTTTTTGAAGTTGGCTTTTTCCCATTCTAAATAATTTTCTTGGCAATTTTGTATAGTCCTCCTCTCGCCACAAGTGTCCAAACTTTCTTTCGAGGCGAAGCACCAAGTTCATGGAAAGCTACTGGTACGGGACATGGTCCTACCAATATGTTGGCGAGTTTCAAATCGGTCGCAATTGTGCCGGCAAAATCATTGATCTGTAAGAGAGACCATAACATTCTCACATTTTCGTGGTTTTCTTGCAATTATTGCCAGAACAAATAATTTTTTGACTCCCGAATCCTTGAATCTTTTTGCCCGTACGCCCTCTATATATCTTTGTCGACCGTCTATTATAGCGGAATCAGGTTCTTGCACTGAAAGGCAAATCTCCCCCACCATCAATGCCAAACTTCAGATGGGAATTATCATTGTTTCGAGTTGCTTTTATACAATCGATTAAAGCCGGAACATGTGTACAAAATGCCAATATTTCTGTAGAGGTCGTTTTCTCTCCAGCTTTGGATGTTATTATGGGGCAACTTTTGAAATCAAAAAATTCATCTAGTCTGTGGCGGTGTGTAGATAGTTTCGTCTTCAGATGTGGTTCAAACAGGTTTCTTTTTTGGGAGCCAACGCGTAAGTCTCTTGCTATGCCCTGAACTACATTTAATTTGTGACTATTTTACAAACATCTCCCGCAGAAATCTGTTTCGGGCCTGTAGTTTATTTTTTTAGTTTCGGGGTGATTTTAACGTTGAGTGGCTTTCCATGGATCTGAGAAAATGTAGCGGTTCTATTGCTCAAGCTGCGAGAATTTGTGTCTTCATTTAAAACTACGTTCCTTATTGAAGAACACGCCAAATATTCTTTCTGTTTTAGGGGAAGCGAGTTACTTACATGTTCTTTGAAACTCGGGAAGTGTTTTTCTGGGGTACAAAAATGTTTTTTCCCTACCGAATAAGTTTCACCACATTTTTTGCACTTGTTGCTCCTCTTCTTTTTGTTCTTGTCGTTTTTTTTAGTGAAGTTATATGGCCCTGGATCTCGTACCAATTCACACAATGTGCAACTGCACAACGTTTCAGTTTTTTCCCGAGTATTCTTCTCCAAAATTTTGAACTTTGTATAGTCCGGCAGAGTTATTTTCTCAATAGTTTCACACTTCACTGACCGATATACGATACTTTTGCAAGCGCTACATAAAACATTAGGAATACGTTCATCATGTTCAGCATAATTCACACATTTTTTTAGATTCACACATAAAGCACCACTGATTTTGACCATTTGTTTCTTCTTCTGCAAACAGAGAAAACATATGCGCGCCCGATTTTCTTGATGGGTCCCTGCATGGTCCTTTGATCTTTTGTCCATGCTTTCACAAGAAATTAAAATTCCGAAGAGAACAATTACAACTTAACCTCAAAATGTCGAAGTATCTGAAGTTTTAACTAATTGCACGAATAACATTGATCATTCGATCTACAGTATCACTGAACGTAAACAAAGAATCATGGGTGAGGGTTGGCGATAGTTCGATGACCCCGCAAATCAGACAACGATGGAAATAAAAGATATGATTCTTGCTTGTTGACATACTAGCGCAAAACTCATTCGAATGAAAAATCATTCTTTCAAATTTTTGCTGTTTTAACCTGTTTCTGAGAATCGCCAATGAGTATCTTCGGTCTTAGTAAAGGGAACAATTTCAAAATTATGCTTCGTAAATTAAATGTTTGTACGCTAGTGTAAAACTGATAGGAAAACATCATTTATGCCAACTTGGGGATGTTTGGGAACTAGAAGTGAGCAAAAGGTACAAAAATCGCGATATCTCGAACACTGAATCTTTCCTCGTGAAAAAAGGATCTTTTTCGAAAACGGCTCTAAGGCTAACGGTGAAATTTTTTTTCTAGCCTTTTTATGACTCCAGGAATCGAATTCCGAAAAAAATGGGTGGTGCTAAAACTTCGCATTTAAATCATGTTCAAGCCCACCGTGCCGATACTGTCAAATAATTAGGGGAGCCAATATTAACACATCTCAAATTTTACATGTAAATCCCTATAGCCCGCTTTGCAATTCAACACACTGTATAAACTCCGCACACCGTAAAAGGAATCAAGACTTCAAATACATTTTTTTTTCTCCAAATCTTCGTTTCCATAATATTTCAAACAAATGCCACACCCTGTACACATATATATCTTACATTCGACGTATGAACTAAACAACAAGGTGATTTTATATTCAGGAAGTAAACTCTCTTTACATATAAGATGTTTACGTTTCTTGACTCACGACATTTCTACTTTTGTGTGGAAACCGGAATGAATGCCGTGCAAAAATAGGTAACACTGTTTCCATTGAAAATCGATACGCGCACATAGTGCACATTCAGTCGATAATTTCTTCCAACAATGCGCGTTATGTATATCTTTGTTTTAAAATAAAATTTACAAACGGAAATCGTAACTGGACGATGAAAATCATAACGAGATGGAAAACTAAGCAATTTTTATAGATGCCGAACATTATTTTAAAACTGCGCCCACAAGTCAACTTTATTACCTATAAATATGACATACCGGAGGGAGTGAAAGGGAAAATAATGGAAGTTCGGCGGCAAATGCAATAGTAGAATTTAAAGAATCCGATGTCGGTTACTCTCAAACGAGTATTTCAGTTTAAATTGATCCAGGGCTCATAAAAGAGATTTAAATCTAAATTAAAACGATAACTGGATTCGATACCATATTAAATCAGTTTAATTTAATTATATGCGGAGTATTCCCAAAGCACTGAAACATAGTTTAATGGTTACTTTATGTTTATTAATGAGATACTGGTTGCGATTGTTATTACGCAGCAGTGACGGTAGCAGAGGTGGCAATATACCGGGTGTGGCACTTAAGACGCCTCGGACCATAGCTCCTTTACGATAAAAGCTATCGAAAAAAATCTAAGAACAAAGTGGTGCATAGTTACCGTCGCTATGTTTTAAAAATATTTCTAATCATCAGTGGCGTGCCGTACTCCAGTGGCGTACCAAACTTATGATTTTTTAAATGGAATGCCCTATTTTTTATTGCAGATTTGGAAAGTGCTCGACGAGTACTTATTTTTTTATCTAACATGTTATACCCTTCACTTTAGCGGTTTCGCTGTTATAACCCCTTCTTTCAAAATTGCGCCCCATTTTTGAGATTTTTTTGTAGAGAAACTAATTGACGCCGGCGCCTAAATTTTGAATTGAGGTACAGGTTAAGACCTCGTATACCTTCACATAATTTTTTTTCGGGTAATTTATGGCAAAAAAAAATTTTTGATTGATCTTCGCATGTTGTCATTTTTTCCGAAAATTTCAAATGGCACCCCCCTAAAAAAATTACGGCGTTGTACAGCCAAAACTCTAAATTTTTCATTGGTGTAAAAAAAATTACACATTGCATAACAAAATTTCGGAGAAAAAAGGAATTTCATCGCAAATGTCGGGAAACGTTTTCCGTTCCCAAGTGTGCCATGAGAAAACAAAAGATTGGTAATTGTCAAAGTAAATTATTAGACGTCAGTAGCAGCCATAAGTCATTTTTGATAAACGTTCTAAAAATGTTCCGAACTCAAGAGGAAATGGTTGACATGATATTTATTCTTGGAGAATGTAACAAGAATTGTTTCTTGGCATCACGAGTGTACGCTGCGAGATATCCGCACAGGGCACATCCAAATGAACGTGCGTTTCAAAAAGTGTTGGAGAGATTTACTACTACGGGAAGTGTGAAACGGCCAAGGAGAGTTAGAAAGAAGGCAGTTATTACCGAAAATAATGAACTGCGGTATATCACCAGAAGTTGCGGTTATGCCTCCAGCAGGAAGGTCGTCATTTCGAACATTTAGTTTAAGTTGTTAAATTTTCTTTATCTGCATTTTTCATATCATGTTGAATAAATAGGTACATACTATTATGTTGACCGTATTTGTGTATTTGTTTTGGTACTTTGACAATTACCAATCTTTTGTTTTCTCATGGCACACTTGGGAACGGAAAACGTTTCCCGACATTTCCGATGAAATTCCTTTTTTCTCCGAAATTTTGTTATGCAATGTGTAATTTTTTTTACACCAATGAAAAATTTAGAGTTTTGGCTGTACAACGCCGTAATTTTTTTAGGGGGGTGCCATTTGAAATTTTCGGAAAAAATGACAACATACGAAGATCAATCAAAAATTATTTTTTTTCCATAAATTACCCGAAAAAAAATAATGTGAAGGTATACGAGGTCTTAACCTGTACCTCAATTTAAAATTTAGGCGCCGGCGTCAATTAGTTTCTCTACAAAAAAATCTCAAAAATGGGGCGCAATTTTGAAAGAAGGGGTTATAACAGCGAAACCGCTAAAGTGAAGGGTATAACATGTTAGATAAAAAAATAAGTACTCGTCGAGCACTTTCCAAATCTGCAATAAAAAATAGGGCATTCCATTTAAAAAAACATAAGTTTGGTACGCCACTGGAGTACGGCACGCCACTGATGATTAGAAATATTTTTAAAACATAGCGACGGTAACTATGCACCACTTTGTTCTTAGATTTTTTTCGATAGCTTTTATCGTAAAGGAGCTATGGTCCGAGGCGTCTTAAGTGCCACACCCGGTAGATATTGTTTGATCAATGGATCTTTGCGTGCACGTCATAGATAGCCGGTCCTAGATCTGACAACATTTTTATGCGTTTACTCTCTCTACGTTAAGTTAAATTAGACGCAATAATCATATGTGTACGTATGTCGTCCAATCGTCCAAGGCGAGAAAACACGAGCACACGCAAAGATCCATTGATCAAACTATAGGTAGGATCGGTTGTAGAGACCTCTGCTACCTCGGCAGCATCATGAGTCACCAGGCGAGCAGTCACTGTTACGTAATAATCTATAATTAAACCGAATTAAAGAATTCCGAGAGTCGTTCCAAAATAAAACATTTGATACGGGAAAAATAATTAAATAATTCTAGAATGCCAAGGGGTAGTTTCTGTGGCGGTGGAAATTCAATTTTTAATTGGAAAAATATCAAAATATTATGTTGAATAAGGGAAAAATCGCTAAATAATTCTAGGGTCTCCATGGGTGGTTTTTGCAGGGGTGGAAATACACTTTTTAATTCTAAAAACCCAGTTGATACGGTAAAAATTGTTAAATAATTCTAGAATGCCCAAGGGTGGTTTCTGTAGAGGTAGAAATTCCCTTTCTAATTCGAAAATTTTTAAAATTTGTGAATCGTTGCATAATGTAATGTTGAATAAGGGAAAATATTTAAATAATTCTAGGATGTCCAGGGGTGGTTTTTGTAGGAGTGGAAATATATCTTTTAATTCGAAAACTCTGTAAATATGTCGGTTGTTTTAAAATAAAAGAGTTATAAAACGTTTTTGTTAAATAATTAAGATTGCACCAAAAATGATATCCTGGAAAAAACACTGATTCGAATCGGGGTTTCTATACATCACTGGAAAGATCTCATGAAGACGATTCAGAAAATGTACTTTCGTAAGAATAAATGTCAATTTAAAGCCCGTGATGCGTCAGCAAAGAAAACTCGAAAATGGAAAAAATCCAAAAACTCAACTTTCTTTATAATTATCGTAGACCTTTATGTGGTACCTTTTTTTTTTATCAGAGGAATGAGATAAATTAATTGGTGTTAACAAATTTCATCCAGAAAAAAATGCAAAAAAGTTAGCATGTCACCATGAACTTTATCGAAGATTTTGAGAAAAGTCGATTTTTTCAAACTTTCAACGGCTGTAGGGGCTGAACGAAGAATCCAAATTGAACACTTTTTATAGTATTGAGTGTTATAATTTGGAACAACACGCGAATTCGAATTTCGATTTTTTTTGTCAAAATAATCGCATAAGTTTGGTGCATTATACTGGGTGTTTCCAAATTGGTGTGAAACATTTTAAAAGGTGATTTTTCAGCAAAAATTAAAGTAGGTCTTTTGTACAATAGTTTGTTCAAAACCCCTTCCTCTCAAAGTTACAGCCTTCTAAAGTTAAGGCAAAAAAATAGTTAAAACCACTATGGAAAAATCAAGAATGAAATTTGGTAAATAACTGTTCCTAATAAAATGGCACTTTTTGTAACCCTAAAATGTTATAACAACGGGATGAACAAATCAACCCTGTAATAGTTTGCATCAGAACTTTTTAATGCGTCTACATTTTTCTATTTCAAAACTTGATACAAATGGAGGGATTAAATCTGCTACTTTTTTTTTTCTTGACATTCTCTCCTGAAATCGTTAGTTTGATCACAAAAAAATAAAATAAAGCTCAGACCCATTTAACATAAATTCACAGATTGGTTATTATTTGTTAAGAAAAATCAAGTAGGCTGATGTCAAATGAATGTATACTACTTTCTCAGATAGACCCTCTCTAGACTGAAAACATATATGAAATAGAAACAAATTTTTCCCTTAATTTTAGAGGGGTGTAATTTGGAGAGGAAAAAAATTATATGAAGGACCTGCCTTAATTTTTGCTGAAAAATCACCTTTTAAAATCTTTCGCATCAATTTAGAAACACTTTATCAAGTTGGCACAACAAGAGTATATATCAGCATTAAAGTTCTTCCATATTATTCTGTTTGTTAGTAAATTTTAATTCCATAAACATATCAAGAGTTTTCAGCAGGGACATTATTTTTATAGTTGTAAAGTCACTTAGTACCTCTTTACGTTTGGTTGCTTTTCTTGCGAAACTTTGAACCGCCTTCTGTGTGATTTGCGTTGCCTCTGGATCGCAACTTTTGTTGAGTAGTGAAAGTTAACTCTTCAACACTTCATTGACTTCGTAAATGTTTAATTTTTTTTTTCGTTTTTAATGAATATGAACAAAAAAGTTTCATATATATTTTAACGTAAATGGAACTTGTATATTATTAACAACATCGAGCACTGTAAATATATCCGGCAACTCAAGACTGCCATCTAGAAAACGTTTATTTTTTATTAAAGTTATTCAGTATTTAAATTAAAATACTCAATAAATTCGATTATATCTTTCGTCCAAATTACGACACAATCGGCGAATCGTAACCATAAGTTTACCTTCAGTTGATGATCGTAAGTCTACTTTAATTATTGTTTTGGTATGTTCTATAATAGTTCCGAGCTTCTGTCTTTTATTTGCATATTTTAACCATTTTTATTTTTTCTAATGCATGCCTTGACAAAAATCATGATTTGTTATTTTTATTGCAAAAATTTACATTTTTTTTTTGTTTTAACTTTGTAGAACGCTTAATATATTTAAAAAAATAAATCGCGCCAAACCCTGCCATATTTTGAAAGTTGATATGATGACGGAAGCCATTACTTTGCAATACATTTTGATTCAGGAATTCAGGAACTTTTCAATAAAATGCACTTTCTTGCTATCACACACATTTCTTTACAATTAAAAATATTAAAGTCATTATGTTCATATTATTGTTCAATGATTAAATTGAGATAAAACTTAAATTTCAAATTATTTTCGATCATTCTTTCGATTGCTACTCGGGTTCAATTACGTGGGAAAGTTAGGCAAACACACGGTGCTCGGAGAAAACTGAATACTTCGCAGAAACCATTATTGGGCTTCTTTCACAGGCAACATCTGAAGGAAAGTCTCTCGTTCTACTGTGCCAGGAAATAAAAGCGCCGGTCGACGGCATTTAAACGTCAATTGCCGGGCCACTAGGAGCCGGTCACGGCAAGCAAATTTTGCCACCGTTCGGCGACTTTTGTGCGTGGATAAGTTAGGGACTCGCATGGAGGTCGGGGAGAAACACACGCGGTGTTGTAAAACTTCGGGGAACCTGTTTTAGGCCTTTTTGGTATGGGAAATTCGAAGGCAACTCTCAATTAAGCGAAAAATTCATTATAATGTCAAATAAATTTCCGGGCGGTTTCTATTGTCGACGCGGTGTCTCATCTGATTGGCGAAATAACATGACGTAGTCTCACCTGATTGGTTCATTACTTTTACAGCCTAGGCATAAATAAGCACTTTTAAAGCCTAGTCCGCAAAAGTGATATTTCACGGCCCAAAGGCAGTCCGAAAAAACTTACATTTCATATCAGTCCGCGAAAAAGAACGTTTACACGGCGTAAACCGGTATTATGTTACCGGTTTACGAAAAACCTAGCTTTAATAAATGTTTGTGAGATCCACCGCGAAAGTTCTAATTAACGGTACTTCTATTATAAAAAATAACGGCACAGGCAAAAACTTTATACTTAGGAATATTTACCTTCTCCTAATATGTACAAAATTATTTTTTTGTTGCAATCGAAAATTTGACTATTGGCCAATTAATCGGTCGGCCTCTAGACATGAAGGGATGTAAATTAAGCATAACGGTTAGCAAATGATTCATTCAGTATTCGATTATTCTATGGTGAATATTAAATAAGTTTAATAAAATCACTTAAAGATTAAAATTCCTTGAACGTTAACTTTTAATTAATACTACGGAATTACTAAGTAAGGTTTCTGAAGTCCGCAGATTTTTAATTCTTTTTAATTCCCTAAATAATTTCACGTCCGCTCCATTTGTGATGTAAAAAAAAAATTAAACTTCTCTCCGTGAAAAGTTGGGCATTGAACAATGTTTGGAGAATTAAGTTGCAACGCACCCTCGGAAGAATAATATTGGACGATACTTAAAATTCCTCATCGGAATTCTAATGGTGCCGAGCATAGGTATTTTAATTAAAACCGACTGTTCCATATACTCCGAAAGTACGGACTGCGCATATTAATGAGATTTTGGCTTTTATTTTCGGCTTAATATATACCAATTGAAACGGTTTAACATTAAAATTCCGGAAAGTCGCCTAAAAACGTGCATCAATTAAGTTATTAAAAACGGCGTCGCGGCCGCATAATTCTGTCCGTTTCACATTCACGAAACTTGTTTCCAACAACTTGAAGCTATAAGTAAGAATATAATCGTATGCATTTAAATGCATCGCGCGGAAGTTTCGGCAAAAATTGCGGCTTCATTTAAATATTAACTGCTGAAGTTACAGAGCTGACAAATTAGGGAAAATATTTCAAAGTTTCATCAGGGGGTACTTATTAAATATCTGCGCTCTCTGAATTATGCAAATATTATCAGCGTCGGATTTTTCACTGAAGGGTGTATTCCTTGGGTTATATTAAATGTGTATCGTGTAATATTGAATACGTCAATCAAGTTGTGTATCTTGAAAGGTATGTAATGCACGTTTAATATAACTGGATTCCGTGGAATTTGTAATTAGATAAACGTAACGCTGGGCTGGCGTTATTTAAGTTTTACGAATATTCTGATAATAATATGAATGAAATAAACATTGATGTGACGCAAGAAAAGAATATTGTTTTAATACTTTCAGTTAAAAATCCTGACTGCTATCTAAACTGTCAAGTTTTTCAGCGTTTATTATTCTTCTTGGGAATACTATACTAGGTCTAAAACACAAAATTCTCTACATTTTGAAAATCCAAATGGAATAACGTGCTCGTAAGTTCAAAAACTGATTTTGTTGATTTTGAACTTGGAAAATTTCGGATTTTGGCAATTCTCATAGACTCTACATGATAATGTCTTCATATTTTTTTCAAACATACTAAATTTGCTACATTCTAGCGTTTGAATCAACAAAATTAAATAACGCGTTCGGAAGTTTCGAAATTTTTCAAAATGAATAACGCGGTTTTGTTGACATTCAACTCTGAAAACAACAGATTTTGGCAACTTTCATATATATATATGGGAAATTCCACTAGTTTTCACCGATGCAAAAAAATCGAGGTCCTTGGATTTTTTTCAAACTTTGGGAGATTGATTGTAATATCGAAAAACTAAGTTTTCTCAAATTTCAGCTTCCCAGATATTAAACTTACAATTGGAGGTGTGAATTACGATTTTTGAAAGATCAGCATTTTCACGAAATCTTATAATTTCCAATTTATAAACCTACGTAACTTTTTTCGTTCTGAAGATTTTGAGTTGAAATTTTGAGAGTGTACTTCGGAAATGTTTTTAAACATTCTCTGGGAGTTTGATGTTGAAAAATTTAGAGGTAACAAAAATACAGAGGTTAAAGTTCGTTATTTTGGGGAAAATAGCCGAAATATCAATTTTTAAACTTACATAACTTTTCTTTGAATGCATATTTTAAGCTGAAATTCAATAGGTGTACTCTATGAATGTTTCTGAAAAGCTTCTGAAAGTTTCGTGCCAAAAAATTGAGAGACACTTGAAATACAATGGTCCAAATATACGTATTTTATCTAAAATCGCTAAAACTGACATGTTCAAAACCACGTAACTTTTTCTACCTGAATATTTTGAACTGAAATTTGGAGAAATTACTCTTGAAATGTTTCGAAAGAACCCCTGAAATTTTTGAGCTAGGGAATTATGGGATACCGGAGATACAGTGGTTCAAAGATTAACAATTTGTCAAAAACGATCATTGCTAAAAGTTACTAAAATTCCCATGATTAAGCCTACGCAACATTTTTCTATCTGAATGTTTTCTATCAAAGGTTACACTCTTTAATTTTCAATATCTATTCTATATCTATTCTATATGTCGAATTGTTGCTATGTATATTTCCGTCAATAAATTAATTTTAAAATTAACACCATAATAGTTGAGAATCTAAACATTCAGTATTTAAACCGAGTTTCTCTTTAGTAAAATATTATCTATTTCATATTATTAACAGATATAATATAAACTAAATCAATGCATAAATATTAAAATAATTAATTATATGAATATTGTAAATTTATTTAATGATTAGCAAGCTGCCAATTGATTGAAAATGTAGTAATAATAATTTATACGAGAAAAATCCTGCATTAATATAATTGTTATATGATATGTTTATTGCAATATTTCATAATTACGATCATTATTACAAACATAATTGAGATACCGCATGCGTTAATTAAATTCTCTGTCATGATATTACATTTATTTATCGAACTAAATTGAGCAAGTAATTGCAAATTATTGCAGTTTGTCCGAAAAATATGGAATATATATCCACATGTTGAAACTCCGAGAATTTTCGAAGTCCCTAAGATAATGGAATAATAATCCACCCTTTTATAGTCGCTTTAACGCGAAAAAGCCGTGCAGAGGTGACCAAAATAACCTCTGCTAATGAAAATAAAAGACGGACAACAGGTTAAAATTGAATTACACAACGACAAATTAAAATTCTGGTCAACTAAAAATAGTATATATAAAATTATAAAAATAATCAGACAACACAACAGTTTAAAATCGGTCGGAACGAAGGTGACAATGATATTGAAATGATAAATACAAGATGAGAATGAATAAGGCAGTCGTCGGATGGTAAGGCGGTCGACCGCCAGTCACAGAATAAAAACCAGGAGGGGAAGTTAATAAATATAATAAATAGGGAGTTATTAAAAACAGAATGAATGACACCTTCGTGGATCGATTAAAAAAAAATGAACGTCACAACACATTAAAATTACTCTCCGTGTCTCATTCGAGGAATGGTTTTATTTGAAGACGACTTGGACAAAGGCTAGGGTTCTTTAAAGCAATTACGAACAGACTTGAATGAGATGTTAACCACTTCGCGCCCATGCAGCTTTGATTTAATCCCAGGTTTGATTAAAAATTACTTCTTTGTTGTTGTTAACTTTTTCTACCAAATATGATTTCACTGTCACAAATTTTCCCATTTATGCAAAAAAATATGAAAAAATATTCCATAGATAGCGCTAAAGAAGTAATTTTTTTGTACAATGTTTTTGTTTTCATTTTTCGCTTGTTGCCACATGTGGCGAACCTGGGCGTGAAGAGGTTAATTTTCATAAAAAAATATCATTTTTCCTAATGAGGCCTCTTTTTGTTTGTGGTTTCCTTAGAAAATCATTTACAATGTGATTTTTGAACAAAATGAGGAAGGGGGAACCTTGTATAGTTTTTAAAATTCTCCTCAAAAATTAAAAATCGCCAATTTTAATTGAATCCCACTAATCTGCACCCAAGGAGCAAAAATTTTAAAACCGCGTTCGTTTTGGATTCTTCGTTCAGCCGCTACGGCCGTAATAAGTCTCAAAAAATCGACTTTTTTTAAATTTTGACTTGCCAATTTTTTTGCATTTTTTCCTGGATTAATTTTTTTAACGCCAATCTATTTTGCTCGTTCTTGTGGTGAAGAAAAAAGATATTATATGAGGGTCTACGATAATTATTAAAGTCGTGTCCGACTCTTCAAATTAACATTTGTTATTGCGTAAGTACATTTTCTGAAGGGCCTTGAAGGGATCTTCACGGTGATGTATAGAAACCCCGAATTGAACCAGTGGTTTCTTCAGGAAATCATTTCAAATGCAACTTTTGATAAAGGGGACCTTGGATGATTTTTCGTCGAAAATTTTGAATCACCAATTTGAGTTAAATCCGACTAATTGACTTACAGGGAACACCGATTTGAAATTTGCGTTCAAATTGGATTCTTCGTTTAGCCGCTACGGCCGTTCAAAGTCTGTAAAAACCGACTTTTTTTTAAATTTGCCATAAAGTTCATGGCGACTTGCTAACTTTTTTCCAATTTTTTCTGGATGAAATTTTTTAACGCTAATCGATTTATTTCGTTCTTCTGATAAAGAAAATGTTATTACTTAAAGGACTACGATGATTATTAAGAAAGTGTATTTTTTCGATTTTTTCCATTTTTGAGTTTTCTTTGCTGACTTGTCAGGAGCTTTAAATTAACATTTGTTTTTGCGAAAGTACATTTTCTAAAACGTCTTGAAGGGGTCTTTACGAAAACGGATAAAAACTCTGAATTACGAAGATGTAAGTATTTGTCGGCATTATTCTTGAGCAAATAGTAGTGTTCGGTTTTGTTATTATATTATTAACTTTAGAGATAGAAAGTATATTAAAATTAATTTTTCTAAATATACGGTCTCTTAGAAACAAAAACAAAATTAGAAACACTACTAAATGAAAGTGAGCATCCTGTAATTGCAGTTTGTCTAACAGAACATTGGATTACTGAAACAGAATCCGATATGTTAACGTTTAAATACCATAATTTAAATTCTATATTTTGCAGACAATCGCCAGATGGAGGTTCGCTCATATTAACATCTAACAATACTGATACTGAACAAATACCTAACAATTGCTCTGTAGAAAAGGTTATGGAACTTTCATGCTCACATTTTAAGGATCTCAATATTAGTGTAATTAACATATATCGACCGCCAAATGCAGCAATGACAACATTTTTATCCAAACTTAACGATTTATTATCTTCAATGGATACAATCAGAAATAATATAATTGTCGGTGGAGATTTTAATATTAATTTTAACAATGCTGATTCCAGGGATACTATTGATATACGTAACCTCTTCAAAAGTTTCGGATTAAATGAAATGGTTCAATTCAATACTAGATTCAGTAATAAAATCGATATTGTATTTAGTAATGTGAATACGTAAATAGTGAACCCCCTATATACTGGCCTCTCAGATCACGTCAGGTTAGATGTTCAAATAAAAATTACTATAGACCACAAACCAGAAGATGTTACATTATCAAGACCAATTACATGCCTGGGTAAATTTAATCTATTTAACATTTTAAGCATTCATAGGAAATGACGATTATTCTTTAGATGAGAAATTTAATATATTTATTAATCTTATAAATTCAGCAATAACAACATCTCTTCTCATGAGAAAGTGTAGAGCAAAATCACATCATTCAATTAGATATAATGAAAATGTTATAAAAATGAAAAAAACTTTAGAATTAGCAGACGAGGCGTACCAACAAAATAAGAGTCCCCAAAATAAGATACTTAGAGATACTGTAAAAGAACGGTATAAACAAATGCTCGAAAGTGAGATGCGTGAAGTAAATAATAATAAAATTAAATCATCCAATAATAATGTTAAGGCAATGTCGAATGTAATAAACTCCTACAGTCCAACAAAACGCAATAGTAGCAATACTTTACCAGCGGCAGATGCCTTTGTAAAACATGTTTCTTCAATATCTACTAATATAAATAATACTCCAAATGTACGCCAAACTTTACCTAAGCCATCTCATGTATTGTTACCCGCCTTGAGTAATTACAAAAATTCAGAATACTTCAAATTTAATTGTGTGTCTAGCTGTAGTGTGAGAGATTCCATTTTGCATCTAGAAAATAGTAATAGTAGCAGAGATATTTATGAATGTACAGCCGACTTGTTAAAAACGGTGAAGGAAACCATTATAGAACCAATGACCAAACTATTTAATCTAGCAATCAAAGAGGGCAAATTTCCAACTTGCCTAAAGCGGGCAATTTTTTTCAAAAAAGGTTTGCAAACGGATGTAAATAATTATAGGCCAATATCTATCTTGCCTGTAATTTCCAAAGTTTTTGAAGATGTACTACAGAGCCAAATGCTGGACTATATTAAGAGGACAGACATTTTATCAACCAGTCAACATGGCTTTAGACGATCTCGATCAACGACCACTGCAACTCTGGACTTTATTGAAAATTGCCTTGATGCTTTCAATGATAATGAAGTCAAACGAGCAACTTTTCTGGATTTGCATAAGGCTTTCGACAGTATGAATCATGAAATAATGTTACAAAAGCTGTATTTATATAATTTCCATCCCATAAGCTGTAAATTAATAACATCATACTTGTCAAATAGAAGTCAAACAGTTAAATCAGAAAACAGATTATCGGAGGAATATTTTATAAATAAAGTAGTACCTCAAGGCTCTAAGTTAGGCCCGACACCATTCCTGCTATATATAAATGACTTATGTCATTATATATTTGATAAGTCGAGGAAAGTTGCTCCAGGAGGTAAATACGAATTATGTACAACTTAAGCTATACAGCAGAATGTAGAGAATAATTTATTGAGCTAAATGTGCAGACAGTCCCGTGTCTATATATAATGGATTGTCTCACATATATACAAGGTGTCTAAAAAAGACACCACCAAAATGATATGGTGTATTCCTGAGACAAAAAAAGAGCAAATTAACTAAATTTATCTATATGAAAAATTACATACCTTCCAAGATACAGCAAGTCAAAGTTTAAGATTTTTAAAATATTTTAATCTATATCTCGAAAATGGCAAATGAGAATGATTTGTTTATTTTTTTCTGACAACTAAATTAGGTGTACTACATTGTTTAAAAATTTCAAGAAATTTCTTCAAGTACAAAGGTGCTCCAGAGGACATGCTGTTTACATTATTACATAGAACTTTTTTGTTCTTCATATTTTTTGCGATTTAATATTTTTTTCAAAGCAACTCATCACTTTTAAAGAATTTATAACTCTTAAAGTTTTTTTGTTTACGCCTTATTTTTAAGAAAAAAAAATAAAAAAGAACTTATTGTTCATTGTTTCATTGCGCTCGTCCTGCAAGAAAAGTCTTAAAAATAACTATAATCCAAAAACTGCTTTTATTTTAACATATTAAATTATTTAACAAATTACAAAAACTTCAAAATGACCCTCATAAAAAAAATCACAGTACACATTGTATGCGCGTGCGCGCGTCGCGTCGATGCGCTTCAGCCACCGGCGATACTTCGGTCACCCCCACTCAAAGTGTTAACCAGTTTTACTTAAATTGAAAGTTTTAATCGTACTGACACGTTTTCAACGAATTGACACCCGCCTACTTAGATTATTTTATTTTTTAACACGAAATTTTCCAAAAACAATAAGTTCTTTTTTATTTTTTTTTGTTAAAAATAAGGCGTAAACAAAAAAACTTTAAGAGTTATAAATTCCTTAAAAGTGACGAGTTGCATTGAAAAAAATATTGAATCGTAAAAAATGTGAAGAACAAAAAAGTTGTATGTAATAATGTAAACAGCATGTCCTCTGGAGCACCTTTGTGCTTGAAGAAATTTCTTGAAATTTTTAAACAATGTAGTACACCTAATGTAGTTGTCAGAAAAAAATAAACAAATCATTCTCATTTGCCATTTTCGAGATATAGATTAAAACATTTTAAAAATCTAAAACTTTGACTTGCTGTATCTTGGAAAGTATGTAGTTTTTCATATAGATAAATTTAGTTAATTTGCTTGTTTTTTGTCTCAGGAATACACCATATCATTTTGGTGGTGTCTTTTTTAGACACCTTGTACATTTAAATAATGATTACTACGCGAAAAATAGCGATATCAACAAATTCGTTACTAGAAATGCCAATCAAATTAGACCGCTTTATAACCGGCTCAAACGCATGCAAAATAGCACATGATACTTTGCTATAAAAATGTATAATAGTTTACCCGAGAGCTTTAAAAGGTTGTCATCTTGTATATTCAAGAAGAATATTAAAACTCTGTTAATATCTAAGGCGTTTTATACAATTGAAGAATTCTTAAATCATTTTAGTTAATATATTTTCTTTTTTGTATGTTTGACTTATGTATCTGTGGTCATAAATAAATATTATTATTATTATTATTATTATTAAGATTAATTTTTTTTTGTTGGTTAGGGTTAGGTTGAAAGATCCCAAGTTGCTGGATCGGTAACAATTGAGCACACAGAAGCCTAATCTGACCGCAATGGCTGAGCTCTACTGCGCCACGGCTTCTCCATTTTATTTCTATTTGTTCATCATTCGTTATAAAAAATAATCTAATAGTATTTGCTCTAGCTATCTCTCTGAGACCTTCAGATAATTGTTTCTTTTATTATTCTGGGATACGTGTTCATGAGGCCAGCTCTACCTCAGATAGTTTTTAATAATGAATGACAATTAATTAAATGAAGACAGACGATGGATTAGCGCAATGGAGATGAGTTGTTGCAGTTAGATCACGCTTCTGTGTGCATAATTCATCAGAGGACAATAATAATAATCATTATTGAAATAAATCTCTTAAGTTCAATTATGAATTTGACTTCACAATTCACAGCAAAGTTTATTTTTTTAAACGTCGCTTTATTTCTGTGTGCATAATTCCTAATCATATTAAAATAAACGTCTTCATTTCAATCATAAATTTTCCTTCACAAATCACAGAAATGTTCATTGTGAAAAGTTATATATTTTTATTTCCCATTGATTGATTTATCTGTAATTCTAATTCATACATTAAATATTAGAGAACTAATTCTACTCACCTTTTTTTTCAATTAGATGTAAGTGTACATCCGCATATCATCAAAGTTATTTACAAATGTATTCCCTTACCTGTGATGAGAATACACACAATATTGATAATTCCATTATACTAGGCTTTGCGGTTAGCCATATTGTTTTCCCATATGGTGCTGTTGATTTAGTTGCTTGTATAAGCGCGCACACACACATGCTACAGTATAAACAAACAGTTTAACGAAATTTAATCTTATTTATACTGTTTGTCTTAAGCCTTAACTGATTGAAATAAATTCGGCATAAAACTATCCATAAAAATTACGGTTAGTTTGTTTTACGGTCTTTTCCTTATCTGGCGTTTAATTTAACAAGAATTTACAATAACACCGGCAAGAACACATAATACCTTGAATTAAAGCATCGCCGTAAATCAGTACCATTTTACTGCACAATTCGCAATTAAATATTTGCAGCGGAATGAAGTTTTAATGACTCGCTGTTTTAAGTATTGCATTTTTATGACAACATTTGGACAATAGTTGATTATTTCACAAGGTGAGAATAATTTACCTAAAATAAATTTGAAGTGTTAAAGTTTATGTTAATTTTGCATGCATTACTTATTGGGAAATAACAAACTGTTGGTATTGTTGTGGACAGTTCCTTAAGGGTAGGGTAACCAATAAATTAACCGCTCAAGAAATCGATTAAATTTTTGTAAATACAGGATGTATTTGAAATAATGAACAGGCATTTAAGGGCAGATACACAAAATATTTGTGAACCCATTTCCGTCAAAATTTATTCGAAAAAAAATTGAAAAATTGAATTTTCCTAATTTTTTGAGGTGTTTTAAACATTTTGAGCACCGATGCTTTTCTCACTTAATTAGGTCTGCATGGAATGTGTGTTTGTTTATTTAAAACGCGAGATACGATTTCTTGCCTCCGAAATTTGAAGTGTTATCGCAACGTTTTTTTTTTTTTGTAAAAGATAAACAGTCCTCAAGCTCATTGACGCTTAAAGAGCACTCAGATATTTTCTACGCGCTTGTTGTAATTCGATATCTAAAGCCGATGCCGTTTAAAAATTAGGTCACATTACCACTGCGTATTTTCACTCATTAACTTTAATAATTAATTGCGGGCTTTTCGTTACAGTTATAAACAAAATAATTGCGAATATTGTTTAAAAATAATGTAATCTCTTTGTGGTTACGAGCCTGTTCGTTATTTCAAATACACTCTGTATAAACCATTTCAAATAGTTTATTTTTATAACATTTTTGTATTACATTCAAGTACATCATTAATATCTTACATCGTGTCAGAATAAATACATGTATTATATTTACTTATAATCTTAAACAAGTTATCTAAAAACAAAAATGAAAATTGACTACTTTCAGAATTAATACACTCGAAATATATTAATGATACAAATCTTAAGTTTCACGCGTGCAACCGATTTATTTCATAAGAAAACTCAATATTTCATTTAAGAGAAATTCCATCGTAAATTAAGTGTTTTTTTTGTACAGATCCCACGGTGTAACAAATGGTTGTTTTCCAATCTTAAAAGTTCGATTCGCTGAAACGTGAATTTAGGTGAGTAACGTGGCTTTCTTTCTTAGCCAATGCAGGGACCTTAGGGTTGGACTCACCTTAATTAATTTCCCCTTTTTTGATTAAATTTTAAATACAATTCACGTGTTTCCATGCTAGCATTATTTTTTTTTTTATACTGGTTCGTGTGGGAGATGAAATTTGTTTGTCAGGGAAACACTGGACCCACGTATTATACTCACAACCATTCGGATGAAAAGAATCGCCGAATTCGATTATTAAAATAATCGTTAACTCCGATTATCAAAAAAATCATTGAACCCGAATCTGGTAATTATCAATTATTTCTAAACATTTTGAAATCATCCGATTACCATTCCGAATTATATTATGAAAATTAGGATTCATATTGTTTGATGGTGGATGATACAGTTGAAGGTAGGACCTTTTTCTTCTTAGCTTGGCGACACTCCAAACTCGAACTGTAGAAACGAAAATTGCATTTTAAGGTTTGAAAAAATGTAGAAAAATTATCAGTCAAAGAATTTGCTTAAAACGCTCAAGATCCATTAAACTACAGCACGTGTGTGATTTCCTATAAAAAAAAATGCAGTATCTTAAATGGTAACAAAATCACAACACTGCAAACTTGAACTGGAAAAACCAAAAGTTCTTTCTCAAAAATTATTATCTGATTATTGCAGTATTCCGATTATTAAAATCATCCGATTATCCCATCACACATTTCACAAACATATCGAATTTCTAGTTTCCATAAAATCCCAGTTAATATTGTTAGTAAACCTATGATACTGCGGTTTACTAACATTGTTCAACGATTACGTTTAAACGAATTTTAAAGATGCAGAATGCATATCGCGTGAATGAAATTTAAGAATCGGGAACACCGTGAAAATTGTAGCAATCGGGTGCAATTGAGTGCGCATTGGAAGTTTTAAATACCGCATAAAATGTGCAGAAGATGGCCGTGTGGTGAAGTTAACTTTGCTGAAAAGGCGAAGGACGTATAAACTCAATGGAATACTTACTGTATAAAATGTAGTGATGGGTAAGATCGATCAAAAGAGATCGAGTACTCAATTTTTGCAAATGATCGAGCCGCTTGATATTTTGAAACCGCTCGATCTTTTGATCGATCAATGCCGCTTGATCTTTTGACGCCGCTCGATCTTCACAAGCCGCTCGAGCAGATCGAGCAGATTGAGCGACTCGATACATCTACTGGTCGATCACCGATTGATCGATCTTTGAGATACTCGATCTTGCCCATCACTAATAAAATTTACTATACATGTTTTTTTTAAATATTTTATTGAATGGAAAACTTTGAATTTTAGCAATGTTCATTGCCTCCACATAGATATATTTAATACCACTTAATAAAACACTAAAAATTCCCTACTTTTTAACATACAAAAAATCATAATTAAAACATGCAGCAATTAAAAAAAAAATCCAAAACTCAATTTTCTTCCTTTCAACTTTGAAAAACCGAATTTTAGCAATTTTAATCAACTAGACATGAATATTTCCTATTACTTTTTTTAAGAACACTAAATTCATTATATTATTGACATTTAATTTTTTTAAATCAAATAACGCGTTTGGAAGACAAATTTCAGATTTAGTTAATTTTCGTACATGAATATTTTTTTATGCTTTCTTAAAACACACTAAATTCTCCACATTTTAGCGTATACATATATTAATGTAGAACCGCTTTTAATGACTCGGCGATTTATAAAAATCGAAATTTGTTGGCTTTGAACTTAGAGGATTTTGGTAGTTTTTGTTAATTCATTATGAATATTTCTTAAAACCTTTTAAAATAACATAAATTGTTTACATATAAACAAATAAATCATCGTAATCAAAAACACGTTCAATAGCTCATTTTGAAATCAAAAACGCGATTTTTACTTTCTCCGTTACGAAGTTCGAGAAAGTATTGTGATCGTGATTTTTTTCAAATTTTTTTTTACGGAAATATCCTTTTTATGAAGTTCATGGTGACATGCTGACTTTTTTCAATTTTTTTCTAGTTAAAATGTGTTAACGCCAATCAATTTATCTGGTTCTTCTGATGAAAAAAAGATACTACATAAAGCTCCACGATGATTATTGAGAAAGTTGATTTTTTCGATTTTTTCCATTTTCGAGTTTTCTTTGCTGACGGGCTTCAAATTGACATTTGTTTTTGCGAAAGGGCATTTTCTGAAGCGTCATAATGAGAAATTTCCGGTGATGTATAGAAACCCCGATTCAAACCAGTGGTTTTTCCAGGAAATCATTTTTAGTGCAATTTTTGAGCAAAAGTAAGAAGGGGGGACCCTTGGATAGAATTTCACGTTTTCGTCAAAAATAAAAAATCGCCAATTTTGGTCTAATCCGACTCATATGCGTTTAAGGGCCACAGAATTTAAAACCGCGTTCAAATTGGATTCTTCGTTCGGCCGCTACAGCCGTTCAAAGTTTGAAAAAATCGACTTTTCTCAAAATCTTCCTAAAACTTCATGGTGGCATGCTAACTTTTTTGCATTTTTTTCAGGATGAAATTTGTTAACGCCAATCGATTTATTTCGTTCTTCTGATGAAAAAAAAGGTACTACATAAAGGTTCACGATGATTATTAAGAAAGTTGATTTTTTCGATTTTTTCCATTTTCGAGTTTTCTTTGCTGACGGATCACGGGCTTCAAATTGACATTTGTTTTTGCGAAAGAACATTTTCTGAAGTGTCTTAATGAGATCTTTCCGGTGATGTATAGAAACCCCGATTCGAACCAGTGGTTTTTCCAGGAAATCATTTTTAGTGCAATTTTTGAGCAAAACTAAGAAGGGGGGACCCTTGGATAGAATTTCAGGTTTTCGTCAAAAATAAAAAAAATCGCAAATTTTGCTCTAATCCGAGACATATGCGTTTAAGGACGACAGAATTTAAAACCGCGTTCAAATTGGATTCTTCGTTTGGCCGCTACAGCCGTTCAAAGTTTGAAAAAAATCGACTTTTCTCAAAATCTTCCTAAAAGTTTATGGTGACTTGCTAACTTTTTTGCATTTTTTTTTGGATAAAATTTGTTAACGCCAATTGATTTATCTCGTTCTTTTGATGAAAAAAAAGGTACCACTTAAAGTTTCACGATGATTAAAATCTTAAAAGTTCATGGTGTTATGCTGACTTTTTTGCATTTTTTTCTGGATGAAATTTGGTAACGCCTATCGATTTATCTCGTTCTTCTGATGAAAACAAAGGTACTACATAAAGGTCCACGATGATTATTAAGAAAGTTGATTTTTCCGATTTCTTCCATTTTCGAGTTTTCTATGCTGACGGATAACGGGCTTCAAATTGACATTTGTTTTTGCGAAAGAACATTTTCTGAAGCGTATTAATGAGATCTTTCGGGTGATGTATAGAAACCCCGATTCGAAACAGTGGTTTATCCAGGAAATCATTTTTAGTGTAATTTTTGAGCAAAAGTTAGAAGGGGGGACCCTTGGATAGAATTTCAGGTTTTCGTCAAAAATAAAAAATCGCCAATTTTGGTCTAATCCGACTCATATGCGTTTAAGGACCACATAATTTAAAACCGCGTTCAAATTGGATTCTTCGTTCGGCCGCTACAGCCATTCAAAGTTTGAAAAAAATCGACTTTTCTCAAAATCTTCCTAAAAGTTCATGGTGACATGCTAACTTTTTTGCATTTTTTTTTTGATAAAATTTGTTAACGCCAATTGATTTATCTCGTTCTTCTGATGAAAAAAAAGGTACCACTTAAAGTTTTACGATGATTATTAGGAAAGTTGATTTTTTAGATTTTTTCCATTTTTGAGTTTTCTTTGCTGACGGATCACGGGCTTTAAATTTACATTTGCTTTTGCGAAAGAACATTTTCTGAAGCGTCTTAATGAGATCTTTCCGGTGATGTATAGAAACCCCGATTCGAACCTGTGGTTTTTCCAGGAAATCATTTTTAGTGCAATTTCTGAGCAAAAGTTAGAAGGGGGGACCCTTGGATGAATTTCAGATTTTCGTCAAAAATAAAAAATCGCCAAATTTGGTCTTATCCGACTCATATGCGTTCAAGGACCACAGAATTTAAAACCGCGTTCAAATTGGATTCTTCGTTCGGCCGCTACAGCCATTCAAAGTTTGAAAAAAATCGACTTTTCTGAAAATCTTCCTAAAAGTTCATGGTGACATGCTAACTTTTTTGCATTTTTTTCTGGATGAAATTTGGTAACGCCAATCGATTTATCTCGTTCTTCTGATGAAAAAAAAGGTACTACATAAAGGTCCACGATGATTATTAAGAAAGTTGATTTTTTCGATTTTTTCCATTTTCGAGTTTTCTTTGCTGACCAATCACGGGCTTCAAAATGACATTTGATATTCCGAAAGGACATTTTCTGAAGCGTCTTAATGAGATCTGTCCGATGATGTATGGAAACCTCGATTCGAACCAGTGGTTTTTCCAGGAAATCATTTTTAGTGCAATTTTTGAGCAAAACTAAGAAGGGGGGACCGTTGGATAGAATTTCAGGTTTTCGTCAAAAATAAAAAATCGCAAATTTTGCTCTAATTCGAGACATATGCGTTTAAGGACGACAGAATTTAAAACCGCGTTCAAATTGGATTCTTCGTTTGGCCGCTACAGCCGTTCAAAGTTTGAAAAAAATCGACTTTTTCCAAAATCTTCCTAAAAGTTCATGGTGACATGCTAACTTTTTTGCATTTTTTTCTAAGTGAAATTTGTTAACGCCAATCGATTTATCTCGTTCTTCTGATGAAAAAATTGATACTACATAAAGTTTCACAATGATTATTAAGAAAGTTGATTTTTTCGATTTTTTCCATTTTCGAGTTTTCTTTGCTGACGGATCACGGGCTTCAAATTTACATTAGTTTTTGCGAAAGGACATTTTCTGAAGCGTCTTAATGAGATCTTTCTGGTGATGTATAGAAACCCCGATTCGAACCAGTGGTTTTTCCAGGAAATCATTTTTAGTGCAATTTTTGAGCAAAAGTAAGAAAACGTTTTACTCACTCATTTGTTGCATAAATAAGTTAGTTTTTTTTAACGCATTACTAATTAGGATAAAATTCTGATCTCCCATAATAAGCAAGATCTCTATGGTGACGCTCAAAATTGAAACACTCTGTAATTAACTAGATTTAAATTTATGCGCTTCTAGTTAAAAGCGTGTAATTTATAAATTTTAATAATTAATTTTTTTTTTGAATCCACCTCACAGATTTCGCGTTAATTAAAAATAAATCTCTCCTCTAACAAAATTAAAAGTCAATGCAATTTACCGAGCAAGAACTCAGGCGGAAGATTTATAAGTAAGTAAAATCGAGTTAAATTTGTCGCAGATGATTGGTTGACTCAATTATCCGCAGTGACTAGAATTTAATTGCTTCCTATTGGTGTTGCCCCGCGCAGTTACTCTCCGATACAGAAAACATGTGACTGCTCCGTAATTGCACCAGCTCTAAAAGGATTAGATACATTTTTTTTTTTTGCTTCTCCTACTTTCCTATTATGTAGAAGAGGCAATAAGTGGATAGGGGTGGAGCGCGCTTGAATGCCGTTCAATTTCATATCACATATTGCGGACCACTCCGGCCGGAATAATGTCGCATTAAATTTTATTTAGGTTTTCGAAAAGAGTGTTTTGGATATTGGTCTCGGCCGTTTCACTGTCTGTAGTAAAAATGTTATGTTTTTCATCCCAGGCGCTGCGGTGCACAAAGCGGTCTCATATGGAACGATGTCGTGGGAGGATATAGAGCGCGTTTCTTGGAACCGGGGTGGCATAACTTAATATTGGATACACACATCCAGAAAACCGCCCCTCTGCGAAAACTTTACGACTGTAAATGGATAATTTTATAGGTAACACCACTACCGACTGGTTTTTATAAGGGAGGGAGTTTCCAGTACAAAAGACAGAGATTTTAATAAATTGTGGGTACGAAAAAATTAAACTTTCCGCAAGTGCACTGAATAAATTTAATGAACACGAAATATACGAACATTTAATCTGTTCGTATCTAATTATAGACCCGATGGAATGTTGCTTGTCTATCGTTACCGAATGCGAATATTTATTGGTAAGATGTGAGCCACTGAATTTTCTTGCTGAGATGGCTATGCATGAGATAGAGAGAGAAACATAGCAGTCATGTCTGAGATTTGTTTTTAATTCAACTGAACTAATCTTGTCTTTCATGACGTGAATTGTCATTTTACAAACAAACTGATAAGTCGAGACAGTTTGTGTTATTCATGAATATGGTGGGTATATGACCCATCTGGTTCGGTGATATATCCGCACAGGAAGACTGCTCACGCAAAAACTGCGCACAGAAAACTGCGCACAAAAATGTGCGCACAGCGAAAACTCCGCACACAAAAACTCCTCACACGGAATAATGCTCACACGGAAAACTCCGCACACAGAAAATAACGCACAGTGATAATTGCTCACACTGGAAAATGCTCGCACGGAAAATTACTAACTTTTATCAATCCTCACAGAGTGCGCACAACAAATATTTTTGCTATAATTATTACATTTCACATTAATTTAAAAGCAACAATGTACTCTGTTTTTAATTAAAAGTATAAGTGTCTACTATATTAATTTAAATAAACAATTTAATGATAATGCTATCACAGGTTTGTTAAATTTATTTTCTTTTTAGTTTTATTAAGGTTTGATCATTGAAGATATAGATTAGAATTAAATTTTACTGTATCTATATGCATGTGTTTGGAAGATTCGAATAGAGGGTTGTAACACTCCAAAGCTTATACTACATTTACGCTACAGAGCGATGATTCTGCTGTTTCGTATATTTCAATTTTCACAACTTCTCCGCCTGATCAAATGAAAATATTTTAAAATCCAGTGAAGGGGTGTAAATGGATTTTCACGAAATCATAATCTAGAATGCATTTCTAGTTATTTTAGAAAGTTTAACGTCGATGGCTATTATTTTTCTATTTTTTTCGAGCCGGCGAACTTGCTAGAAATTTTCACAACTTCGCCGCCTGATCAAATGAAAGTATTTCAAATTCCAGTAAATTCAAAAATTAAAATTCAAGAATAACAGTTTAAAATCTAAAACACCGAACAAACTCACCGGTGGAACTGGAAAATTTTGCCAGGTGCGAACCGCCGAATCATTTGACCTTTGCCCCGAAGGCAATTAGTATCCGGCGTAGATGTTTGCAAAACACACATTCTTTCGTCGTCTGTTATCAATCCTTATCCACGATGCATGAACGCATTCCAGATTAAATCTCTTTTTAGTCATTGAAAACCGTTCGATTCGGCAGTTTACCTTCCACCGAGTGAGTGAGTGTTTGCGTGTTTTAGTGTGTGCAGAATATTGAAAATTACATTAATGGAAATGGATTATCAGTTATGAAGATAGTTCCTACTGTTGGTAAGCGATTAAATGAAATTAAATAAACTTTATTGAATGAATAATTTATTGTGAATTTTTCAATGCGGTTTAATAATATCTGAATACATAAATAACGGTGTAGTAGGGACCATCAGGTTAAAAGTTCATTTATTTTATGCTACAATAATGTATACAAAAAAATACGGCATTAGTGGAGAGACCATCAGGTCAATATCTCATTGACAAATCGTGCAGAATCTTATAATTACATTTACCTTCTTACCAAATAGCACTTGCAGTTAGCTTTCTCACCATCGAATGGGTTTATTTTTTGGATCTTAAATAACCAATTATAAAAATTTATTCATTCAATGATTAATTTTTTAAATCGTACAATTTTCGATTTTGGCGTGTTGCTGTTTCGTTTCAATCTCGGATTTGGCACTCATTTTTATTCGAAATCCGAAATCTATAATTTTTTCAATTAATTTTAAACTCTTCAAACGAATTTCTCCTTTGATTATTTTTTCTATCCTTCTAAGCAATTTTTGTTTTCCCATTTTCAGTTTGGAAAATTGCTGTTTTGTTGTAACCTAAGATAAGAAATCAAAAATATTTAATTCTTTACATAGAAGTTGAACTCTTAATAATTCAAATTGATTTATTGAAAAGACCACCGGTTCGATTCGGGATTTCTATACGTCATTCGAAAGATCTCATTAAGACGCTTCAGAAAAAGTACTCGCCAAAGAACAAATGTCAATATCAACCGCGTGCGGCGCTCGCAAAGAAAACTTTCAAATGGAAAAAACCGAATGAACTTTTTTAATAACCATCCCTGATCATCAAAGAACACTTTTTCTTCATCAGAAAAACGAGACAAATCGATTGGAGTAATCAAATTTTTAAATTCATAGAATGCATATTTCGATTCCCCAGACAATGTTCATTTGTTTTCAGGTATAATTTGGCAATTGTTTTGACGGAAAATCAGAATTGTATTGTCCTGTTCATAGATCTTAATCTTTTAAAGCAAATTCGGCTCATCAATTCAATGATTAAACCAAAGCAGAAATTTAATTTTGATTGAAATTTAAAACTCGTTACACTTGAAGAATTTTACAAATTTTACTGCAATTAAATATATTTTTTTCTGATTTTTTATCATACAAATTTTAAAGTTTAAATGAATTTAAAATTCGTTACACTTTTTTTTACTTAACTTAAAATATTAATTTTCAAAAATTCATAACTCAGGCAAAAATTGGCTCAATTTCAATAGTCACATTGATTGCTCCTTTGTACTTAAACTGATTGGTTTTCGATGCACCCTTATAACGGACTTTAAGAGTAGCGAATGGCCTGATAAGTAACGCCAATTTTAAACTGTTTTTCAATAATATTTCAAGTGCCTAATTTCAACAACCAGTAATATTAAAAATGTTTCACCACGTGATGAACGAGAACCAAATTCAACAAATATTTCAGACTTTAAATCTAATTTATCTCTTCATATTAGTTTGTTGTCAAATTTAGATAATTTCAACTTTCTTGCGGGGGTTTTAATTATTTTAATTATTTATGTCTAGCGTATTGCATTTTATTGTTTTTACTTGTTTTTGTTTGTCATCTCAAAGTTGTCGCCATTTTAAATTTTAAAGTGTAATTTTAACTTTTGTATTTTTATATTTTATTTTATATTTTGTTTTGTATTTTATATTCTAATTAATTCTTAAATGTACGTTAAATACAGGGTTTTCAAAAAAGTGAAGGGTAACTAGATATTTTGAAAAATGTAAAAAATGTCATTGTTTTCAAATAAATATATCTCGGTTATTATGACAGATAGAAAAACACTGTAAAGGACAAAGTTGTAGATCATTTTACGCAGCTTAATAAAATAAATTCAGAACATTTTTACCGCCATTATTTTCCGAGATATTGCACAAACTTACAGTTTTTTTTTAATATAAACTATAGTTGACTATGATCTCAATCGAAAGACTATTCTTTTCTCTTTAATCCGATATCACATATGACATAGTTATTTCTTAACATAAGTGAGTTACAGTCATTTTTAAGATTTATTATAAATCGAAAAATAGTTAGCCATGAGAAAGATGAAAGTAAAACAATTACAGTTGTTTATAACAACAATAAAATATTATGGTTATTATTTTTATAGAGATAAACAACATAAAGTATTATAATTCTTTATTTATTAAAATAATAATAGGATCGTTTGATCGAAACTGCAGTCATTAATAAATAAACAGTGTGATATTAAGTAAGTAAAAGTGCGTTTTATTTAAATAATAATAGGAGACAAATTAAATTTTAAAAAGATGTAATTTATGCCATAATATTAATGATGGATTAATTGAGCATCTTTTGTAATATTAAAATGTGTCTCTTATTATTATTTAAATAAAACGTACTTTTACTTATTGTTGGTTAATATCATACTGTTTATTTATTAGTGACTGCAGTTTTGATCAAACGATCCTATTATTATTTTTATAATTAAAGAATTATTATACGGTGTTTTTTTGTTAACTTTGTTTATCTCTATAAAAATAATAACTACAATACTTTATTGTGGTTATAAACAACTGCAATTGTTTTACTTTAATCTTTTTCATGACTAACTGTGTTTTTAAATTTATAATAAAACTTTTTTTTGGCCTCGGGATCGTAGCCCATATGGCCTAATATTTATGTACAATTTTTGGATAAATAAATGAGCAAATGAATAATGTAAGACGTATACAACAACCACGGACCCGAGCGAATACTTCTCGATCTCCGAAAAATCTTTCGCCCGGGCTGGGATTCGAACGCACACGGCACGCGGTGCAATAATAAATCTTAAAAATGACTGTAACTCACATCTTTTTAGAAACAACTATGTCGTTTGTGAAATCGGATTAAAGTGAAGAAATAGTTTTTATGCCAACTATGGTTTCCATTAAAAAAAAATGTAAGTTTGCGTCATATCTCGGAAAATAATGGCGTTAAAATTTCTCTGAATTTATTTTATTAAGCTGCGTAAAAGTATCTACAACTTTGTCCTTTACAGTTTTTTTCTTTCTGTCTTAATAATCGAGATATATTTATTTGAAAAAAATTGACACTTTTTATATTTTTCAAAATATCAAGTTACCCTTCACTTTTTTGAAAACTTTGAAAGTGTTATTTTATTGGACTCGTAAAACTACACTTCTTTGCCTATTTAACCGTTTCTATATCTCTTATAGTTTCCGAGATCCCCATAGAGAACATCGAAAAAACTCATCCTCTATATTATTATTATTATTATTATTATTATTAAAAACCAATGTTAATTTTAAAGTTAAATGTATTATAATTGCATTAGAGTTTTTTTAAGCAATTCAATCATATCAGTATTTTTTTTTTCTATTTTTCTTAAAAATAATATATCAAAAATTCACAACACGCAAAAATTGATACATTTTCAAAAATCGTAGTTAATTCTAAAGGCAAATGTTTCGTATCATATCAGTATTTTGTTAAATATTAATTTTCAAAAATTTATTACATTAACACATTTTCAAAAATTATAGTTACTTTTAAAGGCAGTCGTTCTGTGGATGTACCAAAATATTTGAGGAACTTAATTTTGTTTACGATTTTTGTTTTGTTTAAGTGTTTAACAAAAATTGCCTCGTTTTCAAAAATCAAATTTAATTTTAAAGTTAAATGTATTATTATTGCATTAGAGGTTTTTTTTAAGGAATTCAATTATATCAGTATTATTATTTTTACTTTCTCCGTTACGAAGTACGAGAAAGTATTGTGATCGTGATTTTTTTTTCAAAATATTTTTTAACGGATATATCCGTTTTCGGGCCCCTATATGCCATTTCAACAATTTGTGGAAAAGAAAATTTTGTGTCTGTGTGTGCGCTGTATCTCAAAAACTAATAGAGTAATTGATATGAAACTTTGAACATACGTATTATTTAATAATCCGAAGAACTGAAAAGCTTTTGGTAAAATTTCGTACACCGGAAGTGGGTGTTTACCTTAACTGTTTTTTTGTTTTTTGCCAATATTTTCTTAAATATGAAAAATATCACAAAAACATATAAACAAACATTAAAGACAACAAAGAAATGAACATCTTTTGCTTGAAAATATTTTTCATAAAATCATTGCTATTCGAGAAAAACATTTATTAATCTTCTTTAAATTTTTGGTTTATAATTATGAAACGATAATAGTTACAGCAAATTTATATGAATAATAATTGTAGAGAATGCCAAAATGAACAACTTCTAAAGAATAAGTTTTTTTCGAAATCTAGTTAGTTTTTGAGTAAACAGAGTTTTTGAATTTGAAGTATAATTTTTCCATCTTTCATAATTTTGACGTTTTAAACGTCAGTTTCATCCAAGTTTACACAACGCTTGATGTACATTTAAAATATGATTTAAATTGAAAATAAACCCATGAAAACGTAAATATAAAGTCGGAGAAAGTTCCATGATCGCCACATCACCATTTTTTTCTATTTTTCTTTGTTCAAATATTCGACAAGTTAAAAAAAATATTAAAAATTCATACCTCACGCAAAAATTTATACATTTTCAAAAATCGTAGTTAATCGTAGATGTTTTGTATCATATCAGTATTTTTTTAAATAATAATTTTCAAAAATTTATTACATCAAAAAATAAACACATTTTCAAAGATTACAGTAAAAACACAGTACGTTATTGCGTTTAAATTAATGTGAAATGTAATAATTATAGCAAAAATATTTGTTGTATGCACCCCGTGAGGATTGATAAAAGTGAGTAATTTTCCGTGTGAACATTTTTCAGTGTGAGCAATTTTCGTGTGCGTAATTATCACTGTGCGTTATTTTCTGTGTGAGGAGTTTTCCGTGTGAGGAGTTTTCGTGTGCGGAGTTTTCGCTATGCGCAGTTTTCTGTGCGTAGTTTTCGCGTGAGCAGTCTTCCTGTGCGGATATGTCTGGTCACGGATCCATCTTACAATTTTTGATTTTCTCCAACGAAAAATGGGTTACGTAGATATTAGTTTAAATAACCTGTAGGCTAAATAACATTCGTAATTTATTTCACAGCCAACTCTGAATAAAAATTTTGTAGCTCACACGATTTAATAAATCTCTCAAACTTCTATGTTCTGTAATTATTTTTTTTTTACGGATACCAGCTTACTGTAAATACTAACAAAAATACAAAAAATAAAATCAAACTCTCTTCTTAATTAACGTATGAAAAAATCAGTATTCAAGTAAAATATTCGCCGTTTCTTTTGGTCTTCTTGTGGCGTAGATCCTGAGACCACGAGGGAAATGAATATTTCACCAGCAGTTTGCGTTTACTTGTTGTTTTCTTTGTTTCGAAAGGCCTGTATGTGTGTGTGTGTGTCCAGAAAACTGATTTATATAAAAGATTGACGACCTTATGCACGCGCCCGCGACCCTCTACACGTGTCCGGGATGAATTGAATGGAAATGGAAATTTTATTGTTGGAACGTATTTCCACCGAATCGCATTTGTCGCGGGGAAACTTTCCCCACATCCGGGCATCTATTTGTGAAACGTAATCTTTTTACAATAAAATCTGATATCGGATTTACCGATTGGATTCGCGACATGGTGTTGTGACGATGCCACGTCAAACATTAATAATATATCTATACCGTTGATAATGCCGTGAATCTGCACTTTGTTCGATTTGTTGCGATGCCAACGATATTATATTTAATAAAGATGCATAAAATTTGCAAATTTCTTAAAAGTTTGCTTTTACAGCTGAAATGAAAAAATATCTTTATAAAGCGTGCTAATACAGGGTGTTTCAGAGCTCTGGAAACGGCCAATCACGTGCTCATTTGTAAAAATTTTGATTTTTTCTTTATATAAAAGTTGTGCAAAATGGTGAGTTGCACGTCCTTAAAATATTTCACAACAAAGTGACAGACCAAACTAATGTTTTTTTTTTTTTAATGGAATACCCTGGTGATATTCATTCGCAAATTGCACAATTTCTTAATTTTTTCAAATGGAACATCATATCGTCGCTGTTAAAACAAACCGGCATATGTGCAAAAATTAAATTTGTGAGTTGTTGGTGTCAAAAATTTTATTTTTTTCTCGTCTATTTTCATGTCGAACCGGCATATTTTATAGTTGAAGAAAAATCCGTCATATGGCGTTGGGCCGGTATGCATTTGCATTTGCGGGAATAGCCATTCTGTTTATCAGAAGACAGATCTATTGAACAATGAGCCAGTCGAGATTGGGAGTTGTGTGCTGAACTATCTGCAACATTTAAATGACAAAGCTGACTGTCGTATTTTACAGCGATAATTGTTGTGGACAACAAAAAAATAACTTTATGATGGCAATGTACAAGTATTCTGTTGCAACATTAAAACATAAAATCTATCACACACAAATTTTTAGTAAAGGGCCACACCCAAAACGAGGAGCATTCAGCTCCCTCAACCGTTGAAAAAGAAGTTAAAAGAGCACTCCGAAGCGGACCGATATACTTACCTTCCCAATACGCAAGGCCATGAAAACAGCAAAGAAAAGTGGCACGCCTTACCTGGTTCATGAGTTGAGTCATGAGGACTTTTTTGGCATAAAAGCTCTCAAGGACTCCCAAGTAATTTTACCCATATTGGACATTCGAGTGTTTAAAATAATTAAAGACGACGACAACTTTTACCTCAAAACATCCTACGGATCATATGCCTGGGAGGAGGCGAAGAAAAGGAATAAACGGGGCAATGGGAGCGTGAATCCTATTATGATACAAGCTTATTCCAAGAGACTTACCATTGATGAGAAGAAGAAAAAGGGTATCCTAAAGTTAGTTACCGACGGGATAATACCGTCAATTTATTCAGAATTCTATAAAAATGTGTGAAACTTTTAAGTTGCCAGCAAAGGGAAGAGCAATAATACGTTAATTGTTGTTGAAGCAATAAATTATTTTTTCATTGACAACATTATCTTTTTTTTCTACCTAAAACAGGTTCCAAAAGAAGAAGTCACTATGACACAAAAGCAAATATTACACTGATTTTAAAGTCATACTGGCATATCTGCATATTTCTCTTAATTTAAGCAATGTTCGATTTATTTGCAACTACTACTTCAATAAGCAGTATTCGTCTAAATTTTATTCATGCATAAGGTAGCTTTGAGATGAACCAAATGGACGTTAAAAGGAAAATATCACATGCGAAAACTTTAAAGCTCTCCGGTGAAAAATATGCATTTTGCAGATATGCCGGTTTGATTTCAAGTAAGCGATATATATTATTTCATAATTTAAAAGTCCATTAAGTAAGCTTTCGATTCGTGTAGTTAGCGAAGGTTAATTAAACATAGATGTTCAATCAGAGAATGGAAATTTGGAGAATTGGAGAAATGAGACTTATTTTCAAAGTTTCATGGTAATTGCTTTATATATTTTTAAGGTACATCGCAGATACATAGCCACATTTTTTTCCAGACATCTTGAAATCGCCTCTAAGGACCTCAAAACCAATATTTCCGTATAAAAAATTGTTCACGATACAATACTTTCTTGTACAATCAGAGAAAATACAAATGCGAAACTTGCTCAGCGAGGGAATGCTGCCGCATGTCGGTGCTTAGTTCGGTTGAAATCCCCTGATTAAAATACAATTATGAGGTAATAAAATTTATAAGGATAATTTCTCGCCCTTAAGTGATCGAGTGACAGACTCCATATCTGTGAGTTTTTTCATCTTCCAATTTTTGGTGCGTCATCTTCAAAAATTTAAATAACTAAAATTTTTACGTTATTTTGATATTTTTTATATATTTATCAATTGAAGAGTAATTTTATTTAAAATTATTGGTAATATTTTGGTATTAATAATTTTATTTCAGTTTCGTGTAAATAATCTCATTTTTGCCAAGATATGACCTTGAAACCCTCGAAAAATAAGATCTGATTTATTTAACCACTAAAAATTATTATAATAATCTGAAAAATTCACAGATATTTTTTACCCAAATAAAAGGTTATTTCGGGTATTCATGTTTTTATTAGGTTGAACCAGTTTTTTTCGCCCCGAACCGATCAAATGACGGAAAATTTTATTTAGTCAATGTTCTTCCAATGTTTGGTGCGTCATCTTGAAAAATTTGAATAACTATTTACGATATTTTGTATATATTTATCGACAATTGAGCAGCAAAATTTTATCAAATTAATAATTAATAATTAATAATAGAGTAACAGTATGTTTATGTTGAGTTTAGATTCTTTTTTTTTAATTTCAAATACCTTATATCTTTACCAGTGGCATCTCGTGGAACATGTTAATGGTAGAGCCACTTATATAATACCCCCCCCCCTTTTTTAAGAAACAAAGAACTGTTTATCTTTCTAGACCAATCGAATATTTTGGCCAAAAAATCAAAAATTTGGAACAAAACCGCCTAAGATCTAAAATATCGGCCGAAAAAATAAAAAATCCTGGTTTAAAAATAAAAATTCAGACCAAAAAAATGAAAATACAAGCAAAAGAAAAAACATTTGCCATTTTCAGCCCCAAATATAACTCTTTTTAGCTTAAAATAAGTTCCAACGAGAAATTCGAAAATAAAAGCAAAAATTAAAATTTACAAAAAATCTAAAATATGGGACAAAAAAATAAAAAATTAAGACCTAAAATCTAAAATTCGTACCCAAAAATCAAAGTGGTAGACCAAAAAATCAAGATTTTTAACAAATGAATCGAAAATTTAAGTCGACTTAAATTGAAACCAAAACAATCGAAAATACAAAATATAGGCCAAAAACGTAGGGCCTAAAAAGGTGAAAATTTAGACAAAACATCGAAAACTCGGGCGTATGCAGACAAAAAATCAAATATTTCTACAAACCAATCGAATATTTTGGTCAAAATTATGAAAAATAAAAAGAATTGGAACAAAAAAATCGAAAATACAGAAATGTAAAATATGGGCCAAAGAATCAAAAATCGTGATCTAAAAATAAAAAACGAAGACAAAAAATTAAAAACTTGGGTAGAAGCAAAATAATTTGCCAAAAATTAGTGTCTGATCAGAAATTCGAAAAATAATAGCCAAAAAATGAAAAAAAATCACGAAATGAAATCAATAATAAGTTAAAAAATCTAAAATATTGGATAAAAAACAGACTTTAAATCTAAAATATTCTATACAAAATTTAGACCAAATAAATAATACAGTCGCGTCGTAGCATTTAAAGTGTGAAGACGTACATCGGTGCGAGAGCGAATTATCAACTGTGAATAGTGAAAAAAACCAACCAGAAGGCGAAGACGAGACATAAAGATGGATGTGGATACAGGGGGCGGCCTCCCGCCCCCACGTGAGTCACTAGACCCTGATATAATTGAAGTAGATTCTAATATGGAAACTAACCTGGCGCAAAATGTCAGACACGCGGAGCGAAATTTAGTTAGTAAAAACAAAACCGGTGAAATTATCAATCGACCCAATGTCGACCTCAACATCAGATATGACAAATCGAATACAGACGAATTTATCATTTATATTGAACATACAGACAAACAGCTGAGAAAACTACATCCGATGAGAGTCGGACATCACTTAAAATCATTGGATCCCGTTAAACAATATATAACCAGCGTAAACTCTATCGGAATTAATAAAATAAAAGTAATTCTAAACAACATGCACGCCGCGAATAGTTTAATAGACAATCCAAAATTGAAAGAATATAACTTGATTGCATATATTCCGCGCCACTGCGTTGAACGCAGAGGAATTATCCGCGGGGTCGACACATATTTCGACGAAAAAACCATAATGAATGACATTGAATCATCAGTAGTTATTAACAGCGTTAGGCGTATTTATAGAACTATTGACATAAATGGACAACCAACTAAAATACCTAGGGAAACTGTTATCTTAAATTTTAAGGGAGATAAAATACCTCAATATGTAAATATGAATTATGTAAGATTCGAGGTGGAAACATACATTTCACCCGTAATACAATGCTCAAAATGCTTACGATTTGGTCATGTCACACATATGTGCCACTCAACAAAAAAATTATGTAAATTTTGCGCTGTTGAACATGCAGATGGAGAAACGTGCCCAGGCTTTGTTACTAAATGTATTCACTGTAGGGTAACTACACACCCTTCGACGTCGAAAGAGTGTCCAAAATACATACAGCAACGAAAAATAAAAACAATAATGTCTGTGCATAATTTGGCTTTTAAAGAAGCCGAAAAAGTCGTGGAAAACCCTTCATTTGCAACTATTACTACCCGTAATAGATACGCCGCTTTAGTTAATCTCGAAGAATTTCCTCAACTCCCCACCCCCACATTCAACTACAGAAATGAGCAAAGTAAATCAAATAAAATTAATATTTTTAATAACATTACGGCCAATAAAAACATGAGTAACAACAATTCCCCCAAAAAACGGAAATACGTAACTACCCCAGAAAACATAATCGGACAACCGTGTTTCGCTCCCCACCCATCATCAACATTTAGTTTTAGTAACAGTTCCCAGCGCAATAGTAATGAAAACAATTCAGAATTTAACAATAACAGTTTTATAGAACGGTTTTTACAAGATTTGACAACCTTTGTTGACACATTAATAAATAAAGATAGTAACGACTCAAGTGAAAGCAATAAAATTGAAAAACTTAAACATTTTATAAGTGGATATTCGGAGCATCCCAGCACAAATCACCACAAAAATGGCGGGTAACTTAAAAATTGTACAATGGAACGCAAGGTCCATTAAATCGAATAAGAATAGCTTTAATAATTTTCTAAACGATAATAACCCTGATATTGTACTTATGTCGGAGACGTGGCTCAAACCACAACATTATTTTAAAATTAAAAACTATAATTGTGTACGAAAAGATCGTCCCAATGGCAAAGGGGGCGTACTGATTTTAATCAAATGTAATATAATATATAAAACAATACAACTCATTAACCCTGTCTTCAATCACATTGAAATTTGTGGAATTAAAATACAAATTGAAAACAAACCCTTACATATATTCTCGATTTATCGACCACCCAATAACAATTTAAATAAAAAACAATATACAGACATTTTTCAAAATCTACCTGAACCTATGATTATGGGAGGGGACATTAACGGTCATCATACGTTATGGGGATCCGCTCAAACCTCATTAGCCGGAAAAAGAATTGTGGAAGCTCTAGAATCTACAGACTTTGTGATCATCAACAATGGGGATCCAACAAGAATTTCTCAGCCAAATCAGTCCCAATCTGCAATTGATATCACTGTAACGTCATCTTGTATTGCATTAAAAACGATATGGACAACATTCGAAGACAGTCTAGGATCGGATCACTATCCCATCTTTATTAACGTTAACTTAAAACCAAATAAAATACATAAACAACGGACAACACGGAAATGGAATACCAGGGAAGCAAATTGGCCACTATATCAGAAGCTGACAGAAGACAATATGAGTGACAACTTAGAAATAGAAGACATCTTAATCCATAGCGCAAATATCGCAATGCCCAAAATAAATAAAACAAATTCAGAAATAAGCAACAATCCCGTATGGTGGGACCGAGAATGTAACAGCCTCATATATGAAAGGAAAAAACAACTAAATAAATATAAAAATAATTTCAATCTAGATGAGTATATAAAATGTAAACAAATGTTTGCTAAGGTAAAAAGAAAATTAAAAGATAAAGCAAAAGATTCCTGGATAAAATTCTGCGGTACATTAAATAAAAGTACGCCCATGACATCAGTCTGGTTAACAGCCAAACAATTAAACCAAAACAAAATAAATAATCAAAGCAATATTCCTGACAATTTATACGAGGATATACTGAACAAATATACACCACCATCGGCTAATAATAAATCAACACAACTTACAGAAAACGATATTTTACACCCTATTAGCACAACCATTAAACTAGAAGAATTAGAGTTTGCACTGAATAAATCTGAAAATACAGCCCCTGGCATAGATGGAATTACGTATAATATGATCAGTCACAGTGATAACAAAGTAAAACAACTATTAACTGACAAATTTAATGCCTACTTAAAAGACGGCTGCGATAATAATTTTTTTAAAAATATTGTAATACACCCCATTTTAAAGTCTGGAAAAGACAAAAATATGCGGGATTCATATCGGATACTCTCCCTATTACCATGTATTTTTAAGACGTACGAACGCATCCTAAAAATTAGAATAGAATGGTTTCTGGAACAAAATAAATTATTGCCAAACAACCAATACGGATTTCGTCGAAACCTGGGTACCGTAGACGCTCTAACGAACTTAGTTTCAAGTATTCAGTGCACATTCGGGGATAATGAATACCACGGCTGTTTATTTCTGGACCTTGAGGGGGCCTATGACAATGTTAATATCGACATATTAGAGGCAAAACTCCTTAACATGGGTTTACCAAATAATATATCAAAAAATATAACAGATTTATACCGAAATAGAAACACATATATTCAAAATAATGACAAACAATACATCGGACCGAGACAAACATCAAAAGGCCTTCCTCAGGGATCCGTCCTCGCTCCATTACTTTTTAACATATACACCGCAGACCTACACAAAAATATAAATTCAAGTATAATCCAATATGCAGACGATATTTGCATTCACTTCAGGGCAAAAAGCGTGACACAATGTATAAAGAAAGCCAAGGAAGTACTATCTGCATTTATTGTTTGGAGCAGCAAAAACGGATTTACAGCAGCTATGAATAAATCTGCCTTTCAAATATTTTCGCGACACTGGCCTACTAAACACGAATTCCTAAAAGTAAAGGAAATTAAAATACCAATTGTAAAACAATATAAATATCTTGGGATGGAACTAGATCAAAAACTGAACTGGAAAGCACACATCAACTACATTACAGAGAAAACTGAAAAAGGATTCAATTTTCTAAAGTCAATAAGAAAAACATGGTGGGGGGCCGACCCTAAAATAATGCTAATGTTTTATAAGGCATACATAAGACCACAAATCGACTACGGGTGCACACTGTACGGATCGACATGTCAAACATCGCTACAGAAATTGGAAACAATTCAAAATAAGGCAATGAGACTAGGAATTGGAGCCATGCAATCCTCTCCCATTGTAGCTATTTTGGCGGAAGCGGGGGAAATCCCACTAAAATACAGAAGAAGGTACCTGGCAATAAAACATTTAACAAAAATTTTAAAATTAAAACTAACGGAAATAGAAGGAATAATTCATCAACTCACCACCGCAAATTTTACCAACTCATATTGGGCAAAAAAACAAGACCCCCCATTAGTAGCAGCATTTGCAGAATTAAAAAACACTAAACCATCAGAACATAATATACTGTCTATAGAATTCGACACTATCTATACACAAACAAAAACAATAATTCCGAATTATTCAGCGGGCATAAGTAATCAAAACATAATAGACGAAATATTATACCGATACCCTAACCATACAACTATATACACTGACGGATCCTTGAATGAAAAAGGAGTCGGATGTAGCATGTACATTCCAAACAAAAAAATTAAGAGACTTTTTAAAATCAATGGAGGATCGACATTTACTGCTGAAGGATGCGCCATAGTTGAAAGTTTGAAGTGGGCAATAGCAGAAAAAAAAAACACTATAATTTTGACAGACTCGCTATCAATAATCTTATGTATAAATAATAAATCCGTCAAAAAATTTGATAGCCCAATTATTGCTGAAATTATTAAACTTATTAAGCAAGCACGGAATATGAACATTGAATGCATACTTACCTGGGTGAAAGGGCATACGGAAGTAAGGGGAAATGAAATTGCGGATCGACTTGCGAAAGACGCAATTAAAAAAAGCAATGACGATATAATTCTAAATATTCAAAGTGACATTACCAATACTTACAATAATAATATCAAAAAGGAGTGGGCATCAGACTATCTAAACCATGCAAATGTCCATAATTCTAATTATTTTAAAATAAATCCCACTTTACCTGGAAAGCCAGATTATATTTTTAAGTATAATGTTAGCACTTACTATTCAAGTATGATAACAAGGCTAAATCTAAATCACGGGCAATTCCCCGCACATCTATATAGAATTAATCTGAAGGATTCCCCAGAGTGTGAATGTGGACAATATGGTGATGTGAACCATATCATCCTAGAATGCCCTAAATATACGACCACTAGAAGGACTTTCTTGGAAAATCTTTCTGGGATGGGTATCACATTTCCGATTAACATAAATAACTTATTATCGTTAAGAACCAAAAATATTTACGATGAAATCATCAATTTTTTTAAACTGTCAAAAATTAAAATATAACAGATCTTAAATTAATAATAAGGATAGTTAGTTAAGGTAATTAGATATAAGTCTCATATCATTAACATGTAATATCTCTACTGTTGTGTACTTCCGTGGACCCATACCTGTATGTCTAAATACCAACATGTCATGACGGTCCGCATTGACACCCGATTTCCATCTTGTATCCCTTGTGGTTAGCATACATTCATTCTATCTAATCCGTGTATTTATATATCAAACAAATGGTAGTGGCAGATGACCAAGCAGTCGACGCCAAAAAAAAAAAAAAAAAAAAAAAAAAAAAAAAAAAAAAAAAATAATAATAATAAAGAATATTTAGAATATTTAAAAAAAAAATCAAAAATACAAAGAGCAAATATTTTGACCAAAAATTACCAATTAAATTTAGACCAAAATAAATAATGTTTGGGCCTAATAATCAAAAATTTAGTCAAAAAAATCGAATATACAGGTCAAAAATCTGAAAAAAAATCTATTTGCTGAGTTCAATACTTTGTATTGATTCTGGATTCTAATCCAAGCATTTCATGAAAATTCGCTAATTTGAACCACGGTTTTGGATCTTAAACGCATAATTTGTGACCAAAAATTAAAAATTAGGATTTTAATTTGATAATTATATGTAAAATCCGAAATTTTAAATATTTAATTCAAGTTTTTGGCGCCTAAACGCAGAATTTGAGACTTAAAATTCAAAATTTGGATTCTAATACAAGAATTTCAATAAACATCTCGAATTTGGACCATAGAATCCATGGTTTTTAAACGCAAACTTTGTGTTGAAAAATTCAAAGTTTGGATTTTAATTTGATAATTATATCTCTAATTTGAAACTTTAAATCCAAGTTTCTGGTCCTTAAACGCAGAACTTGAGACCCAAAATCCAATATTTGGATTCAATTGATTAATTGCATTTAAAATCTGGCATTTGGAACATAAAATCCAAGTTTTTGACCATTAAACGCAGAATTTGAGTCCAAAAATCAGAAATTTGGATTATAATCTACGAATGTCATGTAAAATCTCAAATTTGGACAATAGAAATCATGGTTCTGGACCTTAAACACAAAACTTTTGCAACAAAATCCAAGATTTTGATTTTAATCCGATAATTTTATTAAAATACAAGGTGTTCCATTAAAAAAAAACACAACTTTGATATTTTAGTGCGTTTGGAACACCCTGTACAAAATGAAATTAATTTTAAAATATTCCGTGCCGTATAGCGTAAATAACCCTATATATTTCAATATATCCTAAATTTATTTCAATTGTTGATAAATTTATAAAAATATAAAATGACCTTGAAAAATTCATCTAATTTGGTATTTTGATCAATAATATATGTGATTTTTTCAGTTTTTTTTAATGGTTAAAAAAATGATATTTGAAAAAATCTTATTTTGGGGCTTCCCGGGTCATGTCGGGTTTTTCACATCTAATGATATTTTCATATTTATTTAAAAATCTGTGTAGAGTGGCATTTTGACCATCTTATCTCGGGATACCCTTTTATTACCTCATAAATGGATTTTAAGCAGGGACTGACTGGATTCGATCGAACTAAGCACCGACATGCGGCAGCATTCCCTCGCCGATCGAGTTTCGCATTTGTATTTTCTCTGACTGTACTCCGTAACAGAGAAAGTAAAAATACATCACTGCGTGAAGGTAAAATGTCAACGTTTTCATAGCGTTGAATTGTATTAAAATATATCTTTTTTTTTATTGTACTTCATAGTGAAACGTTTAGTAAGAATATTTTTTTACTCTGTTAATAAATAACGTCACATAAGGAAAAACACTCCGATTTTATCATCACGTTATACAGTACAGAATAAATAATTAAAAAGGACGTAAATTTATGTTATCTAAACCATTAATGTGTCCCTCAACTGATTTAGTAATATTTACTCTAATCTTCGGCAATATATCAACATTACTTAAACACGGACAAAAATACCCTTGATCAGTGCTATCCTCTAAACCTAGGCTTAGTCCTGACGGAGAGATAAAAACTCTGTCATGCATTTTATCCACGATAATGTATACCCCCGCTGTGCCCTGCATGCCGGCCCTAGCATGCGAGCCCTTCGTTCACGATGTTAACTTGCAGTAAAATTACCCCATCAGTCATTCAGCATTCGGTACTTTCTAAAATCATTTAGAAAATTTAAATAGTGCATTGCTGCAACAAACTGCAGTATTGCATGATACTGAAAATGTTTTACTCTTATAATCCTACTCAATTTTTATTTATTTATTTATTTATTTATTAACTTTACACATCCTGTTACTATAATATGTGCAAAACAATATATAATTAAAGTTAATCACCCAACAAATTTAGGAGAGAGAGAGAGACAATACATTTATTGAGACACTTTTACAAATGACCTCAACAGGCAATTGACTAGAGGTCTTTCAGCCTATTTGATTTTTCAGGTTCTAGTTCCAATTCCAATAAGTTAATAAACGATGACATATTGTGCGTGTAATATAAAATCAGATGCACATCATAACAGGGGAGGATTTAAATTGAAAATAAACTACTTTCTAAATAATAACAAAAAAATTTCAATTTGATTTGACCCTGGAAATATTTTATATTGAAACAATGATGCCATTTTCGTATTATAATCAAAAATGATTTGCATATTCAATGAAAAAAGCTCTGAATTTAAGCGAGACTTCTCCTTTCAATAGCAGATATCATCAGATTTAAATACCGCATAAAAATATGGAGACATAAATATAAACTTTTAGGTCTTAACAAACTTACACACAAAGCAGCGCTCTTCGAGATTTCGGTGAATTGGAAAGTGTACCAACGTGGAAATAATATCTCCCCTTGTCATCTCCATATAATATTTTAAGCCGATTTCGGGTATTACGCAGCGGTGTACGTATATGTTTATACCCTCACGACACAGACCCATTTGCGTTGCCCGAAATTGATTAAACCGCCAATTTTGTTTACTTTATTGAGGCGTCGCGGCGCGGAACGCATATAGGGCATACGCTAACGATTTCCCCGATGTTTTTTCAAAACTCCCCAAAGCGGACCAAAATTAATACTCATAAATATGTATAATGCGTGTCTCCCCGGCGTTCGCCCCGATTTTACGAATACCGAACAATTATTGTGCCGGTTTTTGTTGTTGTTTTTATTAAATGGGGGAGAAGGGGCGCGCGCTCGACGCGGGGGCCGAAATGACGGTTAAGTTGAATTAAATCACCCAAAAATAATTAGGGAATTGAATTTGGATTGTAAATGCGAGGGGTGGAAATTAAATCGGCGGAATTTAAAGCGCAAATGGCTTTTTTGGCATCCAATTTTTGCAGGCGCAATTTATTGAGAAGTGGACTAAAATATTTAAATTATTAGTTATATTATTATAGGGTGGCCCATCTATCGGTTGCTTTTTGAACTATCGATTATTTCGGCTTTGACAGCTCAAATGACTTTGCCAATGTGTCAAATATTCAGTAAAAGGTTTGCGGTTTACGAAATGGTTAAGTTTACGCTCGAAGAAAATTGGGAAATATTGAAAACTTACTTCCAAAATGATCAGTCTTCTACCGAAACTGCCAGAAAAATGCGCACAAAATTCGGGAAAAATAAAGCGCCTTCCAGGCAGTTTGTGGATAAATTTGTGAAGCGTGTGCGTGAAAGTCGCTCGTTAATGGACAAAAATGCGTTCCCGTGCTCAATCGAAAATATTGCTGCTGTTGCCGAAAGTGTGAGTGACAATCCATCAACATTAACTCGACACCGCTCGCAGGAATTGAACATTTCTCGCACGTCCCTTCAAAGAATTTTGACGAAAGACCTCGGCGTGGAGTGACTGCACTTTACGGTCATACTACCGATTTCGGAGATTTTTGGTTTAGGGACTCTATACGTGTTATTATTAAGGTACTTACAAAAAATTTTGTGCGGAAACGTGTTTCAAGCCGAAAAATCCAATTTTTATATCTTCAGTTGCGCATTACGTCAATGTCCACCATAAATTTAATTGTACGCACGGAACGAGAACACTCATGTTACACTACGAAAGTTATTCATATTATAGATCATTTAGCACACGAAAGGCGCACTGTTAAAATTATGTACGAGGTGCAAGTTCGCGCAAACAACATGTTTTCTTCGCAAAGTAATTGAAACGTTGACAGCGGCAAATACAGACTTAAGGATGCGCCCTGTATTGCCAACCGTGAAAGTTGGTTTGTCGTTTTCTGTTTTCAAACCTCACTTGTCAATCGTTTATGTATAGTGTAGTGCAACCAAACTTCAAAAATGGAGCCCATCAATCTAATCAGATTATCAAAATCGAGCGAAAAAACCGATGAGTTTTTCGAAATGCTCGTGCAATGGGGTCTTGTACCCGCCGAAGGCACTTATTTTTGTCCGAAATGTGGTGCACCTTTAAAAATATACAAGGATAGCTCAAGGTGCGTATAATTATATTTATCCTAAATCGGGTCTATTAAAATATTTATAGTGGTCATTTGAGCCATGTAATGTGGCTCATTACCCCCTAGTGAGAGAATAATTTTCTCTCACGGAATGCATAGATCCTTCATAGGACTTTTGAAATATTTCAGATTGAATTGAAAAACACGTACGACAAAATCTCTTGTCAAAATTTTATAAACATTATTTCAATATTTAATACAATTAGAGACGATTTTGGATAAAATGTTAAGTTATGTGGAATTCCTCATGAGTCCCTTAAGACAACTAACTTTTTTTGTGGGATTAATTACGTACACTCCACATTCGTATAATAAATAACTATTTTTTTTTATAGTCATTATTGATAAATAATTTTTAAAGGCTCGACGGTTGGCGCTGGATATGTTACAACACCATAACGGAACGAAAACAAAAAAAAAACGCAATTGCAACACAAGTATTGAATTTAGAAAATTGACATTTTTTGAAAGATCACATCTAAGCCTATTTCAAATCCTGGTCTACGTGAATCTTTGGGTCGGCAATGTCAATTTAACCGTGATTCGACACATACTTCCATCGATTGGAGTTCATTCTGCCGTGAAGTCCTTTTAGATGCATTCATCACGAATTCAGTTAAATTGGGTGAACCAGGGCTTACTGTAGAAATTGATGAATAGAAGTTTGGACGACGTAAGTACCATCGAGGACACCGAGTTGAAGGGCAATGGATTTTTGGTGGATACGAGCGAGAAACTGGCCGAGTTTTCATGGTTACAGTTGAGAATCGAGGAGCTGAAACTCTGATTCCGATCATCCAACACCGGATTGAGGCTGGAACAACAATAATCAGCGACTATTGGAAGGCCTACGACTGTTTAACATTAGAGTGATATGAACATTTGAAGGTAATTTTCTAGAAAATTTACTAAAACTTACATAGAAAGATGGAAAAACTATCTATGTATTTTTCAGGTTAATCACTCAATCAATTTCAAAGACCCAGAGACAGGTGCGCACACAAATTCGATTGAGTCGTCATGGAGAGCTGCTAAAGCCATCTCAGGCACAGGATCCTGAAAGAAAGCCAACATACCTGGAAATTTAGCAAGATATATGTTCTATAAACGCTGTACACAATTAAATTTAAATAGAACCAGCGAATTTTATAAATTCGCTGGCGCGCTCTATGACGCACGAGAAAGCGAATCTCATGTAACAAACGACGAAGAACCGTTTACTGATGATGACGATATATTCAATGAAGAATATGTGCGCACAGCCCCTCAGCCGTAGGTCTTCAAATGGTCGCCTATCATTGTTGTATCAGCCTCAATCCAGTGTTGGATGATTGGAATCAGCTTTTCAGTTTCTCGCTCAAAAATTCATTGCCCTTCACCTCGGTGTCCTCGATAGTACTTACGACGTCCAAACTTCGATTCATCAAAATTTGCACCAGGCCCACCTGATTTTACTGAATTTGTAATGTATGCGTTTAAAACGACTTCACGGCAGAATGAACTCCAATCGACGGAGGCATGTTCAGATATTTCAATCTGCTGTCGAATCACGGCTTATCTGACTAATGTCGATAATTCGACCCAAAAATTAATGTAGCCTAGGATTTGAAATAGGCTTAGATGTGATCGTTTAAAAAATGTCTCTTTTCTAAATCTGATACTTGTATTGCAAATGCGTTTTTTGTTTGTTTTCGCTCTGCTAAGTTATCTTTACATTTTGAGATTAACGTTTAATTTACTAGTTGAAATATTTTTATTTGTTTTAAGAAAAAAAAAAAAAAAAATTTAAACCAATTTTTACTTTCTCCGTTACGAAGTACGAGAAAGTATTGTGATCGTGATTTTTTTTTCAAAAATTTTTATTACGGAAATATCCGTTTTGGGGTCCCTAGATGCCATTTCAACAATTTCTGGAAAAAAAAAAAATTGTGTCTGTGTGTGTGTGTGTGTGTGTCTGTGTGTGTGTCTGTCTGTGTGCGCTGTATCTCAAAAACTAATAAAGCAATTGAAATGAAACTTTCAACATACGTCTTATTTGATAATCTGAAGAACTGAAAAGCTTTTGGTAAAATTTTGTACACCGGAAGTGGGTGTTTACCTTAACTGTTTTTTGTTTTTTGCCAATATTTTCTTTAATATGAAAAATATTACAAAAACATTTAAACAAACATTGAAGACAACAAAGAATTAAACAGCTTTTGCTTGAAAACATTTTTCATAAAATCATTTTTATTCGAGAAAAAAAATTATTATAATTTTTTTAATTTTTGGTTTATTATTATAAAACTATAATAGTTACAGCAAATTTATGTTAATAATAATTGTAGAGAATGCTAAAATGAACAACTTATAAAGAATAAGTTTTTTTTTGAAATCTCGTTAGTTTTTGAGTAAACTGAGTTTTTGAATTTGAAGTATAATTTTTCCATCTTTCATAATTTTGACGTTTTAAACGTCAGGTTCATCTGAGTCTACACAACGCTCGATATACATTTAAAATATGATTTCAATTGAAAATAAACCACGAAAGCGTAAATATAAATGATACCATCAAGTCGGAGAAAGTAACATGATGGCCACATCACCATTTTTTCTAGAAATAAAAGTTGTTGATTTTTCAACATAAAACACATATTCGCACATTTTATTTTAATATAAATATTAAACCTCTTGAATAATGACGATGGCTGGCGAACCCGTGAAACCACTTCTTATACATTTGTGACGACTTCGGCCCTAACCCAACCCAACCCAACCCAACCCAACCCAACCCAACCCAACCCAACCCAACCCAACCCAACCCAACCCAACCCAACCCGACCCAACCCGACCCAACCTGACCCAACCTGACCCAACCTAACCCAACCTAACCCAACCTAACCCAACCTAACCCAACCTAACCCAACCTAACCCAACATAACCCAACCTGACCTAACCCAACCTGACCTAACCTGACCTAACCTAACCCAACCCGACCTGACCTAACCTAATCTAACCTAACCTAACCCAACCTGACCTAACCCAACCCAACCCAACCCAACCCAACCCAACCTAACCCAACCTAACCTAACCTGACCTAACCTAACCTACCTTAACCTGACCTGACCTAACCCAACCTAACCTAACCCAACCTAACCTAACCTAACCTAACCTAACCTAACCTAACCCAACTTAACCCAACCTAACCTGACCTAACCCAACCTAACCTGACCTAACCCAACCTAACCTGACCTAACCCAACCCAACCTGACCTAACCCAATCTAACCCAACCCAACCTGACCTAACCTAACCCAACCTGACCTAACCCAACCTAACATAACCCAACCCATCCTGACCTAACCTAACCTAACCCAACCTGACCGAACCTAACCCACCTTAAACTAACCCAACCTAACCCACCTTAACCTAACCCAGCCTGACCTAACCCAACCTAACCTAACCCAACCTAACCTAACCTAACCTAACCCAACCTAACCCAACCTAACCCAACCTAACCCAACCTAACCCAACCTAACCCAACTTAACCCAACCTAACCTAACCTTTTTTTTTTTTTTAATTAAGGACGTTGCTGGCGCGTGAGCTAACCAGAACAAGAGGCCCTCATGAATCAGGAACTTGGAGGCACCGCCATTGGCATTTCTTCTCCAAGTTCCCCTTTATCTTTTATTTTAATTACTTTATTTTAACTATATTTACATATTTAACAAATTTTTAATTTTCATAATCCCACTTTTATGTTTTGTTTTCTTCTTTTCTTCTTTTCTTATTTTCTTTTCTTCTTTTCTTCCTTTCTTCTTTTCTTCTTTTCTTCTTTTCTTCTTTTCTCCTTTTCTTCTTTTCTTCTTTTCTTCCTTTCTTCTTTTCTTCTTTTCCTTTTCTTTATCTATTCTTCCGTTTGTATTTCTTGATACTTTTCTTCTTTTTTAATTAAAATGTCTCTTACAAATTCTTCAAATTTGTCCCAATTGTTTTGGTTTTTTATTATTAATTTTATTATATTAATTATTGTCAAATTTTGCCCCATTTCTTCATTTAAATCATTTCTCTCTCCTTCCCATCTTTCGCATTCAAACAAAGTATGTTTCGCCGTATCTTCTCTTTCATCACTACAGAATTTACAAACTCCACTGTCTAATTTTTTAATTTTGTTGAGATAATTTCCAAAACTTCCATGTCCACTTAGAATTTGTGTTATAAAATAATTAAGCTGTCCATGTTTTCTGTTCATCCAAATTTTTATTTCATGTATAATTTCATACGTCCATCTTCCCTTTCTACTGGTATTCCATCTTTCTTGCCATTTAGTCATTGTGATTTCCGTTGCCTCTTTTTTAACAATTTTTTTATTTCTTCCTAATTTACAATCATTATAAATTTTAGCCCTTTCTTCTAATAATAAGTCCCCAGGAATTGATTTTGCCAAAACTTCTAATGCATCGTTCGAAATTGTTTTATATCCTCGACATATCCTTAAAGCACTTATTCTTAAACTTTTTCTTAACAACTCGCATTTTTTTTTAGTATTTAAACAATTTACCCAACTTGCTGATCCATACAATAATTTTGATTTAGCTACCTCTCCTAATAATCTTCTTTTATTTTCTCCCCCTCCTCCAATATTCGGTAAAATTCTTGCTATTTGCATTTCTAAATTTATTGAATTCTTAACAGCATGTTTAACCTGATTCGTTTTAAATTTATTGTTGTCCAAAATGATGCCTAAATATTTAATACTTTTTTTAATTTCAATTTCATGTCCTATAATTTTAATTTTATCAATAATGTTTTTTCCCGCCCGTCTCGTTGACAAAAAAGCCGCTTCAGTTTTTTCCGGTGCCAATTTTAAACCCATTTCTTCTATACAATTTGTAACCCTAACCAAATTTAAATTTGCTTTCCTTTTTAAATTTACTAAACTTCTATCCCTTACTATAACTGCCAAATCGTCTGCAAATCCAATTAATTTTGTATCTCCTTCCAAATCCAAATTTAAAACTTTGTCATAACTGATGTTCCATAGAAGTGGACGCAAAACTGAACCTTGTGGTACCGCACATGACATTTCATATTCTTTATCATCATAAATAATTTTTCTATCATTCAAATAATTTCTAATCATTTTTTTTAAATATAAAGAAATATTAAAATTATTTAAAGATTCCAAAATGATTTTCCAAGGTAAACTGTTAAAAGCATTTTTTATATCCAAGGTGATTATTATACAATGTTTTCTTTTGCGTAGAGGTCTTGAATTTGCATCGTTTCTAATTTTTTTTTACTTCTAAAATTGCATCAATGGTCGTTTTACCTTTTCTAAATCCAAATTGTCTATAATTTAATCCTTCCTCTCCGATTTCTTCTACGATTCTATCATTAATTAATTTTTCTAACAATTTTCCTATAACATCTAATAAACAAATTGGTCTATAACCTCCGGGTTGTTGAGGATTTTTTCCAAATTTTTTTATCAAACATAATTTTGCCACTTTCCATCGATGTAACCGTCATTGGTGAGCGCTATCGCGGCATGTTGGACGTTTTTTCTTTCCCCGAATGGAAGAGGAAGCCATCGGTGGTATTTGGTTCCAGCAGGACGGTGTCACGTGCCACACAGCCAACGTTACAGTCGAGCTTTTGCGCGGTACGTTTGAAAATCGCATAATTAGCCGAAACGGCGATATCAACTGGCCGTCTTGCAGCTGCGATTTGACCCCGTTGGACTATTTTTTGTGGGGAACCGTCGAGGATAATTGCTACGCCAACCATCCAGAGACGATAGACGATCTAAAGCACGAGATTGAAGTCGCCATTGCAATGGCTGCACCATCGAAAATGTCATGAAAAATTGGGTCGACAGAATGGGCCACTGCAAAGCCAGCCGGGGCAGCCATATGAATAAAGTGGTCTTCCACCATTAAACCGCAATGTTGGGGCTATTCAATAAAAAAAAAAATGAAAAATATCCACCCGTCTTTTTTTATAGCAATTTTAAAATGCAACTTTTTCGTAGGACACCCTATATATGCACAATGTGAAAGAAACTATTTTCGTTTCAGTGAATTACAATGGAGATATCATGCGTGTAATGGATTCAATACTATTCATGTTCACTCCATTGTATTGATTTGTACAACTACCAATTTCAATTAAAAGCTATTGATGGCGTATGTTGATTTTAATGAAGTAATAACGATCAACATTAAATAACAATCAGGGTTATTTATACGAGCGCGGTTCATTTGCATGTAACAAATAATTAACTAAGATTGATGAAACTCAATATGGGCCTTGAATGGCGCTTTGCATGATAATGTTCCCTCCTCTACATGGCACCTATATGTATGTACGTACGTCTACGTATGTATATATGGAATATGTTATGCGCGCTTGCAGACGTGCATAGTGATTGATTTCGTAATATTTGCGGGACATGGAAGTTAATAAATGGGGCGGCGAGATTTGAAATTCCGTTATGTATAGTTTCCCATTTGTTATGTTTCAGGGCACGCGATATGCATTTTTGTCGGGCGGTGTTTACCTTCGCGCTTCGAAATTTTTCACTAAATTAATTTTTATAATGAACAACGAATAGTTATGGATACATGTTCTAGTTAAACGTTTCCCTGTATAACATTACAATACACAGATCATAATCAAGTTCTGTTATTTTTCTATAGATTTTACAGAGAAAGGGCGAAATTGATTTGACAAATATTTTAGAATAATACATGAAAATATTTTCATTGAAAATGGCACCCTCAATCACATAAACGCTGAAAGTCTCATTACAATACATTAATAATAATAATAATAGTTTATTGATGCCAGAACTAAAATAGTTTTACATAAGTCAGGAGTAATAGCTTTACTAGTTGAAAATAAGTACAGTATAAAATGATATTAAAATTTAGACATATTAAGTTTACAAGTCCATATACTTTTAATGTACCTTCTGGGTGGGACAACCTGTATTTAAAAAAAATATGACGAGAATGATACTATATAAAGATTCAAATAAACGATAAAATCGAGTATTACGCATAAATTCATGAATAAATCCCGCAATGCATTCAGTATATTTCCCAGCACTCACTTTTCGAAAGTCATTAATCCAGGAAAAAAAATAGAAAATACGCCCCGTCGAAAATTCCGGATTAAAGTTTTCCCATCAACTGGCCAATCGTTATAATTGGAAAACATATTTGTGAAGTTTGCAAAAAATGTTATTACACCAATGGATCCGTTACAACGTAGCATCGTGATCGTGGTATGTAACTATTTTTAATTATCCCCCGGGGGATGTTTTATTGCGATAATTGCAAGTTTCCCAAGTTTCCCTGTACACAAAAGAAAAACTCAGACTTTTTCGATAGAGATACTAACGGGTCATCGCTAATGATCCGACTTTCCATCATTACTGCGCACGACGAGGTTCGAAACTTTCCGAAAAATTGCCAGCAACAAATTTACCCTTATGCATTTCGCAAATTGAAAATGATCACAAGAAAGGCGGACATGAACTTTCAATTAAAGTGGATTCGGGGATACTTTTGAACTTGTGAACGAACGGCGGGCTTCATTGTTGAGTTGAGGCTAATTTAAATAGTCCCAAAAGAAACTTATAGAAATGTTTCCAGTTTGTAGACCGGAGCCCGGATTTGAATTCACTCTCTTGCTATTCGAGTTTATTTTAAAATGGAGAGACAATGTAAAGTAATCCCGAGAAAAGAGAAAATTATTTCTGGGGAACAAAGCGTAATGCCGGGTTTAATTTGTACATTTCTTATTTCGGCATCATCAAAATGATTAAAAATTTAAATTTACAAACAAACAGAATTATTATTAAACGCGAGAGACACGGAACGTTATTGCCTTCGGCTGGAGCACCGACGAACAAAACCAGAGAGATATTTAATACGCTCACAGAAGTATTTAAAATAATTGTGCGCGAAACGAATTAATAAATTATTACATATGTACTGTAAAATTTGGATAAATGTATACACGGTACAAGAAACCAAATTTGCAAATTTTAACTTCAAAAATATTTTTTTTCCTTTAGGGGGTGGAATCGTTTTAGCAACAAAACAATTCACATGACATTGAAGAGAAAATTTAAAACTGTTCAGACTGCAAAAGTTCATCGATTTTGGTGCAAAATTACTCAAGTTATGGCCAAAAAAGTGAAAAATGTCATTTTTTTTCAAAAATTCATAACTTTGCTCCAAATCATCGAAACGACTCGATTTTTTAAGGCATTTAAAGGAAATCGATTAAATTTTTTTGCCATCGTGATGAAATTTTCCGCGGATTTATTTTCCTCACGGTACAGCTTGTCAAAGTTGGACAATTTTTTACATAAAAAATGACATTTTTTTTTTAATTCATAACTTTGCTCAAAATCATCGAAACGACCCGAATTTTTAAGGCATTTGAAGGAAATTGATTGAATTTTTCTGTCATTATGGTGAAATTTCCCGCCGATTTTTTTTGCGCACGGTACAGCTTGTTAAAGTTGGACAATTTTTTACATAAAAAAACATTTTTTTACATCGCGTTCGTTGTTACGGGGGGTGGGTTGGACTTGGGGTTAAAATCAACTACACATTCTTAAAGATAAAACTTGAATCTTTCCCAAACTGAAAGATTCATCCATTTTCGACCAAATTGAACTAAGTTACGACGGTTTGAAAAATCGAGTTTTTTTCGCGATTTTTCGAGTGTTTCAAAATCGTCGTGTTAAAAATGAAAGAAAATCACGGGCGTAAAGTTAGCAATATATTTCAGCAATAAATTTTAAAATAAGTTATTTCCTTTAAATTAAAAAGAAAAAAATTTAAAAAAAAGTTTGTATTTTTTCCCGTCGGAGATTTATATCGCGACTAGTGGTGTGCCACAGGGCTCAAACCTTGGACCTCTGTTATTTTTGCTTTTTATTAATGATGTCGCCGATGTTTTGACGTGCGATTTTCTTATATATGCTGATGATATAAAGCTATACAAAACTATACAATCCCTAGATGATTGCACTGATTTACAACAGAACGTATGCAGATTAGAATCTTGGTGCGATAACAACCAACTTGTACTAAATATAGACAAATGCTCTGTTATATCCTATACTAGGAAAAAACTTAATAATGTAAATTTTTCATACAAAATTCATAATATAGTCATTAGCCGAAAACAATTTATTAAAGATCAAGGGGTAACGTTTGACCACCAACTAAATTTCATTTGTCATATAGATCAGATAGTAAGAGACTGCTACAAAGCAATTGGCTTCATAATTCGGTCAACTAAGGAATTTAAAAATCCCTTGGCACTAGTTTCTTTGTATCAGTCTCTTGTTATATCCAAAATTGATTACTGTGCTGCTATATGGGTACCAAACTATCATGTTCATTTAAACAAATTGGAGCGTATTCAGAAACGGTTCCTCAAATATCTACATCATTTTATTACAGGGCATTACCCTCGTGATGACATGTCGTACACTGATTTACTAATCAAGTATAAATTTCAATCAATAACGGATAGGCTTAGAAAAATATTAGTAACGACGCTTTACAATATTATTCACAATAAATGTGATTGCAGTGTGATACTTAATATGATTAATATCCATGTTCCTTACTGTTCTATTAGAAATGCTCTTACATTTAATTATAATATTCCACGCATCAATCATCACGGAAATTCACCTGTAGTCAAAATGATAAAATCTTACCACAACATTCAGCACACAGTGGACATATTTTGCGATAAGAGAAGCACTCTTAAACTCGCTTCGTTCTCTGCAATAATGATTTGTCTGGCAGTGTATTTATCTTCATTCATTCATTGTACTTCCATACGAATTTATATTTCTTCCCCAAACAATTGATTTGAATTGTAATTTTAATTGTTCTTTTGAATATTAATGTTAATTTTAGTTTTTAAGTCGCGTTTATTATAAACATATATTATTGTTAATTTAGGTTAAGTATTGTGTTTACGATGTATTTTAATTTTTCTTTTTATGATATTTCTCTGTAATTAGATCTATTTGTATCTGTTAAGAACTAAATAAATAAATAAATTAATTAATTTCCGGAATTTACCGATTTTTTTTTCTCGAAAATTAAAAATCCGACGACGGTATATCTGTCACCGAATTAATCCCCATCAAAGATCCCCATAAAGTTTTTCGATCCGATTTTTAGTTTTCGAGATATAAAGTTGTAAACGGAAATGGCAAACGAAATATAGCAGCGGGGCACAATTTTTTTTTGCATCTTATTATAATTCAATAATAAACGTTGTTAAATCGTTTTTGATTGAGAAAGTTGTCCATTATTCGGCAGAATCATTTTCTCCACAGATGACGTCCAATCAAATGATAATGGTTTCATTGCCCAACAGGTGACGTCCAATCAAATGATAGCGGTTTCATTGCCCAACAGTTTAGTTGTTACTATGGTTACGATTTGTTTTTTTGTCAGCGAACTGCTGCAATTTCCAAATAGAAAAATGATTCGTTATAATTTAATATAAACAGAAAAATCTTTAGGTAATTATTTGATATGATGCGAAAAAGTATACAGGGTGTGGTGGAACAAAACGGAACATAGGATTTTCAATGTTAATTTCTTTATACTGGAATATTATCTTCCCTGATCATTTTAGAGGAAACATGTAGAGTAAAAATTTCTGCATGCAGTCATGCTATTATTTATTTTTTAGCATTCATAAAAACCCTGAAAAATGATAAAATAAAAATGATAATTTTCACGAAAATAATGGTTGCCATGAAATTAAACAAAAAAGATGCGCTGTTGATTTGTTGGCTTCTGCCAAATGTATTGAACACTTCATGACTGTTTATAAGTTTTTTCATTAAAAATGTATTCTATTTAAGAAAAGGTGCAAATTGTGAAGTGGTGCTATGCTGGTAGCAGTTTTCATGAAGTGCGGGAAATGTTTGCCGTCAACTATCCCAATCGGCCAATTCCCTCCATTGCAACGATCCAAAGGTTAATTCATAAATTGGAAACGACTGGCTCAGTATTATGGAATTCTAAGAGAACATCAAGTGCCGAGCAGAATAATTTACCAATAAATGAGAAGGATGATGAGTTTGTGGTCTTAACTTCTGTAGTAGAAGATCCAAACATAAGCTTAAGACAAATTGCTGATAAGTGTGGAATTCACTATACGACTGCCCAGATGTATTTAAAGAAACATCATTTTCACTCGTACAAATACCAGTGCCACCAAGGAATATTACAGCGGGTTTTTGAAAATCGAGCAGAATTTTGCTACAACATAATGGAAAAGGCCAATGAAAATAGGAATTTCTTAAAAAATGTGTGCTTTATTGATGAATCTACATTCACGCTTCATAATACACCAAACAGACAGAACTGCAGAGTATGGGCAACACGCAATCCTAGATTATGCGTGCAAACACACACTCAATATCCTCAAAAATTAAATGTTTGGGCAGGTATTTTGGGGCACCGGATCATTGGTTTTTTTTTATAGAAGGTAATTTAAGTTCGATAAAATATTTGGAATTGTTTGTGTAGTATCTCGTACTCTCTGCCAGGTACTTGGTACAGTTAATTAAAATAACTTACTTGAACTGAATAACTTTAATTACTTCGTCAATGCACCGGCAAATGTATCATCATATAAACTGACTGATGTATCCTTGCCAACCACATTCATAACTTTTTATATAAATACATTACAGTTAGCAAACGAAATAACACCAGCAATAAATGAAGCCGCAAACGAAGATGAAAAAATGTATTTGGTCTCAAATGGATGGCTGTCCTGCACACAATACGAATGTCCGCGAATATTTAAATAATAGTTTTAATAATAATATAATTGGCAATGGATATTTAATCAATTGGCCTGCTAGAAGCCCTGATTTGCCAGTTAATAATTATTTTCTGTGGGAACATTTAAAATCTAATATTTATAATAGAAAGCAATTTGATAATCTTGATCAGTTGAAAAATTGTATTCGCAAGAATATCACCCCAGCAATTAGCAAATGTGCGCAGAAATTTTTTTAATAGATTAGGTTATTGTTTAACAATTAATGGTGGCTTGTTTGAACATCTTTTATAAGTATTATTTATGTTTTTAATATTAAGTGTTTTATGTTATTTCCGATGGAGTTATTAAGTTGATGTGAATAAAATGTTATAATTGCAAATGTTTATTATGATTATGATCCTTCTTATTCATCGGTAAATTATTCTGCTCTGCATTTGATGTCCTCTTAGAATTCCGTAATGCTGAGTCAGTCATTTCAAATTTATGAATTAACCTTTGGATCGTTGCAATGGGGGGAATTAGTCGATCTGGATAGTTGACGGCAAACATATCCCGCAGTTCACGAAAACTGCTACCAACATAGCACTACTTCAAAATTTGCACCTTTTCTTGAATTGAATACATTTTTTATGAAATTACTTGTAAACAGTTATGAGGTGTTTAATACATTTGACAGAAGCCAACAAATCAACAGCGCACCATTTTTGTTTAATTTCATGGCAACCATTATTTTCGTGAAAATTATCATTTTTCAGGGTTTTTATTAATGTTTAAAAATAAATAATAGCATGACTGCATGTAGAAATTTTTACTCTACAAAACATTTATTTACATGTTTCCTTTATAATGATCAGGGAAGATAATATTCCAGTATAAAAAAATTAACATTGAAAATCCTATGTTCCGTTTTCTTCCACTACACCCTGTAAAATTAAACTCGTGAGCAAGTTGGTTATTGCCACTCTGGTGAATTGCAACTTCACCCTAGTGGCAATGGCCTACTTTCTCACTCGTTTAATAATTATTGTATGTTGAGTTGTAATGTGTATACGCTTACCAAATAATTTTCAGAGGCCCAAAGTTAATGAAAAAAAAAACGCTTCTTACTGTTAACGTCCGAGTGTTTTCCAAATAGCTAATTAAGAAATGCATTGATAGTGCATTGTCATATTTGACAGATTATGTCAGAAACTGGGGTTACCAGATTACATTCCCGAAGTTCCTTAACGGGGTTTGAACACAACGATTCAAAATAATGATTTATTTTTTTGCACTCCCTTCTGCACGGATGAGAGAGGTGGCGCTTTTGGGTAATGCGGTGTCTATCAAGTGACATCGATTGAGCAAATTTGATCGTCCCCATGATCCTCCCCATGGCCGTTAGGACCTTCTCAAGAAATTATAGAAGAAAATTCGCCCAGCCTTCCGGGTACATCCTGGACAATTTAAATCCTCTCCACAAAAGACCCGTCCACGCTGTTTTTTGAATTTTAAAATTTCACAATTATTAATCAAGATATTAATTATTGTTGTTTGGGAATGTAGAAAATCTTTCCCCTAAAAATCAAAAATGAACAAAGATTCTTCCGGGAGGAAATCGTTAAGCATCCCATTTAAAGTCGATGGCCAAAGTTTGGTAACACTTCGGTCACCCCGTCAGCCTCAACGGGGTGCCAGAGACCCTTATCTAAACGGTAAATTACATTTATTGTGCGTCATGTTTGGCAGATCATGTCGGAATCAGAAAGTGAGGTTGTATAATCGACGTGGTTTCTGTGATTGGAAATGAAAACAAAATGTTGACTGTGACATTTCTTGACAATTTCGTCAACAGTAATCCCTTTGTTTTCCCGAGAAACATCACGCTACAAAGTAATTTTGCATTATATAATAGGAGTAGTATATTTTGTAACAAGGTTTTCCAAGCGATTAGCAGATTATACTTTCTCTACGACCATGAAACAAAATACAGAAATAAAATGTTTATGGTTATTTTCATGGTATTTTGACAATTGTATTATCCAAGACTTTTTATTAAAAACTGTGCGAGAATATCCATTCTGTAACGAATGTGAGAATGTGTACTTTCTTGGATCAAAATTGATTTTAGAATGCTTACATTCTACAGTGGTCGTGGAGAAAATCAGATTTATATCAGAAAAAAAAAACTGCGAGTGGTTTCTCTAAATGTTTAAAAAGGAAAATGTAAAGTTTCATCGGCGTCGATATAACATTACCACTCAACAGTTATGTATCAAAGTTGAGGTGAACCAAAAATAAATTGCACCTTAGAAACCGGATTTCTATAATTATAGGGTACAATGTATATTGTCATGTTAAAGGTGCATAAGCTATTATATGTATCGTATAGAGGAGTACAATTAGATTGTTGATATTGTTCCTGAGTTGAGTTGAGACGAGACGCTCAGGATATTGAACGAGGGCAGTATATTGTTATGTTCTCGTGACTTCGGTGTCAGGTAAAGATGAACCGGGAGCCATTTGATTCTCGGCGGATTTAAGTTTATGGGATAAAGAAGTTTGGAATCTTCTTACGTGACGCTTATTTATACGGAACAAGGGGGCGAATATAGGGCTCCCGGGCCGCGGGAGGGGATTGCGAAAGTATCGTTCTTAATCGTAAAAATCCAATTTTTTCGTCGTCGCACGAGGGTGGAAAGTTAGGGCCGCTCTCACACTTTTTGTTTCAGTATTTAAATGGCTTAAGGAGACAGAATGGGTTTTTATATTAAATGCAAAGTACCTCTCTTGGTGGAGGAGGGATCGGATTCTTAGATTAAAGCTTTGATTTAATAGCCGCCCCCGCCCTTCCCACCCCGTCCGAATGTAATCACCAAATAATGGTTCGGAGGCCATGTTTCATCGTTGATTCTCGGGGGTCGGCAAGAATGCAAACTTGAATATTATCGAGCATTCAATTTAGAAAGTGGCGGACAAAAGTGTCAGCACTAAGAATGGATCAGAGTTATGGACGAACTTGCCGGTGGAGTGAACATTCAAAAGTTGCAACAAAAGGTCATTCCGCCGAGATAGAGCTTGGTTAGAGGGGTGAGGGCTATTGTCTGGAAAGTATGCTTCCCACATCTCCATACACCGTATCCACCATCCCATATATACCACTATGTAAATTGCTTAGCGCATCTTTCTACACCTAGCACCCCGCACGAAATCCCCATGTATTACTGCGGCTAGGTGTCGTGGCCTCAAACGGGGGGAAATGAGGAAAGAGAGAAAGAGAGAGGGCTTGCTCGAGAGCTTCATTGAAAGCAATTAATTACATCGACCACATGCGTTGCTAGTCACGCTTCGCCTGTTACGATGTCATAGGAAATGGACTACTAAAACCGTGTGATATCCTCAACCCACACTTTATATTCATCCGCGAAAGAACGAATGCAAACTATCCTTATTTGCATTTAGAACACATTATTTTAGATGGAATAACACAACACCTTTGCAATCAATGTAATTTCCATCTTTTAAAATGCTGCACATTTTTTTATTTTATTGCCTCTAGCAAATAGAAATAAACACATGGATGTCCACAGCTTATGTATGCCGTGACACTAAGATGATAAATTAACGTACAAATTGAAAATTGCCGATAAATCGCCTGTCATTTTAAACCTTTGACGCATTTATTTGCGAGTGGTATTGGTGCGATAAAACCCTGATAGAAAACGGCACCGTGATAAACGATGGACGTGTATGGAAAAAAAAACATGGCCTATTCTGTGGACAGGATTTGAATGACGCCCAACCGATTAAAATACTCACACAGGCACACGATAACGGATAACTGTTCTCTTAATACGAAAAAAAATGATAAAGGAAAAAGTTTCAGTCGGCGATAAAACGATCTTATCTTCTTCAATACTTTACGAGAGTGACGTATGCTAAGTTTACTAAGATAAAAGTAAAATAAATAAATTATCTAAGGGGAAGAAGATAAGTAATTAATTTCAGATTCTAATATTAAAATTCTCGCCTATTTTTGCATCATTATGATATTTTCAAGAGTTCTCAATTATTGTTCCTCATCGCCGAAAAACTATAGACTATTTTCACATTATTAGTCCTTAATAGTGTAGTACCATTTGATGTATCAATTTTTTTTTGTAAAAATGAGAAATGCAGTAAATAATACAGTGGTTTGTGAATAAATACTGTTGTGAAGAAAATAACATTACAGTAAGTAGCGTGCTACTACCGTGTGTTCGTTATTGTTGGATAGCTGTTTGAAATTCCCGCTCCTAAAAAAAACTATTAATGTTGGTACTTACCAGTGGCAGGACTATTAGGGAATTTATTTTGAACTAAACTATAACAGATGTTCAGTATACACTTTATTTTTTAAATATCCGAACATAAAATAGTCCAGCGGTGTCAAATCTGGTGAGCGAGGTGGCCATAGATCTTTGCTAATTAACCTATCTCCGAAGAACTGCCGCAGGTGATTTAACGTTGGATTTGCAGTATGCGCAGTAGCTCCGTCCTGCTGAAAGTATCCTTGCTGCAATTCATCATCATGAAATTGTTCGATAAAAGGATTCAAAAGTAATTCCCGATAGCGAGCTGTGTTAATATTGTCATTAAAAAAAAATAGGGCCATAGATTCTCCTTTGGGACATTGCCAGCCATACAGCAACCTTCTGAGGATGTAACGGAACCTCAACAAATATATGGGGGTTTTCTGCAGCCCACACTCTATGGTTTTGCGAGTTCACATAGCCGCTAAGGTGAAACCAAGCTTCGTCACTGTAGAACGTTAAATCTAACAAATAGTCATCATTCAAGAACTCGTTAAACCAATTGCAATACTGCACTCGGCGAGGATAATCAGGCGGCAGCAACTGTTGAGTTGCAGTTACCTCGTACGGATGTAAATGTAAAATTTTTTTGCAAGCCTTCTGACATGTACCGAGCGATAAATTTGTCTGAGCAGACAAACATCGGAGCGATTTCTTCGGACTCACATCTAGTTTTTGTTGAATATCTTCAACGACTGCTTCCGTAAGGACAGTGGGTCGACCTGTAGATTTTCCTTTGGAAACGCTGCCGGTTTCATGGAATCTGGTAACAATACAAAGTAATTGTGACCAAACTCAACATCAGGAAACTGCTCATGAAATTGTTCCTCGCAATTTTGATAGGAATAATTCCAACTCCCTTCTGCGTTGCGTGTCCCTGTTCGAAAATATGCTTCAAGGATAAACCTATTGCGGTGATCTTCGAACGACATTCTTAGCCTAAAATCACATTTCATAATTAAGATTTGCATGTGTTAATGTGGTTATTTTTTAACTTACCAATAAAATATCTGCAGTGAGATGAGATGGTATAAAACGTAAATGTAAAACTAAATATCTATAAAGCACATGCACACACGATCGCACTGACAGTTAATTCTGCGGGCGCTAATGATCGATTTGACACTCTCGCACCCAAGGTACCAACATTTAAATATGAAAAACAACGCGCCAAATTCAAATGCCTATCAAACAATGTTGAACGCAAGGTAAATAAAGTTCGACAATGTGTTGGAAGAGCCCAATATGAACGGTCAGAGTCTCGAAACAAAAGTGAATAGGCTCAACACGAGCCTTTCTTAAACTGTTTGCTGATTAGGAAGGAGCAAATGATAAAAGATAAGTGCACAATAATCACGCACAAGGAATATGTCATTAAACTATAACAACAACAAATTATTTGTGATTAACACAAATAACCCCATCTTCCAGCAATAAAACGCACAAAGAAGTAAAATCTGTAAATCAGGTAAAGAAGTAATCCAACGACAATCCGGGAATTGGTTATAATATTAAAAACAAGATGGAGGCAGCACAGGAAATCAAAACTTCAACAAAAATGAATCCGAAATCAGAACCGATAATTAATAATCAACACGTAAATAAAAACGACAATACAACTTAAAAGTCACATGGTACATTTTCGACTAATTTTATTGGGTAAAATGGCAAAATGAAAACGTATAAGAGGCGGTGACAGAATGTATGTCACCGCATGTTACTCCTAAATTGTTTACAATTAATCAAGTAATTAAATTTTTAAATAAAACACTTTCTTTGTTAAAATCACTCGATTTATTAGTAGCGACTATAGTTTCGGTCACGTTCTGATCATTATCAAACTAAAAGTGATCGAAACTATAGTCGCTACTAATAAATCGAGTGATATTAACAAAGAAAGTGTTTTATTTATAATTCAAAATGTATCACGAAGTAAACGCCTCTAGTGTCAATCAATTAATGAAATTTAGTTGAAACATCAGTGTGACGTTTATAATGTTCTCGCCAATACATCAAAAATATAATAACAAGAATTTGTTTATCAACATGAGTGATTGCAGTCGATGGGGAAATACTACGGACGATGAAGTCCGAGAATAAATTAACGGTAGATTCCTAATACATTTGATCAAAATCGTTTGATAAAAATGTTGTAAACATTATAGACGTCAAAGCTGACATTTATGATCTTTGAGCCTAGAGCAAGGCATTTCTTTATAGGTATAGTAACGTTCGTTGTTTTCTCTCCCCAAATTTAACTCGTGGTATGATTAATTAATGATGATACCACCCGTTAAAGCCATCAGAAAATTGTACTCGTGCTGCGCACTCACTCAATTTTTATCGGCTTTAACTCGGTGCTTCCACCGATAATAATCATAGCACTTGTTATATTACCCCTGAAAATACATCAGAGCTTATTACGAACGACGAAGGAACTACCCTGGGTGGAGGGTGGTAGCGAAGAAAAAAAAAAATAGAATTCCGAAGAAAGCAACAGCGATAACACAGGGGAACACACATTTTTGGTGTCTGGGATTTATTTTGTAATTCTATATTAATTTAACTTATAAAATAAAGAAATGTCATTCAAATTGCTAAATCAGGTCTAGTTCTTGAGATATAACATACCGGCTCAATTTTGTAAAGTTTAGTTTGATAAAAATTGCTGATTTGCCTATTTTTGCGTGTAGTAGTATATTTTATTTCATTTCGTATTTCAAACTTGTATTTATTTTCTAAAATTAGTGGTATAAAATTTGACTTTATTTCCGTTATCGATGAAGACTGAAAAAATCGACTTTTTTCAAATTTTTCCCTAACTGACTTGCCAACTTTTTTCAATTTTTTCTAGATGAACTTTTAACGCCAATCGATTCTTTTCGTTCTTCTGATAAAGAAAATGGTATTACATGAAGGTCTACGATGATTATTAAGAAAGTTGATTTTTTCCATTTGTTCCGTTTTCGAGTTTTCTTTGCTGACGTGTGACGGGCTTAAAATTAACATTTGATGTTGCATAAGTACACCTTCTGAAAGGTCTTGAAGGGATCTTTACGGTGATGTATAGAAATTACGAATCGAACCAGTGGTTTCTTCAGGAAATCATTTCAAAGCCAATTTTTGGGAAAGGGGGGACCCTTGGATGATTTTTCAAGTTTTCGTCAAAAATTTTGAATAGCAAATTTTATTGAAATCAGACTAATTGACACACAAGGAACACAGATTTGAAATCCGCGTTCAAATTGGATTTTTTGTTCAGCCGCTACGGTCGTTCAAAGTCTGAAAAAATCGACTTTTTTCAAAATTTTGCATAAAGTTCATGATGACTTGCTAACTTTTTTCTATTTTTTCAAGATGAATTTTTTTAACACTAACCGATTTATTTCGTTCTGCTGATGAAGAAAATGGTATTACATAAAGGTCTACGATGATTATTAAGAAAGTTATTTTTTTCGATTTTTTTCCAATTTCGAGTTTTCTTTGCTGACGTGTCACGGGCTTCAAATTGACATTTGTTGTTGCGCAAGTACATTTTCTGAAGGGTCTTGAAGGGATCTTTACGGTGATGTATAGAAACCCCGAATCGAACCTATGGTTTCTACAGGAAATCATTTCAAACGCAATTTTTGGGAAAAGTAAGAAGGATGATTGTTCATGTTTTCGTCAAAAATTCTGAATCGCAAATTTTAATGAAATCAGACTAACTGACACATAAGGAACACGGATTTGAAATCCGCGTTCAAATTGGATTTTTTGTTCAGCCGCTACGGTCATTCAAAGTCTGATAAAATCGACTTTTTTCAAAGTTTCCATAATGGTGACTTGCTAATTTTTTTCCTATTTTTTCTAGATGAAATTTTTTACCGCCAATTGATTTTTTTCGGTCTTTCGATGAAGAAAATGGTATTACATAAATTTCTATGATGATTATTAAGAAAGTTGATTTTTTCGATTTTTTCCATTTTCGAGTTTTCTTTGCTGACGTGTCACGGGCTTCAAATTGACATTTCTTGTTGTGCAAGAACATTTTCTAAAGGGTCTTGAAGGGATCTTTACGGTGATGTATAGAAACCCCGAATCGAACCTGTGGTTTCGTCAGGAAATCATTTCAAACGCAATTTTTGGGAAAAAGCAAGAAGGGGGGACCCTTGGATGATTTTTCAGGTTTTCGTAAAAAATTTTGAATCGCAAATTTGAAGTAAATCATACTAATTGACACACAAGGATTTGAAATCCGCGTTAAAATTGGATTTTTTGTTCAGCCGCTACGGTCGTTCAAAGTCTGAAAAAATCGATTTTATTCAAAATTTTCCATAAAGTTCATGGTGACTTGCTAACATTTTTTCTATTTTTACTAGATAATTTTTTTTAACGCCAATCGATTTATTTAGTTCTTCTGACGGAGAAAATGGTATTACATAAAGGTATACGATGATTATTAAGAAAGTTGATTTTTTCGATTTTTTCCAATTTCGAGTTTTCTTTGCTGACGGGTCATGGGCTTCAAATTGACATTTGTTGGTGCGAAGGTACGTTTTCTGAAGAGCCTGGAAGGGATCTTTACGGTGATGTATAGAAACCCCGAATCGAACCAGTGGTTTCTTCAGGAAATCAGTTCAAACGCAATTTTTGGGAAAAAGTAAGAAGGGGGTACCCTTGGATGATTTTTCAGGTTTTCGTGAAAAATTTTGAATCGCAAATTTTAATTAAATCAGAGTAATTGACACACAAGGAACCCGGATTTGAAATCCGCGTTCAAATTGAATTCTTCGTTTAGCCGCTGTGGTCGTTTAAAGTCTGAAAAAATCGATTTTATTCAAAATTTTCCATAAAGTTCATGGTGACTTGCTAACTTTTTTTCTATTTTTTCAAGATGAATTTTTTTAACATTAATCGATTTGTTTCGTTCTGCTGATGAAGAAAATGGTATTACATAAAGGTCTAAGATAACTATTAAGAAAGTTGATTTTTTCGATTTTTTCCATTTTCGAGTTTTTTTTGCTGACCTGTCACGGGCTTCAAATTGACATTTGTTGTTGCGCAAATACATTTTCAAAAAGGTCTTGAAGAGATCTCTACGGTGATGTATAGAAACCCTGAATCTAACCAGTGGTTTCTTCAGGAAATCATTTCAAATACAATTTTTGGGAAAAAGTAAGAAGATTTTTGATTTTTCAAGTTTTCATTAAAAATTTTGAATCGCCAGTTTTAATTAAATCAGACTAAGTGATACACAAGGAACACGGATTTGAAATCCGCGTTCAAATTGGATTCTTCGTTTAGCCGTTGCGGCTATTCAAAGTTTGAAAACATCGACTTTTTTAAAAATTTCCATAAAGTTCATGGTGACTTGCTAACTTTTTTCCTATTCTTCTAAGATAAATTTTTTTAAGGCCCATCCATTTATTTCGTTCTTCTAATGAAGAAAATTGTATTATATAAAGGTCTAAGATAATTATTAAGAAAGTTGATTTTTCTGATTTTTCCATTTTCGAGTTTATTTTGCTGACGTGTCACTGGCTTCAAATTGACATTTGCTGTTGCGCAAGTACATTTTCTGAAGGGTCTTGAGGAGATCTTTACGGTGATGTATAGAAACCCCGAATCGAACTAGTGGTTTCTTCAAGAAATCATTTCAAACGCAATTTTTGGGAAAAAGTAAGAAGGGGGGACCCTAGGATGATTTTTCAAGTTTTCGTCAAAAATTTTGAATCGCAAATTTTAATTAAATTAGAGTAATTGACACACAAGGAACACCGATTTGAAATCCGCGTTCAAATTGTATTGTTCTTTTAGACGCTACGGTCGTCCAAAGTTTGAAAAAATCGACTTTTTCAAAATTTTCCATTAAGTTCATGGTGACTTGCTAACTTTTTTCCTGTTTTTTCAGGATGAATTTTTTTAACGCCAGTCAATTAATTTTGTTCCGCTGATGAAGAAAATGGTATTACATAAGGGTCTACGATGATTATTAAGAAAGTTGATTTTTTCGATTTTTTCCATATTCGACGTTTCTTTGCTGACGTGTCACGGGCTTCAAATTAACATTTGTTGTTGCGCAAATATATTTTCTGGAGGGTCTTGAAGGGATATTTACGGTGATGTATAGAAACCCCGTATCTAACCTGTGGTTTTTTTAGGAAATCATTTCAAACGCAATTTTTAGGAAAAAGTAAGAAGGGGGGACCCTTGGATGAATTTTCAGGTTTTCTTCAAAAATTTTGAATCGCCAATTTTAATGAAATCCGACTAATTGGCACACAAGGAACACGGATTTGAAATCCGCGTTCAAATTGGATTCTTCGTTTAGCCGCTACGGCTGATCAATTTCTGAAAAAATCGACTTTTTTAAATTTTCCGGAAAAGTTCATGATGACTTGCTAACTTTTTTCCAATGTATTCCAGATAAATAAAATTAATGCTGATCGATTTATTTCTTTTTTCTGATGATCAAAATGGTATTACATAAATGTCTATGATGATCACTAAGAAAGTTGATTTTTTCCGTTTTCGAATTTTCTTTGCTGATGTGTCACGGGTTCCTAATTCACTTTTATTGTTGCGCAAGTACATTTTCGAAAGGGTCTTGAAGGGATCTTTACTGTGATTTATAGAAACGTCGAATCAAACGAGCAGTTTCTCCAGGAAGTTATTTCAAATGCAATTATTTTTAAATCTGACTAATTGACATATAATGAACACGGACTTGCAATTTTAATTGAATTCACTCTGAGCCACAAGGGCCGGCGAATTTTAGCATTACTTATGACAGCGTTGTAAATGAGCACTAATTTCAAATAAAATCCTGTATAACAACGACTTATTGCCTAAAATTTACATCGCAAACTAGAAGAAACACAAGTAAGTCATAATTTATTCAATTCAACGAAATCACGCTTCCTTTGTGGGGAGCGAAAGAGGGCACCATTAAAATGAGCACTTTCAGCAGAAAGTGAAGCCGATTAGAATATGCAGGAGACTTGAAAGAAAGAGATTGAAAGTAGTTACGAAACCGCTGTGATCATGATAAGTTAAATATTTAATAAACACAGAATTTTAAACAAATTTCATTTTAAGAAAAAAACGATGGTAAACTCACATACAAATGGTAGTACTATTAATAACGTACATATTTCTTTTGTATCGTTGAATAATCAGGCGGTCGTATTTTTCATTTTTGACTTAATTTTGCGAAGTTACTTACAAGTTGGATATTTCTATAATAGCAGAAGGAACGTACCAACTCAACCAAATGAGTAAAGTTATTTGGCACGTGTGTTTAAATGGAAATTAAGAACTATTATTGTTATTAAAATAGTTGTTAAATTGGAACGTAAATTTAGCTGTTTAATAGGAATACAAATTCATTTGAGGTTAAGCTTTCACTATAGAAAAGATAAAATCTATAGAAGGTTGGTGGAGGTTGCGTTCAGCGTCTCTCGCCTCACTCACAATTAAGAAAAAATTTCAACATAAGGAGTCAAAACAACCGAATTTATAAGTCGTTATCGATGTTACAATATAAAGGAATGTAAAATAGAGTGCTATTCGGCAGAGATGGCGGTCGGGATGTTTTGTACGTCCAAATCAAGTAGTGTCCGTTGCAATTTTCCACCATAGGCTAAATCGCGTGCGCCTATGAAATAACCGGTAAGTAAGAGATGCCGTAAACTATTCCTTTCTCCTTTCTCCTTCTACGCAGGCCGCGTGTGTTTTCTAGAAACGGCCGACGACGAAATCGTACGTCTTGGGAATATCCGCTCGGTTATCAGGTAGTAGAAAAGGATACCAATATTATTTGAATGTTCCGAACTTAGTTCGTAAACCGCCTTTACTCATGAATAGGTCTATAGATGAAAAATGTGTGTTATTAAATAGTTTCAAATCACCGTTACTCTCCAGTCTGTACATAATGCCCATATTTATCTCACCAAGTTCTTACGGTTCAATTCCTTAACAAAGGGCAACAATAACATTACACAATTTCATTTGTACCGGTACATTTATTTATATCGCTATGTCTGGTCAGGATCCTATTTGCACAACTCATTTATTTTCTATTCCTCGCAGAAACGTCCTATCCTATTGCAGACGAGAAACTTCTCCGCAGATAACGTTGAATTTCTTGAGTGGTATTCGGGTGTAGCGATATTATTTATTTCTGGTGCAGGTAAAGTTGAACGCGCATTGAAATGTAAAGATACGCCAGCCCAATCGGGACTAATTAGATTTCTGGATGAATGAATGACTACGGATGTTTCCAGTGGCTTTGTTAATTTAAGCATAATAAGAGATGAACAGCGAAGGCAGAAAATATTTCCGCGTTGGATTAATTTGTTTTTGAAATTATATTATGTTTATGGTTAAGATAGGATGTTGAGGATGACAAAAAGCTTCTGATAAGTCAATTATTATTTGAATAATAAACACGCCAAGAGCGACTCGGCGATATTAAAAGTTTGTTGAGGTAAGTATCCATGTCTAACTGGTTATGTAAAATAGTGGGGGATAAAAAGTTGTACTGCCAGTTATTTTTCTGATTTTATTTTACCAAACTAGTTTCACATGTTATAATGTCGTTTTTTCCGCTGAAGATGACATTATAACATGTAAAATAATCAGATTTTTTTTATAGAGGAGAGAATATCTTTTATAGACGCCCCTATAGTTGGGTAGTGTTGGATTCCTCCCACTGAAGGGCGGGAGTATACCAACTAAAAACTCTCCTCAGAGTAGAGCGGAAGGAGACCGAACCTTGACCGTGGTCAACCGCAGGGGAAAAAAATATCACCTGCGTAATTGCCGTCAGAAAATTTATATGCACTTAGAAATCATGTATTTTTAGGATAATAAAAAATAATTAACATTCGTCAGCTGCAATAGAATTTCCGACACGGAAAATTTGAATTGAAGATAGCAAAATGTCTCGCGATAATAAAAATTCCTAAAAAAATTTATCACTTGCGGAATGACCTCTAAAAAATTCCAATGCACTTAGAAATAATAAATTTTTAAAATAACAAAAGATAACTACTATCCGTCAGCTGCAAACGAATTTGCAATACTCGAAGCTTGTATTGTAGAAAGCGAAATTTACATCTCGCGATTATAAAAATTCTTAAAAAAATATCAGCTACGGAATAGCCTTCAAAAAAGTTTTATGCACTTAGAAATAATGTATTTTAAAGATAATATAAGATAATTGCCATCCGTCAACTGCAAACAAATTTACGACACTCGAAACTTAAATTGAAGAAAGTGAAATTTACATCTCGCGATTATAAAAATTCTAAAAAAATTATCACCTAGGGAATTGCCTTAGAAAAATTTCAATGCACTTAGAAATAATGTATTTTTAAGACAATAAAAGATAACTAACATATATCTGTTGCAAACAAACTTCCAATGCTAAAAACTTGAATTGAAAAAAGCGAAATTTACATCTCTCGACTATAAAAATTCCTAAAAAAATTATCACGTACGGAACTACACTAAAAAAATTCCAATGCACTTAGAAATGATGTATTCCTAAAATTATTAACATCCGTCAGCATCAAACGAAATTGCGACACTCGAAACTTGAATTGAAGAAATCGAAATTTACATCTCGCGATTATAAAAATTCTAAAAAAAAGATCACATGCGGAATTGCCTTTCAAAAATTTCAATGCACTTAGAAATAATATATTTTTAAGATACTAAAAGATAATTAACATCCGTGAGCTGCAAACGAATTTCCGACTCGAAAAACTTGAATTGAAAATATCGCGATTATAAAAATTCCTCAAAAAAATATCACTTGCGAAATTACCTTTAAAACATTTCAATGCACTTAGAAATAATATATTCTTAAGATAATAAAAACATAATTAAGATCCGTCAGCAGCAAACGGGTTTGCGACATTCGGAACTTAAATTGAACAAAATGAAATTTACATCTCGCGATAATAAAAATTCTAAAAAAAATATTACCAGCGGAATTGCCTTCAAAAATTTTCAATGCACTTAGAAATAATATATTTATAAGATAATTAAAGATAATTAAGATCCATTAGCCGCAAATAAAACTGCGACACGCGAAACTTGCATTGAAGAAAGCGAAATATACATCTTGAGAGTATAAAAATTCTAAAAAAATTATCACCTACGGAATTGCCTTCAAAATTTCTCAGCGTACTATGAAATGACGTACTTTTGAATTTCTAAAAAAATAATTAGCATCCGTTGGCTAGAGAAAAAAATGCAACACTCGAAACTTGAATTTAAGGATGCAAAATATACATGAGGTCTTATGGGAAGCGAATACCGAGACCTTGCAGATTGACGCTAACGGACACCGGTTAATTCGAACAAACAAATCTCTGTTCGTAAATACGACAGATGATTTTAAATAGAAATAATGGATTCCAGAAGAATGTAGCTACAAGCTCATGTAATATCATCCATATCTGTTTTGTGAGACCACGCAAAAAAAATCCCGAAATCGACCGAAATTTCTGGCTAACTTTCGAATTCACGCTTTGAGAGAGAGAAACGAGAAAACTGCGAATACGATTGCGCTGAAAATTTAACCACGTATTCCCCGTTCTTTTGTGAATATTTTCACATATATTACAAGTCATTTGGCTGTTTCACGTTTTTCGCCCATTTTTCCATACCTTTAGTCAGGAAAAAAAGGGGAAAAATGTTGGGTCTTGGAAAAATCTGAAAAAATTCATGACGGTTCTTAATAATGAGAAAAAGCGTTCGGAGTAAGTATTTTCCTGAAAAAATTTTTTTTAGCATTTTTCACCAACCGAAAATTAACATGGGACCTTATGGGGAGCGAATACCGAGACCTTGCAGATTGACGGTAACGGACACCTGTTAATTCAAACAAATAAATCTCGGTTCGTAAACACGACAAGAGATTCTAAATAGAAATAATGGATTTCAGAAGAATGTAGCTACAAGCTCATGTAATATCATCCATATCCGTTTTGTGAGACAACGCCAAAAGAATCCCAAAATCGACCGAAATTTCTGGCTAACTTTCGAATTCACGTTTTGAAAGCGAGAAACAAGAAAACTGCAAATACGATTAGGCTGAAAATTTAGCCATGTATTCCTCGTTCTTTTGTGAATATTTTCATGTATATTACAAGTCATTTGGCCGTTTCACGTTTTTCGCCTATTTTTCCATACCTTTAGTCAGAAAAATAACTGGAAGTACAACTTTTTATCTCCCACTAGATATTCAAAGTGGTATAATGGATTGTAACGCCATCTAGCGGTCTTTACTGCCCTAAAAGTGATTTTACCATTTTAATTTGCGATTTTGAAAACAGTCGTATTGTTATCGACGTTCTACCGGGAACGCCATAACAATGCTTATTTAAATATTTCTTTCAAACCGCGCGCTTTTAATTATCATCTTTTTATATCTCAGTTGTTTCATAAGCATTTTCTTTTTGTTATTAAAAATGAGTTACGTTCGTAACACATACATTGACACAACGTATTTTAATCATGTGAATAATAGGTATGTTAACTTTAAGCTTCGTAAGGTTAGGAAATTAAGGGCATATGAGTAAGTCTTTCGAGAGGATCTGCTACCTGGCTAATTATGCTTACCCACGTCCAAGCCCATGGACGAGCGCTCGATGGCCGTGCGAACGCGGTCCAAACGATTTGGGGGCTTAGGATACTGCCATAAACGAGGCCTGCCGGACAAAAGCGCCGTGTCCAGACGTCCCAAAATCTGCGACACAGATGGCAAACTATCCTAAATTTAAACAATGGTCCATTAAACCAGTTGTAAATATTGGAATAGTTTAGGGCCATTAAAACGTTTTCGAAAGTGCGAGGCCCTTTGTCAAAATTCGGAGAAATGTAGACAAAGGAGCCTTCGTTTCTTTCGAATTGAAATCGTTTTATGGCCCAACAATAAAATGACCAAATTCGATCCGAGCGCGTATCACGCGAATTACGCCGCGGATCAAGTCGCGATCCCAACGAGGGTACACAATTCGAGGAGGCCACATGACAACGCGTCGAACGACACCTCACACGTGGGTAATTCGCATACGGGTAGTAGATTGCCACGAATCATGAGAGATGGACCTCATATGCACAGATGTATAGTACACATATACTTAGCTAGTGTTGGATAGGTTAAATAGAATTAGGTTTCCATTCCCTTCGTTATAGGTAATTTGTAGAATAAGATTAGGTTTATTTTTTTACTCAAATTGCTACCCGTAGTATCACCTGGTAGAGAGGGTGAGTGAACAAGACTGCCCCGACCACTTGCCAAAAAGTCCGTCGAGCACCCGAAAATAAAACCAGACAGGGTAGTCGAAAAACGGGAAGTTCAGTTCGGTTTTTGCTATAGACAACAAGTTGTTTTTTTTTTCTCTTTGCGACGGAATAAGCCTTAACTTATAAATTCACAGTTTCTTTAGTTTGACTAGTGTCAACATCATACACGCGTGTGCGTATATAGTCCGCGATATCCCACCCTTATACCATTGTATCGTTAATTGTTGTATTTATTTTTGTTGTTTAATGTAATTTTGTTTTTTGTTTTTTTTTTCACGGTAATAAAGTCAGTCTTTACCAGACATTTTTTTTGTGCTTTAACTTAAAAATTAGCAATACATCATTCCCTACCCTTTACACTCAGTGCGCCAAGAAGCCGCCGCCGCAAGAACAAGGTAAGTGCAATTTATTATTTCTCTCTCGTGTGTTATTTTGTTTATTTTTGTATTATTTTTTTTGTGTTTATTCTGTTTAATTTTATGTCTTGTGCTCTCCATCGCTAGCCGATAGTTTACGAAGGGGGCCTAGCGAATTATTGTTTCTTTTTTTTTAATCATTTATAACAATCCTATCAGTTTGCTACCGGAGTGTAACAGTATGTGTTTCCAACCCTAACATTTCATAAATTCATTTCATCATTTCATACTCAACACTAACGACTAACAAACGAGACAACGTACTGGTTAAGATGGGCCGAAAGACTTGGTCGATAGTCCTTGCCGCTTCATCATAAATCAACAGTCCGTTGTGTTGGCACTGGCAGCTGCACATTTCCACGAATAGTTCTGCGAAATATCCTAACGACGTCCTCGATAAGAAGATGCACAGCCTTGGGGGCTTATCCCTTCATTGTATCTTACTGGCAGCTGTACTCTTTGGAAATTTCAATAATGCGGCTTTATGTTAATTTTGAAAACGAGAAATGGTTAGCTCATAATATTGCAAATTGAGATAATTACGCATTTGTCAAGACGCGTAGATAAACTAAGCGCCGATAACAAACGGCCCCGGAAAACGAGAGAATTTTGAAGTGCGTAGAAAGTATGTACATATGATGGCTGCCTGTTGAAGCCGTCGTCGTGGTTATGTCATTACAAAGGTGGATCGTTACTAGGTTGAGGTGTGAGGGGAATCGGCCTTTCCACACCGGAACCATGTTCCACTGGGAACTTCTGTTGGGCGTCTTGAGGAGGCAGCATTGGCTGCTCTCGACGCAGGTTCTTGGAGATCCTTTCGCGGGTCCTAGGTCACATCCTCGGAGCAGATACGTCACGGCGGGTACCAAGACGTTCGGTTTCTCTCTCCAGTCCTTGTGGCGGCTGGTGCATCGGACGCCGCCGGGTGGCTGGAGCTGGAGGTGGTCTGGTAGGATATTATCATCTAATCATGGGCGCCACTGCATGTGTTCCAGCATGCAGGCGGGTGGTTCTAGGTGGTGTGTGTCTGGGCTGATACTGGTAGGTGGTGCCTGCGTGTGGTCAGGCGGAGGTGGATTGTTCGGGTTGTCGTTCATGGCGCACTGAAGCGTTCATGAGGGCACTTACACTATGTTATTGCGTCTTTTCGCGGGAAACTAACACTAAGTGATGGCGACTTAGGTGGCGGTCGCGGTTGTGGCGGGTCACCTTCCGGAGGCGAGGCGGTCGCTGCTTGCGGCGTCTCTGATTGACGGGCAGGTGGGCCGGAGGGCGTCGCTTCCTCAGACATCTGCGTCGTCTATGAATGACGGTTTGCTGTGGATTATCTGGAGGTCGACGTCAGATGGGCAGTTTCTTGCGACGTTTGGAGCTTCTGGTGGGCAGCTTGAGAACAACGGTCGGCAGCCGTTGTGTCTGCGGTCTCTGGACGGTCACGTGATTGCACGACCCCGTCGATTCCTCGTTTGGTGGAGGCTGAGCTGCTAGAGGCAGCGACGTTGGTGGCACAGGTACTATGGTGACTGCGGTGGTGACGGGTAAGACAGGGGCCTGGACGAGCGTCATCGTCATCGTCATCGTCTCTACGATGGTGGTGGTTATTGCTGCGGCAACAATTGGATGAACCGTGGCGAGGGGCGTCGCTTCATCGTACTAGAGCTCGTCAAGTTCCTTTGTGCATGCCCGCAATTGTGGTGCTGGCGTCTTCGGTGGCGAGGTCTTCTCGGGAAAGTCGTAGCGATGACGTTTCTGGCGACGCTTGTTGGACTATCGTTGAATCGCGTCTCGTTTCGCCCGCCAGATCATCGCAATTTTCCTCTCAATTCGAAGGTAACGCATTTTCTTCTCGTACATCCATTTCTCGAAGACGATCGCTTTGTAGATGTCCATGTCTGCGTTTTTCGTCCTTGGTGCTGGCATCCTCGGGTCGTCGGCCTAGAGCTAGGCGACACTTATCAACGGGAGGGGGTCGCAGCAAAGGGGTGAAAACCCGCCCTCGATGACCTCCAGCTAGCTCTTGGAGTCGGTGTCGCTATTAGAACAGCACAAGAACAGATAATGATGGGGCGGAGGTAGAAAAATTCTTACAGGCGCTATAACGATCGCTCTTATTTACATACGGATTATACAGATTAAACAATAAAAGTCACGAAAAGAAGAAAAACAGTCACGAAAGCAATAGTCACCAACACTTCACTTAGTTCGCACCGGTATTCCAGACGAGTTCGTAGAGAGGTGATCGGCGGCAAATACAGCGGCGGCGACGGCATTGGCTGTGGTGGCGACGGCAATGACGGCGAAGGCAGCGGTGGCGACGACAGCGATGGCGATGACATCTGCGACGACGGTTGATCGGCGGCTTCGGCGACATCGGCGGCTCTGTTGCAGAACTTCGTGTCTAACTGATTGATGTAATTCTCTCTGATTGTTGAGAAATTACTGCTTGTCTGGGGAGCGCTCCATGACCTTTTACGGGGTCCACGCCCCACCCTTCACCACGGTACGGTGTGATGGGAGCGTCGAGGTCGGCGCACGTGTTCTAACCGGCAAATTGCTCTTCCAAGAACAATTTGGGTTCGAGCCGATTTCGTCACATATGGTGCGTTGACACGGTGCTAGTATGCTCGGCAGAGACGACTAGCATGTCTACTCGGCCGGTACTCGCATGAAACTCGTACTGTATAAACAGACAAGCGAGCACACTTGCTAGTTGTTTATTCTCGTACGAGTTAGTCGGTCGTCTTCCAACTTTCGACGTGCGAGTTTCGTGCTAGTAGTCTTAAACATGGCGAATAACAAAAGATTTACGGAAGCGCAAACTTTGAAATTTGTGGAATTGTATGAAGAAGCAGAATGTCTTTGGAATTTTCGACATGCCCTTTATAAAAATAAAGACGCAAGGGACACAGCCTTAAGAAATTTCATTTCCCAAATGAATATACCGAATTTTGATAACAACGATCTGAAGAATAAAATCAAGAATATAAGGAGCACTTACGTCCAGGAAGTAAATAAAATAAAGCGTGCAACTAAATCCGGAATGTCAGCTGATGAGGCGTATGTTTCGCATTTGCCGTGGTTTAAAACCGCCCACAGATTTTTGAAGGAAGTGGTTAATACCAGGGAACATTTTTCAAATCATGTAAGTAGAAACTATACAAATCAAATTTTATTTCAAGTTTAAACACATTATGAGTCACAGGCTAATCAAAATTACTTCGCTAGTGTATCATATTCCACTGCCATTGAACTGCTCCTTCTGCCATAAAATAATCGGTATATTTTTTTCTGCAATTTGCAGCCGAAGTAGTGAAGTTGTAACTACAAATCCCACACACTACATCTTGTAATCCCAAACATGCACCTTTGTTTCTCCATGAGCCTAATATAATTTGTCCATTTTCATTTTCCCTGTCAACAGATGAAGGTGGCATGTAAGAAGTAGGCGATGTTTGTCGTAGCCAATTGTAAATGGCACATGTAGCTTTGACGATCTCATCCATTTTTTCAGGATTTAATAATATATGTGCTCTGAAAATTCTGAAACGCATTGCCAATATGCCAAATGCGTTTTTTATGATTCTCCTTGCTTTAGAGAGTCTATAATTGAATACTTTTTCAGAGTTTGATAAGCGGCCATGCGTAGAATACGGTTTCATCAAGTAATCTTTCAGTGGAAAGGCATCATCTCCCACAATAACTCCCCACTTTGGAAATCCTACTGATCCATTTTCTATTGCTGCCTTCAATGAACAATTCCTAAAAACCGTGCTGTCATTTACACGTCCATTAGATCCAATATCAATATAAGTGAAACAGTAATTGTGATCAACTAAGGCAAAAAGTATGGTGCTGAAAAATCCTTTGTAGTTGTAGAAGTCACTATGACTATTGTTGGGACACTGTATGTTGATATGCTTGCCATCTAGTGCGCCGCAGCAGTTAGGAAACTGCCATCGCTCCTCAAAACCTTTTGCTATTGCTGCCCAATTGTTTGTAGATGTAGGCATCTGAAAACAGAAAATTTACTTGTTTAATAATTGTACTAATTAACATTTTATTTCTTTCCAGTCTGAAGAAATTGCTAACTCTGCAGCCTCGCAACTAGAGCAAGAGGACCATAAAACTGAAGTAGATGCGACATCTAATAGAAGTGAATTGAATGTCAGTCAATTGAATACTCAAGAATCAAGTACTCAACAATTGAATTCTCAATAATCAAATTCTCAAGAATTGAATACTCAAGAGACGAACATTCAAGAATCTAATACTCAAGCAGCAAACACCCTTCACACCACATTGTCTTCACCATTCAGAGGTTTAACCAGGAAGCGACACATAACCGACAGTACAACAAATATGCTAGCAACTTCACATGACAACTTCAACATGAAACGATCAACGACACCAAGCAGTTCACGAAACGCAAAACAGAAGGCGTCTAACTCAAAGGAGACAACTCCCCAATATATCGCAAGTGCCATCCAGTCACTGCAGGATCTACAACTATCTACTGATAAGACTGAAGATGAATTTTCGCATTTCGGAAATAATGTAGCCAGCCAATTGAGGCAACTTCCACTAGACCTTGCCTTGTATTGCCAGTCCGAAATTATGACACTGTTAACAAACAAATTAACAAACAAACGTCTTGAATCGTTGCAGAGGTCTGTCATTTGTCAGTCACTCACAATTGCATTCTGGACGTGCAGAAACACCCATTCCATAGCGATAGGAACTATTACCAACATTCTCGAGGACCAGATACTATAATTGCTACTATCAGAAGTATTGGTGGATTTGATGCATTAAACTAATAATGTTTACTTTGACCTCGATTAAATGTATGCAACACTAATTAATATATTATGTATTTTCAGTTGTTTGTTTTTTCTGTTACTTGCTAGAAATAAAGTTGATTTACTTACCTTTATATAATCTTTCAATCCCTCATATATAGCTTTTAAGACTTCTGGTAAGAACTTCGATATGGTGCTCTTTGGTATTCTATACATATGTTCCAAAGTGCCGAATGAATCTCCAGTCGCCAAGTAACGAAGAGTAATTTGTAATTTTATTCTTGGCTCTGAAGCAGCTCTCATCAAAGTATCTTGTTTTTTAATGAAATGTCCCATCATTGACAACAGTTCTTCAAATTGATTTGTTGTTAACCTTAGGTGGTTTCTGAACGTCTCTGGATCCTTCTCTTAGAAACGATGCAGAAGCACCAAACTTATTTCGCCGTTTTATCCACTCTTGAATCCACATTCGTCTTCGCCGTCGCTTTTTTATAGCATGCAAATTGTTTAATTCGTCGATTAGTAACTGTGCAACAATAGCAATACCTGCACGCACAATTTCCGCCATTTTGCATTATACTAAAACCAAGCTAGTAAAATTGTGTGTGTAAACAGAACTCGTACGCTAGTTCACTCGCGCCGAACAGACTTGGCCGAGCACACTAGCACCGTGTCAACCTACCAATACGCAGGCATTTCCACGAATAGTTCTGCGAAATATCCTAACGACGTCACCGCGGTGGAGGCTTATCTCTTCATTGTGTTGTTACTGGTAGCTGTACTTCTTCGAAAATTATCTCATTTGGAAATTTCAATAATGCGGATTTATGTTAATTTTGAAAAGGAGCAATGGTTAGCCCATTAAATGCAAATTGAGATAATTACGCATTTGTTAAGACGCGTAGATAAACTAAGCGCCGATAACAATATGTGCACTTCCTTTATGTACAATAATTGTATCATCTCGTCTCCTTTTCTAATTATCTACTATTCGAATAAAAAAATAAATCAATTAAGAAATTTGCGGTGGCGTCGGGCTTAGAAAATCTTGGTGTAAAGTTCATTCAACAAAAAAAATATTTGAAATATTTGTTAAAAGATGGATTGCTTATAAAATTGTTCTGGTTGTTTACTGTATTAAAAAGTTGAGGAGAACTTGATCCCTTGGAGACATAATTTATTTGGGGAGGTTGATAAATTGCGCCACTTGTTCTCGGGTTATTGCATTATCGACGTGAGGGCGTTAAACACGGAGCCCTCTTAGGAATGATTCCCATTTCAATTAGGATTTATAAGGTATATTCAATTAATTTCGTTAATAAAATCCCGATTATTCACTTACCTTGTAAACGGATTCATAAAGTAAATTCAATTAATTTCGGTATTTACTTACCTTGTAAACGTGGTTGATAGGAGTAATTATTATTGGAAATGCAAGTGTCAAGAATAACCCAGTATAATTGTGCGTATTATTGTGTGCACAGCGGAGCTTGTTATTTTAAAATAATAATCCTCTTACAGTAATATCGGCTTAAGTCTGAAAGCAGCTGCATCTGATGGTGCTTAGGGAATTTTACATCATAAAACGATTTTATGTTTTATTTGCGCATATACAATTCATTGAAAAACTACCTGTAAATAACAAAGTTTTAGAATATTTTAATTGTGAAGGTTAAATAAGTACTTCCTTAATTTCTTGCGATGTACTGGGTGTCCCAGAGTTCCCGTATCAGGCTTTTTTGAGAAAACGGCTAATCGTAGAGAGTTGGGACAAACAAATTATTACAAATGCCACATTGGAGAATCTAATGATGATATTGTTATTCCCAAAAACGGTTGGCATCTTAATCAGTGCAACACTTTGAGAATTTGAAAACTTAGTTTCTCAAAAAAAAAACCGAAAGCAATTACACTGCAAATTTATTTTTTGATCTTATGTACATCTATTTATTGAGTACTTTAAGAATTAGCAAAATCTATTCTTTTATTCAAAAGTTATACTCAAGAAAACAGTAAACAACTGGACTACAAATTTAATTTTTTGATCTTATCTGCACATATTCGACGATTACAAAGAATTGGCCAAATTTGGTCTTTCGTTAAAAAAAAAATCCTCAAAAAGAAACAAAATTAAAAGGTTTTCCAATAGGGATGATATGATTTTAAAGTGACGTTTCGGCCATTTGTAATATGTCATGATCTGTCATTTATTTTTCATTGTATTCAGCAGTGTTTACTCATCATGGAGAGATATACGCAAGAACAACGTTTATAAATTATTTAGTTTTATTATCAAAATAATCGTTCTCCAATTGCAACTTTTCGTGCGCTTTTGCCATTTTATGGTCGTAATAATCATCCAAGTGTGCTCGCTATTCGTCAATTGTTGAAAATTTTGAGCGTACATTTTCTTTACATAATGTTAAAGTGCCAATAAGACAAAGAACCGCTCGAAGTAATGCAAATATTGCTGCCGTTCAGGCAAGTATTGCTGAAGACCGCAATTTGTCGATTCGAAGACGTTCTCAACAATTGGGACTGTCTCAAACCACCACCTGGCGGATTTTGAAAAAGGATTTGGGTGTACATCCGTATAAAATTGTTCTCACTCAAGAACTGAAGCCATTGGACCACCGTAAACGTCGTGAATTTGCTGATTTTGGCTTGGAACAACTTGAAAACGATAACTATTTTTTTAAGAAAATCATCTCCGATGAGGCTCACTTTCATCTAAGTGGTGCGGTAAATAAACAAAACTGTCGATTAAATTATTCAAGAAAAACCATTACATTCACCTAAATTGACAGTTTGGTGTGTTTTTTTGGTCTGGTGGAATCATCGGTCCGTACTTCTTTCGAAATGAAGCTGGTAACACTGTTACTGTCAATGGAGAGCGGTGCTAACCAACTTTTTATGGCCGAAATTGGAAGAAGTTGATCTTGACAACATTTGGTTCCAACAAGACGGGGCTACGTGCCACACAGCAAATGCAACAATAAGCCTATACATCTTCGAATCAATTAAATTTGTAATTAACAATATACATTTATTTAACATCTGGCAAAGTCAACATAATTATAATATTAGGAACAGAAATCTTATGATTCCCATGCATAAACATGGCTTTGTGCAAACTTCCTGTATAGTACAACCTATTCAACTCTACAATAAATTGCCGAATTATCTGAAAACTCTACCAAATAAAATATTACTAAAGACATTGAAACAAACCATTCTAGATAACTCCCTCTATACCTTAGATGAGTATATTAAATACTGTGATGATAATACCTAAACCTCTCGCCATTTATTTATTTGTATGTGAACGTACGTCTATATATTAAATATACTAGTATATGTTTTGTTTTTTAGTTGATTTTATACACTGAATATAAATATCTTTTATTATGTATGTAAATCCATATGCGTGAGCACGAGTGAATAGTTGGATCTTTATATTTTAACTTATTTAATTTTTCGTTTTTATTTCTATTTTATATATCCGCCAATTTTAATGTGTTACACCTAGATTTTAAGTTTTAAACTGTAATCATAAATTATTTACACCAATTTTAGTTTATCTGTATACTTAGATTTTCAATTTTTAATGGTTAGACTAGTCCTAAGATTATTTTTTAAATCCATTTATATAGTTTGTTCTGTTTTAGCCTAGATCACAACAAGTACTTAGTCCTTATATAATTTCTTAGATATCGGGTTCTTTTCAAGGTACAATACAAATTTTTCTGACTCACCCATGAATGTACTTTCTTTTTGGAAATAAATAAATTGAATTGAATTGAAATAAAAAACATTTGAATTTCTTTAACAATAAGTGTGTTTTTTTTAAAGAAATCATATCACTCTTATTGGAAAACCTTTTACAAGTCGAATTATTTTTTTGGTCGTTTCTAGGTTTTATCTGCATCTATTCAACAAATATAACATTTGCCAAATTTGGTCATCGGTTCAAAAAAAAAAAACAATTGAAGACGAATAATTTTTTTGGACCTATCTATATTTAAGAGTTTTAAAAATGGCTATTTTGTTCAAGAGTTATCTTCTCAAAATCACATAACAATTGAACAACGAATTTATTTTTTATCTGATCTACATATATTTGCTGAGTACAATACTTTGTACCGATTCTAGATTCTAATCCAAGAATTACATAAAAATTCTCCAATTTAGACCATAGGGTCTTAGCCGCATAATTTGTGACAAAAAATTCAAAATTTGGATTTTAATTTGATAATTATATGTAAAATCTATAATTTTAAACATTAAATCCAAGTTTTTGGCCCTTAAACGTAAAATTTGAGACTTAAAATTAAAAATTTAGATTCTAATCCATGAATTTCATGAAAAATCTCGAATTTGGACGATAGAATCCATAGTTTTGGACCTTAAACACAAACTTTGTGTTAAAAAATCCAAAATTTGGATATTAATTTGATAATTATATGTAAAATCTATAATTTTAAACATTCAATCTAAACATCCGGCCCTTAAACGCAAAACTTAAAATTTAATATTTGGATTCTAATCTGGTATTTGGAACATGAAATCCAAATTTTTAACCCTTAAACGCAGAATTTGAGGCCTAAAATTCTAAATTTCATGAAAAATCTCAAATTTCGTCCATAGGATTCAAGGTCATGGACTTTAAACTCACAAACAACATTTTTGCATTAAAATCCAAAATTAGGATTTCAATCTGATAATTTTATGTAAAATCCGGAATTTTAACATAAAATCCAAATTGACCCTCAAACGCAAAATTTTAAACCTTAAATCCAAAATTTGGACTCATCCAATAATTTCATGTAAAATCTGATATTTGGGACATTTAATAAAATTTGAATAAATGCAAATCTTAAATTTGTACTATGAAATTCTAGTTTTTGACTAACAAACACCTAAAATTCCAAAAATTTGGATAATTGCATATAAAAATGTTATTTTGACAATAAAATTCTAATTTTCGCCCTTTGAACTGAAAATTTAAGACCTAAACCTGTCGTAACTCAAAAAATTGCAAATACAACAAAAACGTTCATTTTAATTCCTTTATGCGAAAACCATTACTACTACGCATTTTTTACTAAAACAATATTAGAGCACTTTTTGATGGAGAAATTAAATTCGTTTTCAGATTTATTGTAACTTTCAATATGGTGGAGAAACAATACACAACTTTTGCTTTTCTAACGGGCGACATATTGGATTTTAACATTTTTTAATGCTATTTTCTTTCTGTTCACGATACACTTTGTTTTACTGGATATACAAAATTCTCTTTTCAAAGAGAGCCAGCGCACAAAGTTTGGCAGGAAATATATCTGTACAAAAGTTGTGCATTTAACAAATGACTGCGTTAATTCGTATTGACATCAAAGGCTGACTTCAATTGCTAATTTAATTTTAATAATGTATGTTATAAGTGGCGCCCTAGAAAAGTTTCCCGCCTTTAACTTACGCTACGCCACTGGCAGGAACACTTTTCTTTTTTTGTAACGAGAGCCAGTGCCTTAAAAAAGTTTTTTTCGCGCCCTTTAACTCGTGCTACGCTACTGGCAGGAAATAAATCTATACACAAGTTGCGCATTTATAAAACAACTTGTATTAATTCGTATTGGCATTAAACGCTGACATCAATTACTAAATTAATTACGATAATTCAACTCAAGTATAAAAAGGTGCATTTAAAACGGCGGACAAACAAAATTTGCAAATGGTTAAAAAATTATTCACCTTCACCATGACAACGATCTCTATATTAACAATTTTAGGAAACAGGTAACTTCAGTTGAACAGTGGGCGTTCGTGTCGGATCTGTATACTTCTGCGGTGAAATATAATTGAAATCCGTTTCGGACACGCTTCTGCGTGGTAAATTGTTCACGATTGTCATTCCGACCCATGTGTCAGGGAGGTAAATATTGTCTCTTCACTAATTATAGATTTAGTTTCGTACATTCGATATTAAAGCCGGTGACACTGACAGAAATGCTTTTCGTGCTTCGGCCGCGAGATGTCGCAAGCGTGCGATTAGCGCTGATGCGATGCGTGAATTGCAGAATTGCATTGCATTTAATATCCAGCTTGTTCTATAATGTTCTAATAGTGTGACATAAACATTTATATATTAGTGTACTTGGCGTCTTCTCTTTTATGTGTGTTGGAAACTTTGACTATATACTAATGGACTGCTATTCCCCCTCCATTTCCCATATTATCACTGCTCCAAAAGTTATTTACGAGCCGGAGCCCGATATAAGTCCCGCCCCGGAGCCGAAAATGGAGCGTAATTTAAAAACTGGAAAGCAAAAAAAAATATTTCTCGATGTATTCATCAGCAACGTGGAGAATGCAAATGCGAGCATATTTCGACAACTCGGATCCACTTTCCTGCCTGTTCTTTACAAGCAAAGCATCAACCCATAATTTGCGAAGTTCCGGATTTCATGGAAATCTAATACAGAATATTAGGTTATAAGTCAAAAGTCAACTGACGTGTACATCAGCTGACGAGTATTATGACCACGTTGGCATATATACGTGGACGTATTGCAGCCTTTTGCATAGCAATATTTTGACATAGTGAGAAATGTATAGAATGTATACCTTATGTAAGTAATAATATTTTTTAATGCACAACAATAATTATAAATATCATTTTAACGGCTAGATCCCAGTGTTTGTACCACTCACAAATGCGCAGGCGTGAATTTCACGATTTCCGTGGCATTCAACCATTTGCACTTTACCCACACACGATTTTGACGATTGGTGCTTCATCCAATTCTATTACAAATAAACAATGCTCTTTCACCCATTGTACTTTTAATTATGATTGTTAAAAAATATCATATGTGTTCAAATTGTCTTCTATTCACTTATAAACATTTTTTTCTGGTGAAGAGCTCAACAATGATTTATTATTGGCCATTTGAATTTGAATTTCATTTGAGGTGTTTTTAACGTATTTACTATCCGATGAAACAGCATCCGGTGAATATTTAACCACTTTTTCGAAACAGAAACGACCGCCGCCGATTCCAATTAAATTTCAAATCTGTTTTTCGAATTGCCGGGTATTCGCCCAGAAAATAACGTTATAATCGAATCGAAAAAATCGCCACGCCCTTTCCCATATTTGTCCACACTATTTCCCGTTCTATGTCAACCCATTCCAAAATCTAATTTATTCCAACTTCGCCCGACCGCATATTTGTGTATCCCTGGCCGTCAAGCGTGTACCGTCATCAACGGTTCAATTTAATAATGCACAACACACACCATTTTGTGAAAGTGGCAGGTGTTTCACAAATTAAATTTAATTATGTTGTCCCGCGGGAGGAAAAATACCGTCCACGTGTTTTCCATTGGGGAAATATCAGTCCATTTTAATTATAACTAATTTAGTGACATATCCATGTGTAGGATAATTATATCAGATATTCAAATATAACATTAGTGGAGATAAAAATAGGTATCGGCTGAGAACCTGAGAAGTATGAATACATTAAATAATTTCAGTATAGTAAAGAAGCGAAATATGAGGCTGAAACATTTCGACTCGGTGCCGAAAGATATTACATAAATAAAGTTACTTGATTGGCTGTAGACAAACTTTTGTTTTTCATTTTTAACGCCCTACTTGATTTTGATGATTTAAATTTCAAAATGTACCTAATTTAGTGTGTTTAAAAAAATATATAAAGAAACATACATGTGGTTCAAAGAAAGTAGTCAAAATCTGTTGTTTTTCGAGTTCAAAGTCAACAAAATCGCGTTTTTGATTTTGAAAAATTATTTAACTTACTTGCCTTACTTGATTTTGATGATTTAAATTATAAAATGTAGCGAATTTAGTGTGTTTGAAAAATGTAAAGAAATAAACTTATCGTTCAAAGAAAGTTGCCAAAATCTGTTGTTTTCCGAGTGCAAAATCAATAAAATTGCGCTTTTGGTTTTGAAAAATTGCTTAACTTACAATTGCCTTATTTAATTTTGATGATTTAAATTCTAAAATGTAACTAATTTAGTGTGTTTAGCAATATATATTAAGAAATATACATATCGTTCAAAGAAAATTACCAAAATGCGTTGAATTCCAAGTTCAAAGTCAACAAAATCGATTTTTTTATTTTGAAAAATTGCTTAACTTCCGAATGCCTTATTTCATTTTGATGATTTAAATTCTATTGTTTTAAAAGTTCAAAATCAATAAAATAGCGTTTTTGATTTTGAAAAATTGCTTAACTTCCGACAGCCCTACTTGATTTTGATGATGTAAATTCTAAAATGTAGCGAATTTAGTGTGTTTTAAAACCAAATAAAGAAATATACATGTAGTTTAAAGAAAGTGGCCAAAATCTATTTTCCAAGTTCAAAGTTAACCAAATTGCGATTTTTGTTTTGAAAGATTCCGAAACTCCGAACGCATTATTTAATTTTGCTGATTTACATGCTAAAATGTGGCAAATTTAGTGCGTTTGAGAAAAGGATTAAAACATAATCATGTAGAGTCTATGAAAATTGCCAAAATCCGAAATTTTCCAATTTCAAAATCGACAAAATCAAGTTTTTGATTTTGATAAATTGTTTAACTTACGAGCGCGTTAGTTGATTTGAATGTTTTAATTATCAAAAGAATTTTGTGTTCTATAAATATTAAAAAAAACTTTAATTTTCAACGCAATTTCAAAAATTTACCAGTTTTTTGATCTTAGCAAAGTTTAACCCTACACTGCACGATTGTTTATATTTTCTAGAAAAAAATGTCCTATAGTGTATTTTAAGCATATTAATACAGGAAAAATAATTTAAAAATATACATGTAGCAGATCTGATACATTTTGTGTGAGTGGTTACATTTCGGTGCGCAACTTATTTTGTATGAAACGCGACAAAACAGTTATTGTTTTTATTCAAATACAAATGCAGGGCACATTTTGAGCATTTTATAAATGAAAACGATTTACACCCTGGCAATTTCCATCGTTGTCTTGTCTCCTCGTAGCTTGGCTAATGGTTGACCGCATCTTGACGCACGTCTTTGGGGGGCACGTATGCTGTCGTGGCAGACCGACATATTATCGCTTGAATCTCCTTTTACAATTCGCTGGGCCGTCCTTTTTTTTTACTAGTGCGACTTGTTGGCCCGGACAATAAGTTATTTCTGCACAGAATTGTGCGAAACGGAGATATTTCTCACCGCGTTGTTTACTGATTTAAGAAAAGCTTCCTTCAGATATTTCCGCGCCACCAGTCCAAAATGTGAAGGTGCCCCATTTTGCTGAAACCATATTTGTCTGTCGGTAAATTGGGATTATTATTATTCTAGAAGAATGGTCTAGACTCTGAATCAATATTCTCTTGCAAAAGTAATAAATATCGTAGTTGGGTAAGTGATCAGTGAATTACCCACCCCTCGGGTAATATAAAACGAGTTCAAAAATTCATAATTCCGTCAATTGTGCACAAGTTATGATTAAAATAATATTATTAAGTGAAATATAAACATCTAAAATGTTTTTTTTTAACATTGCAACAATAAGATTGTAAAAAATACATTGCACATCCCTCTGGAGTTAAAAAAACCTCTTCCGCTTCAGTCTGGACGTTCATTAATTATTTCCACTATAATCACGAGGTGAGTAATTAATATAAGCAGGGGGACTTAATCTCGGCGCCGGTTTTTTGTGCTCCTCTACCCCTCTCGCAAAAAAAGGAGACTAAAGTCCCATTAAACACTTTAAATCGCACACTCAAATTAATAGCCCAAAATTAATATTTGCCTACGATTATAAATCAGGAAAGTCACGTAATGGCCCATTAATTAAATCGCGGCTTAGAAAAGTGTTAATTATGAATTACGGATTGTTCCGGTGGTTCACTGTTTAATAAGCACTTCCTTTCCTCTTATCGGCCATCTAAATTGTCGGGTATCGTGGCCACGAAATGAAATTTAGATAAGTTAAGGGGGTGTGCATAAATTTATTTTTATGTGCAATGGGTGGAATATTATAGTTTTGTATATGTACTCTCATTATATGAAAGTTATCGACTGTTGTTGATGTTATCAGAGGAACATGCAAGAGAACTATTACTTCATTATTATATTGCCTTCGTTGTTAGGGTAAACGTGTGTATGGATTTTTTAATTCGAAAGTTACCAAAGTTTTTGTGATTAATCTTAAGGTACAAAAAAATGGAGATGTGGCCATCATGTTACTTTCTCTGACTTGAAGGTATCATAGCAATTTATATTTACGCTTTCATGGTTTATTTTCTATTTAAATCATATTTTAAATGAACATCGAGCGTTGCATAAACTCGGATGAAACTGACGTTTAGAACGTCAAAATTATGACAAATTATACTTCAAATTCAAAAAATAGGTTTACTCAAAAACTAAAGAGATTTAGAAAAATCTTATTCTTTATAAGTTGAGTATTTTGGCATTCTCTACAATTATTATTAACATAAATTTGCTGTAACTATTATCGTTTTATAATTATAAACCAAAAATTAAAAAAAAAATTCTCGAAGAAAAATAATTTTATGACAAATGTTTTCAAACAAAAGTTAATGTTAATTTCTTCGTTGTCTTAAATATTTTCGTGATATTTTCCATATTTAAAATTTTTTTGGATAAAAACAAAAAACAGTTAAGGTAAACACCCACTTCCGGTGTACAAAATTTTATCAAAAGCTTTTCTGTTCTTCAGATTATCAAATAAGACTTATGTTAAAAGTTTCATATCAATTGCTCTATTAGTTTTTGAGATATAGCGCGCAGAGACACACACACAGCACGCAGACAGAAAAAAAATCAGAAATTGTTGAAATGGCTTCTAGGGACCCCAAAACGAATATTTCCATAAAAAAAAACTTTCTCGTACTTCATAGCGGAGAAAGTAAAAACACAAACAAAAATTCGAAAACTTAGGTAGAAGCAAAGTAATTTGCCATTTCCAGTTGCCAAAAATAAGTTTCTGACCAGAAATTCGAAAACAATCGCCAATAAATAAAAAAAATCAAGAAATGAAATCAATCGTCCAAGATAAAAAATCTAAAATATAGGATAAAAAGATAGAGCAACAATCTAAATATAGAACAAAAAATTAAGACCAAAAATCTAAAATTGTGGCCCAAAAATAAAAATGATGGATCAAGGAAAGAAAAATTTTAACAGACAAATGAAGAAAAATTTAGGGCAAAAGATAAAAGAAAATAAAAAACTACAATGTCGGGAAAAAAGTTGAAAATTTAGACAAAACATCGAAAACTCGGGCCTAAAGATAATAAATGCAGATTTAACGAAAAATCAAAAAATCGAAAATTTTGACAATAAAATCGAAAAGTGAAAAAATAAAAAAAAGTTTAGATCAAAAGATTAAAAAATAAAATAAAAATCTGTAATGTTGGTCAGTACATCGAAAATTTGGGCCTAAAGATAATTAAAAATCGAAAATTTCAACAAACAAAACTCGAAAATGCCGGAAAAAATTTAAAAAAATTTCGCTTATAATAATAATAATAATAATAATAAATCATCTTTATTTCTACAATTATAAATATAAATATATACAAAGTATAGAAAGAGGCGTCAGATTACAAAAACATACATAACAGTGTAAAATACCTAAACTAAAACAAGTTCATTCAAATTTATACGCAAGAAATTCATCCAAATTATATAATTATATTATATAAATCAATAATTCAGGTTATTGATAGTTTAACCAAAATTAAATCAAAAATTTTGAACTAGAATTAAATATTCGGCCCGAAACAGACGAAAGAATCGAAAATTATAACAATTAAATCGAAAATTTATGTCAAAATAAAGAATATTTGGGTCAAAAGATCAAAAATTTAGACCCAAAAGAATCGAAAATACAGTCAAAAATCTAAAAATTAAAAATTCGGCGGGAAAATAAAAAATGCGGGCCATAAATCTAAAATTTAAACAATTAAATTGCAAATTTGGGTCAAAATGAAAGGATATTTAGGCCAAAAGATAAAATATTTTGACCAAAAATATCGAAAATACAGGTCAGAAATTTAAAAATTTGTCGGGAAAAATAAAAAATGCGGACCAAATTGTGAAAATTTTAACAATTAAAACGAAAATTTAGGTCAAAATAAGGGGGCCGCGGTGGCCTAGTGGGTAGAGCTCCTGCTTCTGGGCCTCGTGGTCGTGGGTTCGAATCCCATCCGTGCGGTCACTTTTTCTGAATGAAAAATGGCCGTATGGGCCCATGGATGTTTAGTGGTTGTCCTTTCATATCAATATATGAATTAATTACAAAAAATCGGTTGTGGCAGACTAGCCAAGTAGCTTACGCCAATTTCCCTAATATCATTCACTCTCCTTAACCCGAAATTCCATCAACCAAAAAAAAGGTCAAAATAAAATGATCAAAAATTTAGAAAAGAAAATCGAAAATACAGGCATAATAAAAAATGGTTTAAATTAGTCTCAAAAATCACTCTATTGCTCAAAATAATTTTTTTTTAATAGCAAAACATTTTATTTTTTAATTTTCGCTTTAATTATTCAAAAAAGTGAAACTAATTTGAAAAATAATTCAAATAAAACTATTTACTTTGTTGGGACTTAGTAGATACATTTTGAATAATTTAAATAAAACAATTTACTTGGTTAGTATCACTCTCAGTAGCGAATATGTTGATGGTAGAGCCACTTATACAATATGGGGAAGCCCCCGCCTCCTTTTTTGAAGGAAGAAAGATAGAACGGGCAATCTTCATAGTCCACGGTTTATTTGAGTTGTAAAGTAAAGATTCATAATTTCAAACAAACTGAAAATATGATTTATGTGTACTTTCTTTCAATTTATCGTGCGTTTACATTTTGTCCCAGACATGCACTAAATCTGTAACACTATTCTTCGTCCACGTAATTTTTTGTTTCTTCAGTTCAAGTTTGAAGTGTTGCTATTCTTTTTTCAGCTGAGATATATCATTTTACCATTCTTGGTCCACGTAAAGTCACCATCAGACAATACACACGGAAAACAAAAAAAAAATGCGCCCATGTTTTTTAAAGTGTATCTTCCGATTAAACTTTCTGGTTTTGGAAATCGACGCACTCGAGTTGGAAGCCGACACCACGGTCTTTATGTCGATAATCGAGTTGCACCCCTCCAACTGCGCTTCTCCCCGCGGTAGCCAATATCCTGACGAAATGCCGTGCCAGATGGAAGCTGGCACCGTTGTGTGGAAACAACTGCATTGCGATTTTTCTCTATTCATTAATGTTATGCAGGCGTTGTTTAACATTTAAACTGGCGAAAAAGTGTTTTAAGAATGAATTAAGAATTCTTGCTGAGCTCAAAACTAGAGGTAGTGCCATGGCTCCTTGGCTCTTTATCACGAACCGCCCCTGTGCAATAGTCTAGCTTCATCAGAAGAATATCAGGAGAGATATAATCGAAAGCCTTAGTAAGATCCAGTAGATTTTGAAATTTTGAATCAAACACAAATTTTTGAGAATTTTTTAATTGTCGAATGCAATTTTTGTTCCTTCAGTTCAATTTTTGAGTGTTGCTATTCTGTTTTCAGCTAAGATATATCCATTTTTTAAATGGATATCAAAGGCAAGTTTATTCTGGATGGATTTTAAAGGTGGAGATTGAATACGAACCGTTTTCGAAACTATGATGGGTTTCATTTGTGAAGGCTTTAAACTTTACTTTTGTAAATCCTTTTATTTTATCCAATAATGTTAATATGCCAATAACTCCTTAGCAACGAGTAAACACTAGTGTTGTTAAGAAATTCGTAACTCGTTGCTATGGATATATTGGTAAACAAGCATGATTTCGCTTTTCGGCGGTTTTCATTAAACATTTTTTTTAAATAAAAAAAAAAAATAGAAAGAGGATAAAATGTAAATGTAAAAACCTTCATAACGTTACTTGTATCGTAAATTACTTACTTAAATTGTAAATGTTTCTCAACCCGTTATAAATATTAAAAGTAAAGCTTCTTCTAAGAAATATAGATTTATGTAGAGGGGGTGATAGTAGATATAGTCTGTTCGCTGGAATCTGGCGCCTGAGGTCGTAAAACGGTCGGTCCGCCCCGAGGATTGATGCACCCTCGAGGAAAAGGTATTCGTGGTCCATACATGTATTACTGTCCTTCGCTCCCATTGGTATACGCACTTTTCCAAGAGTACTTCTCAATAAAGATTGGTTTGAGATAAAAAAATATTAAGTCTCCTACTTATCGAGCTCCAGCCCTCTTTTACGACCACAGCCGCTCGATTTCAGAGAACGGGCTATATAGAAATCTTAAGTGTGTAGATATTTAAGATCTAGGCAAAGCGTTTGATTGTGTACACTATTTCGTTAATAAATTTCAAGTTTACAATGTTAATATAACCTGTTAAAAACTGTTACAAAGTTATTTAACCAATAGAAAACAGATTGTTTTTTTTTTACAATAGAACTTCTTCAGAGCGCGCCTGTTGACTGGGGTGTTCCGCAAGGTTCAATTTTTGAACCGTTACTTTTCGTTGTTTACATTCATTACGTCGCTGCAGAGTGATTCAGTTTAGAAATCACACCGCATTTGTAACATCTGGTTACGACGCAGACAGTGTGAGTTAAAGAGAACAACGTTAGGTATGTATCTGATTTCGCAGCAATAAATTAAATCTAAAGGAGCAAATGCGGTGAGTTGAAGAAGGCATTTATTAATACCAATAATGCCACTATCAATTTTTAGGATCAGGGCTTGCTATGGATAGAGCAGGGAGGTAAATGCAGCAACCTCCTGCTGCTCTCTTCGGCTAATTCGATCAAGACCTAAAACATGTAGCAGATTGTTGGATTTAAGTTTTTGGAGGTAGGAGGTAGCCTGTTACCTCACCTTATCGAATCGATTATTATTCTAAGAGGTAACCTTCTCCTGTTCTTTGCGGTGGAGTGGTTGATTCGAATATGCACTTCGTTTAGATAACAAATCTGTTTGCAAAAATAGTTACACTAACACGACTTTATTACCATAAACATTTATTAAACTTAACTTAAGGGGGCAGATACATTTCGCGGCTGTCCATGAGCACAGATTTTCGCGAGGAGTTTATACATGGAGTAATAAATATTAAAATGCTCATATGTACTTCAAAAATTGAAAGCTATTCTACACATTCTAGTAAACAAAATTAAAAAAATGGTGATGTGGCCATCATGTTATTTTCTCCGACTTGATGGTATCATTTATATTTACGCTTTCATAGTTTATTTTCAACTTAAATCGTATTTTAAATGTCCATCGAACGTTTCGTAGACTCGGGTGAAACTGACGTTTAAAACGTCAAAATTATAAAAGATGGAAAAATTATACTTCAAATTCAAAAACTCAGTTTACTCAAAAACTAAAGGGATTTCGAAATAAACGTATTCTTTATAAGTTGTTCATTTTAGCATTCTCTACAATTATTATTAACATAAATTTACTGTAACTATTATCGTTTTATAATTATAAACCAAAAATAAAATAAAAAATAATACTTTTTTTTCTCGAATAAAAATGATTTTATGAAAAATGTTTTTAAGCAAAAGATGTTCATTTCTTTGTTGTCTTCAATGTTTGTTTAAATGGTTTTGTGATATTTTCATATTTAAGAAAATATCGGCAAAAAAACAAAAAACAGTTAAGGTAAACACCCACTTCCGGTGTATGAAATTTTACTAAAAGCTTTTCAGTTCTTCCGATTATCGAATAAGACGTATGTTGAAAGTTTCATATCAATTGCTTTATTAGTTTTTGAGATACACGCACACACACACACACAAACAATTTTTTTCGAGAACTTGTTGAAATAGCATCCGTAAAAAAAATGTTTGAAGAAAAATCAACATCACAATATATTCTCGTACTTCGTAACGGAGAAAGTAAAAAGGGTTAGTAGGAGAAAATAAAAATAGTTTTATCAGAGTAACATTCGGTTGAATGTATTTATTATTGCACGCATACACAAAACAAATACAAGCAATTCCGTTATAAGTTTGCAACTAAAATCTGAATATTTACTCAATTAATTTCTTAGTTAAAGCCAGTTTATTTCATGAAATTGAAGATGGAATTACCCATTTATTAATTTATTTTTAACGGTGTAATTAGTACGTACAAACGAAAATTGTAACTTTCCGAAACTCAAATAATTACCATGTTTGTGGTGTAAATCCGTCTTAAATGCAAGTAACTTTTATTTATTCCTTTAGAAACGCCGCAGTAAATTTTATGGAGTTTCTAAACTTACAATGTGAGGGTGAAAAGTTTGGGGACGTCCTCTAATTTAATAACAGAATTTCACCATAGTTTTAAAATTATTAATTAAACATGTAGTCACCATAGTTATCATAGATTAAAAGCGAGCACGGTGTAATTATTTTTCAAGTAAAGTAAAATATAATATTTAATTTGAAAAGTTGCATAGAGTGAATCCGAGAATTTCAAAGCATTAATTGCAGCATGCAGTAACGACGCACACTTAGACATCAAATAAATTTTCTCTGCACCCACTAATAAATCTCATATTAATTACACTAAGGAACTTCCGACCGCAATTTTTGTCATCAGGAAAATTAACGAGGGGAAGTAATCCGGTGTGCAATTAGGATGAATAAAATGCATGGCATCCGATAAAGTTCACGAAAATTAATTCCGATGCGCGGATATGCTCCAAGAGTGGCGAATATGCACGGGATTTAATTATAGTTTATGCCGGGCTCCAGGAGAACTGGGAACTTTATGGAAATTAATGTATGAATGACAATAATTGCAATGTTCAGATCTATTAGCATTTTATTAAAATGGTTATTGGATGCTATGCAGTGTAGTGCGTCCATTCTAGTTAACACGCTTGTGTTTGCAATGGCGTGAAATGTGCTCGCGTATAAAAAAAGTCGGAATATTTGAATGGGTTAATTTACAAACAAAACATAAAAATATAATAAAACGTTGAATACTATTGTGCTGCATTAATTGAAGTTTCTGTATAATTTTAACGTCCATGCTGCAGAGATTTTAATTAAATGCGAATAAAAATAATATTGCATTTTCCATAAAATAGTTTAACATAAATAATTGTGTTGATGTTTACGAATTGTTACTTTATATTATTATGATTAGATTATATTTTTCATAAAATTGTACCTACATTTGCTCAACACTAATGGAACGCCACGTTCCCGTCTTTGTTCGTGGAACGCCCCGTTCTATCGCGCGTTCCAAACACAGGAGGACTTAGGCGTTTCTGCGATTATTATTAAAATTATGTGTATTATAGTCTCGTATAATTCTTCAGTGGTCATTTAAATTTTTGTCAAATTTTTCAATTCAGCGATTGATAATTTAATAATAACAGTTTATTACAAATATTTATCTGTACTTCTCTAAGAACCTAAATCAGTAACTATTAGATTAAAAGCGAGTTATCTTTTTGTGAGTATCATCCTATCGTAGTCATCAATTACAGAATAATAAACGAACATCGTTTTGAAAGGAGGGAAATTAAAAGCAACTCGCCTTTTTATTTACGGCGGGAAAACTGTACAGGACCATTGTGCCCGTAACATAATACGCAACATTACCGCGGTGAAATCCGTTCTTTGTGTGAAATTTGAATGCGAAAAAATGATAATAGCCGTTCGTATGGTAAATAGGTAAAAGGTAAGCGGGCAAAGTTTGTTATTTACATGTCGGATCCGAAGCACTATTCCCTACTATATCCAAGAACTTCGTCCCTAAAGATTACATTATACGGCTATGAATAACATCAAAGTTGGATTTTCGTTGCATTTCCTACGAAACTTATTTAATTTTAGGGGATCCAAACCCGGTTTAAACTGCATCTAACGTGTGATAGATTAGTGTTTAAATTCCGTTACAGGGTATTTATTATAAGTTATCACGAGAGAAAATATTCGAAATTTTTACAAGTTTCCTTTCATAGCGAACCCTTTCGTATGCCAATGTTCGTGTCCACGATAAGGATGATATTTTCGCATAGTTGCACTTGATCTCGAGACCAAGTTCAAACGAATAGAGTGCAATTTCGTATCCTTTTGTGCTTTGACATTATCGTGAATTGAAAATAAACTAACGGGAATATATTTATATATTATACATATAACAACAATGAATATAATAGTAGTGATTCAATTTATTGCAACTCCATACATATGTATAAATATATTAGTTTATGTTATATTACTTTATGTTACTGCGTATATTTAAATTATATCCAGTTAGTATTTAGTGTACATTTAAAAATCAGTTTCTGTTGTGGATTCTCTCAATATGCTTTAATTAGACACAGTCAGACAAATCGTAACGTCAGTTTTTTTTTTTATTTGACAGAGAGGAATAACAAGTTAACAAAAGAAGGGGGAAGTTCAAGGTTGAATGTTTGATAAGTGTTCCAATTGAAATGAAAAACTATAATAGTTTACTTCAACATGTATAAATATGTTAGTTTATGTTATATTACTCTATGTTACTGCGTATATTTAAATTATATCCGGTTTGTATTTAGTGTACATTTAAAAATCAGTTTCTACTCCCTCGTGTACACTTTCAGCTGTTCGAAAATCGTTTTCTCTGGATATTTGTATTGATGATGATTGGTGGACATTAATAATAATAATAATATTTATTTATGTTATCAACCTACATAGGTTATACAATTGTCATATCGGCAAGTGTAAGATATAAATATATCACGTCATCTTCATAATAACTTAAAACATGAAAATTAATATTAAACTAAATTAAAATACAATTTAAAATCAATTAAAATCAACATTCAAAAAATTAAAATTTAATTAAAATCAATTAAAACTAACATCAAAAAAATTCAAATACAATTAAAATGCGATAAAAATCAATTAAATCAACATCAAACAAATTAAAATACAATTAAAACCAACATCAAAAACTTAATTTTAGATTTACAGTTACAAAATATCAATTGCGATCTCTCTGCAGTATTACTTTATTTAGTATCCCAAAGTTAAAGTTGTGAGCATTTTTTTTTGTAATATAATATTATTGCTTAATTGTAAGAATAATTTTAATAATATGCACATCACAAAGCCTAATTAACGATGTAAAGGTAACCTAGGAATTTCCCGTTCTCTTCAAATAATGACATTTTTATTGCATAAACTAACCACTTATTATTTCATTAGAGAGTTTGGAGTTTGGATCAGATGACTACTTTTTTGCCCTGATAAGGCAAATTTAAACTGTTTGTTATTTGGTAGTATTAATATCAATTTTATTTTATTATTACTCACTATTTTCCAGTGCGTGACATTGATTAATAAATATGTTCACCACTAAATCCGTTGTTTCAGAGTCTACCATTAATATTGTAGGGATAAATACACTTGAAGACTCTTTTGGGATTTACATCCCATTTTTAAATCGATCCGCACAATTAACCTTCAAATAGAGACTAAACGCAGGGCTTCTGGAAATTGATCTCCAGAGTATAATAACATAGTTTAGGAGATAAATACTGGTGGGATGCCTAATACAATTTTATGGTAAAAGATAAATTTCTAATTAGGTTAAATACGAGTAATAACAGAGCTACTTATTTGCAGTAGCTCTAAAATGAGTAAATAATATTAGGTTTAGATCGTGAGGGCTTATTGATTTCTTTTAATTTAAAATCATTCAAAACTCAAGAAAGCAACATTATTGTAAAGAATTTGGTTTTTCTCTTATTGCTCACACCATTATTATGTATTAATTTTTTGTACTCATTATATGTATGTATTACATTCTAAAAAAAATGGTGATGTGGCCATCATGTTACTTTCTCCGACTTGATGGTATCATTTATATTTACGCTTTCATGGTTTATTTTCAATTTTAATCATATTTTAAATGTACCACGAGCGTTGCGCAAACTCGGATGAAACTGACGTTTAAAACGTCAAATTATGAAAGATGGAAAAATTATACTTCAAATTCAAAAACTCGGTTTACTCAAAAACTAATGAGAATTCGAAAAAAACTTATTCTTTAGAAGTTGTTCATTTTGGCATTCTCTACAATTATTATTCACATAAATTTGCTGTAACTATTATCGTTTCATAATTATAAACCAAAAATTAAAAAGTTAATAATAATTTTTTTTCTCAAATAGCAATAATTCTATGAAAAATATTTTCAAGCAAAAGATGTGCATTTCTTTGTTGTCTTCAATGTTTGTTTACATATTTTTGTGTTATCTTTCATATTTAAGAAAATATTGGCAAAAAACAAAAAACAGTTAAGGTAAACACCCACTTCCGGTGTACGAAATTTTACCAAAAGCTTTTCAGTTCTTCGGATTATCAAATAAGACGTATGTTCAAAGTTTCATATTAATTGCTCTATTAGTTTTTGAGATACAGCGCACACAGACAGACACACACACAGACACACACACACACACACACCATGACACACACAGACACAAAAAAATTTTTTCCAGAAATTGTTGAAATGGCATCTAGGGACCCCAAAACGGATATTTCCGTAAAAAAAATTTTTGAAAAAAAAATCACGATCACAATACTTTCTCGTACTTCGTAACGGAGAAAGTAAAAAGGTGAATCCCGTTAATAAACGTATTATTATTATTATTATTATTACGTAAGACATGCAATTTCTCTAAGATCATTAAACACGCTTAAGAATTTTTCTTTAAATTTGAAAAACATTGCTGAAAATCACAGCAACCAAACCCGTTCAGACAAATTTTGCATCTCCCGAAACCCTTCAAAATATAAATTCCTCCTCAGCACACTTCACCAATGCAACAGCTCGAATCAACAGGACAGTTAAGTAACCGATTTTTTTTTCTTTGTTTTATATCTTAAACTTAATAAATTCATATGACAGGGCGGAAACACCGTAAGTCGATAGCCCAGACAGACTAACCCCCATTTTAGTGTATATAATTCGAACTGTAATTACGTTTTCTGTGTCTGAATAAAGATGTTATTATCTCTCTACCTCGTTGTAGTATAAGCCTGGGAAATGTTTGCTCTTAAGTTATTTGTGTAAAATAACGAAATGAAATACGAAACGTATGTCGATATGTAAATTCAAGGGCTAAGTGCAACGAATGTCTTCTCATTTTATCTATTCTAACCTCAAAATTCACGTGCTTGTACCTGGTTTTGACCGCCTCCGATTTTGATTTAGTTAAGAACATAATTGATTGTATCCATTTCATTAATAAAAAGGTTAAATTAAATGACAAATTTCCAGTTGTCTTTACCGATTGCCGAAAAATGCACTCGCAAAGTTTCATAGGGAAAATATTTACTCGCTCGAGAATTTTTTAATTTCTCGCCGAGACTGAATCGAATTATTTTATGGAATTAATTCAGGCAACATGGAGCGATGAGTCACTGTCACCTCCGCGCGATTATACTATATCAGTTTTTGTTAGATATATTAAGTAAATAAAACCAGATGCGTAATTGCTATATTTCTTAAAACTCATACCTGGGTAAGATAAGTACTAAAGTGATTTATTTTACAGCCCTTATTTTTACAATACAATAGAAAACATTGTTTATTGTGCGGGGAGAAATGATGCAATAAAATTGGGAGAGAACATCCTTTCATACACAGTTTTTATATAAGAAAGGGAATGAAGACACACTGCGACACGAATTATACCAGAAGACCACGTGCGCCATATAAAAAGCATAAAAGTTCTAGGGCAAGCAGGCCGAACAGATGCAAGGGGAGGCATTTATAAATTTAACTGCACATATTTTTTTTCTAGTGTGTCGAGTCAAAAAATAATCATTTTATTTTAATTTTATCTTTCAATATTTATACAGGGTCCTGTATTTGTCTTCTATAGCTCAGTTGCTTGAGTAAGTTATTAAGTTAGTAATTTTAGGTAAATTAAATTGTTTGGTTTAATATTAATATATACAGTATATTTTTTTACTACAATGCATACTCTACATATTGGTCACATTAACACCAGATCTATTATACCTAATATCGAGATGCTTCGCGCTCATACTTATGAGGAAAAATATGACGTTTTAGCAGTAACGGAAACGTGGTTATCTGCAAATATTCCCAGGAATGCAGAAGGCATTGACGGTTACAATATCGTTCGTCAAGACCGCGCTAACCGTAGAGGTGATGCAGTAGCATTCTACATCTCGAAAAGTCTTAAATATGAAATAATTCGAACATCCACAAGAATTGAACAGTTATGGGTGGATATCAACGTAGGCAGGAATAAATGCATATTTGGGGTTGTTTACAGACCTCCCGATACTGATTACGCAAATTTCATGGATGAGTTGGATATTGTACAGTCAGATCTTGTATTGGAATCAAGTCATTTGTATATTGTCGGTGATTTAAATATTAACTTATTAGATACAAATTATTCTCCAATGGTGCAATTTGGTAACCTTTTAGAATGCTACGGGCTGACTCAATTAATCTCAACTCCAACTAGAATTAGTATCACTAGTGCGACACTCATAACAAATAATAAAGGTTTCAAAACCATTGGTACTATAGATCTAAATTTTTCAGATCATAATCTACTATTCTGTTCAGTTGGAGTGAATAAGGGATCTGCAGTTTCGAATACCAAACGTTTTCGTTCCTTCAAATAATTTAATGAACATTTATTTATATTTATTTATCCGTAAATAAAATGGCGACTGTAAACGGTCGCTCACTCTCCGAAAGTGATCTTTTAAATACGACTATTATTAATATTGGTGATGAAATCCTGTGCACAGGGTGCAATGGACAAGTAGTGTTACATCACAAAGTAAAGTGTACCATATGCTTGTGTGATTATCACGTAAATTGCATAAAATCAGAGGACAAATTCGGATTCGTTTCGTGCTACCGATGTGAGAAGCAAGGTGTACAACGTATCACATTACAGCTCCTGTTAAATCTTCGAAAGGAAATTGGTGACTTAACGGCAAAGGTACTTAAACAAGATGAGTTAATTAATAGTAAGGATAAAATTATTCACAATCTAACCTGCAAATTAAACAATAAACAACACCCACAAACACCGAAAGTAAACATCGATCGAAAGGAATCTACTAAGAATAAAGCCAAGGTAAAGAAATCTGTAATAAATAGTCCGTATGCACACTCATCGGTTTGCGATGATACTGATAACATTCGCGCTCCGGACGAATTCATCAAGACCCAACCGAACATGGTCGCCGCCGCCGCCGCTTTGCCCGAACCCCAACAGATGGATGGAGTCGATGTGCATGCTAGTGGATGCGAAGACTGGACAGACGTTCGCCCTCGAAACAAGCGTAAATCAAATAAGACCTACTTTAAGGGTTGCTCAACAAACAGTACACTCCAAGTAAGTAATTACATAAGCCGAAAATGGATCTTCGTGTCAAGATTGAAGAAAGGCGTTTCTGCTGAGCAAGTTACGCATTACCTTGAGGACACAATCAAAAATTCGTCTAGCAGCTCTTCTGTCGGACATTTTATTGTTCAAGAAATGGAACCTAAATTCAAAAATGGAGACTACTCGTCATTCAAAATAGGAATTCCAAATGAAATTTTCGACATAGTATTTCATCCTAATTTTTGGCCTGTAAACACTTTCATAAATCGCTTTTATGTAAACAGAAGTAACCAGTCACAACAAAATTTTCAGAAACGACCAGCCGTAACACTACCAAAATAATTAACTCCAACTACGATTTGTTGCTTTTAAACATACGCTCTATAAGTCCTGACAAAATAAATCAAATCCAGATTGACTATGGTCAATATAGTTTAAATTTTATTTGTTTAACAGAAACATGGGCCGAGGAGCAAACAATATCTCTTGTTAATATTAACCAGTATTTTTTAGGTTCCAAATATTGCAGGCATGGCAGAGGAGGCGGTGTAGCAATATGGTGCAAACTAGGTCTTAATATAGAAGCTCTAAATTTAGACAAATTTTGTATTGATAACACGATAGAATTATGTGCCTTACTTTGGACACCAATTAAATACTATACCTTGTATGTTATTACGTGTTACCGTCCACCAACCGGTGATATAAAATTATTTATCCAACAGCTACAGATCATTTTAAATAACATTTACAATGTTAAATGCCCTATTGTACTTACTGGCGATTTCAATATAAATTCTTCCTGTCATTCCGTCGAATATTCATTAATTCAAAATCTTTTGTTAACATATAATTTACGTCAAATTAATACCGAAGATACAAGAACTACAATCACTTCTTCTACGTGCTTAGATCATATTTATTCAAATTTAGAGTCCAATGATACTATCACGTTAGATAATGTTATATCGGATCATAAATCAGTCTTATTCAATTTTCATTTGCCAACTTGTTCACAAACGCAAAATACTACACAAACATGTAGATCATACAGTGAAAATAATATAAATAATTTTATAAAAGATCTAGAATCCGAAACATGGACGGATATGTTAAATATCCACGAATTCAATACCCAATTTAATCATTTCCATAATACTATTTTACACTTTTTCAATATTAATTTTCCTCTTATCAAGAAACCCATTAACATAAATAAATCATGGTTAAATCCGACCATAAAACAATCAAGCGTAAGATTACATGATCTATATATTTTAGCTAAGCAATATCCAGCCCTTAAACCAGATTATCAAGCAGCAAAACGAAATCATGCAAAATTAGTAACAAATACAAAAAGAATATTTTACCAGAGCTTAATAACGAATTCTCGCAATCCGGCAAAAACTTCTTGGAAAGTTATAAATGAACTTGCTCAAAAATCTGAACATAACAAAAACATATAAATAAACTCAAATGGCATTCAAGATAGTCCTCAAAACATTAGTAATTTATTTAATACATTTTTTATGAACGAGCCAATTAATTTAATTAAAAATCTTCCAATTTCAAAACACGTAAATACAATACATAATGTCGAAGCTCAGTCAATATTCCTAGAACCATTTACGGAAACTGAAATTCTACACATCATCAACAAACTAAAAAATAAAAAATTGTGCGGATTTGATGGAATTCCCGACTTTATCATAAAAAAAGCAGGACATGCTTTGGTTAAACCTTTGCAACATCTAATAAATAAATCGTTTGAACTTGGTATGTTTCCGGATAAGCTAAAATTATCCTCTGTCATCCCTATATATAAGAAAAAGGACCCGCTGGAACTCGAAAATTATCGACCAGTTGCACTTTTATCAGTATTTTTTAAAATATTTGAAATATGCATGTTAATTAGGCTACAAGTATACTTAGACAGATTTAATATTCTGACACCGTCACAGCATGGCTTCCGGAAACATCACTCAACATTAACAGCATTTCACTCTTTTTATAAAACCTTAACCAAATATCTTGAAAGCGGAGAATATCCAGTCGGACTATTTATTGATTTAAGCCGTGCCTTTGATTGCATTGACATTAATTTATTGCTTGAAAAACTTAGCCATTATGGAGTAAGAGGTGTTGCTAACGATTGGTTCAGGTCTTACTTAACAGATAGACGTCAACATGTGAAAGTAACGTTCACAGATGGCCCAAATAAAAACACATATTGCTCATCTGAAAATCAAATTAATCTAAGTGTACCGCAGGGTTCCATCCTAGGTCCAATTCTTTTTATTATTTTCATAAATGATCTTGCAAACTACATACCGAACACAGTTTTTATTTACGCAGATGATACATCGACTATTGTTAGTGATTCTTCAAATGAAAGTTTAGAAATAAGCTGCAAAACCGTTATTAATAAACTGGCAGATTGGTTTATTCAAAATAAATTAGTTATCAATTCAGATAAAACTGTTTTTATCCGATTTCATACAAAGCAATGTAAACAAAACTTAAATATAAATTTAAAAATAGGAACTACTCCAATAGTTTCAAGTGAGGTAACTAAATTTCTAGGTCTTAACATTGACAAAAATCTAGACTGGCATGCCCATTGCAACAGTTTAGTTCAGTTTCTGCATAAATCATGTTATCAAGTAAGAATTTTGCGATCTATATTAACACCTAGTCAACTTAAAATGTTTTATTTTGCCACTATACAATCACTATTGTTATACGGATTATGTTTCTGGGGCTGTTCAAGTTCTTGGCATTCGACCTTTATTGCCCAAAAACAAATAATTAGATGTATGGCTAACATATCACCAAGCACCTCTTGTAAACCGCACTTTAGAAACTTCAATATTTTACCTCTTCCATGCCTGCTGATATTAGAACTCTGTCTGTACGTGTATAAAAATAGAGGCAAATATGTCACAGTTAATGACATAAATAGCTATCCCACAAGACATAACGACAATATATGTATACCGCGTTGTCGTTTAAAATTAACAAATAACGCTCCTGAAATTCTTGGCCCTAGAGTATTTAATAAAATACCGGCAAAAATTAAAAATTCGCCAAACATATACATATTTAAACGTTCTCTTCACACGTATCTCTTAGAACATTTATTTTATAGTTTAAGTGATCTAGTTACATAAATAGTTTTACTTATGTATTACCTATTAACATGTGTAAATTGACGCGTCTAAAATGTAATTGCTAATATACCTGCAACCATTCATAGACAATAAAGATTATTATTATTATTATTATTATAATTTCTACGCAGACCTGAAATCGCGTTTCATAGAATGTTTGACATTCATGATATTGATGCAAAAATCGAACTCTTCAATGAATGTATTTTGTGTATTTTTGCGCCCCATATGTTACTGCTAAGTTCACTAAACCACACTTGCCATGGATCACAGATAATGTTAAATTTATAATGTCCTTACGCGATAAAGCCCTCAAACTATTCAAGAAAACCAAAAGTGTTTCGCATTTCAATAAATATAAACAACTCAGGAATTATGTAACACAATCAATAAAACATAAAAAAGCAGCGTTCTTAGAGCATGAATTTAAGAACACTAGTTCAAAGTTGCTATGGAAAAAACTTAAAAGATATGATATTCATAATAAGAACAAAAAAGAAATTCCAAACTCCTTAAAAGATGCTAACGCCATACAGGATTATTTTACAAATTCTATACCAATCTCTAATATGGATGTCTCTGAAATCTATTATGATATTAACGATTTTCAAGGTTTAAGTGAGAAATTTAGCTTCAAAACTGTTGATGAGATCACTATTTATAATGCCCTAAAGGAATTAAAACTAATGCTGTTGGTTACGATGATATCTCTGGTAGAATGATTAAATTATGTTGTCCGTTGATATTATCATATCTTGGGCATATAATAAATTCCTGCTTGTTAATGGGATATTTCCCGAACGTCTGGAAAAAGGCAATCATTCTTGAAAATGGTACTAAGCCGAAACTAGTTGATAATAAAACAATTTAATCGTGAAACAAACCAAGTGAATTTTAATTTATAAACCTATATAAATCGTGATTCCGTTGCCAAAAGTAGATCAGCCATCTGGTTTCCACGATTTACGTCCGATAAGCATTTTGCCTGTCTTATCGATGATACTTGAGAAGGTAATGTCGATTCAAATTAAAGATTTTTTAACCGTCAACGGCATCCTCCCGGAAAAACAATCCGGTTTTCGCCAAGGCCACAGCTGTGAAACAGCTCTCTTGGATCTTGTAGATGATATTTTTCGTGAAACGGATACTAATAATCTTACCGCTGTGGTTCTTTTGGACTACAGTAAGGCCTTCGATACATTAAATCACACTACACTTCTTAGCATCTTTTATTGGATGTAGTGGAATGGCTCTTGAAATGTTAAATTCTTATCTGACAAATCGCACACAACAAATAAAAGTGGACGATACATTTTCTACACCAATATTATCCAAAACTGGTGTACCGCAAGGGTCAATTACTTTATGCAATCTATACGTGCAATATTTTCAAAGGGATGCGCTATAGGTGCATCAATATGCAGACGATACTCAGATATATCTCTCATTTCCGGCAAATAAAATTGATGAGGCCTCTGGACAATTGAATAGTGATCTCAACTACATTTGTAAGCAATCACTATCGCATTCTTTAGTCATAAACCCAACCAAAACAACTAGTATATTATTTGGGCCTACTAAAATAGTGAAGTTGGTACAAGCAAACATGAATATTACTGTGGGAAATCATAAAGTCAACTTTGTGAACTGTGTCAAGAACTTAGGTATTCATCTTGATAACAACCTAAAATTCTGTAACCAAGTATCAAAAATTACGAAATTATCATGCTCAACGTTGAAACTTTTATATCCACATAGACATGTGTTAAGCACCAAACTTAAAACTATGTTATGTGAGACCCTTGTGTTATCACATCATAATTTCTGTAATTCCTTATTTGGGCCCTGCCTAAACATCACGGAAAAAAAGCGATTACAAAGGATTCAGAACTCATGTTTAAGATTCATTCATGGTATTAAAAAAATCGAAAGATTATTACATAAACTTAAAGTAACTGGTAAGGGTTGGCTTAATATGTATAATCGTAGATTGCTGCATAGCGAAGTTTTAGTTTTATTTCACAAATTAATCGCAACAAAAACGCCACTATATCTAGACCGTAAAATATTATTTCAGAGTGATTTACACCAACGCAACACAAGATATAAAAAATCGATATGTATTAAGAAACACAAAACTGAAAAATTTAAATCCTCGTTCACGTACCAAATAGCTAACATGTACAATAATCTGCCATTACATTTACGAAACTGTAATGTAACCAATTTTAAATATTTATATAAGGCGTATTTATTAATATCACAATAGTGGTTTACATTAACATGTATTTTAGGATGACATTATTTTCACTTCAGCGATTTAATTTAAAATTTAATATAACCCGTATTATTTAAGATGTAAATGTGTAATATATGTGAGTGTGTATATTTATTGATATATTTTTTGTCTTGAACGATATATCTTTTTTTTTTCTTGGTTTATCATTTAATTAATATTACTAATAGAAATAGAAATATGTAAGCTTTTAGGTTAGGTGGAAGAACAGTGAGTGCCCCTGTTAGGCACTTAAAACTGAACCGCGCCTTTTTCTTGAAAATTAAAAATATGATGTAACTAGGTATAAGCTGTAATGTAAAACAAATTCAAGAATAAAGTCATTTATTATTATTATTATATTCACTTTCTTGAGACGTGTTTCGGTCAATGACGACCATTCTCAAAGGAATTACAATAATAACGGTCATTGACGGTAACACGTGTTAGTAAACTGAATATATGAATATGAAACCGAACAAGTGTTTAATTTTACCTAATATTACAATTCCGTTTCATCAAGAGTGCAGTGAACAAAGTATTTACCGCCACTTTGGTGTTTCTACCTTAAACGGTGTTTGGAATACTTATATTCCAATAGTAATCTCCGTTTCCCCATCAACAACTAACTACAATAATGAGACCTGAAAGGTCGAAACCGGTCTGTAGGTGTTCTGATGGGAGAACAATATTTAATGTTCAAAGTATTTACCATATTATTAAGTTATAATTTTGATATTTTGCAGACTTTTTTATTTCAGAAAAATATTTTTGATTCTACAGTGTGTTCCAAAAAAGTGTGACGTCATGATGATATATTTTGTTACTTATTTGAGTGCCTTTTATGGTTATCTACATACATAAGCAAAACTATTACATTTTTGTAAAATTATTATTACATTACTAGACAATGTATGTACGCGTTAACGAAGGAAACAATATATATTTTTTTCAATAACTCAGCGATCAGACCGCTGCTGCAAGAATTCACTTATGAAAGCAGCGATTTTCCGTGGGCAGCGAAAATAAGGAGCGGAAAAAGTTAGGCGCCATTAATTCCCTTCAGGGTGTGTCGTCGGGATAATTTTTCAGATATATGAAAAACATGAGCTTGTTATGGGTAGGATCGAGGTTCGTGTTTTCTCTCTCTCTCTCTCTCCTGCCCCTCTTCCTGCCCCACCCCGGTAAGAGTGAATTCGAGCCGATAATAAGTGCGAGAGAGGCCCTGATAAATTATTCTGACTTCTACAGAGTTTTCGGCCCGGCACTATGGATGTTTCCCCTGTGTGTTTACGACTTTTCTGGTCATTTATTTCCGGCAAGATTTCACAGTATATCTATTCTCTATATCCGGGGAAAAATCAGACTAATAACATAAAACATGTAAAATAACTGTTATATATTCGCCTTGGGAGTCTACTTTATCCATTATTTATACTAGAGTGTAAGTTGGAAACATAAAAATGTTTAGGTGTACTTATTCTAAATTGCTCTTTTAGGAACTGGGTAATAATTTATAAATAAATACATTTCTGTGTCTGTAGAAATTTTTATTATGTTTAGAGTATGTAGATTTATAAATTAACTACGTTTTAACCTCAATTAATTATTGTAAAAAAATATTTATTACCTTGTAGTAACTGTTCCGGCCATCATTTTCAGATTTATAAAACTTTGTTCATTCAAGTAAATACAAAAAGTGAATATTATTTTTGTTACATATCCGCAATATATAGGGTCTTTGTAACCCTTACCCAATGAATGCTCTAGCCGCAACGGTCGAAACAGGTGTTTTTTTTAAATTTTCGCGGGAATTTGATTTGGGGGGTTGAAATATTCAAAGACCAGTCTGGCGTTTGTTGGAAATTGCACCTTTCTCCGTTTTCTCGTAATTAATGGTTCTTGTCTCGCGTTTAGTAGTATATAGTAAATATAGTAAATAGTAAATAATAACTAGCAACATTAAATTGTTGCATTCGTAACTCGGTAGAAGGATTAATCATGTCCACTATAAGGGCTACAAATCTTATGAGTTTGTCTCAACTTCTGACGTTCCCCAGGGCTCGAATCTTGGCCCACTCTTATTTATGACCTCATAACCTCCATTGCTTGTCCTATACTAGCTTATGCAGATGACCTAAAAACATTTACCAATATCAACACTTTGCAAGAGTCAATCATCTTACAAAATAATCTTGATATTATTTGTACGTGTTGCGTTAGCAACAAGCTTAACTTAAATATTAATAAACGTCAGTTAGTTTTGGTCGTGTTAACTACTATTACAATATCCAGGGGTCTGCTCTAGAAAACCGCGTGGAATTTACAGATCTTGGATTACTTTTTGACAAATACATCACCTTTTCACAGCGCATTCAAGAATTACGTAAAACAGCCGCCAGAACGCGGCTTTCATTATGCGTACTACTTGGTATTTTACTGACTAGACCTTGCTACAAATTTTATACTTTGCACTAGTACGAAGTAAATTGGAAAATACACTTTTGGTATGGTACTCACATTACACTTATCTCTTATTATTGGTTGAACAGTTTCAAAGATGTTTTCTTAAGTTTATCTCATACAAAATTGAGTGCAAATGCTTACGAGGTTTGATGTGGAATCATTATCATCAGGAATGGAATGTAACAGTGCAAATATGATGCATGAGTTGATCCATAATGTGATCGATTGCCCTGATAAATTATGTCAAATTAATTTCTATGTTCCGAGATCGTCGTCTGGCCAAAACAACACGTTTCTTAGTCCTTTGGCGAAATCAAGTCCTCGGTACAAATCGCCTATCTTTCATATGTCACGGAATGCCAATCAATTCTACGAGGATATATTTCATCAGTTTTTAATTAGTCTTAAAAATTGTACCTAATAAATGAGCCGTTTGTTTTGAAAGTCACCTAAGTTCATTTGTGTTTAAATTGAGATATTTAAAAGTTTGAATTTCAATAATATTAAAAATATACGCAATGTTCCACACTGCTTAAACGTATCTAAGAGCGTTGAATTTACGATTCCTGTTAAAATAATAGCAAAAATTAAAGGAATAATTAATTGATTGACACTGGAGGCGTTTACTTCGTGATACATTTTGAATTATAAATAAAACACTTTCTTTGTTAATATCACTCGATTTATTAGTAGCGACTATAGTTTGATAATGATCAGAACGTGATCGAAACTATAGTCGCTACTAATAAATCGAGTGATATTAACAAAGAAAGTGTTTTATTTATAAACGAATAAAAAATAAACTATATATGTTAGAAAATTTGAAGGAGCTCAAGTCCATTTGACATATTTTAAATTGCTTCAAATTGAAAAAAAAACTCAATTTATTTAATATATCAAACCACTTTAAAAACACAATTTATACTATTCAAGAAATCTTCTAACTATATAAATAACATAAAAATTTACCGTTCATTTACATTTTGTGTATGCGGGAGGAATTTAAAGAAGTCATGGTGTTCGGGTGGTATATATCGAAGTAATAATCATGTCCTTGTACTTCGATGACGTAATTGGTCTTACATTGTTATAAAGTGGTGTCAATATAATATTTTCAAACTTTCTTGGTCTACCCCGACGTGGTAATAAATCTAGGATTTTAAACTCTGCATTATCATCCATTGATATTTTATAGAACATTTTATATGGTTCATTTCTCAAAAAACGTATCCAGCATATTTGTAACCAATTTATTGCTTCTCCGTTAGAATTCTTCAATCTTTTAAAAACCGCGTCCTCCAATAATCGTGTTGATTTGAAATCCTCTTGTTTCATTTCATTTAGAATAAAGTTATTACCTTTCCGGCACTTTTTGATAACATTATAATAATCTTGAGGGACAAACAGTAAATTATTTTTCTTTAATGGAATTTCTACGACGCCAAAATCTCGATCATTCGGCAAAAACGAATGTCCTGATATTAAGAATTTATGATCTATTATTTCTACATTATGTTCAACAGTTTGGACAATTTTTAGCCATGTTAAGGCTACTTTAATGTTCCTATTTTGTCCTACACACATGTCACTGTAAGTTATATGTTTTTGACTTCTTGGATTTTGAAGATGTTTCAAGATGCATGACGCTATTTCTTGTGAACCTCTAGATGCAATAGTTTCATCCCAAACGTACATGTGAACATTATCGTCATGAAAATTGTGAATTCCCAAATTTAGTACGTACATATTACGTTTATAGTATGCTACTGAAGTTGTCAACTTTGAGTAAGGTAATGCTTTTTGCAAGTCGAAAGAAAATGCGAAATAATAATCTGGATTACGTCATGCTAGTTCTTGATCTTGTTTTAATGATCTCCTTGCTGATTCTGCTAGTATTAAAATTTATTCTTTTCATCATCATCATCCGATGCTTTAATTTTACTGTTTAATAGGTCGCATTTTTGGCATGTATCTTTGCGGGGTTGGTGGAAATGTAAATTAAAATCTTTTTTAAATATTTTTCTGTAAGTCCACTCTTTAACTTCTTTTCTATTACGTTCTTTGCAATGAAACTCGTATAAATTAAACATTTTTTTTATAGTTAGATCAGGATGTAAATATTTTCTATTTGGGTTATGAGATCTGGTATAATGGGATTCAAATTTGGAAAAAATATTAATATGGTTTTGAACATCCTTTTTCTCTATGTAAGAAATTCTTCTCGATGATCCAGCCATACGTCCACGTAAATCATTTCCTACATTTGCAGAATTTAATACACGTTTTAATCGTCCTTCAGATAAGAATTTTTTACAGACGGAAACTTTCCCGTTTTTAGAATTTAAAAAATATCAAAAACTATAATTTCTTGGCGAACTTTTTCTGTTTTTTGGACGTCTTCGTTTCACAGCATAGCGCTCGGTAGCTTCGTATAGCAGTACATTTTGCTTATTAAAATCTCCCAAATTCCAAAACTTCTCTAAAGTATTCTTTCTTTCTTTTTCTTCATAATTTTTTATACAAACTTTTCGACAAAGGTAATTTTTGTTTTGAAACACTTTTGCAGGTATAATGTTTTCCAATTTGAGTATATTATTTTTTCCCGGTATTTCGTTTAATTTTTCGCAATTTTTTAATGTAGGTATCACCATTCTTTTCTCTAAATCTTGCTCTAGAGGTTTTGTCGTGAAAAGCTTCACCTGCATCTTCATCTTCAAATGATGAATATTGATCTAAAATTCTCCTTCTCTTTCGATTCTGGTTAAAATCATTATTTTCGAACTCGTCTTCACTCTCGGAATTAAATAGTCTCGTACTTTTATTCATCCTCAAAGGTGTAATCATTTCTATAAAAATATTTCATCTTAAAATTCAATTGTAAGTGTGTATTAAGTGATTATTTTCACTGCAATAATTAAACATAATTAATACTGATTAATAGTTATTTAAGCAACAAGGAACGTAAGGACGTATTAACAATTGAGGTAGACGCACCTATGCGTCCTATGGCAACCCAGCAACCGAGAAAACAATGTCGAATTTTGTTTGTTTGTGTCAATCCAGTGACAGTTTTTACGGGCATGGATGCAAACGAAGCTGCAAATATTGCGTGTTAGAACCTGTTACCGACAAAATCGAAAAAGGTATGTGCCCTGTTACGACTCTTTTAAGCAGTGGTTATGTAAAAAGGATGCCGATGCTACGGTATAGACGAAAATGTGTTGCTCGTCTATATATTGGAGCGTTATGTTTCTGTTTATTATTTTCCTAGGTCCGTAAGTAAAAATTAAGTTCCGTCGCCAAGGACAACAAACACCAAGAATGTTATCAGCCACTTACGGTACCTGTAACTATGGATGCAATGCTTATTTACGTTGTCGGTAGCGGAAAAATAAAATTACCTTCATCACTGCCTTCGTAAATTTGAAAATCCGCACTTTCGGACATTATTACTAATTAATTGGACTTAAGTCACTTTCAAAATAATGTTTTTACTTTCTCCGTTACGAAGTATGAGAAAGTATTGTGATCGTGATTTTTTTTTCAAAATAAATTTTTTTTTACGGCTATATCCGTTTTGGGGTCCCTAGATGCCATTTCAACAATTTCTAGAAAAATTTTTTTTGTGTCTCTATGTGTGTGTGTCTGTCTGTGTGCGCTGTATCTCAAAAACTAATAGAGCAATTAATATGAAACTTTAAACATCCATCTTATTTGATAATCTGAAAAACTGAAAAGCTTTTGGTAAAATTTCGTACACCGGAAGTGGGTGTTTACCTTAACTGTTTTTTGTTTTTTGCCAATATTTTCTTAAATATGAAAAATATCACAAAAATATTGAAGACAACAAAGAAATTAACATCTTTTGCTTGAAAATATTTTTGATGAAATCGTTGCTATTCGAGAAAAAAGTTTATTACTTTTTTTCAATTTTTGGTTTATAACTATGAAACGATAACAGTTACAGCAAATTTGTGTTAATAATAATTCTAGAGAATGCCAAAGTTTTTTTCGAAATCCCTTTAGTTTTGGAGTAAACTGACTTTTTGAATTTGGAGTATAATTTTTTCCATGTTTCATAATTTTGACGTTTTACACGTCAGTTTCATCCGAGTTTACGCAACGTTCGATGTACATTTAAAATATGATTTCAATAAACTATGAAAACATAAATATAAATGGCTATGATACCGTCATGTCGGAGAAAGTAACATGAACGCCACATCACCATTTTTTAATAAATAATTGTCTGTGAAAATCTATGTGTTAATAATTATCATATACTTTAAATATGCTTCATCGCAAATTGTTATTTATGACAGATTACCTCAAATAATACACGTTTCTACCGCCAACTGAAAAATGGATTTAGGCCACTTTCAAAATAAACGGCTCAAATATTCTCCTATTTTTTTTTGTAACACTATACTTAATGATATGTTTGTTCCCTCATTTGTAAATACTTATTAAAGTATGTTCATTAAAATAAAACCTCAAGTGTACCATGATTTTTTAATTTTAAAAATTTAAGTTGGTTACACATATGAGGTTATGTTACTTCACAAAATTAAACAAACTGTAGTCAATTTATAGATACTTACGTTAAATTTTTCACTATAAAATTATATTAAATTTTGTATGTGCCTTCCTTCTTATTGAACACAAGCCTGAACTCTTCGTCGCACACCCTCCATTACGCTCCGCAACAACACTGGATTATTGTTAATTTCTATAAATTTATCTCGAATTCGTTGCCGCATGTCTTCTAGATTGTGTACTGGTTGTGCATAAATACAATTTTTCAGGTATTGTCACAAAGAAAAAATCGCATGAACGGGGCGGTCAGGGAATTCGTGCATTTCGACTTATTATTCGGTCCTCAAAAAATTTCTCTTCAAATTATCCACTGTGCAATGAGGAGTTGCTCCGTCTTGATGAAAATTTCCACTTTGCAGTTCGTCATCATTTAATTCATTTATAAAAGGCAACAAAATTTCTGTACGATAACGGTTTGCAGTTATCGTAACTAAAATGAATGCACAGTTATCGAATTTTTATTATTAATAATAAAAATAGGATTTTACCTTCAAAGAATATCGGTCTAACTAATCTTCTCCCACTAATCGCTGCCCGAACGCCAACTTTCTCAGGATGTAGTGGTTTCTCTCGATATATACGAGGATTTTCATCCGACCGAATTCTCATAGTTTGGGAATGAATGTACCCATCCTTGTAAAACCAAGCTTCATCGATAAAAAAAGTAATTTGTAAAACATCCTCGTTTACATTTTGTAAAAACCACTGACAAAATTCCAGTTGTCTGGGGTAATCAACAGGTAATGCACCGATGTTATGCGATAAGGGTATAGTTGCAAATCTTTTCGTAGAAGCTTGTGGCATGTTCCTACCGATAAATTCATTTGCTGTGACAAATGACGCAGAGAAGTCGTAGGTTCATCTTCCAAAATTTCTTGGGCGGTGTTAATAGCATCTTGAGTTCGTTTAACTGGTCTACCACTTCCTGGTTTACGGAGAATACTACCCGTTTCACGAAATAATACAACAGATCGTGATAAGGTATTTTTAAATTCATCATAAATAATGGGCACGTTAGGAAATTCTTCCTGAAACTCTGCTAAAGGTGCGTCGAATGAATACATCCAATTTCCGTCCACTTTAATCCCATTTCGGAAATAACTTTCAATTAGAAACGTTTTTTGCTGGTTGCTGTAAACCATTGTGAGCACGGAATAATTGTGACTTCTAGAAAGATCTGACTTTATATGTCAATTCCCAACAAGTGTGCCAACTGGAATTTTTAAAACGAAAAAGTCATGGCACACTTGAGGTTTTTTTTTTAATGAGCATACGATACTTATCTTATAATATCGTCCTGTAATTGGTAACTGTTGGGCAATAAATTATTATTATTATTATTATAACTATTCAGAAAATAATTAATTGAGTTATCATAATATAAAACGTTTTGGAAATAATACCCATTTCAAGCTAATTCACTTTCAGTCGGAACTAAATTATGGATTTGTTCCAAAGTTACGCAGCATCAAAACATGATTCCAACTTTGCCGTTGGCATCCGTGTTATATTCATCAAAATAATGGTATATCCAGTGAAGTTTTATTATGACGTCCTATTTAGAAATAGGGCTAGGGAAACTTGTCACTGGGAAATGATGTATATATATAAATGTGCGAGAAAGTTGGTCTGAAAATCGATGGAACCGGATTTTTCCATTTTCCCCTAATTTCGTCTCGCAAACTGTAGTTCCGGAATACATTCATGCCCCACCATTATTAATACAACCATTAGGGTTAATGTCAAAGGTCGGCCAGAGCCCTATGTTAATGGCCACAATCAACTACGAGTAAGACACACCATTCACGCTGTCAGGAGGGTAATTTCTGCGTCCAGAAATCGATTAACTTGTTTACTTGGGAGAGTGCGCATAATTTAATTCATTGAAAGTAAACAATATAAAGAGTGTCGTATAAATAATGTATGGCATGTTAAACTTTTTAAATATTTAAATACACTCTGGTGATTGTTAACTCGATTTATGTATGTAAATCCATTGCCTTCTACTGTCGAGTTGTACTACAGAATGACAGCTTCTCGTAACTGTTTAATAATATCCAATGAATAATATTGGACAACAAAGCTTCTGAACATTAATATATGTCAGTAAATCAGATTATTACTTTGTTAGAGTTATTAAATAAAGATTGATCAATGTAGCTTGAAGACTTAAAATAAGTTGGTCTTTATTTACGTAACCAAGCATATTATGAATACTGATTCAGTTATATTGAAGGCTTTATAAAAAGTGCCAATTGAGAGCCCAGGAGGGAAGAAACAATTTTCTTTCAATGAATATTGATTAAATTATATCGAAAGCTATGTACAATGTGTCCGTGGATATAGTCCTAAAAGGGTAAAGAGTTTTATTTTAAAATAAAATGAGAAAAACGATACTTTTTGTCTTCTGCAATTTAAGAGTCTCTAACAGACTACAATTTTATTTTATATTTAGGGAATAAAGTCGTTCTTCACGAAAATACCAGCTTGTCCAGCTTAAGTTCATTTTAGTTGCGACTATTATAAAGGGAGCTCGGTAGCTAAGGGTTAATATATCTATTTTCTCTCAACAATTAATTTGTCAAAATTCCGTCGATCTACTGGTCATTCCTCTACAAAAATACGTTCGTTTGTTAATGGTTAATTTACTGAATGAATCTACCATTTGAAATTAAAGCTGATTAACGATCGCTCAATGTCATTCCTACCATTTAAATTCATAATTCATTTACAATTAACGATGGGATACTAAAGTGTGAGGATTCACCACTCAATTCGGCTCTAGTTTCTAGGTGATGATTGCCAGAACGCTTCGTTTATGGTGCTTATTGCTTGTTCGGTAGCACTCCCTATCCTAAGATTACACGCCGATATGTTCAATACCAGCAGAGTTTGTGCCCGGGGATTTCGAAGATATTTATGAGCAGTATTATAAATCATGCGATTTCTATCAAATCCATACGTTTTGTCAGAGTTTGCTATTCCAATTATTGCGGCATTTTTAAAGCATCAAATCTCTAATGACTACAATGTACAATTCTAAACAAGCTCTTTTTAAACTTTTTTTTAAATCTTTTTTACTTTTTATACGATTAAGCAATTCAGATCATTCGCATTTAACAAATTATTAAAAATATTCGTGTTATATTGTCTGATTATCAGAAATGTTTCACCACGAGCTAAGTAAGAAATTAATTAATCGTAAAAAAATATTCGTACTTGGAAATTACGAGTAATAACCTTTTTAATAATAATAATAATAATAGTTTATTGATGCCAGAACTAAAATAGTTTTACATAAGTCAGGAGTAATAGCTTTACTAGGTAGTGAAACAACATTTGAAAATACCTACAGTATAAAATGAAATTAAAATTTAGACATATTAAAATTCGTTAAACAAATACAATAAAATAAGATAAAATAATAAATATATAGTAGAATTAATAAATAGAAAATACGCATGGATAAACACTGATATGGGACAAGTATACATATTGATAGTATAAAAAATAACATAGATGTTTAAAACATTAAAATAAAATTTAATCAAAAATTGAATTTGTAATAATCCTGGAAATTATAAAATGCTTGACTTTCTAATAGCCGTTTTATTCTTGTGTTAACGGTTTTTAGTGGCAGATCCCTAATAGATTTTGGCAATTTATTAAAAAAACTTGATGCCATAGTAGTTTGTGCCAGTTCTGGAACGATTTAACCGTGGCATAATGGGACATATTTCTTCTTTAATCCGTGTGTTATGAGAATGATTGGATTAATGACACAGATGTTTATAAACGTTTTTCCTAACATAAATAAGGCACTCATAAATAAAAATACAAGGGAGTGTCAGTATTCTAAGTTCTTTAAATGCATCTCGGCAATCATCACGATACTCCAGACCAGAAATAATTCGTATTGCTTTGCGCTGCAATCCAAATAATAATGAGTAGAAGATGAGTGACGCCATGCAAAAATTCCATATGTCAGATGATAATGGATAAGGGAAAAATAAGCTGTTCGCATTATCTTTGTTGAGACATTCATGCTCAAACTTCTTAATAGGAATGTAGATTTATTTATTTTCTTTAATAGTTCATCACCGTTGTAGTCACACAACATAAGATGGTCGATAAGAAGACCAAGGAATTTAATTGATTTTTTCGTGGTTTCTACTTCTCTATTTTTTAAAGTAAATAACAATTTACATGTCTTATTGAAATTTAGGCTTAATTTATTGCTGTTAAACCAACAAGCGGCTTTCTGTTCGGCTGTTTCATCCAATAATTTAGAATCATTAAGTGTTTTCGCTGATGATATTAAATTTGTATCATCAGCAAAAAACACAACATTCATGTATTTCACAAAATCATTGCTGTAAATTAAGTACAAGAGGGGTCCCAGAGTTGACCCTTGTGGAACACCATGCTGATTTGGTAACTGGTCTGATACTGAGTAGAAAACCACCTGTTGTCTATTTAAAAGATATGATGACAGAAGTCTGCATGCGGAGGGTTCAAAATTGTATACATAAAGTTTCCTTAAGAGTATATGGTGAGAAACACAATCAAAGGCTTTGCTTAAGTCAAGAAACGTGGCCATGGCAAAATTACCTTCCTCGAAGCAAGTTACTATTTTATCAAAATCGACAATGGCATCAGTGGTTGATTTCCCTTCCCTAAAGCCATATTGAGATTGAGATAAAAGTTTGTTGGTTTCAAGAAAGGAGACAATCTGATCAAACATAATCTTCTCTATTATTTTGGAAAATATTGGTAATAGAGATATAGGTCTAAAATTATTTAGATCGTCTGTATCCCCTTTCTTGAATACAGGTATTACCTTAGCAAGTTTAAGTACATCAGGGAAGGTACATGATGTTATTATATCATTGATGAGATTAGTCAATGGATCAATAAGCATGTCAATTAAGTATTTGATTAGGTCCATTGATAAGCCATATATATCTTTACTTTTTTTACTGCTAAAGCCATTGATTGCATCTCTCACCGCACTTTCTCAGAGTAGTAGTGAAGTAGGGTACATAGTCTGTAATAGTCTTACTTGCTATTACGATTGGGTCTACATAAAATTTAGGTATATTGGTTAAAATATCATTAGCGATACTGGTAAAAAATGTATTAAAATCACAAGCTGTTATATCACTGCTAGGTGGTTCTTTGCATTTATATTTCCCACATGGCTTTAGTAGCATTAGGTGACGAGTTGATATAATTATGCCTTAATTCTGGCTGCTGTTAAAGATTTTCTGTACTCGACACGGATTCTTTTCTTTAACTTGATTAATTCATCAGTTGGATTATTGGAGCATAATTCATTAATCAGATGTAAGTTTTCTCTCATTGATTTTAGTTGCTCGTTAAACCAATATATTTTGTTGGATTTATTAGATCTATTATCACTGTTTTTTTGGGGAAATGATTCGTTATAATGTCCCATAAAGATATCTAAGAAATCTGACCATCTCTGGTGTGAATTTTCAAACTTTGTAACGTTCCAGTCTGTGTGAAATAATAATTCATAAAGAGTATGTTTCCCTAATACTGTAATAGGTCTAATAATTTTACTTATATAATTGCTATTTTGGTTTACTGTCAAAGTTAGGTTAAGATGAATGCCATTGTGATCCGAGAAGGGTATCGGTACCGGTGCTACTCTTACATATTTGTGATCCAAATTTATGAATATATTATCAAGACAGGTTTTCTTGCGCGTAGGGAAACTGACAGTATGATACAAATTAAAACCATTTAAACAGTCATTCAGTTAACAAACTTCCTTATCCTGGGAGATAAAATTAACATTAAAATCACCGCATACTAAGACGGTATATTTTCTCAAATTAATTTGTAATAATATTTGATTTATAGCATCAATAAATACATTTAAATTACCCCGCGGACTTCTATAAATATTGAGGATTATTACATTAATGTCTGTTAATAGAGCAGCCGCACACTTCAAAATCTAACTCAATACAGTAGTTTTGAAAATTTAAAACTTTAAAATTTATATTTTTCTTAAAATAAATGATAACACCGCCGTGGGTGGTAATTTTGCGTGAGAAATGACAAGCAATATTAAAATTCTCAATTCCTAATAAATCTGCTTCCGTACTAGTAAGCCAATGTTCACTAAAACAAAGCACACTATAGTCTTTGTCATTCACTAGGGCTTCCATGTTTTTTATTGATTGAATATTTAGGTTTAGTAACTTAAAGTTCATGTTTTCGATTATGGTATTAATGAGGTTGCAAAATTTAGAATTTGTTGATGTTGAAGGAGGTTGACATGTTTTTTGATTGACAGGATGTTTGTATTCTTCGATCACTTTTAGGTTGTTTCAGGATTTATAGAACGATGATGAAAAAACCTGGATACGTAAGCTCCTATAGACCATTGCTGGGGATCCATTAGCGCAATAAAATTGTGAAGATCTACTGTCACTTTGAATGAAGAATAATGCTCAGGGTTTTTTGATGACACCATAACACATTCAACTTCAGAAATTGTAGACCTCAAGAAATTAATAATATCATCAACTTTGGTGTCCGGTTGAAGTCGAGATACAAATGCGAAGCCTTTTTTGAGACCGTTTTCAATTTGGTATTTACATCAATCTTGTTGGTTCCGGTTATTCCTTTATTTTTATTTTTATTCCGTTTTGTTATTAATTTCCAATTATTTCCATCCTTTTCACCTTCAATAATCACCTGGGGAACACATTGGTTCCATTAAAAATAACAGTCTGCTCGTTTTTCTTAAGAGATTCCGTTCGTGAATGTTTGGATTTCTTGTTTGAATTTTTATTAGTAATTTTAATCTTATCATTGTCTTTGCGTTCGTCTAGACTGGACGAGTCATTGATGGAAATTTTTGGCTGGCTTGATTCCTCCGACGGTATTGCAGAAATGGCAGCATTTTTATTGGTGTTTAAAATCACAGGTGGCGTGATTTGTTTAGTTGAATGCAGCTCATTTAATAATCTGATCTGTTGTTTTAATGATATTATTACATCAGTTTGATTACTTATAATACTTATGTAATAAGATTTCCCTTAAATACCTCATTTCCAATTTCAAGGTATCACTTGCTTCTGTAGTAGCGATCTCTTCTTCAGCATGGCAGGCTTATCCGATTCGGCTGACTTTAAACAACAGTTTATCTCCTAATCGTTAAGTATCATGGGATCTTTTAATTGTTTAGCACATCCAGGGTGGATTAAAGATGCACATGAAACACACAGATAACCCGCTCTTGGCGTATTTTTACAGTACCGGCACACTTTCACAGCGCTCGGATTTAGCGATGATAAATCGGACGCCATCTTGACGCCAATGTTCACATTATTATGCACATTATTGTATCGCGATACACCGATTGAGAAATTAAATATAGAGACCTATTGTAAAACACGTACAATTTTATTATGAAAAGAAACAAAATGTTCACAAATTTTGAAACAAGCCAAGTGTTAAGTGTATTATTTCAAGAAATTATTTGTAAAGAGCAGTGATGTCTGACAGAAAACTATAATACAGGGTGGCCCATCTATCGGTTGCTTTTTGAACTATCGATTATTTCGGCTTTGACAGCTTGAATGACTTTGCCAATGTGTTAAATATTTAGTAAAAGGTTTGCGGTTTACGTAATGGTTAAGTTTAGGATCGAAGAAAATTGGGAAATATTGAAAACTTGGTGAGTCTTCAACCGAAACTGGAAGAAAAATGCACACAAAATTCGGGAAAAATAAAGCGCCTTCCAGGCAGTTCTTGGATAAATTTGTGAAGCGTGTTCGTGAAAGTGGCTCGTTAATGGACAAAGCAACGCGTTCCCGTACTCAATCGAAAATATTGCTGCTGTTGCCGAAAGTGTGAGTGACAATCTATCAACATCAACTCGACACCGCTCGCAGGAATTGAACATTTCTCGCACGACCCTTCCAAGAATTTTGACGAAAGGCCTCGGTTTGAAGCCGTACAAAATTCAATTGGTGCAAGACCTAAAGCCGCACGACCATCCGATTTTTTCTTTCCCCGAATGGAAGAGGAAGACATCGGCGGCATTTGGTTCCAGCAGGACGGCGCCACCTGCCACACAGCCAACGTTACAGTCGAACTTTTGCGCGGTACGTTCGAAAATCGCATAATTAGCCGAAACGGCGCCTCGCAGCTGCGATTTGACCCCGTTGGACTATTTTTTGTGGGGAACCGTCAAGGATAAGTGCTAGGCCAACCATCCAGAGACGATTGACGACCTACAGCACGAGATTGAAGTCGCCATTGCAGCCATTGAGGGCCACACCATCGAAAATGTCATGAAAAATTGTGTCGACAGAATGGGCTACTGCAATGCCAGCCGGGGCAGCCATATGAATGAAGTGGTCTTCCATTATTAAACCGTAATGTTGGGGCTATTCAATAAAAAAAATAATAGAAAAATATCTACCCTAAATGCAACTTTTTCGTGGGACACCCTATGTTACAACAAGAAGTGATTGCTTGTAAATGATACCAATAAACATGAAAACAATTATAAAATCCGCATACTGCATGAGTTACCTGTTATGCTCGCAATAATATTATTTCATTATATAAAAGAAACAAGCCCACTTTCGAACGTATAAATCAAATTATCCAACCACTAATGTATTTCTCTAAATATACATTACATCTAATTTATTTCATTTCAAGTATAAATTCGGTCGGTGAAAAAGATTTTATCTTGAGAGAGGAACTCAGCGGGCACATAGAACGCCCGTAATGGAAACACAGCAAGGCCGTAATCCTTTTATAGTCCAGCAGCTTTAATTTCTAAAGGAGTATCGGCCGTAACTTTACCGCAATTAATAAAATTAATGCTAAAGCCTTCGTGCCGTTTCAAGGCTTTCCGCTACCTCCACCGGCTCTAATCAAATAGCACGTAGAGCAATAGGTACAGTTTAATGGCCTAAAAATATTTAACAATGATAAAATCATAAATTACACTGAGCTCGAAGCAAACAAGGCGCACCGTATAATGGAACGTTTATCTTTGGAATTGCCCGCGCAAATAAAACGACTAAATATTGTTTAATCTATTTGCATCAAAGATATTAGACGCAGTACAACACACCGAGGTGCTTTATTTATGGCCGAAAATTAGACCCGAAGGAATAATGAAAGCATTATTCACTTGTATTATTTATTTTGAATGTAAGCCGAAGATAAATTAGAGTTTCGGGTGTTAAATTTAATTACGTTCATCTCACACACAAAACAGTTAATAATAATAATAAACTTTATTGTCCAACAGGAAGAACCAAAATAGGACATCATCAAATACAAAAAAATATATATACAGCTAGGTATAGGTAATTCAGTGAAAAACTAAAAATTAAATTAAAATGGTTAACACTCACAATAATGACAGCTAAAACAAATAAATTATAGCATTTATAAACTAAATAGTAATTTTAAAATAAGGGAAAAACTACAAAAGTTCACAGTCAAGCGTCTATAAATATGTCTTTATAATGCTCATTGGCATTACGGCTCATGTGTACAATAGGAGCCTTCAGCAAAATGTTAGTAGATGCAGTTGGTATATAAAAAGTAAGAGGTTGACGTGATGTTACACGAGGAACATTAAATTTAACTAAGGACAACAACTGTGGTGAATTTATGACATTGCTTATTAATTTGAACATAAATAGTCTGCTACATCTATCTCTTCGCTCCGACAAGGAGGTACAGTTTTGTGCTAACAATAAATTATCATAAGTCATGGTCTGATCCGGGTAGACACCATTAATTTTAAAGCTTAGAAATTTGAGAAACCGCTTTTGTACACGTTCGACGGCCCAAGAATTGCTGGCATAATATGGATACCATATAAATGAAGCAAATTCTAAACGACTGCGAACCAATGCAAAATATAAAACCTTTATTAGGCTAGTATCATTAAAATACTTAGAGGTACGCATTAAAAAGCCAAGCACCTTGAAAGCAGAAGAACTTAAGTTATTAATGTGATCTAAGAAGGTGAGCCTCGAGTCAAACAAAACTCCCAGATCCTTCATCTGAATATCACGTCGAAGCACCACGTCATCGATCGTGTAATTATAAATAGCTGATTGCAGCTTGCGTGTATAAGTGACAGTAACACATTTATTAATATTTAGAGAGAGTTTATTATTGCTGCACCAGGTTACGATTTTAGTTTAATTTTGTTGCAGATCGATGCAGTCTAGTGAACTATTTATGGTTTTATATAATTTTAGGTCATCAGCGTATGCTAATACTGGGCATGATATGGATGTAATTAGGTCGTCTATAAATAAGTTGAACAGCAGTGGACCCAAATTAGATCCTTGTGGTACACCAGAAGATGATAGAAACTTATGGGACTTGAACCCGTTAAAGTACACATAATTTGTCCGATTATCCAGATATGATGCCAGAAATGTTACAAAATTCCCAGTCAGTCCAAATGCAGAAAGCTTATTCAGTAATATTCTATGATCAATAGTATCAAAAGCCCGCGAAAAGTCCGTGTATATAACGTCTACTTGACTGCGATTATCAAGAGCTTCACTAATATCCTGAGTTATTATCGCAAGGTTCGTTATTGTTGACCGACCTGCAAAAAATCCATGTTGCTGCTGCGCAATGTAAGTCTTAGTATGATTATAGATTATTTGATAAATAATCTGTTCGAAAATTTTTGAGAAATTAGAGAGAATAGCAATAGGTCTATAATTTTTAATGTTAAATGGGACTAATTACTGCCAGTTTCCACACATCAGGAAAAGTCATTGTATGTACGGAAATATTGTATATGATCGATAGTGGTTTAGCGAGTATGAATTTACAGTCTTTCATAACAAACATCGGGATTCGATCATCTCCACATATGTTTGTGGTCTTAATGCGATTTATGCTTTTTATAACATCCGACTCCTGAATGGTTGACATGACTACAGATTCCCGATTCGAGAAAACGTCCTGAGGTTTTATAAAATCCTTTTGAGAATATACACTAGAGAAAGCATTAGCAAATGCATTAACGTTATCTTGTGGTGATGAATAAGAAGCATAATCATCATGCAGCTGCCCAGGGATTCTAGATGTGCCATTCCTCTGATGGATGTACTTCCACAAATCTCTGGGATTAGTTTTGAGATTAGTTTCAAGCCCTTGAATGTAAAGTTTGTACGCATCAGCAATTTGAATTTTTGTTAGTCGTCTAATTCTTTTAAATTCGCTGTGAAAAAAAATTGAACCAGTACGCTTCTATTTATGGTGAAAGTGGTTTTTTAACTTAATGTTACGTTTGATTTCACCGGAGAACCAAGGAGGAAATTGTGAGCTAACAGAGTGTTTTGCGAATGGCACGGATTTATCAAATATTTTATATAGTTTATCATAAAATGCATGACACGCCTCATTAACGTCGGTAAGTGTTTCAAGAAATGACCAATCTGTTTGAATTAAATCATCGTATAGATTAAGGTAGTTGGCTTTCTTGAAATTATACCGTACATTATTATTGATAGGGAAAGAGCTAGGTTTATTCTGAACTAAACCGAGACTTAAAGACATGGAGAGTGCAGGGTGATGCGTGTCTTCTGGCACAAGCGGAGAGCTATCTCTTTCTATGTTAACATCCATATCAAAGTTACAAAAAACCAAGTCAAGTAACCTATCGTTCGAGTTTTTAATAAAGTTGTGTTGCTTTAGTTTTAGAATATTAACAAAGTTAGATAAGGCTTTCGCTTTTAGATTTGTAGGCGTAGATGATAAATCATGGCTGAACAATGGTATATTAAAATCCCCAACTAATAATATTGGTTTATCAAGAATAATAATTTCTAAGCTTTCAAAAAAAGTGTCCAGAGCCTCCGAAGAAATATCAGGCGGTACGTACACGACTATTGCATAAAAACAGAATGAATTAATACGACATTTGCACACAATGAGATCAATTAATGGTACCAAATTATTTATATGCGCCACATCAATATATTCAAATGTTACATTACTATTAAATGCTATCAAAACACCTCTACCCGTAGCTCTGTTAACAGAGGAAAAATCTCTGTCTCGGCGTACTACACTATACTCAGAACTAAACAGCTCAGAGCTAATCATTCAGCCAGGTTTCTGTTAAAAATATAATGTCAAACGAAGAATTGCATATGCTAGTATAGAACAAATGAGTTTTTGAACGTAATCCACGGGTGTTTTGATAATAAAAATTCGATAAATGGTTTCTTCCGGACGAAATTAGTTTTCCGAACTATCGGAAATAATGGTTGGAATTCCACGAACATGCTTGATCCGAAGATTGGACTCGCCTGAGGATGTACGTCGCTCAAGTTCACGATTTGTCTCCCTGTATAATTCGGACTGCATAGGAGTTTGATCTTTAGACAAATTCAAGTTTTTGAATTTTTCGGTGCTTTTTAGATTTCTTATATTACGGAATGCCACATTTATAGTTGATTCCTGCGAGAGTTTTAAGCGTAGAGGGCGTTTATTACCATTGTTGGTGGGATCGTATTTACCCAACCTAATTGGTTTTATTATTTCTTGGTTTATCTGAAGAATCGAGAGAATCTCTCTTACTTCATGCACATCACTTTGAAGCTGCCCAGCCTGGGTGTCGTGCGTTTCATGCAGGCCATAAATAATTATATTGTGTTTACGTAAGTCCCTCTCCCGAATTTCTTGAATCAGTTTTTCCGCCTCGGTGAGTGTTGAAAGTTTTGAAATTGACGAAGGCGTTGATGATTTTAGTAATTTTACTTCTTCTTGCAAAGCAATTATTGCTGACTTTAAGCCATTTAGATCATCACCTAATTTCCCGCATAGTTTGCAAGTCCAGGTTAAACCACATTTTGAATTAATTTTGCGGGCTTCTGATTTAGAGATATCTATGCATGTACTCTTATAAAATTTTTTACATACACAGCATTGAACCATCATGTGCTCTTCTGCACGAGTATTGCAACAGGAACATGCCTCCATATTTCAGGGAAAAAGGAAAATGGAAAAAAAAACGCACTTCACGCAAGCAATCGTCTCAAGCAAAAACTATTTTTTTTGGTTCTATTTTATATAATTTTAAAGTGATTTACCAGCTGTCGCAATCCAAATGCAAAATGATGTATGTTTAAAAAAAATTATCGCTTTTTTTCTCCGTTACGAAGTACGAGAAAGTATCATGATCGTGAAAATTTTTTTCAAAAATTTATATTAATAATAATTGTAGAAAATACAAGAATAAGCTTTTTTCTGAATCTCTTTAGTTTTTGAGCAAACTGACTATTGGTATTTGAAGTATAATTTGTCATTTTCATCTTTCATAATTTTGACGTTTTAAATGTTAGTTTCATCCTCTCGATGTGCATTTAAAATATGATTTTAATTGAAAATAAAGTATGAAATTGTAAACATAAATTACTATTATACCATCAAATCGGATGGACACATCACCATTTTTGCACAATGTCAACAATTTTGATCTTAACTGTCTGAATGACAATATGACTGTATAATTGCTGCAATATTAAAAAAAAAATGGAAGATTATAACTTTCAGAGAATAAACCTCATGTTAACGGATTGCACCATATTCTTCTCACTAATGCACGTCAAACTTAATTGGATTAATTATAACTTGCAAACTTAGCTGCTCTCACTTGCTAAAAACCTGAATCAATAAAAATCCGTTTCGAACGAGAAAATATAATTTGCAGGTTTCACATTTGAAAGGTTACTAAAATCCTTAAAAAACATAAACGTTCGCTTTTAGATGCTTTGTGAACATCACTATACAGGGTGTTGAATTGCAAAGCGGGCCATAGGAATTCACATGTAAAATTTTAAATGTGTTAATTGGCTCTAATTGTAATGCGACAGCAAACGTCACTTTTTAGAACAAAATGAAATATCCGCCATTATGATTTCATGGCAAGCCTTTATTTTTTATTCAAAATCATAGTAAAGTTTTTTTGCAAATATCTCCGTAAATACTCTGCAGAAATCATTGAGTAAGATATCAATTCATTCAGTTTAAAAATAATGTGAGAAGACCGATGCTGTCAAATAATTAGAGCAGCCAATATTAGCACAATTCAAGTTTTACATGTAAATCCCTATGGCCCATTTGACAATTCAACATCCTGTATACAAATAAATGACACATCCATACATTTATTATTTATTGGTTCATCCTTCGCTAATTTTTACGCGACTGTTCGTTTCGGGGCGGCAGCGGCGTGCAATTTAAATTAATTCGGTGGGTCCTGGGGAGCCTGAAAGCGGTCGATCGGATGGAATCGAATTGCCAATCTATATAGAGTTCGATCTAATCGGGGAAAACTTTGGAGCTCCCACACTCGACAACTCCGGCGACGGATTTTCTGATGGAAAATGTTTTATCAAACTGCAGAATTGAGTCACGGTTCGCGATAAGGGCCGCCGTTTTAAAAGTGTGTTTGTTCGTAATTGAAAAGAGGGAAAATTTGTATCTTATCGGGATTTCTTTTATCCCGGATTTTCATGTTATTTTAACTTTGACTACGGTTCAGATGATCGATAATGGGGTATCGTGCTTTAGACGATAAATTATTGAAATTAATATAATCCAGTATTTTGTTTGTGCCAGTATTTGTATTTTTATTTATATGCAGTTAATACGTGGCGAACGAATATATTTAATTATAATATTAATGCAAATGCTGTTTTAAATTTCCGTGCTTGTATTTACCCGATCAACATTTTCGAAAGTTAAAAATATCAACACGGGTTTAACGCATACATTTAAAAATTTTAACTTAGTGGTCGTATCTGATTTTTGGAACACCCTGTACATATGAGTTTTATCTCAAAAAATGCGCGTTAAAAAAATAATACACGTATTCGAGCATTTTTCTGAAAGTAAATTCCCTGAATTTTAATCGAATTGATTCCTTACTTTATGTACACAGTGTATGTTATGTATACATGAGTTAATAACTTTATAGCGTACTACTATAATTTATGATAAAATGTACAAAACATTGTATATTTAAATCCTATTATATCTCAAAAGGATTTTATATTGTATTTTAACATAATCCATTTTATTCTTTTACTGTATGAGTCATCATGATAAATACATTTTATTACATATTTCTATTCGTAATTAATCAATAATAATTTAGTCATGAAAATATTAATTATTTGCAATTTAATTAAATACAACACGAACAGGAAATATTAAGTTATTGATATGAATATAATATCGTACATGCAAATGTTTGTAATACAGATTACGATGAACTGATGAGGAACTGGTTAATATTAAATTGTGGCGATTGCCCTAAATAATATATCAGCCAGCAGGAACATCATTTGAACAACTCGATCCGAGTACGGGAAATGGTTACTCCAGTAGGTAGATCTACAAACGAAGCGAAAGAGCAAATGTTAATGCCGGGGTAAGCGGCCTATGTTAAACACTTAATACAAACTCCCAGGAGTAGCGGAGAATGGAACACACAAGATAAATACCAATATTATATAATGATAGATGGGGAAGAAAAGGATAAAGTTATTTACAAACAAATATGTGGAGGAATCGAAATGATGATGGAATTAATGATTAAATTACAAAGGAAGCAAACGGTTACAGAAATGCCAATAGTAAATGGAGACAAATGAAAATAAAGAAGAATTGAAAGAGGTCAAAACTAAATCGAGGAAAAAAAGGTTTAACACGATAACCATAAAACCAACTGCAGAGAAATCTTACAGACTATTAAAGGTAGTATTAGCACAGAAGGCATAGAAATACAAGCAGGAAATGTGCAGCTAAAATTTAAAAACATTAAAGAAGAAGGGGAAGCGTTCGAGGAGTTCCTAAAAGAGAATATAAAAGCTGCAGAAATATACACTCGAGAAAAGCAAACCACGTTGATACTAATGGATATAGAATAAATCACAAGTCAAGAAGAAATACAAAGCACACTAGAGGAAGTACTCCAGGACACTAAAAGCAAGCGCAAAATAACAGTGAACCTCGCCAAAAAAAAACGGAAATAAGGTAGAACTGAAATATACGTCCATAACGATAAATGAAAACAAGGCAAGGGCAATAATAAAACTAGGAGTAATAAGAGATACCTGGAGCAGCTGGAGAGTGAGAAGTCTAGAGACTCCAAGAAGTTGTAATCTATGCCGTAGGGTAGGCTATAAAAGAAAAGATTGCGATAGCGAAGACCTGATGCGGCGAAGTAGGGTATGCTATCAAAATATGCACCGAAAGTGAGAAATGTTACTTATGCAAGGAAGAAGGACATAAGACGGAAACAATGAGGCGCCCCAAATACAGAGGGAGAAAAGAGAAAAACATCCCTAGAAAATAAGTAGTAACTCCATATAAATAATAATAATAATAATCATGTATTTACGGATAGAACCAATATACAAATTAACAAAAGAAAATTATTAAAATATATAGAAATAAAAATTAATACAAATATAAATATAAAGAAACAAAAGCAAGTGCTCAAAAATTATAAATTAAATTATATCTGAAGGAGGCAACGACAAACGTTTGAATATTCAATGATGCGCAAAAAAACAGATGAAGATTCACAAAATATATTAAAATTAGGAAACATAGATAATGAATTACATGTACGCATGAAACGACTAATTGGACTGTTGAAACTGTAATTAGTTTTATGAAACCGTATCCTAAATAGAGGTATGTGACGGCTATAACGGTTGTCGGATTTGACGTAGAAACCTAACATACACAGAATAACAGCACATTGGATACCACCATTTATAATTTTATACAAAATTAACATATCTGCGTATAATCTTCTACAACATAATTTATCAATGTGTAAGTTATTACTAATATAACAAGTTTCCGCGCTTAAATTAAAACCCAACCTAAAAGACATGAATTTGATGAATTTATTTTGTACATTCTCTATTTGATTGATATATTTCATTTGATAAAGCGACCAGACACTAGAGGCATACTCTAAATGAGAGCGAACATATGCAAAATATATAATTTTAACAGACAAATCTGATAAGTATCTGGACATACACTTAACAAACCCTAACATTTTAGCAGCCCGGTTACAAATATAAATAATATGGTACTCGAAACTTAATTTATTATTAAACCAGACACCAAGATCTTTGAATATGTTAACTTTAACAAGAGCTGTATTATTAATGCTATAATCAAAATTGTGAATATGTTTCTTACGGGAAAAAGTCATGAATTTACATTTATCAATGTTAAAGTTAAGTCTATTAGTACAACATCAGTTCGCAACAGAAGAAAGATCACTTTGTAGTAGCCGACAATCCTCAGTATTACGTATTACTCTAAACATCTTCAAATCATCTGCAAATAGCAGAAAATTTGAGTTCTTAATAGCATGTGATATACAAGTAAACGTAGATAGGAATGCGGTTTGGACCTACTAAAACAAAGATGCCAAAAAAAAAACACTTAGATGTATACCTATAATAGAATAAACAGATGACAAAGAAAAATAATAGGTTTCTCCTTGAGCTGAGAGAGAGAGAAAGAGAGAGAGAGAGGACGCGGCACTCGATATCCCTTAAGGTACAACAATAACAAACGTGGAAGTAGGAGAGGAGTATACAGGGACAGACATGGACGGAATACGGATATATTCATGTTACATCATCCCCAAAGCAAAGGACCAGCAACTCAAAGACTACCTAAAGAAAATGAGAAACAGCATACATGAAAAAAACCCTAATACTTGCAGGAGACTTTAACTTAAAAGCCTACAGCTGAGGATCCAGAACTGAAGACACAAAAGGCACAATATTAACAGAATGTATAGCAGAAAAGAATCTCTACATCTTAAACAGAGGAGACACACCCACGTTCGAATAAAAAAAAATGGTGATGTGGCCATCATGTTATTTTCTCCGACTTTATGGTATCATTTATATCTACGCTTTCATGGTTTATTTTAAATTCAAATCATATTTTAAATTCACATACAGCGTTTTGTAGAATCGGATGAAATTTTATGAAAGATGACAATGACAAATTATACTTAAATTCTAATAGTCAATTTACTCAAAAACCAAAGAGATTTCGAAAAATACTTATTCTATATAAGTTGTTCATTTTGCCATTCTCTGCAATTATTATAAAATTAAATTTGCTGTTATTGTTTCATAATTATAAACCAAAAATGACAAAAAAATAATAACTATTTAAGACTCCTAACTATTATTTTTCAAAAACCAGACCTTTTACAAAAAAAAATTTTCAAACAAAAAATGTTAATTTCTTTGTCGTCTTCAAGTTTCATTTAAGTGCTTTTATAGTATTTTTCATATTTAAAAAAATATCGGAGAAAAACAAAAAACGGTTAAGGTAAACACCCACTTCCGGTGTACAAAATTTTACCAAAAGCTTTTCAGTTCTTTGGATTATCAAATAAAGCTTTTGTTCAAAGTTTGATGTTAATTGATGTAGTAGTTTTTGCGCATTTTAATTTATATCGCTCGTCTGCGACATAACCTAAAATTGTGGCACGTAAGTTGAGTTTAATAGTCAGTTTACTCAGAAACCAAAGAGATTTAGAAAAAACGTATTCTTTATAAGTTGTTTAATTTGGCATTCTTTACAATTATTATTAACATATATCTTAATCCCACATCTTACAAAATTGATTAATCTAGCCATAGCTAAAAATATTTTTCCACGAGCATTAAAAATATCACGAGTTGTCCCTATTCACAAAAAAGGTGACAAGTCAAATAAAGACCATTACAGGCCTATTGCTATTATACCTATAATTGGAAAAATATTTGAAATAGCCCTAAAGCTGAGACTTATGAAATATTTTGAGCAAAATAACTTACTTTCAAAAGCTCAATTTGGGTTTCGGGAAAACATGAACACTGTATGTGCCCTTACTGAGTTTATTATCCATATATGTTCGTGCATTGAAAGTGGTCAATATGTTAGTGCTCTTTTATGTGACCTAACGAAAGCTTTCGACTGCATATCCCACAACATATTGTTAAATAAACTAAAACATTACAAGGTCCATGACAATGCAATACATTTCTTTGAATCTTATTTTACTGACAGGTATCAATATGTTGAGATAAATAACAGCAAATCACACATGCTCCCTATAGAACGAGGTGTATTGCAAGGATCCGTTTTGGGACCATTATTTTTTATTATATACATTAACGATCTAGAACAGCACATAAATAAAACAAACTTAATAATGAACATTAAATATTCAGGTCTCATCAGTGTAGTTAGTTGCTGATGGGGAAACGGAGATTACTATTGGAATATAAGTATTCCAAACACCGTTAAAGGTAGAAACGCCAAAGTGGCGGAATCTATTGCCTGAATGCTGTACTTGAACCAAGGCAAGGTCCATATCTTGTCGGTGTTAAAGCCACCCGGATTTGGTTCAAGTACAGCATTCAGGCAATAGATTCCGCCACTTTAGCGTTTCTACCTTAAACTTAATAATATTTGCGGATGACACATCTGCATTAAATAGTGATAGTAATATCGATATATTATTATTAAAAACAAACGAAACAAAAAACGAAATTAAAGCATGGTTTACTGAGAATGAATTATCTTTAAATGAATCCAAAACGCAGATAATTATTCTTGGAACCCGTGTAATGGAACCTCATCTTAAAGAACGAAAAGGCAAGCTTCTAGGCATCTGCTTTGAACCGACGCTCACGTGGTTTACTCACTGCGATGAACTTGCTAAACAATTGGCATCACTAGTTATTTTATTTAGAAATATACACGCATCTCAGACAGTGTTAATTAATGCATATCACGCCCTCTTTCGTTCAAAAATGAGCTACGGCATACTAATCTCGGGTCACTCAGCTTCTGCAGACAGGATTTTTGCATTACAGAGGAAAATAATAAGAATAATTTCTGGGACTCACTACAGAAAAGATACAAAATAAATTTTTCAGAGATTAAGGATTCTAACACTACCTGGTGTATATATCTTACAAACTCTGCTGTATGTAAAACAAAATCTAGACAAATATGAATCAGTACGTGAAATTCACAACCATACAACAAGATCTAGTCATAATCTACGGATCCCATTTACAAGACTGAACAGAACCCGTTGCGGTGTCAACTATTACGTATTGAAATTTTATAACTGTCTTCCCGCAGAAATAAGAAACTTAAATAGCAGCAAATACAAAGTGTACCTCAAAAATATGTTGTTAGGCAGCTGCCCATTTAGCATTGAAGATTTTTTCAATTACACATTTTAACTTTTGTCACTAATATATTGTAAGTCTGGACGAGTGTAAATATTTTCTGTAAATATCTAGCACAATAAATATTATTATTATTATTATTATAACATAAATTTGCTGTAACTATTATCGTTTCATAATTATAAAGCAAAAATGAAAAAGAAATTAATACATTTTTTTCTCCAATAAAAATGATTTTATGAAAAATATTTTCAAACAAAACATGTTCATTTTTTCGTTGTCTTCAAAATTTATTTGAATGGTTTCGTAAAATTTTCCATATTTAAAAAAATATTGGAAAAAAACAAAAAACGGTTAAGGTAAACACCCACCGGCGTATAGAATTTTACCAAAAGCTTTTAAGTTCTTCGAATTGTCAAATAAAGCTTATGTTCAAAGTTTCATGTTAATTGTTCAATCAGTTTTTGAGATACAGCGCGCACAGACAAACATTTTACGAGCCTTTTCACTAGTAATATTGGTTGGTTTTAGCATGATAATTTCCTTTCTTGATACCGCATCACTGTATAGAGATTTTAGATGTATCAATTGTATAGTTGGCAATCATTCATTACGGGGGCTGAATCGGTGCCTGACAATGTCGGGGTAGTCGTCTGAATCAACAAGTTCAATTAAATACACATTTGCACAGTACAGACCAATAGGCTAATGGCCCTAAGGGCCAATAAGTGGATACGGCGGGAGTTATTTGAATACATTGTAACATAATTTAAACTTGAAAGTAACTGTGCATAACAACCCAGAGTGGAAGATTTTCTAATGGCTAAATACCATATGGTCGAATTTAATTTTCCTTCTGAAAAATTGCGTTCAAAATGGCACGAGGTTGGAGATTTGATATTTTTCGCATTTCTTGCATCTATATGTAGAAGAATTCATTTTGTTATTAAAATGTGTTCAACAGAGAAATGTAACCATAAAAAGTTTAATGTCATGTATATTTTGCTACGAACTTGAATTTGAGAAAATGAGATTATATACGTATATCTTTATTCAGACCAATTTTTAACAGACATTTGAGTGTAGAATAAATTTGGTTAATCTGTCTCGGCTATCGACCATAGGTCTTTTAGTCCTACTTCGTTTATTATATCGTACGTTCATTAAAAAAAAACCTCAAGTGTGCCATGACTTTTTCGTTTTAAAAATTTCAGTTGGCACACTTGACACTTGTTGGGAATTGACATATAAACGTCAGATCTTTCTAGAAGTCACAATTATTCCGTGCTCACAATGGTTTACAGCAACTAGCAAACAACGTTTCTAATTGAAAGTTATTTCCGAAATGGAATTAATGTGGACGGAAATTGGATGTATTCATTCGACGCACCTTTGGCTGAGTTTCAGGAAGAATTTCCTAACGTGGCCATTATTTATGATGAATTTAAAAATACCTTATCACGATCTGTTGTATTATTTCGTGAAACGGGTAGTATTCTCCATAAACCAGGAAGTGGTAGACCAGTTAAATGAACTCAAGATGCTATTAACACAGCCCAAGAAATTTTGGAAGATGAACCTACGATTTCTCCGCGTCATTTGTCGCAGCAAATGAATTTATCGGTAGGAACATGCCACAAGCTTCTACGAAAAGATTTGCAAGTATACCCTTATCGCATAACATCGGTGCAAGAATTATTACCTGTTGATTACCCCAGACGACTGGAATTTTGTCAGTGGTTTTTACAAAATGTAAACAAATTACTTTTTTTACCGATGAAGCTTGGTTTTACAAGGATGGGTACATTAATTCCCAAACTATGAGAATTTCGTCGAGAAACCACTACATCCAGAGAAGATTAATTGGACCGATATTCTTTGAAGGTAAAATCCTATTTTTATTATTAATAATAAAAATTCAATAACCGTGCATTCATTTTAGGTACGATAACTGCAAACCGTTATCGTACAGAAATTTTATTGCCTTTTATAAATTAATTAAATGATGAACTGCAAAGTGGATATTTTCATCAAGACGGAGCAACTCCTCATTGCACAGTGGATAATTTGGCCATTCTGGAGGAATTTTTTGAGGACTGAATAATAAGTCGAAATGCACGGATTCCCTGGCCGCCCCGTTCATGCGATTTTTTCTTGTGACCATACCTGAAAAATTGTATTTATGGACAACCAGTACACAATCTAGAAGACATGCGGCAACGAATTCGAGATAAATTTATAGAAATGAACAATAATCCAGTGTTGTTGCGGAGCATAATGGAGGGTGTGCGACGAAGAGTTCAGGCATGTGTTCAAGAAAAAGAAAGGCACATACAACATTTAATATAATTTAATAGCGAAAAATTTAACTTAAGTATCTATAAATTGACTACAGTTTGTTTAATTTTAAAAAGTAACATAATCTCAATGTGTATAGCTTAAATTTTTTAATTTAAAAAATCATGGCACACTTGAGGTTTTTTTTAATGAACATACTTTAGAACTCACCCACAATTTTGATTCATTGATTGTATAGTAAAACAAGCGTTCATTTAATCTACACAAAGGTAATTCAAAATATCTAGTTTGCTTATTTGTATCAAATCATAACATTAGCTTCATTTACGCGATATAACTTACCAGAGTAGTTAGAGGTTCATGGTGTAAAATCGAATCAATACTCGTAAAACTTATTAATTACCAGTTGGCCGCGCCCTTGATACGTTCCATTCGACGTCATTAATGCTTCATTAGAGCCCACGAAACCTGCGAACAGTTGGGAGTGTAAATATCACTTTAAGTTCTAATGCATTCTGCATGAAATTAATAGCCCGAATACGAGTCTAATGTTCGTTAGGCCATCATGTAATAATATATGTAAACGGGCGGTTCAGCCAACATTAATATATCTATCACCCCGCTCTCTGGTTGCCAGTTAACGGGGGGCGGGAGGGGGGGGGGGCGCATTTTCGAATTAAATCCACTGCTGGGAGTAAGTGAGTGAACGGTGCAAGATATTACATTTTGAAGTATATAATACCTTCACCCTCATGTTTATATTTCTGAAAGTTGAAGTGTCGCGATGAAAGACAATTAGTGGAGGAGCTGGCGTTTTGCCGGATTAAAGAACCACTTTGTAGATTCAAACGGCTTAGAATTAAATTAAACTAAACAACGCGCTCGCGTAATTGCATTGGAGCCATGCGTGAAGTTTCTCGAGTGTTTTATGCGCGATTAAAGATTAAAGTACGCCGGATCTCGCCAGGTGTCATAAAATGAAGTCACAGTAAGGTTAATTATATTCTGAAGGTGAAAAGATCTCCATTTAACAGATTAGCAATATTAAAATAAACGTCAGCAAACGTCAGTTTTTAGAACAAAATGCAATATCCGCCATTATGATTTCATGGCAAACCTTTGTTTTTAATTCTTATTTTTTTTGCAAATATCTCGGTAAATACTCGGCAGAAACTATTGAGTAAGGTACCAAATGATTCAGCTTAAAAAGCATTAAAAATAATGTAAGAAGACCGATGCTGTCAAATAATTAGGGGAACCAATATTAATACATTTAAAATTTTACATGTAAATCCCTACGACCCGTTTCGTAATTCAACACCATGTATAAGTATAGTTCATCCAAAATTCAAACAATCGCTTGTGGGTTTTGTCAAACACAAATAAAGCATTTTTTGCATGACGTATTTTGAATTATATTTTTAAACACCAACGTGTAGATAACAGTCTACTTAATGCTGGAATAAGCATGTTCGGGCAAGTGGATGACAAATGTCATTTAAACTACTTTCTGAGCATATTTTGACAGTTATTATGGTTGGGGAAAATTTTATTATTATCATAACACATCTTGAATTTTTATTCATTGCGCCTGACACAAACATCATCAAACTGGTCTCTGCACATCCACTGTCCACATTTTACATAAAATCTCAGTGACGTCCTATCTCTACTTCTTAACTATGTAATGTTTTGGTTTATTTGGGTAACTTAGCCTTTCATCTGATTTCCATCCTTACAGTATCTTTTTTCGATAAAATAAGAAGGGGGGACCGTTGGATAGAATTTCAGGTTTTCGTCAAAAATAAAAAATCGCCAATTTTAGTCTAATCCAAATCATATGCGTTTAAGGACGAGAGAATTTAAAACCGCGTTCAAATTGGAATCTTCGTTCGGCCGCTACAGCCGCTCAAAGTTTGAAAAAAAATCGACTTTTCTCAAAATCTTCCCAAAAGTTCATAGTGACATGCTAACTTTTTTGCATTTTTTTCTAGGTGAAATTCGTTAACGCCAATTGATTTATCTCGTTCTTCTGATGAAAAAAAAGGTACTACATAAAGGTCCACGATGATTATTAAGAAAGTTGATTTTTTCGATTTTTTCGAATTTTGTTTGCTGACGATTCACGGGCTTCAAATTGACATTTCTTTTTGCGAAAGGACATTTTCTGAAGCGTCTTAATGAGATCTTTCCGGTGATGTATAGAAACCCCGATTCGAACCAGTGGTTTTTCCAGAAAATAAATTTTAGTGCAATTTTTGAGCTAGAATTTTTGGATAGAATTTCAGGTTTTCGTCAAAAATAAAAAATCGCCAATTTTTCTAATCCGACTCATATGCGTTTAAGGACGACAGAATTTAAAACCGCGTTCAAATTGGGTTCTTCGTTCGGCCGCTACAGCCGTTCAAACTTTGAAAAAATCGACTTTTTTCAAAATCTTCCATAACGTTCATGATGACATGCTAACTTTTTTGCATTTTTTTCTGGACGAAATTTCTTAACGCCGATCGATTTATCTCGTTCTTCTGATGAAAAAAAAGCTACTACATAAAGGTCCACGATGATTATTAAGAAAGTTGATTTTTTCGATTTTTTCCATTTTCGAGTTTTTTTGCTGACGGATTACGGGCTTCAAATTGACATTTGTTTTTGCGGAAGCATATTTTCTGAAGCGTATTAATGAGATATTTTCAGTAATGTATAGAAACACCGAATCGAACCAGTGGTTTTTCCAGGAAATCATTTTTAGTGCAATTTTTAAGCAAAAGTAAGAAGGGGGACCCTTGAATAGAACTTCCGGTTTTCGTCAAAAATAAAAAATCGCCAATTTTGGTCTAATCCGACTCATATGCCTTTAAGGACGACAGAATTTAAAACCGCGTTCAAATTGAGTTCTTCGTTCGGCCGCTACAGCCGTTCAAACTTTGAAAAAATCGACTTTTTTCAAAATCTTCCATAACGTTCATGGTGATATGAACTTTTTGCATTTTTTTCTGGACGAAATTTTTTAACACCGATCGATTTATCTCGTTCTTCTGATGAAAAAACAGCTACTACATAAAGGTCCACGATGATTATTAAGAAAGTTTATTTTTTCGATTTTTTCCATTTTCGAGTTTTCTTTGCTGACGGATTACGGGCTTCAAATTGACATTTGTTTTTGCGAAAGGGCATTTTCTGAAGCGTCTTAATGAGATCTTTCCGATGATGTATAGAAACCCCGATTCGAACCACAGGTTTTTCAGTGAAATCAATTTTAGTGCAATTTTTGAGCAAAAGTAAGAAGGGGGGACCCTTGGATAGAATTTCAGGTTTTCGTCAAAAATAAAAAAATCGCCAATTTTGGTCTAATCCGACTCATATGCGTATAAGGACGAGAGAATTTAAAACCGCGTTCAAATTGGGTTCTTCGTTCGGCCGCTACAGCCGTTCAAAGTTTGAAAAAAATCGACTTTTCTCAAAATCTTCCTAAAAGTTCATGGTGACATGCTAACTTTTTTGCATTTTTTTCTGGATGAAATTTTTTTACGCCAATCGATTTATCTCGTTCTTCTGATGAAAAAAAAGGTACTACATAAAGGTCCACGATGATTATTAAGAAAGTTAATTTTTTCGATTTTTTCCATTTTCGAATTTTCTTTGCTGACGGATCACGGACTTCAAATTGACATTTCTTTTGGTGAAAGAACATTTTCTGAAGCGTCTTAATGAGATCTTTCCGGTGATGTATAGAAACCCCGATTCGAACCAGTGGTTTTTCCAGGAAATCATTTTTAGTGCCATTTTTGAGCAAAAGTAAGAAGGGGGGACCCTTGGATAGAATTTCAGGTTTTCGTCAAAAATAAAAAAATTGCCAATTTTGGTCTAATCCGACTCATATGCGTTTAAGGACGACTGAATTTAAAACCGCGTTCAAATTGGATTCTTCGTTCGGCCGCTACAGCCGTTCAAAGTTTAAAAAAATCGACTTCTCAAAATCTTCCTAAATATTCATAGTGACATGCTAACTTTTTTATATTTTTTTCTGGATGAAATTTGTTAACGCCAATCAATTTATCTCGTTCTTCTGATGAAAAAAAAGGTACTACATAAAGGTCCACGATGATTATTAAGAAAGTTGATTTTTTCGATTTTTTCCATTTTCGAGTTTTCTTTGCTGACGAATCACGGGCTTCAAATTGACATTTGTTTTTGCGAAAGAACATTTTCTGAAGCGTCTTAATGAGATCTTTCCGGTGATGTATAGAAACCCCGATTCGAACCAGTGGTTTTTCCAGGAAACCATTTTAAGTGCAATTTTTGAGCAAAAGTAAGAAGGGGGGACCCTTGGATAGAATTTCAGGTTTTCGTCAAAAATAAAAAATCGCCAATTTTGGTCTAATCCGACTCATATTCGTTTAAGGACCACAGAATTTAAAACCACGTTCAAATTGGGTTCTTTGTTCGGCCGCAACAGCCGTTCAAAGTTAAAAAAAATCGACTTTTTTCAAAATCTTCCTAAAAGTTCATGGTGACATGCTAACTTTTTTGCATTTTTTTCTGGATGAAATTTTTTAACGCCAATAAATTTATCTCGTTCTTCTGATGAAAAAAAAGGTACTACATTAAGGTCTACGATGATTATTAAGAAAGTTGATTTTTTCGATTTTTTCCATTTTCGAGTTTTCTTTGCTGACGGATCACGGGCTTCAAATTGACATTTGTTTTTGCAAAAGTACATTTTCTGAAGCGTCTTAATGAGATCTTTCCGGTGATGTATATAATCCCCAAATCGAACCAGTGGTTTTTCTAGGAAAACAATTTTAGTGCAATTTTTGAGCAAATGTAAGAAGGGGGGACCCTTGGATAAAATTTTAGGTTTTCGTCAAAAATAAAAAATCGCCAATTTTGGTCTAATCCGACTCGTATGCGTTTAAGGACGGCAGAATTTAAAACCGCGTTTAAATTGGGTTCTTCGTTCGGCCGCTACAGCCGTTCAAACTTTGAAAAAATCGACTTCTCAAAATTTTTCTAAAAGTTCATAGTGACATGCTAACTTTTTTACATTTTTTTCTGGATGAAATTTGTTAACACCAATCGATTTATCTCGTTCTTCTGATGAAAAAAAAGCTACTACATAAAGGTCCACGATGATTATTAAGAAAGTAGATTTTTTCGATTTTTTTCATTTTCGAGTTCTCTTTGCTGACGGATCACGGGCTTCAAATTGACATCTGTTTTTGCGAAAGGACATTTTCTGAAGCGTCTTAATGAGACCTTTCCGGTGATGTATAGAAACCCCGATTCGAACCAGTGGTTTTTCCAGAAAATCATTTTTAGTGCAATTTTTGAGCAAAAGTAAGAAGACCCTTGGATAGAATTTCAGGTTTTCGTCAAAAATAAAAAATCGCCAATTTTGGTCTAATCCGACTCGTATGCCTTTAAGGACGACAGAATTTAAAACCGCGTTCAAATTGGGTTCTTCGTTCGGCCGCTACAGCCGTTCAAACTTTGAAAAAATCGACTTTTTTCAAAATCTTCCATAACGTTCATGGTGACATGCTAACTTTTTTGCATTTTTTTCTGGATGAAATTTGTTAACATCAATCGATTTATCTCGTTCTTCTGATGAAAAAAACGTGTTACATAAAGGTTCACGATAATTATTAAGAAAGTTGATTTTTTCGATTTTTTCCATTTTCGAGTTTTCTTTGCTGACGGATCACGGGCTTCAAATTGACATTTGTTTTTGCGAAAGGAGATTTTCTGAAGCGTCTTAATGCGACCTTGGGGGTGATGTATAGAAACCCCGATTCGAACCAGTGGTTTTTCAGTGAAATCATTTTTAGTGCAATTTTTGAGTAAAAGTGAGAAGGATAGAATTTCAGGTTTTCGTCAAAAATAAAAAAATCGCCAATTTTGGTCTAATATGACTCATATGCGCTCGTACAGATTCAAAATAACATAAGGTTTGAATGTATTTATTACTGCACAATAAATAAATTCATAATAAATTAAAAATTATGTCACTTGTCGATTCTCGCGATCCTGTAGCTGTGATGGTATAAATTTGTTTTGAGCGAGTTTGAACCTTATTAGGATGTACTGACGACAGTTTATTAATAATTGATTTTTAAGATTGAAATAAAAACCACTGTAAATACTTGTAGTTTATAAAACATAGCAAATTTTGTTTCATTTATCCCTAAAAATTAAGCACCATATAGTAACGGTGATTAACATCCTGTTTCTCAATTAGGACCTGTTATTTGAACTTATTAATTACGATTAATTAATTTCTCACTTAATCCGATTTCTGTATTATATGTATGTATATTGATTAAAACACTTGGTTTTGTTTAACTTTCTTTTTAAATAGTAAGACAAAACCAAGTGTTTTAAATAATCTGAATAACTTATTAAATACACTTTCAAATTCCATATGGAGCTTGATTAAATACCCAGAAGCTATTCTTGAACATGATTTTATGTAAAACATATACATCAGAGCACTTTATTTCAGCCATAAACTAATCTTGAAAATGAATAATAAATAAACTTTTGTTATACATAGGGTAAATAATTTAAACGCCATTAGGCTTTTAAACAACCGTTAAAAACATTAATTACTTTAAGCCTTATGAGATATTCCTGGGCAATCGGGGAAACAGTTAATCGATCCAATCTTCGTCATATTACTAACAAATAAACAACAGCTGTATTTTATGATTGATTATTATGTTGATATCTAGGGTTTTATAATTATTGGATATAAGATAATGCATCGTGCAATATTAATTTGAATATTGTAAATAAATCAATTTGAGACAACATCACTTGTTGCAGATGCATTAAATAAATTTAATAATAATTATTAAATTGACTGTTTTCAGGGATACTACTGCCACTTTTATGGTGAAATCCAATTAGCATTTTTATTTGTTACTAAATAAAAACTATTCTATTTCCGAAATATTGCTAAAATATAAAACAACATTTTTTTCAGGTTATTTTCTGTTTTTCTTTTTAAATATTTGTGTACCTCAACTGCAGCGTTTTAAATAAACTGTTTCTATATAATTTAACTTTATTACAAGGTGCAACTCACTTAGAAATTGAGGCAGGTTAAATTATACGGTAACAGTTTAATTAAAACGCTGCCCTGGAGGTAAACAACAAGTCAAAAATATCTCGTATGAAATTCGCAGAGTAAATTTTTAAGTGCAGCATGTTACATGAGCTTCAAGCATGAATATTATCCGTTATAACAGGTGCTAGATTGATTTGGAAATTTGAAAAATTGGTCATGCAAAGCTATTAAAAACAAAAAAAAAATATTGTAGCACTTTGCTTCTCATTTTTATCCCAAATGGACAGTTCAATGACTAAGGGATGGACATGGATATCCATTAAGTGACTGATGGTGGCTATTAATACAAAAAAAATACGCCGCAACAACCTGTCAACGAGGTCCACTCCTCTCTAAAACCGATACCAATTAATTTTATAAATGAAGCTTATATATTACGTACTTGCACCATTACGCTACATAATTCCGGTAAGGTGGAGCCATTAATTCGTCATCATTTGAAGCCCCGCCGTATATTTCCTCAGGCACTTCCTGAAGAATTGACCATAAAGGAAATCCTATTATCAAGCGGGGATTTATTTTATGTAAAGGGGAGGACATTAATCTTTCCAAAGTTAAAACTGCAGAACTTCCCGGCAATAAGTTTTACTTCGATAATTAAGTTGTATTTATTTCCAATTAAAGTTTAATCTTGAGCGTAAAACCCGGCGCGGGAGTTTCGTCCGGATTATTTTTTTATTTAAAAGCGGAAAACCGTTCCTTATTTATGCATTTTCGTAATAGATAAGCACGAGTATAAAAGTCAAGTCAATTAATGTTTAATATATACAGGGTCCTGCATCTCACCTCCCGTCTTCTATAGCTCAGTTACTAATTAAGTTAGAATTTCGAAATTTTCGTCAATATATTTGTATCCTATGATGCATTTCAGGAAAATATTTGCCACAAACTGGAAAATTTGCAGAAATATAAAGAACTGATTCTAGTTTATGTTTCTAAAAAAATATTGAAACATCTCTTCAGTAGTTTTTGAAATAATCACATGGAAACTGTGCTTAAGTAATTTTGAGATCACGCGATTCGCCGAGCGTTTAAAAAAGTATAAAAACAATTGCCACAAACTGGAAAATTTGCAGAAATACTTAGAACTGATTCTAGTTTATGTTTCTAAAAAAATATTGAAACATCTCTTTAGCAGTTTTTGAAATAATCACATGAAAACTGTGCTGAAGTTATTTTGAGATTACGCGATTCGCCGAGCGTTTAAAAAAATATAAAAACAATTGCCACACACTGGAAAATTTGCAGAAATACTTAAAACTGATTCTAGTTTATGTTTCTAAAAAAATATTGAAACATCTCTTTAGCAGTTTTTGAAATAATCACATGAAAACTGTGATGAAGTTATTTTGAGATTACGCGATTCGCCGAGCGTTAAAAAAAATATAAAAACAATTGCCTCAAACTGGAAAATTTGCAGAAATACTTAGAACTGATTCTTGTTTATGTTTCTGAAAAAATATTGAAACATCTCTTTAGCAGTTTTTGAAACAATCACATGAAACTGTGCTTAAGTAATTTTGAGATCACGCGATTCGCCGAGCGTTTAAAAAAGTATAAAAACAATTGCCACAAACTGGAAAATTTGCAGAAATACTTAGAACTGATTCTAGTTTATGTTTCTAAAAAAATAATGAAACATCTCTTTAGCAGTTTTTGAAATAATCACATGAAAACTGTGCTTAAGTAATTTTGAGATCACGCGATTCGCCGAGCGTTTAAAAAAATATAAAAACAATTTCCACACACTGGAAAATTTGCAGAAATACTTAAAACTGATTCTAGTTTATGTTTCTGAAAAAATATTGAAACATCTCTTCAGTAGTTTTTGAAATAATCACATGAATACTGTGCTGAAGTAATTTTAAGATCACGCGATTCGCCGAGCGTTTAAAAAAATATAAAAACAGTTGCCACAAACTGGAAAATTTGCAGAAATACTTAGAACTGATTCTAGTTTATGTTTCTGAAAAAATATTGAAACATCTCTTCAGAAGTTTTTGAAATAATCACATGAATACTGTGCTGAAGTAATTTTAAGATCACGCGATTCGCCGAGCGTTTAAAAAAATATAAAAACAGTTGCCACAAACTGGAAAATTTGCAGAAATACCTAGAACTGATTCTAGTTTATGTTTCTGAAAAAATATTGAAACATCTCTTCAGTAGTTTTTGAAATAATCACATGAAAACTGTGCTCAAGTAATTTTGAGACCACGCGATTCGCGGAGCGTTTAAAAAAATATAAGGACAATTGCCACAAACTGGAAAATTTGCAGAAATACTTAGAACTGATTCTAGTTTATGTTTCTGAAAAAATATTGAAACATCTCTTCAGTAGTTTTTGAAATAATCACATGAAAACTGTGCTCAAGTAATTTTGAGATCATGCGATTCGCCGAGCGTTTAAAAAAAATATAAAAACAATGGCCACAAACTGGAAAATTTGCAGAAATACTAAGAACTGATTATAGTTTATGTTTCTGAAAAAATATTGAAACATCTCTTCAGTAGTTTTTGAAATAATCACATGATTACTGTGCTGCAGTAATTTTAAGATCACGCGATTCGCCGAGCGTTTAAAAAAATATAAAAACAGTTGCCACAAACTGGAAAATTTGCAGAAATACTTAAAACTGATTCTAGTTTATGTTTCTGAAAAAATATTGAAACATCTCTTCAGTAGTTTTTGAAATAATCACATGAATACTGTGCTGAAGTAATTTTGAGATCACGGGATTCGCCGAGCGTTTTAAAAAATATAAAAACAGTTGCCACAAACTGAAAAATTTGCGGAAATACTAAGAACTGATTCTAGTTTATGTTTCTGAAAAAATGTTGAAACATTTCTTTAGTAGTTTTTGAAATAATCACATGAAAACTGTGCTGAAGTTATTTTGAGATTACGCGATTCGCCGAGCGTTTTAAAAAATATAAAAAGAGTTGCCACAAACTGGAAAATTTCCAGAAATACTAGTAACTGATTCTAGTTTACGTTTCTAAAAAAATATTGAAACATCTCGTCAGTAGTTTTTGAAATAATCACACGAAAACTCTGCTCAAGTAATTTTGAGATCACGCGATTCGCCGAGCGTTTAAAAAAAATATAAAAACAGTTGCCACAAACTGGAAAATTTGCAGAAATACTTAAAACTGATTCTAGTTTATGTTTCTGAAAAAATATTGAAACATCTCTTCAGTAGTTTTTGAAATAATCACATGAAAACTGTGCTGAAGTTATTTTGAGATTACGCGATTCGCCGAGCGTTTTAAAAAATATAAAAAGAGTTGCCACAAACTGGAAAATTTCCAGAAATACTAGTAACTGATTCTAGTTTACGTTTCTAAAAAAATATTGAAACATCTCGTCAGTAGTTTTTGAAATAATCACACGAAAACTCTGCTCAAGTAATTTTGAGATCACGCGATTCGCCGAGCGTTTAAAAAAAATATAAAAACAGTTGCCACAAACTGGAAAATTTGCAGAAATACTTAAAACTGATTCTAGTTTATGTTTCTGAAAAAATATTGAAACATCTCTTCAGTAGTTTTTGAAATAATCACATGAATACTGTGCTGAAGTAATTTTGAGATCACGGGATTCGCCGAGCGTTTTAAAAAATATAAAAACAGTTGCCACAAACTGAAAAATTTGCAGAAATACTTAGAACTGATTCTAGTTTATGTTTCTGAAAAAATATTGAAACATCTCTTCAGTAGTTTTTGAAATAATCACACGAAAACTCTGCTCAAGTAATTTTGAGATCACGCGATTCGCCGAGCGTTTAAAAAAATATAAAAACAGTTGCCACAAACTGGAAAATTTGCAGAAATACTTAAAACTGATTCTAGTTTATGTTTCTGAAAAAATATTGAAACATCTCTTCAGTAGTTTTTGAAATAATCACATGAATACTGTGCTGAAGTAATTTTGAGATCACGGGATTCGCCGAGCGTTTTAAAAAATATAAAAACAGTTGCCACAAACTGAAAAATTTGCGGAAATACTAAGAACTGATTCTAGTTTATGTTTCTGAAAAAATGTTGAAACATTTCTTTAGTAGTTTTTGAAATAATCACATGAAAACTGTGCTGAAGTTATTTTGAGATCACGCGATTCGCCGAGCGTTTAAAAAAAATATAAAAACAGTTGCCACAAACTGGAAAATTTGCAGAAATACTTAAAACTGATTCTAGTTTATGTTTCTGAAAAAATATTGAAACATCTCTTCAGTAGTTTTTGAAATAATCACATGAATACTGTGCTGAAGTAATTTTGAGATCACGGGATTCGCCGAGCGTTTTAAAAAATATAAAAACAGTTGCCACAAACTGAAAAATTTGCGGAAATACTAAGAACTGATTCTAGTTTATGTTTCTGAAAAAATGTTGAAACATTTCTTCAGTAGTTTTTGAAATAATCACATGAAAACTGTGCTGAAGTTATTTTGAGATCACGCGATTCGCCGAGCGTTTAAAAAAAATATAAAAACAGTTGCCACAAACTGGAAAATTTGCAGAAATACTTAAAACTGATTCTAGTTTATGTTTCTGAAAAAATATTGAAACATCTCTTCAGTAGTTTTTGAAATAATCACATGAATACTGTGCTGAAGTAATTTTGAGATTACGGGATTCGCCGAGCGTTTTAAAAAATATAAAAACAGTTGCCACAAACTGAAAAATTTGCGGAAATACTAAGAACTGATTCTAGTTTATGTTTCTGAAAAAATGTTGAAACATTTCTTTAGTAGTTTTTGAAATAATCACATGAAAACTGTGCTGAAGTTATTTTGAGATCACGCGATTCGCCGAGCGTTTAAAAAAAATATAAAAACAGTTGCCACAAACTGGAAAATTTGCAGAAATACTTAGAACTGATTCTAGTTTATGTTTCTGAAAAAATATTGAAACATCTCTTCAGTAGTTTTTGAAATAATCACATGAAAACTGTGCTGAAGTTATTTTGAGATCACGCGATTCGCCGAGCGTTTAAAAAAAATATAAAAACAGTTGCCACAAACTGGAAAATTTGCAGAAATACTTAAAACTGATTCTAGTTTATGTTTCTGAAAAAATATTGAAACATCTCTTCAGTAGTTTTTGAAATAATCACATGAAAACTGTGCTGAAGTTATTTTGAGATTACGCGATTCGCCGAGCGTTTAAAAAAATATAAAAACAGTTGCCACAAACTGGAAAATTTGCAGAAATACTTAGAACTGATTCTAGTTTATGTTTCTGAAAAAATATTGAAACATCTCTACATTAGTTTTTGAAATAATCACATGGAAACTGTGCTTAAGTAATTTTGGTTTCACGCGATTCACCGAGCGTTTAAAAAAAATATAAAAACAATTGCCACAAACTGGAAAATTTGTGGAAATACTAAGAACTGATTCTAGTTTATGTTTCTAAAAAAATATTAAAACATCTCTTTAGTAGTTTTTGAAATAATCACACGAAAACTGTGCTGAAGTAATTTTGAGACCACGCGATTCGCCGAGCGTTTAAAAAAATATAAAAACAATTGCCACAAACTGGAAAATTTGCAGACATACTTAGAACTGATTCTAGTTTATGTTTCTAAAAAAATCTTGAAATATCCCTTACCCAATTTTTGAAATAATTGCACGAGAACGTGTTCACGTGACATTCCAATACAATCAATCAGTCAAATCAATAATTGCAAAACTGCAAAAATTTGTGTGTACTTCATTTAAATCTCGTCGCTCTTATAATTACCCATTTACACACCTCTCTTTTACAAACATTAACAGCGGCAGACATTATTACACAAATTATTTATACTGCGAATAGTGTTTATTTCATGCACCGATACTCTTTGTGTTAATTACATCGAATATTATTTGTTCTAAATTTAGAATTAACCGATGCATTGAACCTTTCATGATTCGTTCAGCATTTGTATGGACAGTAAATAAAACAAAACTTGTTACAATGGGGTTTTTCATTCAAATATTTTAAGGCAAATTTATATCAACGAAACGACTAATTAGGATGTTTTTCTTGTACAATACACACATCGCAAGGAATAGTATCTTTTTTATCTATCAAATAGAAATCCAATTTTTAAATGCATCGGCTGAATCAATAACAATACATTTATAATTAATTATTTCACAAAGAAAATATAAATATTTTAAGCAGAAAGACTATCGTCGGTCGGTAGCGAAACAATTGTAGTATATGGTGGAAGCGCCGGGGATAATTAAAAACCGTGGTGCTTTTGGATGACAGTGTTTAATTTTTTGTTTTTCATTGGTGTGAATTAGTATCCCGTTCGAGTAGTCACTTTTTTGCACGAAAAATGATCGTGCCTGTCATAGGGTGTTTATTAGAGTGGTTCTTATTTTATAAGTATATGAAAATCAACGGGACAACCCGGAAACTTGTTCGTATAGATGAAAAACTAATAACCGTAAATTTTGAGCCATATCGAACATTGCGTAACCGAGCCCTAGCCCTCTAAAATTTGAAAAAGTCGGTTTATTCCCTTTTTTTTCATTTTGGTCCACCCTAATATTAAACGGTCCACCCTAATGGCCAAATTATATATTATGTCGATAGAGGACGTTAATGTGAATCCAAAACGTGTTGATTTGTTGAAATTGGACTAAAATTGACGAAGTTGTTAATGTTTTACGAAACTACAAGCCAAAGATCCAAAATATCGGCCGGAAAATCAAAAATCCTGGACTAAAAGTAAAAAATGCAGACCGAAAACTTAAGAATTCAAGTAAAGGAAAATTAATTTGCCATTTTCACCCCAAAAATAATAAGCTCAACGTAAACACGGAAATAATAGCCAGAAAATAAAAAATAAAATCACCGAACAAAAGCAATCATTCAAGTTAAAAAATCTAAAAAATATGAAGAAAATCATAAATTTAGACCGAAGTCGAATATTCGGGACTGAAAATTAAAAACACAGATTAAAAAAATTGAACAAAATTTCGGTCAAAATAAGGAAAAATTTATACCGCAAAGTCGAAAATGCAAGTAAAAAATCTAAAATAGAGGCAAAAAAAAATGAAAAATCAACAATCGTGGCCAAATTCAAACATTTTGACTCGGGCCTAAACATAAAAAAATGCAGACCAAACAAATCAAAATTTTCAGCCAAAATAAAGGATATGTAGGACAGAAGATTCTGAATTTAGACAACAAAATAAAAAATGCAGGTCAAAAATCAGAAATATATAGTAAAAAAAATCCACAATCGGGACCAAAAAATCAAAAATTTTGACCAAAACTCGAAAACTCTGGTTTAAAAATAAAAAAAATGTAGACACAATAATCAATCATTCAAGTTACAAATTCAAACTATAGGACCAAAAATAAGAAATTCGAGCCTAAAAATAAAAAATACGGACCAGAAAATTGAAAATTTAGGCCAAAATAAAGAATATTTCGACTAAATGATCACAAAAGACCAAAAAATTAGCCAAAAATCTAAAAAAACAGGCCAAAGATCTTAAATATGAGCCAAAAAATCAAAAATCCTGGTCTGGAAATAAATAATGGTGATCAAAAAAATGAAAATTCAAGTAAAAGAAAAACAATTGTTCTTATATATTTTTATATTAATAGAATTAATATAATTTTTCATAATTTCGCTCTGTTCAAAAAATTGTATCACATAATTTGATCAAGGTGTGTGTCCAACTTTTTCCAAAAACTTCATGTTAAATGAATTTTGAGTTTTTTAGTAAAGTTTCAAGTGGATTTTTATATTTATTTCAAGCCACCAAAATTATAACATTTTTTTGCGATTATTCGCTGTGATTACATGAAATTATGACAAAATCTGGTGATTGTGTATAAGCAGTTTTCCGCATAATAATAATCTCAAATGATTTTTGAGTAATTTCAGAAAATTTTAAGTTTTTGTTTGACAATTAATTTTGTAAATTATTGAGAGCATTAAAATGATTAAAAATTTTTCATAAGTTCGCGTGCTGTTCAAGTAAAAAACTGGTTTTGATATTTATCCAGATTTTCCCAAAATCATAATTTCGAATAAATTTTAAGTTATTTATGAAGGTTTTAAATCGTTGGCAGTTGTTTTTATATTTATTTTAAGCCACAAAAATTATAACAATCTTTTTCCGATTATTCGCACTGATTACAAGAAATTATCACAAAATCTGGTGATGGTGTGTAAGTATTTGCTTACGTAATAATAATCTCTAATGATTTTTGAGTAATTTCAGAAAATCCAGAGTCCACAACAATTGTTTTTATATTTGTTTGAGAGCATTAAAATAATTACAATTTTCCATAATTTCGTGCGCTGTTCAAATAAAAGTACACAAAATTTGGTTTTGGTGTGTATCTAGATTATTCCGAAATTATAATTTCGAATGTATTTTGAGTTATTTTAGAAAGTTTCAAATCGATGGCAATTATTTTTGTATTTATTTGAAACCATTAAAATTACTACAATTTTTCATGGTTTCGCGCGCTATTGAAATAAAATGTATGTAAAATTTGACGTTGAAATGGATCTATCTCTTCGGGAAAATATAATCTCGATTGAATTTTGAGTAATTTTGGAAATAACCATAACCACAAGCATTGCATTTATCAGTGAAGGGATCTCATCTGCTTTAGACAAGTGTAAAATAAGTGACAGAAATGCCGCGCATCTTCTAATTACCGTCGATGAAGGATTAGGTCACAAAACATCGAAATATACAAGTATGATATAACTGAAACATTCACAACTCTGTCAATTTTAGTCAGATTTTAACAAATAAATTCGTTTTGAATTCGTATTAACATCCTCTGTCGGCACACTATATCATTTGACCATCAGGGTGGACCGTTTAATATTAGGGGGGCTAAAATGAAAAAAGGAAAAGAAAACGATTTTTTTTCAAATTTTAGACGCCCAGGGCTCGGTTAGGCCATGATTGATCATTATAGCTCAAAATTTACAGTTATAAGTTTTTTATCTATACGAATAAGTTTCCGGGTTGTCCTGTTGATTTTCACATACTTCCAAACTCCACCATTTATGCTAAAACCACTCTATTGTTGATAGTGTATTTCGAGAGTAATTATTTTAAATTCCTTTCAAAATATTAGAAATAATTAAATCATTTAAAGTTCAATCTAAAATATTCCAAAATTAAAATTCCAGTTACTACACACACACATACATTTAATTAGGAGAGGTATACGGCGAATCCATCGATTTTCCCTTTAATTTAATTACAGAAGGGAAATGGGGCCACACTGACATGGCTTCACGTGTGCCGTTAAAATAAAACTAATCAAAATGCGACGGTTAATTGTGCCATTTCCCGGCTTGTTTTTATTATTTACAGAGACACGCGCGCATGGAAGGTGGAACTAATTTATGAGCTGGTTGAGCTTTCTTTGAATTGAATTTAATTGTGGATTTCCTAAAGCATTCTTATGTCTGATTTTTGGATATTTATCGTAATATGTGTTGGCTAGTATTGTTTAAAATGTCAGGATTATATGTATGTATTGTATAGTCTTGTAATTTTCGAATTGTAATTAGGCTCATTGATTGAATAAATAAATAAAGTGAGTGATTACGAAATCTAGAGAATCTTTCCATTTAGAATATATGTTGGTCCATCTATATGGGCGAGGAGATCTTTCAGAGTTAATTCCACTCAGTAGTTAGTTAGGGTTAGTAAATTCCCTTGCCACTCTGCATTTGCATAGCTTTGATAGTAATAAACTTGTTTCTGAACTAATCGAAGCTTGCTGATACTAGAGGTTATTACTTCATGGCCATTATTACGCAATTAACAGCTTCTTCGTAACGTCTTAATTGCTAAGAACAATATTTTCCACCGGTATTGTTTTGGCACATAATTATGGTAATTTTGTATAGTGCTATTTGATACAGTTAATTATGTGTTTGGCAAACTTTGAGTTATATTTGTAACGCCCACTTGAATTGCATCTATAACATTTTTGTTTAAAGGCGATGAGTTATTTTTTCGCAGGGTTCTCTTCAATTGGGCCCAAATTAATTCAATGGCGTTAAAACACAATTATTATGTCGCTGTTGCCTTCGCGATTCGCGATCAGTTGATTTGGATGTTGGTTTAGGTTGACACAATTGTCCCAGGGTCGCCACATTTTTTTTTTCAAAAGTCAGAAGTATTACCGAATTCAAAGTCGAAACTCCGTAGTAACACAAGAAAAAAGTCAAAATCCGCAGTATCACAAGTCAAAAATTGAACTCGGTAGTATCACAAACAAAAAATCAATGAAATGCTCTGAGAACGATATATGCACTAATTCGGCAAATCCGCACCAGTAAAAAGGGGCTGTGATTGAGAGGGGGTACAAATTACCCGAAATGCTATTTCCGAGAAAAAAAGAGAGGCCTTGGCGTGCATGGGTTTTTTTAAATTTCGGTAGCTGTAATGGACAGCGTACTTTACTGCAATGTTAGTACCCGAAAAGTTATAAAGTAATTATGTTAATTAATGGATTACCCATTAAAACACTGATATGCACACTATGTATTTACAATAACTACCCAGATCTCTAACGCAGCGGTGTTAAACGATAAATTACAAATAGATGTTGCTCTTCTGGAGCTCACTGCAAGCTTGTGGGTGATGGTGCTTCTCCCTTCTTCTTGAGAGCTGCATCTCATCCGTCCTTATAATTTTGGCGCGGGAACGATAATTTACCCTGTTGCCGCTAGTTTCTCTACGTGGTCTCATAATCCCTAGTCCGTTCCATCTTGTACATTTATTGCTTCTTTGTTCGGCAGAAATGTGCCCTTGCTAATATTCTGCCTTAATGTTTCCTCGAAGTGGTTGATTTATAACCTCTGTCCACGACTTTCTAATATCTGGTGAACAATGCACCAACCGTCCTTGTTCTCCCCAAGGTGCTTAGATGCCTGGTGAATGATGGGCCACCCCTTGCCAGGTAAAGGTTTGCGCCCGTCGCAAGACCTTCAATTTCCAAATCGCCGATTCGGCGGCAACAAATTATGAGGGTATTGTTGCCAACTTTTACAGCCCTCTTACAGCTTAGCCTTATATCTCCGAACGGACTATACATGTAAACAGTGCTTACTAAAAATCATCCTTGCATTGGAATTAAAAATCAAAATAAATGTTCATTTGAGAAATTTCAGATCCTTGGTAACTGTTGCTATAACTTTTATCGAGCCATTAAAATGAATACAATTTTTAATAATTCTTTCTAATGTACGTTGGGAAATTAGAGTAATTTATCTAGGTTTATAAAGGAGATCTTTTGAAGGGTTGTGGAGGGGGTTATTTGGATGTCTCAACTCAGTGAGGATTCTTAGGGCGGATCTTTCAAAAACTAGGAACTTAGGTTAATTGGATTGATCCCCAATTAAAACTCCAGCGAACATGGCGTGTCGTGCCGTTCGCTCCATGTCAACAAGTGATGTAAATCTGAGTATCTCAGACGTAATTAAAGTGTGTTCAGTATGTGACAAGGCTATTGGCCGGAACTACTCTACGTGTAGTGTCTGTGATCTAGACTATCACGACTTCTGTTCAAAATCGGAAGAGTTTGGCATATCCGCCTGCATCAAGAGTGAAAAAAACGGATCCCAAAAGTGTTCTCTGCATATATTAATTACATTTAAAAAACAGATGGCGGCCCTTATATCCCAAGTAAGTCACCATAACAAGATCATCTATAAACAGGAAGAAAAAATATCGGCATTAACCCAGGAATTAAACTACCTCAAAGTAAGCCAGGACGCAAACGAAACCAAAAACCCGAAGAAATCTAAAGTTAACACAGAAATCTCACCAACAGAGGGCCGTATGAGTATGTTATCTGAATTAAATTCACATTGCAACAAAAACAATGAAATTCCAACTGAGAATGCGGCCTCAATGTCCAATATCGACAAAAGAAACAAAGAAGTCGATGATCGTGAAAACATAACAAATAATGGAAATAAAAATGAATGGACTAAAGTAGTCCGAAATAAAAATAGAAAATCAAATTCTTTTTCTTTTAAATTCAACGGGCAGAGCACAGACGTAGACCTCCCCGTTGCAGAAATACAAGCGCGTAAATGAATTTTCGTCTCTGGATTGCACAAAGAGGTGAGCTGTGAGCAAATTAAATCTCATTTAGCAAAAGCTGGTAATTTTCCTTTCATAATTGAAAAGCTAAAACCAAAATTTGAAGACGCAGAATATTCATCTTTTTAAATCGACGTCCCTCTTGCTTGTTAACAAATAGTAATTCAAGAGAAATTTTGGCCAAAAAATACATTTGTGAATCGCTTCTTCTTTAAATCCAAGCGGAACTCAAATTTTCAAGAAATTAATCAATACCAACCACAAAGGTAGATATATTTAATAAGGAACTTTTAATTCTACATCAAAATATACAATGTTTAACGACATCTCTACATTAATTACGCTCGTTAACTGAAGATCCTAGTTGTGACGTTATATGCCTATCAGAACACTGGCTCACCCAACAACAAATTGAAATGATTAATATACCAAACTTTAAGTTATCCACATCCTACTGCAGAAGTGCCAACGAACATGGAGGGGTAGCAGTTTTCATTGAAGAAAATGTGCCATCTACAGCGTTAGACATGAAAATTTTTATGGAATCTCGTCAATTTTCTAGCAAGAGTACAATTAAGTGTAGAAAACGATAGTGTTATAATAATCTGTGTATATAGACCACCACAAGCAAACATCTATATATTTTTCGATCTACTCAAAAAACTCCTGATATATTTATTACATCATAACAAAACCTTCTTTATTGTCGGTGATTACAATATTGATATATTAAAAATTAATACCACCGTGGATAATTTTAAGTGCTTATTAAAATTATTTCATCTAACATATCTCATACAGGAACCCACACGTATTTGTAAAAGCTCACAATCTTGTATTGATAATGTTATAACTAATAAGCTAACAGATGTGTCTGCAAAGGTGATACAAACCACAATGTCAGAACATTACCGGACAATTACTGAGCTACAAAGCTGACATTAAACATGTACATAATAGATCCACATTTAACACTAGAATTTATTCACATAAAAATATCAGTGCTTTTATTGAGAAAATTAAAAGCGAAACATTCACTGATGTCTATAACCGGACGTGTCCAGATAAAAAATATAATTTATTTATTGAAGTTTTTTCAAGACACTTTAATACTGCATTCCCATTAAGAACAAGGAACAAAAGCCCAAAAAGTAAAACATATAACACAGAGACATTAAAATCAGCGAAAAATGATTTATTAATATTAAAAACCATGGTAAACTATTTACCAGAGTATACTCCCCTATATAAAAATTCGCAACAGTTATACAAGGTGTCTAAAAAAGACACCACCAAAATGATATGGTGTATTTCTGAGACAAAAAACAAGCAAATTAACTAAATTTATCTATATGAAAAATTACATACTTTCCAAGATACAGCAAGTCAAAGTTTTAGATTTTTAAATTGTTTTAATTTATATCTCGAAAATGGCAGATGAGAATGATTTGATTATTTTTTTCTGACAACTACATTAGGTGTACTACATTGTTTAAAAATTTCAAGAAATTTCTTCAAGTACAAAGGTGCTCCAGAGGACATGCTGTTTACATTATTACATAGAACTTTTTTGTTCTTCACATTTTTTACGATTCAATATTTTTTTCAATGCAACTCGTCACTTTTAAGGAATTTATAACTCTTAAAGTTTTTTTGTTTACGTCTTATTTTTAACAAAAAAAAATAAAAAAGAACTTAATGTTTGAAAAATTTTGTGTTAAAAAATGAAATAATCTAAGTAGGCGGGTGTCAATTCGTTGAAAACGTGTGTCAGTACAATTAAAACTTTCAATTTAAGTAAAACTGGTTAACACGTTGAGTGGTGGTGACCGAAGTATCGCCGGTGGTTGAAGCGCATCGACGCCACGCGCGGGCGCATACAATGTGTACTGTGATTTTTTTTATGAGGGTCATTTTGAACAATTTTTGTAATTTGTTAAATAATTTGATATGTTAAAATAAAAGCAGTTTTTGGATTATAGTTATTTTTAAGACTTTTCTTGCAGGACGAGCGCAATTGAACAATGAACAATAAGTTCTTTTTTATTTATTTTTTGTTAAAAATAGGGCGTAAACAAAAAAACTTTAAGAGTTATAAATTTTTTAAAAGTGATGAGTTGCATTGAAAAAAATATTAAATCGTAAAAAATATGAAGAACAAAAAAGTTCTTTGTAATAATGTAAACAGCATGTCCTCTGGAGCACCTTTGTACTTGAAGAAATTTCTTGAAATTTTCAAACAATGTAGTACACCTAATGTAGTTGTCAGAAAAAAATAATCAAATCGTTCTCATCTGCCATTTTCGAGATATAGATTAAAATATTTTAAAAATCTTAAACTTTGACTTGCTGTATCTTGGAAAGTATGTAATTTTTCATATAGATAAATTTAGTTAATTTGCTCTTTTTTTGTCTCAGGAATACACCATATCATTTTGGTGGTGTCTTTTTTAGACACCTTGTATAACAAATTATTATTAGAAGAAAAAAACCGTCAGATTCATAGAAAACTACAAAATGCTTCTAATAAGTCCAAAGCTTCCTGGAATTTCATTAGAGACATTGTAAGTATTAATAAAAATACCCACAAAATTGCAATCACGGATAATATGAATACATTAGTCAACGACTTTAACAATTTCTTTAACAAAATTGCAAGTAATATAAATCGCGCAGACGCAGTACAGCCAGTCAACCTACCATATAACATTCATTCAATATTTCTTACACCAACAAATGAAGTAATCACTGCTACCTTAGGTATCTCTAATAATTCAGCTACTGGAATTGACGAAATACCGATGCACCTTATAAAAAAATATATTCACTACATAGCGCAACCTCTTAGTGGCATTATCAACGCGGCATTCTTAACTGGTAAATTTCTAAACTAAAAAAATAAATTATTATTTCATTATACAAAAAAGGCGACCATAATATGCTAGAGAATTATAGACCAATAAGTTTATTAAATTCAATTTCAAAAATCTTTGAACGAATAATTGATTCAAGACTACTGAATTTCTTTTGTAAACACAATTTATTATCTCCTATGCAACATGGGTTTCTAAAGGGCAAAAGTACGGAAACAGCACTGTTTGATTTTATTAATAATATCCTGGAAAATATGGAAAATCAAAACACAATGTGGAATTTTCCTAGATCTGTCGAAAGCCTTCGACACTGTAGATCACAATATTGTATTAAATAAATTGTATTCTTATGGAATTAGAGGAACTGCATTTAATTCAACAGTCCATTGTGTTGGCACTGGCAGCTGCACATTTCCAATAATAGTTCTGCGAAATGTCCTAACGACGTCCTCGATAGAAAGATGCACAGCGGTGGAGGCTTATCCCTTCATTGTATCTTACTGGCAGCTGTACTTCTCTGAAAATTATTTCGTTTGGAAATTTTAATAATGCGGATTTATATTAATTTTGAAAAGGAGCTCATAAAATGCACATGAGATAATTACGCATTTGTTAAGACGCGTAAATAAACTAAGCGCCGATAACAAAGTGTCTCGTGAATATAACCCAGGAACGCTCACCACAGTGCCCAGTGTTATAGTGGCTGGCGAAAACATCACCTCTTCACTCGGTCTTGGACCCCTCAGGCGGATACCGTTATCCGCCGGTTGACTCCAGTGTTCAGTGCCTCACCTTGTCGTGGTACTGGAGCTCAGGTAGGAAGCGCAATGTCCAAAACTGTTTAATCGACCCACTGAGTGCTAAACGACCAGCTGTGGTTGCTAATCGGTGCACCCTTGCCCCAATCCAATATCCACTCAGTGGTCCAGAAAGTCCGACATGCGCTCCTTACTTGCTAACTAGGTCATGGGGGCCACCTCACACGTGCTAGTAATTAATATCTGGGTTTGTTCACAGAGTCGTACCATCTCCCATTTTGAGAAGGACGATAGCCGACGGGCGTTGATGGAGACATACATAATAGCACCTACGAGAGCATTGTTTTTAAGGTTGTACATGGAAAATAAAAATTCAACATTTAGTCGTACTCCCGTGTGCATAGATGAAACATGGATTTTTTCAAAAGGAAGTCGTAGGAAGTCATGGCAGGACGCCAATGTTAAAAGTGTACGAAAACCTGGAGGATATGATGAAAAACGTTTCATTGTTCTTCATGCTGGATGCAGTGGTGGTTTAATAGAAAATGCAAGTTTAGTTTTTGCAACAAAATCAATGGAGATAAACGTAAACAACTATCTCTGTAAACAACATATCCTCAGTTCATCGAACATAATTCTCTGTGCGTAATCAACACTACCAACCTAAGTTATTGGTGCTAAATTTAAACTATCCACAGACAAAGTTTTTATTTAATAAAAACCGTCACCTAATACCAGCAACAATACCACTGGTAGTTGTAATAAAGAACGTGTCAGATCATTTCGCCTTTTCTTAAGGCGCAAAAGGCAAATTAGTAATTAGATTCGACTGATCCTGAACCAAATTCAATGGCAGTGTACGTTAAGAAATCATTTAATGAATAAATATGAATGGAATAAAACTCGAACAGAAGAACACAAAAGCGCCTCCAATAAATTATAACCCCGCATACAAAAGCGTTTAACCTTTAACAGAAGACACCCCCAACAATCAACAACAGTGAAGCATCCGGCGTTATTTGCGCGCTCAAAATTCAATAAATGGCCTCGGACGCTCCGGCCCCCATTTTGAGAATTTCCGGCGTACGTTTACTTTCCATTCCCGGTGTAAACTAATTAATCGCTCTTTTAAACTGTCAGGAAAATTCATCTGCAATTCAACGGCGCCCCGCTCTGACGCCAGCCTGCGAGAGAGGCTGCAACAAAAGAAAATTACAAAATCCCCGAAACGAAATTAATCCGTGCGTAATTAGATATAAAACTCGATTCTACTTGGAAATTCACTTAAGAGTATTCCCGGGACGGGTGGGGAGCTTCTAAATATTTTAAACTCTTTGTCGAGACACGGCTCAATTAATAATGCAAATTTATTAAAATTTTATTGATGGAATTCAATTCTTCTGTTGTATTTCAAGTAATTTTGTCGCGGGGGGTTGGGGGAAAGTATTGCGGGTTAATTTTATTAATATGCATTATTTATGTGCCTAATGGGTTTCGGTAAAGTAAATAAATTTCGGCAGAATATAATCTGAATAATGTAGTTAAGCGTTGTGCATAATAAATAGAATACGTTTATTATACTAATGAGTTCCATGTGTACAATACGTAAATAAATCATGCACTATTAAATTTAACGAGTATATTGGGTGGGCTGTAATTAAAGTTACGACTTACAAATATTGAATCGTTGAAGATAATGTTCCTATCAAAGTAAAAAAAAATAATAACTTGACATCACCAATGTTATTATGCAAGAAATTAATCCTTTAATAAGAAAATGTGCTTTGATATGTCTACTGAGTCGAAAGCCAATGAAGATTTATGTCCAAGAAAAAAAAGAATTAAGTTATTACATATAACAATTTTTTACTTTCTCCGTTACGAAGTACGAGAAAGTATTGTGATCGTGATTTTTTTTTCAAAAATTTTTTTACGGAAATATCCGTTTTGGGATCCCTAGATGCCATTTCAACAATTTCTAGAAAAAAAAAATTGTGTCTGTGTGTGTGTGTGTGTGTCTGTCTGTGCGCGCTGTATCTCAAAAACTAATAAAGCAATTGATATGAAACTTTGAACATCCGTCTTATTTGATAATCTGAAGAACTGAAAAGCTTTTGGTAAAATTTTGTTCACCGGAAGTGGGTGTTTACCTTAACCGTTTTTTGTTTTTTGCCAATATTTTCTTAAATATGAAAAATATCACAAAAACATTTAAACAAACTTTGAAGACAACAAAGAAATGAACATCTATTGCTTGAAAACATGTTTCATAAAATCATTTTTATTCGTGAAAAAAATTTATTATTATTTTTTAATTTTTGGTTTATAATTATGAAACGATAATAGTTACAGCAAATTTATGTTAATAGTAATTGTAGAAAATGCTAAAATGAACAACTTATAAAGAATTAGTTTTTTTCGAAATCCCCTTAGTTTTTGAGTAAATTGAGTTTTTGAATTTGAAGTATAATTTTTCCATCATTTATAATTTTGACGTTTTAAACGTCAGTTTCATTCGAGTCTACCAAACGCTCGATGCACACTTAAAATATGATTTCAATTGAAAATAAACCATGAAAGCGTAAATATAAATGACTACCATCAAGTCAGTGAAAGTAAAATGATGGCCACATCACCATTTTTTCAATATGCATTCCTATTGAGATCTATGTCAGTCTATCCGCGCGTATCTCAAAAACTACAACATGAATTAACATGGAACTTTGAACATAAGCCTTATTTGAAAATCCTAAGAACTGAAAAGCTTTTGGTAATATATCATACACCTCAAGTATGCGTTAACCTTAGCCGTTTTTTGTTTTTCTCCAATAATTTTTTAAATATGAAAAATGTTACAAAAAAATCTAAACAAATCTTAAAGGTAACAAAAAAATGAGCATCCTTTGTTTGAAAATATTTTTCAAAAAACAAACGTTTTATGAAAAAATAAAATTATCATTTTTTTGTCATCTTTGGTTTATAATTAAGAAAGATAACAGTCAATCAAATTTATATTAATAATATTGGTAGGTAATGATAAAATTAATAACTTATAAAAGATAAGTTCTTTTGGAAATCTCAATACTTTTTGAGTAAATCATCGGTAAAGATTATTAGAATTTAAAGTATCATTTTTCATTTCCATCTTTCATAATTTTGACGTTTCATACGTCAGAATCATTCGATACTACAACACGTTCGATGTACATTGAAATTGAAAAAAATATCATGAAAGTATAAATCAAAATTTCAGGACTTTTTCATAACTTTTTTTACGACTTTTTTAGGACTCTTTTTCAGGTCTTTTTGTAAGACCTTATTTTCAGGATTTTTTCATTTCTTTTTTCAGGTCTTTTTTAAGAACCTTCCTCTAGAACTTATTTTGCAGGACTTATTTTTGAGGAACATTTTTCACGACTTTTTAATGCCTTCTTCATCATTTTCAAGACATTTTTGGGTTTTCTTGCAGGACGATTTTTCAAAACTTTTGTGAAGAGTTTTTCAGAACTTTTTTCAAGACTAAAAAGTTTTTGTTTCGGGCTTTTAGGATTTTTAATTTGAATTATTTTTCTGGAACTTTTTTAATGCCCTTTTTCAAGTCTTTTCTTAGGCTTTTTACAGGACAATTCTTTCAAAACTTTTGTTACCACTTTTTTCAGAAGTTTTTCAGATCTTTTTCGATTTTTCTTTCAGGGCCTTTTTTAAGATTATTTAAAAACTAATATGTTCAGGACCTTTTTTGGTACTTTTTTAATGCCTTTTATCAGATCTCTTCTAAGGCTTTTGTTAGGACTATTTTCTGGAATTTTCTGTGGTCTTTTTAGGTCCTTCTTAAGGACTCTTTACAGGACTTTTTTCAGAAATTTTTTAGGACTTTTTTCGGGACTTTTTAAGGTCTTTATTTTGACTTTTTTGTATGCTTTTTTATCAGAATTATTTTATCAAGACTTATCAGTCCTTTTCTAAAGCTTTTTTGATGACTTCTGTTAGGACTATTTTCTCGACTTTTTTCGGGTCTTTTTAGGATCTTTGTAAGGACTCTTTCCTGGACTTTTTTTAGAACTGTTTTCTGGACAAGAACCTGTTTTTCAAGACATTTCCTTGTCAGAGCACTTTTTTCTGGACTCTTTTTCTGGACTTTCTATGAAAACTTTTTAATCAGATTTTTCCAGGACTGTTTTATTCAAGACTTTTTCGGGAACTTTATAGCCAGAACTCTTTCAGGGCTTTTTCAGAAATCTTTTTTAAGATTTATCAAGATTTGTTTTCAGGACTTTTTTCAAGAATTTATTAGGATTTTTTGAGTTTTCTAATAAACTAATTTAAGATTATTTGAATTGGAAGTATAATTTGTTATTATCTTTCATAACTTTGACTTTTTAAACGTCAGTATCATCTGATCTGAAATGAAAATAAACCATGGTAGTATAAATATAAATAACTGTTATGCAATCAAGATCGGAGAAAGTAACATGATGGCCACATCACCATTTTTAATAAAGATGTTTGTGTATCTATATTTCTACTGATGAAGTGGATACTTACTTGATCTAAAAATATTTTAATATGATTTCCATTGTGTGCAAATACCTTTTCAATTGTAGTCTTAAGCGAGAAAACAATTTAATATTTCAGGTGCACCTTGACCCTGCCGAATTGTAAAATTCAACATGGATTCCTGAGGTCCATATATCTCCGTAATTTGCGGCCCTCCTATATCCCAATAATATTTGAACCAACTAGAAACTATTTCAGCAACCTTAACCTTATCAGGTCCCCGGATTCCGTTTTAGGAATACCTATCGCTTCCCTTAATAATACCTTTTAACCCGTAACTAATAAAGGAATATTCCACTAAATTACCTGCACTTAATTAAAATAACTGGTGGATATTGTCGAATTAATTGGATTTATCAGAAATACTTTGAATTATTATTATTATAACCATCGTTACACATACATCTACCAAGTAATCAAGCTGAGAGTTCGTTCTCCTCCTAAGTCCTTTGAAGTCGTCTCGGCAAATTAAACGGCACTTTTGTTGATGTTGCCCCCGGCGCAGAGATGCTCACGGAGCTGTGGAACATACCCAAACATAATTCTTTGTGAAGTTTAATGATCAATCTTGAATTCCACTTTAACGTCGTTAATATCTGGTCTAGCGGAGCTTCTAATATAAATATCGTTCCTTTGACCTCGGAAATTAAATTTAGTTGTTTAAGAATCCGCATCCGCATCCGCATTCGCCGCTGCAATAATAATTACCCGAAAAAATGGGATGCATCAACGTTTCTGTTTCATTACACAACCTTCCAAGTCGAGTCTGGAATATCCACTAATTACAATTCCGCGTAAAGGATAATTGAATTGTTCAGGGCATCAAAGCATTTAATCCGGAAACAAGTATTACAAAATTAATTTTGCAGATACGGGATTAAAATTTCGATACCTTAAAATTGTCGGGCAATGACTGCAATTGTATTTTTTAAATTACTCTAGTATTGAATAAATTCAAAAAAACGAAATATAGCCTGAATATATAAATATTCAACCTGTTCGTAACTCTGCAAGCAAAATTAAGTCTTACTAAGACTATGAACAAATAACTTATTGAAACAACTACTTCCCTGGCTGATGCCACGCCGGATATTGAATTTAGTTTCATTTTTCAAGTTAGTCCTGTGGGTAGAAATAAGGGATCTTAAACCAATGTTATTTCACTAGTAGTACTAGTAATAACATGCAAATTTCTTTTGTATCATTCAATATCCGGCGTGGCATCAGCCAGGGAAGTAGTTGTTTCAATAAGTTATTTGTTTATGGTCTTAGTAAGACCTATTTTTTTTTGCAGAGTTACGAACAGGTTGAATATTTATATATTCAGGCTATATTTCGTTTTTTTGAATTTATTTAATACTCTCTGCAATAAGTAAGGTTGTTTCTATTTTACTCTAGTATTGCATATTAACCCTTAACGAACGAGCGCATTTTTGTAAATCGACGAAATTTTAACAGATTAATTGCTTTAGCACTAGAGCTAGAAAAGTGCATTATTAACCCTTAGTTAACAAGCCAGCTTATAATAGTCACAACTATTGCTTTACAGAAACTAAAGTGAGATTATTCATGAGTTGAACTTTTGGTGGCCGCGCCGGTAACTTAATTTATAATGTAACAAATATGGCTGCATTCGTTCACTAAGGGTTAAAAAAACTATCTTTTAAGAAGGCTGGTTCAAAGGAATTCGGGTTGGAGTAGCGCGTATCATACATTAAATTGGTTTAGCCGGCGCTATTTTATTAAATATGAATATTTTATTTTGAAGGGTTAAACAATAAACACTAGAGTGGTTTTAGCATATATGGTGGAGTTTGGAAGTATGTGAAAATCAACGGGACAACCCAGAAACTTATTCGTATAGATAAAAAAAACTTATTACTGTAAATTTTGAGCTATATCGATCATGGCCTAACCGAGCCCTGGGCGCCTAAAATTTGAAAAAAAAATCGTATTTTTCCCCTTTTTTTCATTTTAGTCCCCTTAATATTAAACGGTCCACCCTAATGGTCAAATGATATACTATGCCGACAGAGGATGTTAATACGAATTCAAAACGAATTTATTTGTTAAAAATCTGACTAAAATTTACAGAATTGTAAATGTTTCAGTTATATCATACTTGTATATTTCGATGTTTTGTGACCTAATCCTTCATCGACGGTAATTAGAAGATGCGCGGCATTTCTGTCACTTATTTTATACTTGTCTAAAGCAGATGAGATCCCTTCACTGATAAATGCTATGCTTGTGGTTATGGTTCTATTTCCAAAATTATTCAAAATTCAATCGAGAATTTATTTTCCTGAAAAGATAGATCCATACCAACGTCAAATTTTACATACATTTTATTTCAATAGCACGCGAAACTATGAAAAATTGTAGTAATTTTAATGGTTTCAAATAAATACAAAAATAATTGCCATCGATTTGAAACTTTCTAAAATAACTCGAAATACATTCGAAATTATGATTTCGGAATAATCTGGATACACACCAAAACCAAATTTTGTGTACTTTTATTTGAACAGCGCACGAAATTATGGAAAATTGTTGTAATTACTTTAATGCTCTCAAACAAATATAAAAACAATTGTTGTCGACTTAAAATTTTCTAAAATTACTTAGAAATCATTGAAATTATTATTATTACAATAGCGAGTTGATCTGTAAGATCTGTATAATATGTATTAATTATAGTAGCGTTTGTATTAGTAGTTGTGTATATATTAAGTCATTATTCATGTATAAAAACATTTATGTATTTATTGTAAAAAAGGGTACGCCCGTTAATAAAGATTATTATTATTTATTATTATTATTATTATTATGTGAAAAATCAGCAGATTTTATGTAATCAGTTATCACGAAAAATCTTGAAAAACTGTTATAATTTTGGTGGCTTTAAATAAATATAAAGACAATTGCCATCAATTCAAAACTTTCCAAAATAACTTAAAAATCATTCAAAATTACGATTTTGGGAAAATCTGGATACACACCTGAACCAAATTTTGTGATACTTCTATTCGAACAGCGCGTGAAATTATGAAAATTGTAATAATTTTAATGCTCTCAAAAAAATACAAAAACAATTGTTGTGGACTCTAAATTTTCTAAAATTACTCAAAAATCATTAGAGATTATTATTACGTAAACAAATACTTACTTACACACCATCACCAGATTTTGTGATCATTTCTTGTAATCAGTGCGAATAATCGGAAAAAGATTGTTATAATTTTGGTGGCTTAAAATAAATATAAAAACAACTGCCAACAAATTAAAACCTTCCAAAATAACTCAAAATTTATTCGAAATTATGATTTTGGGAAAGTCTGGATAAATATCAAAACCAATTTTTTACTTGAACAGCACGCGAACTTATGAAAAATTTTAATCATTTAAATGCTCTCAAGAATTTACAAAATTAATTGTCAAACAAAAACTTAAAATTTTCCGAAATTACTCAAAAATCATTTGAGATTATTATTATGCGGAAAACTGCTTATACACCATCACCAGATTTTGTCATAATTTCATGTAATCACTGCGAAAAATCGTTATAATTTTGGTGGCTTGAGATAAATATAAAAATCCATTTGAAACTTTCCTAAAAAACTGAAAATTCATTTGACATGAAGATTTTGGAAAAAGTTGGACACACACCTTGATCAAATTAAGGAGATACAATTTTTTGAACAGAGCGCGAAATTATGAAAAATTATATGAATTCTATTAATATAAAAATATATAAGAACAATTGTTTTTCTTTTACTTGAATTTTCAATTTTTTGATCATCATTTTTTATTTCCAGACCGGGATTTTTGATTTTTTTGCTCATATTTAAGATCTTTGGCCTGTTTTTTTTTTAATTTTTGACTAATTTTTTGGTCTTTTGTGATCATTCAGTCGAAATATTCTTTATTTTGGCCTAATTTTGTAATTTTCTGGCCCGTATTTTTTATTTTCGGGCTTGAAGTTCTTATTTTTGTCCCTATAGTTTGAATTTGTAACCTTAATAACTGATAATTGAGTCTACTTTTTTTTATTTTTAAACCAGAGTTTTCGAGTTTTGGTCAAAATTTTTGATTTTTTGGTCCCGATTGTGGATTTTTTTTTAGTATATATTTCTGATTTTTGAATCTAAATTCAGAATCTTCTATCCTACATATCCTTTATTTGGGCAGAAAATTTTGATTTGTTTGGTCTGCATTTTTTTTATGTTTAGGCCCGAGTCAAAATGTTTGATTTTTGGCCATTGTTGATTTTTCATTTTTTGGCCTCAATTTAAGATTTTTTACTTGCATTTTCGACTTTGCGGTATAAATTTTCCTTATTTTGACCGAAATTTTGTTCAATTTTTTTAATCTGCGTTTTTAATTTTCAGTCCCGAATTTTCGACTTCGGTCTAAATTTATGATTTTCTTCATATTTTTTAGATTTTTTAACTTTCTTTCCGAGTTTCTGGCCAGAAATTTACTTTGAGCTTATTATTTTGGGGGTGAAAATGGCAAATTAATTTTCCTTTACTTGAATTCTCAAGTTTTCGCTCTGCATTTTTTACTTTTAGTCCAGGGTTTTTGATTTTCCGGCCGATATTTTGGATCTTTGGCTTGTAGTTTCGTAAAACATTAACAACTTCGTCAATTTTAGTCCAATTTCAACAAATAAACACGTTTTGGATTCACATTAACGTCCTCTATCGACATAATATATAATTTGGCCATTAGGATGGACCGTTTAATATTCTGGTGGATCAAAATGAAAAAAAAAAAAGGGAATAAACCAACTTTTTCAAATTTTAGAGGGCTGGGGCTCGGTTACGCAATGTTCGATATGGCTCAAAATTTACGGTTATTAGTTTTTCATCTATACGAACAAGTTTCCGGGTTGTCCCGTTGATTTTCATATACTTCTAAAATAAGAACCACTTCAATAAACACCCTATGACAGGCACGATCATTTTTTGTGCAAAAAAGTGACCACTCGAACGGGATACTAACTCACACCAATGAAAAACAAAAAATTAAACACTGTCATCCAAAAGCACCACGGTTTTTAATTATCCCCGGCGCATCCACCATATGCTACCATTCTTTGGCTACCGACCGACAATAGTCCTTCTGCTTAATATATCATTATCAGAACCCCTATAATAAACAATAAATCGTGTAAGTAGGCGATAAGCTTTAAAAACTTATAAATGTTTTCTAATGCTAATAAACTACTATTCTTAATTTTTTTTTACGAATTAAATGTTTAATTAAACACAGAATCGCTAGATGGATATACAGTGCGTTTTTCATAAATGCACCTAAGGGATGCTAAAATTTGTATGATTTTTCTTTTGGAATTTCAGGATATTTTTTGACACGAATTGCTGCATAATTTACGACAGGTTTTAAGTTTACAACATCGAATATTTTTTACAACAAAAAAAGTCGAAAATATTAAAGAAATTAATTATGTATGTACGTATGATTGCCAAGAATTTTACACGAAAATTTTAGGCAACTTTACATACATACATAATTAATTGAAATTAACGGCTTTTCTTAATATTTTTTTAATTTTTTTATTCTGAAAACTATATATACAAAATCTTTATTGACAAAGTGGTTACAAATTATCATAAATACATAAACAAATAAATACATGGAGTTTTCATGTCAATTGGCTAGCGACCGAAGGTCTTTCTTTTCTGAAAACTATTTGTTCAGAGAAGTGCAAACTTAAAGTCTGTCAAAAATTATTCAGAGAATAACCATTAACAGATATACAAATTGTAACATGTAAATCATTGCATTTATAAGAAAAAACGCACTGTATACAGGGGGTATTTAAAATAACGAACAGGCTCGTAACCACAAAGAGATTATATTATTTTTAAACAATATTATTTTGTTTATAACTGTAACAAAAAGCCCGCAATTAATTATTAAAGTTAATGGGTGAAAATACGCAGTGGTAATGTGACCTAATTTTTAAACGGCATCGGCTTTAGATATCGAATTACAACAAGCGCGTAGGAAATATCTGAGTGCTCTTTAAGCGTCAATGAACTTGAGGACTGTTTATCTTTTACAAAAAAGAAAAAAAACGTAGGGATAACACTTCAATTTCGGAGGCAAGAAATCGTATCTCGCGTTCTAAATAAACAAACACACATTCCATGCAGACCTAATTAAATGAGAAAAGCATCGGTTCTCAAAATGTTTAAAAAACCTCGAAAAATTAGGAAAATTCAAATTTTTTTTTTCGAACAAATATTTTGTGTATGTGCCCTTAAATGCCTGTTCGTTATTTCAAATACACTCTGTATAGCTTAGCTTCCAAAACAACCGTGTAAGAGCATCACACAACGTTTCTTAAAGAAAGATGAAGCGTTCAGCCCGAAGCTACGCAGTATGTAAATAAGAACAAACTTTCAAATGAATATTTTATAGGGTCGGATGGAATTCCTCAATAAATACCACACACACCACAGATCAAAGGGGCCCCATGCAGACGAAAGGAAGTGTTCTCGACCGGTGGCCAAAGACCTAATTTCCCACAGGTATATGGACACATCTAGGATCTAGGGCTTGGAGGGTTAATTGTTGATATTTGGGCGCTGCGGGATGTTGTTAAAATTAATTTAGTGCGTAACTAAAACGTTTACTGGCCTTAATTAATCCCAATGAATATTGATTAGGGGGCGACTTTGGGCTGGTGCCGACACACGAAGTTAATGATTCATTCATCTCCTTGGATTGACGGATTTCCATTGAGAGAAATCATTACAGCAGTTTTCATATTTAAAGGATTTTATATGAAAATTCTTATCTTTGTTTATTTGTATATAAAAAACGGAACTTATTGAAACAATTATTTTTCTAATTAAATAAATAATAATCGAAGATTCTCCGTATAAAGCTGAATCAAAAGTGTGAACATGCCTCCGACAGGGATCGATAATTATTTTTCTGGCAGTAAAATAAAATTATTGGAACGGCTAAGATTAAAAACTGAATTGAAAATTGCACTTTAACTTGGATAAATTATTAATTCTAACAAGTTTGAATTAATTTGACTTAATCGCTTAACAATACTCGGAACAATCTTAATTAATCATTAAAATCAATTTTCGTCAATGGAGTTTTCAATATTTTGCACATTAAAACACGTTAACACTCACTCGGTGGAAGATAAACTGCCGAATCAAACAATTTTCAATTATTAAAAAGAGGTGCATCTTTGTCTATCTTACGTATGAATTGAAATGAATTTAATTCGAATCAGTGCTGCGTGAACACCGAAGTCACCGATGGAACTGGATATCGTCAGGTGTGATCGGGCTAATCTTTCGAGTGTCCTGTTAGAGGTCGCAAAAAACACAGTATTTCTTCGCCTGTTATCAATGCTTATCTACGATGCATTCACGCAGCACCGATTCGAATTAAATTCAATTCAATTCATACATAAGATGGACAAAGATGCACCTAGTAGTTTTTCAGGTCTTCGTCAAAAATTTTAAATCGCCAATTACAATTGAATCCGACAAGGAGCACTGATTTGCAATCCGCGTTAAATTTGGAGTTTTCGTTTGGCCGCTACGGCCGTTCAAGGATTGAAAAAATCGACTTCTTTGAAAAATTTTTAACATGTTCATGGTGACTAGCTATTTTTTTTGCTATTGAAGATGGCTGAAATTTTTTAACGTCAATCAACTTCTCTCGTCTTTCTGATGAAAAAGAAGGTATACTTCAATGGTCTACAATAGTTATTAAAAAAGTAGATTTTTTCGATTTTTTCCATTTTCGACTTTTCTTTGCTGACGCGTCACAGGCTTCAAATTGACGTTTGTTTTTACGAAAGGACATTTCCCGAGCCGTCTTGAATGGATCTTTCCAGTGAAATGTAGAAATCCCGAATCGAAGAAGTGGTTTCTTCAGGAAATTATTTCAAAGCCAATTTTTGAGCAAAAGTAAGAAGGGGGGACCCTTGAGTAGTTTTTCAGAGGTTTTTGTCAAAAATTTTAAATCGCCAATTTAAGGGGGCAGGATGGTTTCAGAGGCCGAAAAAGGCAGGTTTTTGCGATTTTTAACTCAGTTCTGAGTGATTATAATGATTTAATTTTTTTTGTACATTAAAGAACTATCTTTGAGCAGTATATTAGAATTTTTTTGTAAAAAAATATTCATTATTTTTCCCGTGGTGGCGGTTTGTCGGAGGCGCTGCAAAAAAAAAGGCGTCGTGCGGTGCGTAATTCCTGGCCTCGTGGAGTTACTTGAAATAAAAAAATCGAAGTGATTTATTTAATATATTAGTTTTTTGGGCGAATAAACAAAATTATATTGAAAAATATGTGATTTTCGATTTTTGGCGCAGTTTTGAATCTCGAGGTACCATTTTCACATAAAAAAATCAGCCTATAACTGCCCGTAAGAAATAGTACAATTTTTTTTTTATAAAAACGTTCGTTCATCCGCCAGTATTTATCATATAAAAGATGTCTGCAAAAGTTCATTAAGATCGGTGCATTATTTTTTGAGTTATGTTACGCACTTCGAAAAAGAAGTTTTGAGAAAAACGCTTTATACACCTGCGTAGAGCGCTTTCGACGGCCTTCGAACACGATTATGAAATAACCGATATCTCAGCGAGTTTCACTCCCATCGACTTGAAATTTTCACAGGATATTCCTGAGATAAAAAAATGTATCGAAAAAAGTTATTTTTCGAAGTTGCGAAACCATCCTGCCCCCTTAAATTAAATCCGACTAATATACACACAAGGAGCACAGATTTGAAATCCGCGTTCAATTTGAAGTTTTCGTTTAGCCGCTACAACCGATCAAGTTCTGAAAAAATCAAATTTTTTTGAAAATGTTCAAGGTGACACGCTATTTTTTTCCCTATTGAAGATGACTAAAATTTTTTAACGCCAATCAATTTCTCTCGTCTTTCTGATGAAAATGAAGGTATACTTCAATGGTCTACGATAATTATTAAAAAAGTTGATTTTTTCGATTTTTTCCATTTTCGACTTTTCTTTGCTGACGCGTCATAGGTTTCAAATTGACATTTGTTCTTGCGAAAGTACATTTTCCGAGGCGTCTTGAAGGGATCTTTCCAATGATGTGTAGAAACCCCGAATCGAACCGGTGGTTTCTTTAGGAAATTAATTCATAGCAAATTTTTGAGCAAAAGTAAGAAGGGGGGACCATTGGGTGGTTTTTCAGGTTTTCGTCAAAAATTTTAAATCGCCAATTTCAATTGAATCCGACTAATTCACACACAAGGAGCAAAGATTTGAAAATCGCGTTCAATTTGGAGTTTTTGTTTAGCCGCTAGGGCCGTTCAAAGATTGAAAAAATTGACTTTTTTTTAAAATTTTCAACATGTTCATGGTGACACCCTAATTTTTTTGCCATTGAAGATGGCTCAAATTTTTTAACGCCAATCAATTTCTGTCGTCTTTCTGATGAAAATTAAGGTATACTTCAATGGTCTGCGATGATTATTAAAAAAGTTGATTTTTTCGATTTTTTTCATTTTCGACTTTTATTTGCTGACGCGTCACAGGCTTCAAATTGACATTTATTCTTGCGAAAGTACATTTTCCGTGGCGTCTTGAAGAGATCTTTCCAGTGATGTGTAGAAACCCCGAATCGAACCAGTGGTCACTTCAGGAAATTATTTGAAAACCAATTTTTGAGCAAAAGTAAGCAGTGGGGACCCTTGGGTAGTTTTTCAGGTTTTCGTCAAAAATTTTAAATCGCCAATTTCGATTAAATCCGATTAATTTACACACAAGGAGCACAGATTTAAAATCAGTGGTTAATTTGGAGTTTTCGTTTAGCCGCTACGGCCGTTCAAAGATTGAAAAAATCGATTTTTTTGAAAATTTTCATGGTAACACGCTAATTTTTTTGCTATTTAAGATGGCTCAAATTTTTAACGCTAATCAATGTCTGTCGTCTTTCTGATGGAAAAGAAGGTATACTTCAATGGTCTGCGATAATTATTAAAAAAGTTGATTTTTTCGATTTTTTTTATTTTCGACTTTTCTTTGCTGACGCGTCACAGGCTTCAAATTGACATTTGTTCTTGCGAAAGTACCTTTTCTAAAGCGTCTTGAAGGGATCTTTCCAGTGTTGTGTAGAAATCCCGAATCGAACCAGTGGTTTCTCTAGGAAATTATTTAAAAGCCAGTTTTTGAGCAAAAGTAAGAAGTCTCCCCTTCTTACTTTACTTACCTTGGGTAGTTTTTGGGTAGTTTTTCAGATTTTCGTCAAAAATTTAAAATCGCCAATTTCAATTGAATCCGATTAATTCGCACACAAGGAGCACCGATTTGAAATCCGCGTTCAATTTGGAGTTTTCGTTTAGCCGCTACGGCCGATCAAAATCTTAAAAAATCGACTTTTTTTAATATTTTCTAAAATGTTCATGCTGACACGCAAATTTGTTTTCTATTAAAGATGGCTGAAATTTTTTAACGCCAATCAATTTCTGTCGTCTTTCTGATGAAAAAAAAGGTATTACGTAAAGGTCTACGATAATTATTAAAAAAGTTTTTTTTTCGATTTTTTCCTTTTGCGACTTTTCTTTGGTGACGCGTCACAGGCTTCAAATTGACATTTTTTCTTAAGAAAAAATATTTTCGGAGGCGAAAGGGATCTTTCTAGTGATGTATAGAAACCCCGAATCGAACCAGTGGTTTCATAAGGAAATTATTTCTTCAGAGACTCCTCATGTCAACCAAGCTTTTCTAAGGTAGATTGTCAAGAGTGAGACGCTTTTTAGCAATTAAGTCTATATAGGACATTGTTAAGAGGTTAACTTCAGAAATATTATTAAGTCCAATTCCACAGAGAGGGACTTGGAAATATTTCGCATATCCCTGATACCGCTGGAAATGTTATTGTCTCCGATTCCACAGAGAGGGATTTAGAAATATTTTACGAACCGAATTGTTATAGTAATAAATATTGTACAAATTTGTAAATAATTTGTGTATTAACTAAATCTTCTGTGACTTAAAGAGCCATTTGGAAACTGCAATCCGGGCAGAAAACTGCAATCTAGTACAAGAAACTGCGAATCTGCATACCGGTATACAGGAGGTTTATATTCAGTGCTTATAGAATTAGTTATCATTTATTAATTTATTGTAAATAATTATTTATCAAGAATATAGTTGTTTTAATAATTGTCTCTATTTATTGGGTTAAAGGTAATTTATCAGTCTAAACAGTGTTAAATTAATTTGTCTATATGTGTGAATAAGAATTTATATATGTATATTTGTTTTTTTTTGTATTTATATTTTGTTTATTTTATGTAACTTTCCCTGTAATTTGAAGTTTCTGTCTGTTGGAAGAACAAAATTATTATTATTATTATTAAAATCAAAACAATCAAAATAAAGTCAACGGACCCAGGACTTGCCTGTGACATAACTGGCAACAGTTTAATCAATGTTCATTGATAATAACAATAATCGGCGTATCAGAACGTTACAATCGCAGCCAGTAAACACTATTTATAAGAAATAATTGTTAATAGTAAATAAGGACAGATCAAGCTTAAATAAATTAATTGCGGCATGTATCTTGAGCAGACCGGAAAAAATTGAAAATTAGATTGAAAGAACGAATTAAGCCGTACAAAATCAAATGCGGAAAACAGGAAGAGGATTAATGGATCACTGTCCCAACACAGGACATCACGTAGGAACATCAAACCCATCCACTTTGCGGAAAAGGGTCAACGATTAAATCCACTCGAAGGCCTGGATATTAAGAAAAGCAATTAAGAAGGGTCAGTACCTGCCCTACAATCAAAACGAGCTTCCTAAAAGCACAAATACCCAAATTGCCGGGCGTTCTAATCAATTTTACTTAGTATTCATTTAATGACGTTATAAACTAAGGAAAACTTAAAATAATACATAATTAAACATAAGAGCTTGATTTGAAAATGATTTTTCCACTTTGGATTCATAATCGACTTATTATTATACCAAAATCAGGAAAACAATGAGATGCGCGAGTTGTGCTCCAATCCCACAATATACCCTCTTCTTTAACTTGTATAATAATGTATTAATATTTTGTAATTTGAATTGCGTCTATAAATATCATAACGGCAGATAAGTACACCGGTCAATTTTCTACCCTGCGTTCAACATTGTTTGATAGGCATTTGAATTTGGCGCGTTGCTTTTCATATTGCAATGTTGGTACCTTGCGTGCGAGAGTGTCAAATCGATCGTTAGCGCCCGCAGAATTAACTGTCAGTGCGATCGTGTGTGCGTGTGCTTTATAGATATTTAGTTTTACATTTACGTTTTATACCATCTCATCTTACTGCAGATATTTTATTGGTAAGGTAAAAAATAACCACATTAACACATGCAAATCTTAATTATGATATGTGATTTTTGGTTAAGAATGCCGTTCGAAGATCATCACAACAGGTTTATTCTTGAAGCATATTTTCGAACAGGAACACGCAACGCAGAAGGGAGTTGGAATTATTCCTATCAAAATTGCGAGAAACAATTTCATGAGCAGTTTCTTGATGTTGAGTTTGATCACAATTACTTTGTGCAACATGTTCACCGTATTGTTACCAGATTCCATGAAACCGGCAGCGGCTCCAAAGGAAAATCTACAGGCCGACCTACTGTCCTTACGGAAGCAGTCGTTGAAGATATTCAACAAAAACTAGATGTGAGTCCGAAGAAATCGCTCCGATGTTTGTCTGCTCAGACAAATTTATCGCTCGGTATATGTCAGAAGGCTTGCAAAAAAAATTTACATTTACATCCGTACAAGGTAACTGCAACTCAGCAGTTGCTGCCGCCTGATTATCCTCGCCGAATGCACTATTGCAATTGATTTAACGAGTTCCTGAATGATGACGATTTGTTAGATTTAACGTTTTACAGTGACGAAGCTTGGTTTCACCTTAGCGGATATGTGAACTCGCAAAACCATAGAGTGTGGGCTGCAGAAAACCACCATATATTTGTTGAGGTTCCGTTACATCCTCAGAAGGTTGGTGTATGACTGGCAATGTCCCGAAGGAGAATCTATGGCCCTAATTTTTTTTAATGACAATATTAACGCAGCTCGCTATCGGGAATTACTCTTGAATCCTTTTATCGAACAACTTCATGATGATGAATTGCAGCAAGGATACTTTCAGCAGGACGGAGCTACTGCGCATACTGGAAATACAACGTTAAATCACCTGCGGCAGTTCTTCGGAGATAGGTTAATTAGTAAAGATCCATGGCCACCTCGCTCACCAGATTTGACACCGCTGGACTATTTTATGTTCGGATATTTAAAAAATAAAGTGTATACTGATCGACTCCACACTTTACAAGAACTGCGCAATACAATAACAGAAGCGATGCACAATGGTACACCTGAAGTTTTACAAAATGTCTTCAACAACATAAAACGCCGGGTAAATTTGTGTTTGGATCAAAATGGGCAACACTTTGAGCATCTATTATAGTTTAGTTCAAAATAAATTCCCTAATAGTCCCGCCACTGGTAATTACCAACATTAAAAGTTTTTTTAGGAGCGGAAAATTCAAACAGCTATCAAACAATAACGAACACACGGTATTATTAACGCTGGGGCGCGACTCTCTTAAAATTCCAGCCTAATCACAGTCTACTCGTCGGATGAATGTCACACCAACAAACTTATTAGATTCCCTTGGTTTGCATACATGAGATAATGTTTTGCGAAAGTGTAATCCCCTCATTATTTTATACGCAAAATATAGTCGTGAAATTTTCATACGCGGTATCTTAACAAAACAGACTAGCTTTAATCTATTCACTTGTGATAAAACGCTTAAATTCCCGAAAGTTGGAGCGCGTTTCGGCTGCAATAATCATAATGAGGTGAAGGGGCGAAAATGTGGCCGCAGCGAAAAATAGGACCTCTTAATCCCCCCGGAAAATTGAACAAAATGGAGGGCGTAGAATTGGGGTGGGAAACTTTCCCGAATTACTTATTCGCTGATTTGGGAGTTTTGATAATTGTGTTATTTAACGTTATTCGTGACATATTGTTGGAGTATGTATTTTAGTTTCCATTAGGAAATAAATAGTATATTATTATTTAATACTATACTTTTTCGCATCGTATTGATTAATTACCTAAAGAGTTTTCTATTTGTATTAAATTATAAGGAACAATTTTTCTATTTGAAAATTGCGGCAGTTCGCTGACAAAAAAACGAATCGTAACCATAGTAACAACTAAACTGTTGAATAATGAAACCGCTATCATTTGATTGGACGTCACCTGTAGAGAAAATTATTCGGTCGAATAATGGACAACTTTCTCAATCAAAAACGATTTAACAACGTTTATATTATTTAACAAGATGCGAAAAAAATAGTTTCTCTACCCGTACAATCCTCAGTATTATCCGATATAGTACATATAGTACAATCGCGCAGAGGTGACAATTACTCATGCCTTTTCGATCTAATCATCGCGTCTGGATAAATATCTATACTCGTTCGCATGCTTAAGAAAAACGAAATGAAACGTACGTCGATATGTAAATTCAAGGGTTAAGTGCAACGTATGTCTTTTCTCATTCTATCTATTCTAACCTCAAAATTCACGTGCTTGTATCTGGTTCTGACCGTCTCCGATTTGGATTTAGTTAAGAGCAGAATTGATTGTATCCATTTCATTAATAAAAAGGTTAAATTTAATGACCAATTTTCAGTTGTCTTCACCGATTGCCGAAAAATGCACTCGCAAAGCTTCGTCGGGAAAATATTTGCACGCTCGAGAATTTTTAAATTTCCCGCCTAGACTGAATCGAATTATTTTACGGACATACGTTTACTAGAAACTTAATTCCGGTGAACATGGAGCGATGAGTCACTGTCACCTCTGCGCGATTGTACTATAGCTTTGTATACATTTTGTATACTTATTTTAGAATTTTCTTTCATTCTTATTTAACATAGTATTAAGTATAATTTTAGGAACACTATTAGTTTGTATTGGTTTAACTTTATTTTTAAAAATTTATGTTTCGATTTAGTTTAAATTTTTGTATTCTCTGTAATTAGGTTAATCAATCCGTAGAGAATAAATACTATCATTACTATTATTACAGCTCGAATACTTCCAGTCTCTTCACGTTGATCATTTCATCGCCTACTCTTGCCATGGAATTTCCTGTACTTTTATTTATTTTTTTCCGCAATGAAGACAATTTATTAATATTATTATTATTTTTAATATCCAGGCTTCCATCCTGTAGTATAGTATTGATGGGACGTAACATCTCACCAATCGTATTTTTAATTCAAGGTTTAAATCTCGGTAGCAGAAAAGCCTCTATACGGCACGATCAACAATGGCCAGTTAAATTGCGTAACAAATACCACTTCTTCTACTACAAATCGTATTAACAATAATTAGGAGTTACTCTATAAGACGGTAGCGTCAAGTGCGTCAAAAAAGCGCCACTCGAAAAATCGCTAAAAAACTCGATTTTTCAAACCGTCGTAACTTGGTTCAATTTGGTCGAAAATCAATGAATCTTTCAGTTTGGGAAAGATTCAAGTTTTATCTTTAAGAATGTGTAGTTGATTTTGACCCCAAGTCCAACCCACCCCCCGTAAAAACGCGATGAAAAAAGAATGTTTTTCATGTAAAAAATTGTCCAACTTTGACAAGCTGTACCATGCGCAAAAAAAATCGGTGGGAAAATTCACTACAATGGCAGAAAAATATAATCAATTTGCTTCAAATGCCTTAAAAATTTGAGTCGTTTCGATGATTTGGAGCAAAGTTATGAATTTTTGAAAAAACAATGACATTTTTCACTTTTTTGGCCATAACTTGAGTAATTTTGCACCAAAATCGATAAACTTTTGCAATCTGAATAATTTCAAATTTTCTCTTCAACGTCATGTGAATTGTTTTGTTGCTAAAACGATTCCACCCCCTGCCACCCCCTAAAGAAAAAAAATGTTTTTGAAGTTTAAATGTGCAAATTTGGTTTCTTGTACCGTGTGCAAAAAAAAATCATGTACTCAGTCAGCCAACATGGCAAGAAAGTTCAATAATTTTCCTCCAATTTCCTCCAAAATTCAAGTCGATGCGACGATTTGGCGCGAAGTTATGCAGTTTTGAAAAAATTTACATTTTGCGCCTTTTTGGCCATAATTAGGCGAATTTCGCACGAAGCTCGATGGAATTTTGCGATCTAAGAAGTTTTCGACTTTCGTGATCCCCTGAAAACCCCTACAAAAAGTGTTTTGTATTGACAAAAAATGTTAAATTTTTACAACTTGTAAAAATTCCATTCATTTTTGCTCAGAAGCCGATGATTCTTTGCGATCTGAAAAGCATGAGTTTCATTCCACTCTCTGTCACCCCTCGTGCAAAAAAAGGTTTCGAGAGGGTGATAAAATTTGTTCATTTTAATTGAAATTTGAAATTTAAAAAAAAGTGAAAAATGTAATTTTTTAAAAAAATTCATAACTTTGCTCCAAATCATCGAAACGACTCGAATTTTTTTTTAAGGCATTTGAAGGAAATTGATTAGATTTTTCTGCCATTGTGGTGAAATTTCCCGCCGATTTTTTTTTGCGCACGGTACAGCTTGTCAAAGTTGGACAATTTTTTACATAAAAAAAACATTTTTCTTCCATCGCGTTGTTACAAGGGGTGGGTTGGACTTGGCGTCAAAATCAACTACACATTCTTAAAGATAAAACTTGAATCTTTCCCAAACTGAAAGATTCATCGATTTTCGACCAAATTGAACCAAGTTACGACTGTTTGAAAAATCGAGTTTTTTCGCGATTTTTCGAGTGGCGATTTTTTTTTGACGCCGAGTATATTTAAGGTAATTCCAACGCATTCAAGCATCAGAACTAAGTCGCAAATATAAAGTAAAAAAAATAAAATCAATGGAAAATATTTCTTTAGACGGATCGCAGAGCTTCGAAAGTTAGTTAAGTACAAACTTTGACAAACGACCGTCGGAGAAAAAAAAATCACAGTTATCAATATTACACATAATATCTATGGAACATAATTCTTTAGGCGCAACTCAGAGTTTTTAAAGTAAGTTGAGTATAAACTTTCGCAAACGACGGCCGGAAAAAAATCTTTAAAAATTCATCAATCCCTTGATCAGAATTTAAGAATAATATAAAATAATTATTTAAAATACGATATATTTTTGTAATCTACAACGTAAGTCTTACAAAGATTACAAAATTAAACAAGTTTTGAATGTATGTATACAGGGTGTATTTGAAATAACGAACAGGCATTTAAGGGCACATACACAAAATATTTGTGAACCCATTTCTGTCAAAATTTATTCGAAAACAAAAATTTGAATTTTCCTAATTTTTCGAGGTTTTTCAAACATTTTGAGAACCGATGCTTTTCTCATTTAATTAGATCTGCATGGAATGTGTGTTTGTTTATTTCAAACTCGAGATACGATTTCTTGCCTCCGAAATTTGAAGTGTTATCGCAACTTTTTTTTTTGTAAAAGATAAACAGTCCTCAAGTTCATTGACGCTTAAAGAGCCGAACTCAGATATTTCCTACGCGCTTGTTGTAATTCGATATCTAAAGTCGATGCCGTTTAAAAATTAGGTTACATTACCACTGCTCCCAAACATGTTGCGTATTTTCACTCATTAACTTTAATAATTAATTGCGGGCTTTTTGTTTCAGTTATAAACAAAATAATTGCGAATATTGTTTAAAAATAATATAATCTCTTTGTAGTTACGAGCCTGTTCCTTATTTTAAATACACCCTGTATACAGTGGAACATCACTTATACGAAGTCCACTTATACGAAACACTAAATTATACGAATACTTCTCTTTCTCCATCGATACTCCCGTAAGGCATGGATACTTAATTATGCACTTACACGACATTCACTTCTACGAAACTTCCACTTATACGACATTTACTTATACGAAAAATCCACTTATACGAAACATCTACTTATACGAAGCATCCACTTATACGAAGGGATAATCGATCCCTCAACGTACATTTTATTTAGTTATACAAAGGAAGTACGAGTTTTTGCGCGATTCGTTTACGATAGGACCGGTTTCCTTTCCTCTACCCGTCCACACTTCTCTTTCGCTCACGTATTTTGATTTTTCAGAAAAGCCCGTCGTTCTCTTGTGTTTGCAGCAGGTGCCCGTTTTCGTTTTTCGCGCATTAACAAAGTGAATAGATAATGAGCAAGAAAATATCAAAATTCATTGTAGGTTTTTTGAGAAAATGAACAAAATCTAGTGGAACGTTTGCGTTTTTCAATGCAGCAATCTTGATGAAAAATTCCGGAATAACTAGAGATGACGTCTTTTTTAGATTTTTGCTTTATTTTACAGCTACATATGTCTGGAACATTTTCTGGAAAATTTATTAAAATACGTCAAGAGTTTTTTGAGAACATCAAAAAAATCTAGTCGAATGTTAGTATTTTTGTAATATAGCGACTTTGTTAAAAAAATCGGAAAAATGTGTAATAACTTTTTTTTATTTTTGTTTTATTTCATAGCTGGAATATTTCCAGAAATAATAATTGAAATTCGTTGCAAAATTTTTGAGAAAATGAAGAAAATATATTCGATTGTTTGCAATTTTTCAAAACAACGATTTTGAAGAAAAAATCCGGTAAAACTAGTGATAATATCTTTTTGGATTTTTCTTTTGTTTTACAGCTACATATGTTTGGAATATTTCTTGAAAATGTTATTTAAATTCATCAAGGGATTTTTGAGAAATTAAATTAAGAAAATCTAGGCAAATGGTTCAATTTTTCAATGCAGAGATTTTGATACAAAATTCCGGAGAAACTAGTGTTCGTCTTTTTGGATCGTTCCTGGCTCGCGTTTCTAAACGCCAGTTCGTGCAAAAATAAATAACTTTTTACACTTGTACCTTAAATAACTATTTTAGCTTCCCTTAATTGTAATTTAAAAGTTGAAGAGGCAATTAGATTTACTGCATTATTTTTTAGAAAAAAGAATAATAATTTTAAAAAAAATCTAAAGCAACTGAGTTACTTGAAAAAGAAAATGCAGATCCTGAAAAAGAATTAGAGCCTGAAAATCAAGAGAAACTGAAAACCAACAAAATCTTCCCGCCTGTTGGAGTCAAAAATGGCAACATATTTGGGTTCCATGGTGATTATCTAATAAACTAAGTAATTAACTTGTTTTGATTTTTCTAAAATAATAAAGGCCAATTATTCCTAAATAATGTTGTAGAACTAGAAAGTCTGCATTAATTTCAGCTTAAAAACTTTTTTCGATTTTTGAACGTCGAAAATGGCAATTCTTGGGTTAGATGGTGATTACTATAAAACAAAATAACTAAATTTTTTAGAATACGAGAGTCCAATTATTTCTCAATAATTCTATTAAAGTTGGAAGTCAGCATTAGTCAGCATTTTTGAAAAATCAACACTCGATATTTTGAAAACGGCAATATTTTTGGGCTTGGGTGGTGATTATCTAGAAAACTAAATAATTAATATCCTTTAATTTTGTCAGAAAATCAAAATACAATTATTTTCTAATAATACCGTTGAAGTTGGAAGTCTGTATTTAAGTCAGTTTTTGAAAAATCAATAAATTTCGATTTTTGAGCTTTAAAAATGGCCATTCTTGGGTTGGATTTTAATTATCTAGAAAACTAAATAATTAAAATTGTTTGACTTTTTGTAATATTTAGGCCCAATTATTTATCAATAATAATATTAAAGTTGAAAGTCTTCATTTAGATCAGTTTTTGAAAAATCACCACTTTTTCGATTTCTGAGAGTTATAAATTTTAAATTTTGAGTTTGACGGCGATTATCTGAAAAATTAGACAATTAACTGGCATGTATATTATTTTACATCGAAGCCTCATCATTGATGGCTAATTTGGCGAGAAATTGAACACTGCATTTGTTTCAGGTTTTGAATAATCGACGCTTTTTCGATTTTCAAAAGCTGAGAAAATGGCCATTCCTAGATCGATCGTGATTATCTGGAAAACGGTATGATTAATATACTCGTTTGATCACTGGTGATTATCTGGAACTAGAAATGATAAGTATGCTTGGATTTTTCTAGAATATCGAATTCCAATTATTTCTGAATAACTCTGTAAAAGTTGGAATTCTGTGTTGCTTTCGGGTTTTGAAAAATCAACGCTTTTTCGATTTCTGAGCGTTAAAAATGACCATTTTTGGGTTAAATGGCGATTTAATGAAATATGCCTCGATTTTATTTTTCTTGTACATCCAAGTCTAATGATTTCGGAATAAAGCTGTTTGAGCTAAATGTTAAAAATCCACAATTTTTTAATATTGGTACGCTTAAAATGGCCATGCTTGGGTTTGATTATGGGAATTATCTGGAAATCTGATGATTAATGATTAACGTGCTTGGGTTTTTCTAGAATATCGAATTCCAATTATTTCTGAATACTCTGTAAAAGTTGGAATTCTGTGTTGCTTTCAGGTTTTGAAATATCAACACGTTTTCGATTTTTGAGCTTTGAAAATTGCCATTTTTTGCGATTGTCTCGAAAAATATATCATTTAACACATCCAAGCAAAACCAATGTTAATTTTGCGTAAATATGGTGTAAAGTATGAAATAAATGAATAAATTAACATGCGCTGATTTTTCTACAAAATTAAATCATTTTTGAATAACTTTTTAAAATTCATATATTCAGGCTATATTTTGTCTTTATTAAATTTATTTAATGTTTCTGATATTGTCTCAAATTTATTTAAATGAAATTAAATCCCGATCCTTTCTGAATAATAAATTAAAAGTTAGAGGTCTGCATTTGTTTTCGGTTTTGTATAAACATGTATTATATAAAAAATGTTAATTTCTTTGTTGTATTCGATATTTTTTTTTGATGGGTGTGAAATATAATAATAAAAGGGTGCGATTAAGAATACTAATTTAAACCTGCATTATGTGTGTATCAGCATCAGCTTTATAAATTAATTTAAGTGATTGATGGTTGAGGCGTTAACTTCGTGATACATTTTGGAACTTTAAATAAAACAGTTTCTTTGTTAATATCACACTTTATTGTTTAGTGACTCGAGTTTCGATCATAAGCTGATCATTTTCAAACTTAAAGTAAATTAAATTACAATAAACACACGTATTTATGCGGAATGGAATAAGGAGGAGAATACTAGGTCGACCTGGTCGTTAATTATGGGGAAGTCCGGATTACGCTTCGCTTTGTGGATTTCTAGGGATTCGAGTAGGTCCATTTTCGGGCCTTTTTCTGCGAAGTGGATTATTTCAAGTACATCATCTTCAAAAGTATGTCGGTTCTCAATTAGGTGGTTCGCGAATGTTGAATTATTTTGGTGTAATCGGAAGGATCTTAAATGTTCTTTTAATCTGATTTTAAAGTTACGACCAGATTGCCCTATGTACACTCCTTTACAATCTTTGCATGTTAGTTTATAAATGCCTGATCTTTCTAATTTATCTATCGGAGTTTTGGAATTAAAAATAGAGTTACAAATTTGGTTCGTTGTTTTAAATGCTACATTGATATCATGTTTTTTTAGAATATTGCGTATTTTTTGGCTAACTTCACCAAAAAATGTTAATGACCTGTAAGTTTTATTATCTATTTTTGGCCCTGCGTATAAAGTTTTACTGAGGTTATTGTTACGTTGTCTTTTAATTAAGTTATCTATTGTTTTGTTTGTATAGCCATTATTATGTGCTAAGCTGTAAATCGTTTGTATTTCGTTCTTATAGCTGGTTGCTGATAAGGGTAACGTAAGTGCTCTATGGATCATTGAGTTAAATGCAGCTAGTTTGTGATTGAGGGGGTGTCTTGAGTTGGATGGTATTAGTGAGTCGGTGAAAGTTGGTTTTCTATATATTTCAAAATTAAATTGTTTGTCAATATTTGTAATTGAAAGGTCAAGAAATTTAATATTTTTGTTTTGTTCCGTTTCTACTGTGAATTTAATCTTTGGGTGTATTGTGTTTATGAAATTTAAGAAGTTATTTAATTGTCTGTCTGTTCCGGTGAAGCCGGCTAGAATGTCGTCTACGTATCTGTACCAGAACTGTATGTGTTTTTTTCCCATTTCGGAATTTAGAATGATGTTGGTTAAGTTTGCCATGAATATTTCTGCTAGCAATGGGCTTAAAGGTGAACCCATTGCCAGGCCTTCTTTTTGTTCGTAGTATTTATTATTGAATGTAAAATAATTGTGTTTTAAAACGACTTCTAATATATTTATAAATTCTGTTTGAACGATTGGGTTAACGTTATTTTTGTCAAATATATCTTTTATTAATTCAATACATTCATTTTTTGGGATTAATTAACGACCAGGTCGACCTAGTATTCTCCTCCTTATTCCATTCCGCATAAATACGTGTGTTTATTGTAATTTAATTTACTTTAAGTTTGAAAATGATCAGCTTATGATCGAAACTCGAGTCACTAAACAATAAAGTGTGATATTAACAAAGAAACTGTTTTATTTAAATTAATTTAAGCATTATGGGTTCGCAGATATCAAATTTCAAAGTTGATTTTGCGGTCGAGAAGAAAATTATAAAAATAACTTTAACATGGATTACAAATAAATGATATTATCGTTCTTTCCAAACTTATTTATCGATTTTCGGTTAAAATTTAAAAATATGGCTTTTCAGTGTCAGATATTAAAAAAAAATAAAAATATGTAACGCGGACATTTAATTCTATTAAAATTAGATTAAATTTACAAAACACTTTTTCCATGAATAATAGTAAATAAATGATGGTAATTGTCATTCCATCCAATTTTATTTATTGATTTTCAGTAGGAGTTAAAAAATTTGGTATTCTATTATCACTTGAGAAAAATATTTAAAAAAAATTAAAAATATGTAACGTGGACATTAAATTCAATAAAAATTACATTCAATTTACAAAACATTATTTTTTAAATGAATAAAAGTCAATAATTGATATTAATTGTCATTCTATCTAAATTTATTTATGGATTTTCGGCCGAAGTTAAAAAATTTGGTTTTCTGTTGTCACGTATGAAACATAACAAAAATAAAAATGATAAATATGTAACGTGAGTATTGAATTCCATAAAAATTCCATTCAATTTACAAAACACCATTTTTTCAATGAATAAAAGTGAAATTTAGAGTTGTGGTGTGCTTGGTTTTATTCCATGTTTCTAAAAGCTTAATAATATGTTAGACTTGTATAATAAGAGGCATTGTGGCACTCGTCCCATTGGAGCGCTCGTGCCACAATAGGTCAACAATTTTGAAATTATAATTATTATAATTAGGAATTTTCGTGTGTGCTTCTTTGGTACAAAAGTTACAAGCAAACTAAAAAAAAGAAGCACAAACGACGTACAGAAAAAAAATCGAAATTCGAAACTTCACCCTCTAACTCCGAATCGGTTGTTGAGCAAATTGAATCCCATCACTGAACAAGTCGTACACTTACCACACCCTACATTATTGTAATTTTTGACAAAAACTGCCAACAATTCTCATATCGAAAATTAGAATAGCTGTTATAAGTCAAAGTACAAATGTTGCCAAAAAAAATAGCTGATCTTTTTGCCTAGTGCAACTATATCTCTATATGAATTTTAAAAGTAGGCAGCTAGCCCCAAAATTTGTATTAATTTTATTCATAATGTGAAAGCATGCAGGCTGTACGTTATATAAATAGATCCCATAGCTGTTTTTTACGTTTTTTTTTTTACTCCATACAGATATTGACATTGTTATTTAATATATACAAACATCTTTATTTAAGAATTGATACAAATATATATACATACATATAAAAATTTATGGTTTTCCGCAATTCTTAATTGGCTATCGACCGGAGGTCTTTCAGCCATGTTATTTAATATTTAATAATGATTAAGCTTTGAAGCCTAATTTACACGAATAAATTTTAGAAAAAATACACGCACTAGATCTCAAAGGTGAATAATAGGTCACCATTGAGATCTAGTGCATGTATTTTTTCAAAAATTTTTCAAAGCTTAATCATTATTATATATTAAATATCAATGTCAATGACCGCAATTGTACTGAATTGATATTGAAATAAAACTACAAGAATTTCATTTACGCAGGATTTCACAAACATTTATTTATTAGGTCAGGTTTTTCGAAATATCATCAGCTGTGTAAACGTTTTTTATGCGCCATTGACTGTCACCGAGTATATTTTTGAATTGGTATTGTTTAAATTAGAAATGAAGCCTCGGAAGAGCATTTAAGGTACAACATACATTGAAATAGAAAATAATGTGCCAATAAAGATTGTGAAAGAGTAAATATCAATCAATATATATATGTAGTGAAATCGCAGAATCTAACCTCAAATTATGTATTCCGTTTACCATTTGATCCTTCATACAAAAATGTAATATCAGTGTTATGTCAATTTAAATCAGAGTTATATTTATTACAATTCTAAAGAAATCCACTGTTAGAGTAATAAAAAAGAATTTAGTCTGAAATCTGGTGTATTTTTCCAGCTCTGTATAATCTTTTATGTTTTTGTAAGTGTGCTTCAAACAAATGCGATAGTAATTTTACATTTTATTTAGATGTTGTATAAAATATTAAATAACAAAACGCGATTTACGGAATCAATGCAATTCCTGTAATATTTAAGCTGGTGCACACAATGGTTTCACTTTGGATTTCATGCATTTTTGAATTATCACAATGGCATGTTATCGACCGAAGTGCACAAAGCTCCTGGAATTTATTAAAATTTTACGGAGAGTCCATGCGGATATATATCATCCTCTATCGAATCCGCAGCAAACAAGATTACATCTTCGGCTTAAGATAGTTGGCTGAATAGCCTCGAACATATAACGAAATTTTGCATTACTATTAATGCGTGAGGAGGGTGTTACATTGTATTTTGGTAGAATTATCCCGAGTATAATGCCTCGGGATAGTGGACGTGAGTACAATACCATCCGCCGATTATTATGGTTAATTCATAATTAGGTCTTTAATAGATATTTGATTAATTCTAATTGGATATAATCTGAATAAATTAGCGAATGTAAAAATTATGGCTTCAATTAAACTATTAAATTATATCATAGGTTCATTAAAAAAAAAACCTCAAGTATGCTATGATTTTTTATTTTTAAAAATTTAAGTTGGTACACGTTAGGAATTGACATGTTGATCACACAAGTGGATTTTTGGGGGCAAATTTTTTGAATTTTTTACTTTATATTCCAAAGCATTTCTTTTGTATAGACTTGGTAGTTTCGTGGCGTTTGGCTACGCCTCACCCACTTCGAACAGAAGAATAAAACTTTCCTCAATCTATTTCACACGAAAGCATTAATATTATTCCGAAATACTTTTCATTTAAGAAATAAGCATTCCACGATATAATGGCGTAATTTTACAAAAGCGCGAATATTTTGTGCATATAAAATACATTCCTATGTAAACATTAAGTCCGCTAGAGGCAGAATTCCGTGTGGAACGGTCGTCGATCACCGGGGAGTTATTTAAAATGAAATTAGACTTTATTGTTATAAACTGGAGGCATTTTTCATAATTTACATTCCCCGGGCAAACGGACACTCCGCCTTACAACGAAAATGAAAGTTAATTTAAGACGGCCCCAAAGGAATCGCGGTTAACGAATTATGAACGACTTCATTAATTTGAGTTATTAGCGCGGAAACTCAAATAATTAATGATAATTGCGCGGGGGCCCGCCGATATTACGTATTTAATTGCGCCCCGATTGGCCCCGCGATCATAACTCACGCCCTGTTTTCCAAAATAATCCCCCGTAAATCAATTCCGGTTCGACGATCCGAACGGAAATAAAAAAAGAAGGTAAAATAAACGGTGGTTGTAGACCCTATTTAGCGGGTCTACCTTTCTAATTAAATTGGACTTTGCAAGATTGAAATTTAGTGAGAAACTGCAATCAGGTGTGGGATTTTCGCACCGGGTAAAAAGTGGGTAATTTAATAATTAAAAATTAATCCCTGCTTTAGTGATGGGAGCACCGTGTTTAATATTGGATTAGCTTCAGTGAATTTTAGTGCTTCAATTTTGTCGATTTAATTCTGTTATGTACTTTTTTCTGCAGCCGTCCCGAAAATAAAACTTTCGGTATGATTTATTAAATCGAAAGTACCACTTTACATAAATAATAGCGAAAGTTGTTATTTTCGGGACGATTTTGTTTCACTGTCGGAACGATTTCTATACTTTCGGGACGCTTTTTGTTACTTTCGGGACGATTTTGCGAATATATGTAGGCGGCCTTGACAAAAACATGAACTTCGGATATAATTATGACAGCGCTTGTCATATAACATTCGTGTGTGTGTTTTGCTTTTTTAACATACAATACGGCTGCAGAAAAAAATATTGTACGTAACACGTTCTAAAAGTGATTTTACGGGACTCGCATAGATAATCACATGAGAACAGAATTGTTATTCAAAAAATTCTAATTTTTCAAGTGAATAAAAAAATATAAAAACAAATGTCACATATTTGAAACTTTCTAAATTTACTTAATAATTGTTAAATTTTACAATTTAGTAAAAATACCAAAACATTTCGTCACTAAATTTGGAGAAAATCACATGAAAACAGAATATATTGTCATTCTGTAAATTATAATTTGTCATGTGAATAAATAGTTATTTATGCGACAAGTGAGTAATACGTTTTTCACTACTAAGATTGATTGTCATTCCTGCAAGTGAAAAAAAGTTGCTATACTCTCGAGTTTCATACAAAAAATTTTCTACGTCCGTAACTTTAAATAAATTCTATAAACCTTAATCATTTTTTATAAACAATAATATTTCTTTTAAATGAAGAAAATACCATGTGTTCTTGATCGGACACGAATGGTTGACGTTTATCGGCGGAACTGATTACAGTTATACCAAGCACTCGCGGCGTGTTGAGCAGTGACCATCTTAAAAATAATTAGCTTCGGAGATTTGTTGTCACATTCTCTTGCGTTCTCCGCATTCTCTCTCACTCTACACAAACGTTTCGAGTGCTCTGTGTTACTCTAACATTAGCGAAGTATTCACGGCATACTTTGCGCAAACAATTTTATAGTTGCGCTATGAAAAATGAACCGCTACGGCACTTTTTTCACTCTTCTTTTTCATTCTATAAAAATGTAGCAACAACTCTTTACTAGATTTCGATTTATTTACACATGAACTGAACGTATGACAATTTTGGACCAAAACAATTTCAAGCTGTAAAAATAATAAAAATACAATTCCATTCCCAAATTTACTTAAAATTGAATATTCTTCGTTGTTTCGTAGAAATTTGGAAACAACGTACTTCTAGTTTTGAAAATAATTTCGCTTGAACCAAACGTGTATCTAATCTGGGCGAACATTTCTCAAACTATTAAAAACTCGGAGAAACAATTACAATAATCTCAAAATTTTGCAAATTTATTTAAAATTGATTATTCTTCGATATTCTGTAAAAATGTGGTAATAACCCTTCACTAGATTTTGATTTATTTACACCTAAACCGAGCGTATGACAATTCTGGACCGAAACAATTTGAAGTCTTAAAAAAATATAAAAATAATTGCAATAAAGTAAAAATTTTCCGCATTTACTCAAAATTAAATATTCTTATTCGTGTCATAAAAATCTGAAAACAACCCACTGCTGAATTTTAAAATTATTCCACTTGAAACAAACGCTTATCTAATCTGGGGAAAAATTTTCAAGCTGTTAAAAATATGAAAATAACAAAATTTTGTAAATTTATTTAAAATTGATAATGCTTTAATAAATTCTTGAAAAGTCAGAGAAAAATTAGCAAATTTATCGCAAGATGCAGATATAATAAACTTGTTCCTTATAAGTTGTTCATTTTAGAATTCTTTATAATTATTGTTAATGTAAATTTTATAATTATGTGGCGAAGATTACAAAAGTTTGCAATTCTAGGAGTTTATGATAAAAATTTGTTAACAATTATTGTTTTTCATTATTTTTAACATGTATGAAAAATGGTGATATTCAAAATAAATTTGTAAGAGAAAAACCTATTTTCAATTTACGTAATTTTATTCTTCATCTTGTTAAAGAAACCTGAAGTCTAAAGTTTTATTTAAAAATCTGTAGTGTATTTTGAGGCACATGCAAAAGTAAAATATGTATAAAAACCCTGTGCTGCGTTCTACTGGTTGGATTGTAGCATATGACCCACCCACCACCCTTTATATCCACTTTAACATAACCAACAAAACCCTGTTTGATTGAATAAAATTTCTTTGTAAATCTATTTTTGGAGCTGGAAGTTAGCCAAACATCGAGGAGCACGGTTTGTAGTTTGAGTTAAAATTAATACGAAGAGTGGAGGGTGGGCCTATCCTACCCTCCAAATGTTTAAACATAAACTAAGGTTGCGTAGTTGAAGAGTAATATATCGAACTTCAAAATATTGCATTTATGATTTTTTATTTTGTAAATTAGTTCATTTATAAGAACTCTGCGTTATGTTCTTCTGATTGGATTGTAGGATAGGGCCCACCCATCACCATCTGTAGTAACTTTAACTTAACTTACAAAACTCTGTTTGATTAAATACAATTTCTTTGTTAATCAATTTGTGGAGTTGGAAGTTTAACATTCCTCAGGAAACAGGGTTTGTTGTTTGAGTTAAAACAAATACTAAGGGTGGTGGGTGGGCCATATATTACCCTTCAAATGGTTGAATACAAACGAGGATTATGCAGATACAGAGTAATCAATCGAAAATTGAAATATAGAATTTGTGTTTTTGTATTTTATAAATTAATTCATTTATAAGAATCTTTTGTTATGTTCTACTAGTTGGATTATAAGATAAAGCCCACCCACCACCCTTCGTATCAATTTTAAGATAATTTATAAAACTCTGTTTGATTGAATAAAATCTCTTTGTAAATCTATCTGTGGTGTTGGAAGTTTAAAATTCATCAAGTAAGAGGGTTTGTAGTTTGAGTTAATGAATACATAGGGTGGTGGGTGGGCCTTATCGTACCTTCCAAATTGTTGAACATAAACTAGGGTTGGGGACCGCGGTGGTCTGGTGAGTAGCGTTCCTGCTTCTGGGCCTCGTGGTCGTGGTCCATGGATGTGTAGTGTATGTCCCATTCATTTAAAAAATGAAATCTTCAAAAAAAAAAACTTACGTTAGTGGCTGAACAGCAAATCGCTTACGCCAATTCCCTTATAGTCATTCACTCTCCTTAACCCGCAATTCCATAAAACATCCTTCCTTTAAAAAAAAAATAATGATAAACTAGGGTTGCGTGGATGGAAAGAAATAAAACGAACATCGAAATATTGCATTTATAATTTTGTGTTTTGTAAATTAGTTCATTTGTAAGAACCCTATGCTATGTTCTACTGGTTGGATTGTACGATAGGGCCCACCCACCACCCTTCGTGTCAACATTAGCATAACCAACAAAACCCTGCTTGATTGGATGAAATTTCTTTGTAAATCCATGAGTGGTGTTGAAAGTTAAACAAACATCAGGGGTCAGGATTTGTAATTTAAATTTAAATTAATACGAAGGGTGGGGGTGAGCCCTAAATTTCTGATTCTATAGAATTGCTAAGGCATTGGACGTATTTTCGATGATTATGATGAATTATTTGTTAAAAAATAATTTATTTTATTTTAAAAAGTATTATGAAATACACTGGAGGAAAAAAAATTAAATCCTTGAAATTCGTGAAATTTCGACCATTTTCAAACCATCATAACTCTACGGATTTTCAATCGATTTTGATGAATCTTTAATACATTGGCTTTATAGTTTTTTTATACAAAGTGTGTAAAAAGTCCCGGATCAGTCAATTATTTCGGAAATTGTGCACAATACAAAAAAGCTTCCAATATAAAAGTTGTAGGACTTGAAGCAATCTATCAAGCTAGAACTCTTGAAATTATACAGGGTGTCCCAAAAAGTCGTGGTAAACAAAACTTCCGTTTTTTTTAATGGAATGACCCCTTTTAAATCGCATTTCCTGATTCCGCTAAACATTATAAACAACAATTATTTAACATATCATATGGCTAAACCGATCAGTTTCAGAAATAATTTGAATTGAAAGACATAAAGCTATGTGTTTAGTGCCGATTGGCGATAAACGATATTATTTCCATTTTGCATTTTGACAAGCTGGTACCAGAATGTTTTGCGTCACTGTCAAATTAGAAAAGTCTGAAAATGTCTCTTAGCGAAAGGGAACGTATAACTTTATTAATGATGAGAGGTTTTGGAGACCGACAAAGAACAGTTAGCAAAACAAAGGAATTATTTAATACTACTTTTCCAAACCGACGGCCCATATCAAAATCTACAGTTGTGAGGACAGTTCAAAGATTTTAGGAAACTGGGTCTTGCAGTGATAAAGTTCGTTCAGGAAGACCAAAGTCGGCAACAACTGATGAAAAAAAATTGGATACATTACTACATTTTGTTCAGGATCCACATTTATCACTGAGGAAAGCTGCTACCCAAGTTGATGTTTGCTTTAAATCAATTGAAAATATTTTGAAAACCAGTAATTTTCACCCATATAAAATAAATCTTGTCCAGGAATTAACAGAAGATGATTTCGATTGTAGATTGGAGTTTTGCGAAGTAATGATGCAAAAACATGAAGAAAACAACATTTTTTTAAATCAAATAGTTTTTTCGGATGAGGCAACTTTTATGTTGAACGGAACTTTGAATCGACATAATTGTCGTTACTGGGCTGATCAGAATCCACATTGGATGAGTGAAACACATACTTAACACCCCCAGAAAGTAAATGTCTGTGCTGGCATTATTGGCAACAGATTAGTGGGACCTTTCTTCATAGAGGGGAATTTGAATGCCGAAATGTATCTTCACATGCTGCAAAATGAAATTGTACCAGCAATAACGAATGCTGTAGGACCACTATTACACCATACGTGGTTTCAGCAGGATGGAGCTCCTCCTCATTTTGGGCAAGTTGTTAGAGTTTATTTAAACAACACTTTTCCTAACCGGTGGATAGGGCGAAGAGGCCCCATAGAATGGCCCGCTAGGTCGCCAGACTTAACGCCCCTTGATTATTTTCTTTGGGGACACCTGAAAAATAAAGTGCTTTCGACAAAACCTGCAGATCTGAACGAATTGAGGAGAAGAATTATTGACGAATGTGCATGTATCAACCACGAAAGGTTATAATAACATCGACAAATGTTATTATAACCTAGCCCATTGTCAAACTGTAGGAGGAGGACATTTTCATCATTTAATTAAATAACCTCATACACTCAATTTTTTATTATCGGTTATTCTTATTGATTTTTACTGCTGTTTTAAAGTTATGGTTAATTTTAATGTAAACATTTAATAATTTAGTTGAATAATTCTTGAATGAGGTGCATTTAACACAGATTCAATGTTTTTTTAAGGTATAACATGGAACATTTTGATTCGACTGGAAACAATGCAAAATGTTGGTAATATCATTCCTATAGCATTCGTGCTATTAAATATTTTTTATTTCTGAAACTAATGAGTTTAGCCATATAATATGTTAAATAATTGTTGTTTATAATGTTTAGCGGAATCAGGAAATGCGATTTAAAAAGGGTCATTCCATTTAAAAAAACGGAAGTTTTGTTTACCACGACTTTTTGGGACACCCTGTATAATTGCAAGAGTTTTAGCTTGATAGATTGCTTCAAGTCCTACAACTTTTATATTGGAAGCTTTTTTGTATTGTGCACAGTTTTCGAAATAATTGACTGATCTGGGACTTTTTACACACTCTGTATAATATCAAAAAAATGTCTTCGTTTTTAAGTTTTATTTTATAAAACGAGTAAGAATATGCTTATTTAATTCATTTTCCTGACTGACAGCGTTAAATAGTAAGTTTAAAGAAGGTACTCACTGTCAGTCATCGGTGAATGACGTGGCCCCATTGGAATACTTCAGTGTCCGTCACCGGTGACTGACAAAGCGGTCAACGTGTTAAGAGCGAAAGACTTTGAAGTGTCTTCTTTAAAGTCATGCATACGAACTTAAGCGTAACCCCTTCCGTCTCTCTCTAGCACCCCTGTGAAAAAAAAAGTTTTTTCACAAAGCCATGTCCAACTTTGACGATGTCTATGGAGTTGGAAAAAAATTGTCGACTCGATCCACCATAAAGGCATCAAAATTTGATCAATTCCCTATGCAGGACTCAAAGAACGAAGTTCCTACGACGATTTGGCACCAAATTATGAATGTTTGAAAAAAGTGCATTTTGAGGTTTTTCGCACGTAACTCAGTGACTTTTCAACCAAATTTGTTGATTCTTTCTGGAAAAAATTACATTTTGGCTCTACTTTAAGGGAGTAAACTCAGATTAGGATGATCCCTTTTCAAAAAAAAAACGTCCAGTTTGCTAGTTGCTAAAATCTGTTGATTTCCGAGTTCAAAGTCAACAAAATCGCGTCTTTGATTTTGAAAAATTCCGAAACTTCCGAACGCGTTATTTAATTTTGCTGATTTAAATGCTACAATGTAGCAAATTTAATGTGCTTGAAAAAAGTATTAACAGATAATCATGTCGAGTCTATGAAAATTGCCAAAATCCGAAATTTTCCAAGTTCAAAGTCAACAAACACTCGTTTTCAGTTTTTAAAATTCCCTTTTGCATTTTTTAATTATGATATTTTATATGTTAAAACTTGGGGAATTCGGGGTGTTTTAAATTGTATTTAATTATAAAAATTGTATTATTTGAAAAATGGCCGTAAATGGCTGTAACTTGGAGAGGAAGGGGGTTTGATTAAAAATTATATGAAAGACCTCCCTTCATTTTTACTGAAAAATCATCCTTTAAAATCTCTCGCATTAATTTAAAAACACTCTGTATACATTAATGATGGAATTTTAATTGTGTCCGTTAAGTATGTGTTATGTTAGCCCTTTGTAATGTTAGAACAAAGTTTGTAAAAGTAAGTATATTACTTGAAACTAACAACTCCGCCACTCCACTGTTAAGTGCAAAGTCAAATGGGAAATAGTTTCAGACACGCTTGATTAAGTGTCATCAAACACTTTCTCTAGAGTGGAATTATTAAATACACTTCAGCAGCATAAATATCGCTGTGGCGCCAACTATGTAGATATTACATTATTCCATTCCCTGTCTGTACGAAAGCAGTTTTCGACCACCTGAAGATTTACACGAAGTTTCACGCTGGAAACATTCCCCGTCCAGTTCAATTTTTCCCTGCCGTCGGAGGCTGGTCAATCAACCGCCAAATGAACCGCCTGCCCCCTGGGGCCGTCGTCGGGTTTCGACAGACTAAGTGCTCTTTAAACTCGGCCGGCTATCATTGAGTCATCGCAGACTTTTAACAGACGAACGGAAATCCCTTTCCTGAAAAAAGAAACATGGCAGAATCCGTTCCGTTTTAAGCTTAATTTTCTGTATTATGGTGCCGTACGCGCTGACGTTGCAATAAAAAAGTTTCATATAGTCGTAAAGTATATTTGATAATACATTGATGGACGGTCTTCTTGTTACGAATGAAAACTTATTTACGAAACCAGACAAAAAAGATCTTTTCCATGTGGTAGAGTGTTCTTTTGTAAACCTGACGAATATTTATTTCATTCAATTAATTGTCGACACATTTATTCAAGCAGATTTATTCACTCTGCTTTATTGATATACAGGGTGTATTTGAAATAACGAACAGGCTCGTAACCACAAAGAGATTATATTATTTTTAAACAATATTCGCAATTATTTTGTTTATAACTGTAACAAAAAGCCCGCAATTAATTATTAAAGTTAATGAGTGAAAATACGCAACATGTTTGGGGGCAGTGGTAATGTGACCTAATTTTTAAACGGCGTCGGCTTTAGATATCGAATTACAACAAGCGCGTAGGAAATATCTGTGTCCTCTTTAAGCGTCAATGAACTTGAGGACTGTTTATCTTTTACAAAAAAAAAACGTTGCGATAACACGCAAGAAATCGTATCTCACGTTTTAAATAAAAAAAAACACATTCCATGCAGACCTAATTAAATGAGAAAAGCATCGGTTCTCAAAATGTTTAGAAAACCTCGAAAAATTGGGAAAATTCAAAATTTTTTTTTCGAATAAATTTTGACGGAAATGGGTTCACAAATATTTTGTGTATGTGCCCTTAAATGCCTGTTCGTTATTTCAAATACACCGTGTATAGGGCGATAGTATTTGAAGTAAAATTAATTGTAGAAAATCGCAACTATTTTGGCAATTCTAAAAATAATAGAAAAAAATTACTATCGACTTAAAACCTACAAACATTAAAAATTCATCCAAGTTTATATTTTTGCGAAAACTATGTACAATTTAGCATTGTTTTTTGTGATTCTTTCATGTAATCAGAGCGGAGAGTTGTAGAAAATTGCAACAATTATTGGGATTCGAAAATAATTGAAAAATAATTTCTATCGTCTTTAAACTTTCTGAAATTATAAAAAAATTATTCGAGATTATGTTTTTTGTGAAAACTACGTACAATTTAGCACTGGATTTCTATGATTATTACTTTTGATTCGAGCGAAAAGTTGTAAAAAAATGCAACAATTTTAGCGATTCCAAAAAATAGCAACTTAAAAATTTCCAAACTAACTCAAAATGTTTTCGAGTTAATGATTCCGTGAAAAACTACAAGCGGACCATCACTGGATTTTATAAATATTTGACGTGATACATTTTTTTGCAATTTTGTCTGGATGAAATTTTTTACCTCCGACCAATTTATCTCTTTCTTCTGATGAAGAAAAAGGTATTACATTTTTTAACTCCAATCGATTTATCTCGTTCTTCTGATGAAGAAAAAGGTATTACATGAGGGTCTACGATAATTATTAAGAAAGTTGATTTTTTCGATTTTTTCCATTTTCGAGTTTTCTTTGCCAACGTGTCCAGGCCTTCAAATTGATATTTATTTTTGCGATTGTACATTTTCTGATGAGTCTTAATGAGATCTTTCTAATGACGTAGATAAACCCCGAATCGAAGCAGTGGTTTCTTCAGGAAATCATTGCAAAGCATTTTTTTGGGAAAAAGTAAGAAGGGGGGACCCTGGGATGATTTTTCAGTTTTTGGTCAAAAATTTTGAATTGCCGATTTTAATTAAGTCCGACTAATTGATACACGAGGAACACAGATTTGAAATCCGCGTTTAAATTGGATTCTTCGTTTAGCCGTTACGGCCGTTAAAAGTCTGAAAAAATCGACTTTTTTTAAATTTTCATAAAGTTCACGTTGACTTGCTAACTTTTTTGCAATTTTTCCTGGATGAAATTTTTTAACTTCAATCAATTTATATTGATGAAGAAAAAGGTATTACATGAGGGTCTACGATAATTATTAAGAAAGTTAATTTTTTCGATTTTTTCCTTTTTTGAGTTTTCTTTTCTTGCATGTCACGGGCTTTAAATTGACATTTGTTCTTGCGATTATACATCTTCTGGTGCGTCTTAATGAGATCTTTCCGGTGATGTATAGAAACCCCGAATCGAACCAGTGGTTTATTCAGGAAATCATTTCAAAGCCAATTTTTGGGAAAAAGTAAGAAGGGATGGTGGGATGGATGATTTTTCATTTTTTGTCAAAAATTTTGAATCGTCAATTTTAATTAAATCCGACTAATTGACACAAAAGGAACACAGATTTGAAATCTTTGAAATCAAAATTTTGAGTTTATTGAAATTGGATTTTTCGTTTAGCCGCTAGAGCCGTTCAAAGTCTGAAAAATCGACTTTTTTCAAAATTTGCCATAAAGTTCACGGTGACTTGCTAACTTTTTTGCAATTTTTTCTGGAAGAATTTTTTTTACGCCAATCGTTTTATCTCGTTCTTTTGGTGAAGAAAAAGGTATTACATGAGGGTCTACGATAATTATTAAGAAAGTTGATTTTTTCGATTTTTTCCATTTTCGAGTTTTCTTTGCTGACATGTCACGGGCTTCAAATTGACATTTGTTCTTGCAATTGTACACTTTCTGATGCGTCCTGATGAGATCTTTCGAATGACGTATAGAAACCCCGAATCGAACCAGTGGTTTCTTCAGGAAATCATTTCAAAGCCAATTTTTGGGAAAAAGTAAGAAGGGGGGACCCTTGGATGATTTTTCAGTTTTTGGTAAAAAATTTTGAATTGCAAATTTTACTTAAATCCGACTAATAGATACACAAGGAACCCAGATTTGAAATCCGCGTTCAAATTGGATTCTTCATTTAGCCGCTACGGCTGTTGAAAGTCTGAAAAAATCGACTTTTTTGAAAATTTTCCACAAAGTTCACGGTGACTTGCTAACTTTCTGACAATTTTTTCTGGATGAAATGTTTTTACGCCAAACGTTTTATTTCGTTCTTCTGATGAAGAAAAGGGTATTACATGAGGGTCTACGATGATTATTAAAAAAGTTGATTTTTTCGATTTTTTCCATTTTCGAGTTTTCTTTGCTGACATGTCACGGGCTTCAAATTGATATTTGTTCTTACGGTTGTACATTTTCTGATGCGTCCTAATGAGATCTTTTGAATGAAGTAGAGAAACCCCGAATTGAACCAGTGGTTTCTTCAGGAAACCATTTCAAAGCCAATTTTCGGGAAAAAGTAAGAAGGGGGGACCCTTAGATGATTTTTCAGGTTTTCATAAAAAAAATTGAATCGCCTGTTTTAATTAAACCCGACTAATTGATACACAAGGAACACAAATTTGAAATCCGCGTTCAAATTGGATTCTTCGTTTAGCCGCCACGGTCGTTCAAAGTCTAAAAAATTCGACTTTTTTCAAAATTTTCCATAAAGTTCACGGTGACTTGCTAACTTTTTTGCAATTTTTGCGGGATGAAGTTTTTTAACTCCAATCGGTTTATCTCGTTCTTCTGATGAAGAAAAAGGTATTATATGAGGGTCTAAGATGATTATTAAGAAAGTTGATTTTTTCGATTTTTTCGAGTTTTCTTTGTTGACGTGTCAAGGGCTTAAAATTGACATTTGTTTTTGCGATTGTACACTTTCTGATGCGTCTTAATGAGATCTTTCGAATGACGTATACAAACACCGAATCGAACGTGTGGTTTCTTCAGGAAATAATTTCAAAGCCAATTTTTGGGATAAAGTAAGGAGGATCCCCCTTGAATGATTTTTCAGTTTTGTGTCAAAAATTTTGAATTGCCAGTTTTAATTAAATCCGTCTAATTGACACACAAGGAATGCTGATTTGAAAAGCGCGTTCAAATTGGATTCTTCGTTTAGCCACTACGGCCGTTCAAAGTCTGAAAAAAAACGACTTTTTTCAAAATTTTCCATAAAGTTCATGGTGACATGCTAACTTTCTTACAATTTTTTCTGGATAAATTTTTTTAACTCTAATTGATTTATATCGTTCTTCTGATGCAGAAAAAGGTATTACGATAATTATTAAGAAAGTTGATTTTTTCGATTTTTTCCATTTTCGAGTTTTCTTTGCTTAGGAGTCACGGGCTTCAAATTGACATTTGTTCTTGCAATTGTACACTTTCTGATGCGTCCTGATGAGATCTTTCGAATGACGTATAGAAACCCCGAATCGAACCAGTGGTTTATTCAGGAAATCATTTCAAAGCCAATTTTTGGGAAAAAGTGAGAAGGGGGGACCCTTGGATGACTTTTCAGTTTTTTGTCAATTTTGAATTGCCAATTTTAATTAAATCCGACTAATTGACACACAAGGAACACAGATTTGAAATCCGCGTTCAAATTGGATTCTTCGTTGAGCCGCTACGGCCGTTCAAAATCTGAAAAAGTCGACTTTTTTCAAAATTTTACATAAAGTTCACGGTGACTTTCCAACTTTTTATATTTTTTTCTGGATGAAATTTTTAACTCCAATCGGATTATCTCGTTCTCCTGATGAAGAAAAAGGTATTACTTGAGGGTCCACGATGATTAGTAAAACAAACAGTAAAATTGACATTAGTTCTTGCGATTGTACATTTTCTGATGCGTCTTAATGGAAACTTTCGAATGACGTAGAGAATCGAACTAGTGGTTTCTTCGGGAAATAATTTCAAAGCAAATTTAAGGGAAAAACTGATTTTTTATGGTGAAAACAAATGATTATTAGCATTATGCAAAAAAATAAACACGGTTCAGTTATTTTTCCGTCCATTCAAAAATTGTTTATAAATAGAAACAATTAGTTGTTAGAATGTTCAGATACAGAAAAAAATACAAATCTTTATTTTTTTGTGAACTAGTTAAGAATTAGCCTCTGTAGGACCATTTATTATGAGCATAATTTTTTTTTAATTTCCCATGTTTCTTTTTTTAATTGTCCAACCACAAAAAACACCTTCCTTAGTTTTTACGGTAAAAACAATTGATTATTAGCATTATGGAAAAAAAATGTAAGGAAGTGAAACTTGTGGTTTTGCAGTAATAAATTCCTGAAAATTGCAAATATTTTGCAATAAAAAAAATATTTTATTAGACATTTGTATAGGTTACATGTAAATTTCCAGCATTTTACAAAATCCGTTTTGTAGTTTATAGTTTTGTTTTTCAAATGCCACCAAAATGAACAAAATTAGTTCATAAATAACAAAGTTACAGTTATTAAAAACTTAAAAGCCACCTTGTCCGTTGGCGCTATGTTGTTAATTGCCTCAAATTTCAAATGACACCTCAGTTCTGATCCAAAAATTCTGAAAGAAAATTAATCGTTTTTCTTAACCCTTTCAGCCCTGGATTTTTAAATTTGAAAAAAAAATGTTTGTTAATTATTATTGATGGGGAGCTTCTTAAGGCCAATAAATACCAAATTTGAACTTATTTGCATAATTAGTATAGGAATTAATTAGTGAGGCTTTGTTGAAGTGACATCTAGTGATAAACAGCAAAAATATGGATTGTCATAGTAAGTAGAGACATGTAAATGTTGCGGTGGCAATTGCCACCACCAGCGCCAAAAGGGTAAATATACTTGCTGACAAGAAAAAATTACAAAAATTTGTGATGATTTTACGTGAAATGAGCACAATGTATTATTTTCGCTATTAGAAATTCGGTCTGCGACCTCGTTTAGTTGACCTTTAGTCATGACTCTTAAATGTTCATCTTAACAGTAAAATTACATATTTTTCATAAAAAATAAATGTGTTTGGAGTAGTAGTTTGTAATTTTGTAGATTTTAATACATCTAATATTACAACTTAAATTGTTTATTGGAAATTATTATTTTCATAGTTGTGCTTGATTAAATATAAATTAATTCCAATATATTTAATGAGCATGCCATAATTTCACGTTGTTTTAGTATTTTCAATTAATTATTTATATAGTAATTATATGTAAAATAAATATAATTAGAGGTAAAATATTATTCTAACCATGAAATGTTTATCTTCGGATATGGGTCATGTATTTACAATAAGTTCGAAATTACTGTGATATTAATAATATGTTATTTCTATTTGTACAATAAATTTGTAAATGTGAAATATTTTAAATAGGACGCACATTGTTTTAACGGTAACTATGAATTTTATTACACTGGTTGCAGATTTTATTAGAGTGGTATTAATTAAAATGTAAAAATACACATAGTTTTGTTAAATATTATAAAATCCAAAAGTAAGTCTAAATAAATAATTTACTTCCCTGGATAATGCCACGCCGAATATTTAATTATACAGAAGATATTCTCCCTTGAGCGATAAATTTATGGAACGATTTCGATGTATCTTCCGTTTGTGAGAAAAGCACTTTACTGTTGAATGTAGTTTCCAAAAATATTGCCTCTAATTAGTTGATCTTCAGCAACACTTTCACGAACCACATCAATATTTTCTTGTGAACGACCGCTACGATTATATTTTTTTAGTTTTTTGATCTTCCACCGAATCGGTCTCTTGAAATTGTTTAATAAATCGACCAATAGTGCTTTCAGATGGACGATTATGTAACCATAAAATTCACGTAATTTTCTAAAAACACTTTTCACAGAACGTAGATTATCATAAAATAATTCAACAATTTGAACGCGTTGTTGTTTCGTGTACGAAGCCATTTTTATAAATGTCATACATCACACTTCTTAAATGTTAAAATAAACAGACGAAATCAGTGCGCTATCTATATTGTATTATTCTTTAAAAAAAAAACGCGCAATTTGAAACACCCTTTATAATAAACATTCTATTACTCTACCGCATCTATAATCTACACTCGGCGTCAAAAAAAAAATCGCCACTCGAAAAATCGCGAAAAACTCGATTTTTCAAACCGTCGTAACTTGGTTCAATTTGGACGAAAATCGATGAATCTTTCAGTTTGGGAAAGATTCAAGTTTTATCTTTAAGAATGGGTAGTTGATTTTGACCCCAAGTCCAACCCACTCCCCGTAACAACGCGATGGAAAAAAATGTTTTTTATGTAAAAAATTGTCCAACTTTGACAAGCTGTACCGTGCGCAAAAAAAAATTGCGGGAAATTTCACCACAATGACAGAAAAATTTAATCAATTTCCATCAAATTTCCAAAAATTCGAGTGGTTTCGATGATTTGGAGCAAAGTTATGAATTTTTTAATAAAAAATGACATTTTTCACTGTTTTGGCCATAACTTGAGTAATTTTGCACCAAAATCGATGAATTTTTACAGTCTGAACAGTTTCAAATTTTCTCTCCAACGTTATGTGAATTGTTTTGTTGATAAAACGATTCCACCCCCTGCCACCCCCAAAGGGAAAAAAAAAATGTTCAAATGTTTAAAGTTTAAATGTGCAAATTTGGTTTCTTGTACCGTGTGCAAAAAAAAAAATCGTGGACTCAATTGGTCAGCATGGCAATAAAGTTCAATAATTTTCCTCCAATTTCCTCCAAAATTCAAGTCGATGCGATGATTTGGGGCGAAGCTATGCAGTTTCGAAAAAAAAATTACATTTTGCGCTTTTTTGGCCATAACTAGGCGAATTTCACACGAAACTTGATGGAATTTTGCGATCTAAGTTTTCGATTTTCGTGAGCCCCTGAAAACCCCTTCAAAAAGTGTTTTGGATTGACAAAAAATGTTAAATTTTTACAACTTGTAAAAATTCCATTTCGGTCAAAACTCGGAAGCCGATGATTCTTTGCGATCTGAAAAGCATAAGTTTCATTCCACCCTCTGTCACCCTTCGTGCAAAAAAAGGTTTTCGACAGGGTGATAAAATTTGTTCATTTTAATTGAAATTTCAAACAAAATCATTTTTTCTTCAAAAATTCATAACTTTGCTCCAAATCATGGAAACGTCTCGAATTTTTAAGGCATTTGAAGGAAATTGATTAAATTTTTCTGCCATTGTGGTGAAATTTCCGCCGATTTTTTTTGCGCACGGTACAGCTTGTCAAAGTTGGACAATTTTTTACATAAAAAAACATTTTTTTCCATCGCGTTGTTACGGGGGGTGGGTTGGACTTGGGGTCAAAATCAACTACACATTCTTAAAGATAAAACTTGAATCTTTCCCAAACTGAAAGATTCATCGATTTTCGACCAAGTTGAACCAAGTTCCGACCGACGCACAGTGGTTCAGAATTCGAAAAAGCTGGCCAAAAGTCTAAAATCTTGATATATTTTGACATAAATGTGTACTAATCGCAGATTATGAATTTGATGTCAAAATTGAAAATTTCAAAATGGCGGATCCAATATGGCGGACATAAGTGATAAAATTATTATTGTCCGCACTGGAGAAATCCAATATTTTAGAATAACAATTATCCCTGCTTGCCGGTGATTATTTAACAATTTAGTCAGGGTGCGTAGAAGATCTTTTCGAATAAATTTTGAAAATTTTTAGTCGGTAACAATTGTTTTAATTTTTTTTTTGTTAGCACTGTAATGCGCAATCTCAGTATTACAATTAACTCAGTTCTCGGGTGATTATTTTGAAATTTAGATGTGTTTAAGAATATTTTTAAACCATTAAGAAGAATCAATTTTTAGTAAATTTTAAAAATTTTGAGTTTGTATCATTTTTTATTTGGCGACACTGGAGAAATTTGCAACTTCACTATAACAATTTACTCGGTTAATCACATGATTATTTCCAAAGTTAGTGAAGGGACTTGTTAGATTTTCCTTAAATCATAAAGCAGAATCATTTTAAAAATTTCAAGTTGGTCACAATTGTTTTTACATTTATTTGGCCATACTGAAGAAATTCTTTAACAATAATTTAATGATTATTTTCAAAATTACTGAAAAACTTCTTATTCACCTATTACACCTATTACCATGATTACACCTATTACCATGATTATGTGCAGAATAAATGTGTCATGTAAAATACGATTATTTCTATTATCTCGTATAAATTGTAATTTGAATTTTCTATAAATTAAAACTTGATGGTAATAAAAAAACAATGTACCAAATAATCACCACGGCCGTAAAATGGTTTTTGGTTCTCGGCTTCGAGTCGGTAAGCACTCTCCACCCTCAGGCCAAAACCATAACCATAACTTATACTATACAGGGTGTGTACAAATTGGGAAACTATTGTGATCGTAAAAAAATTCCAAACATTTCTTTTTGCGGAAATATCAATTTCGTTGATTCCGACAATTTTCGTAAAAAACTGTGTGTCTGTCTGTCTGTCATATTGATTTTTTACTTTCTCCGTACAAACTACGGGAAAGTGTTCTGTTTGTAAAAAAAAATCCAAACATTTTTTTCGCGGAAATATCCATTTCGTCGATTTCGACAATTTTTGTTAAAAAAATATGTTTCTGCCTTTATGTCTGTCTGTCCGTCATATTGATTTGTTTACTTTATCCGTACAAATTAAGGGAAAATTTCCTAATATTTTTTTTGCGGAAATATCAATTTCTTCGATTCTGACAATTTTTGTTAAAAATATGTATATCTGCGTTTGTGTCTGTCTGTATGTCATATTTAGTTTCTATTTTCTCCGTACAAACTACGGAAAAATATAGTGATCGTAGAAAAATTCAGCCGTTTCGTTGATTCCGACAATTTTTACGATAAAGAGTATGTGTGTCCGCCTTTGGGTCCGTCTGTCTGTCATATTTATTTTTTATTTTCTCCTTACAAACTAAGAGAAAATATTGTGATCGTAACAAATTTTCAAATATTTTTTTTGCGGAAATATCTATTTCGTCGATTCCGACAATTTTTGTTAAAAAAAGTTTATGTAAGTGTCTGCCTTTTTGTCTATCTGTCTGTCATTTTTATGTTTTACTTTCTCCGTGCAAACTTCTTTCAAATTCCTTATTTGTTCCTTATTTGTTCTTTTTTTTACTTTTACTTTATGGCTAGGAGGAGAATTTTCCTCTAAAATGATCAGGGAAGATATTACTTCAATATAAAAAAATTATAATTGAAAATTCTATGTTTCGTTTTGTTCATCTGCATCCTGTATACATATACATATCATAAATAAATACAAGATATTTAATAAAATATAAAGTCGAATTTTTCAACGATGTTCACATCAGCAATAAACATAACCCTGCACTGAGGAATGCAAGTGAATGCAGCTAATTGTTATTTAATACGTTAAAGGATACTTTAATAAATATTATTATTGGTATAGGAACATAGGCAAAAAAATATTTCCGCGAATATTTAAAATGTATCTACCTATTTTTAACGCAAATTCCTATAATTGCTAACAAAAATTTTGTATGCATATTAAATGTAATAACCAATAATTTATCTACAGGAAGATCCATAATAATAAGGAAAAAAATCCCACCACATAAAGATTAGTATTTATAGTGAAAAACCGACGTCAAACTTTCACCTCGTCCGAACGTCTCCCACGTGTCTAACAAAGTAACAAGTTTGAATGCAGATTACGAGGCATTTTGTAGAAGATACAATCATATTCTTCCATTGTGACATCCTGTGGAGCCCTCTGGACACGACTATATTGTACTAAACTCAAAATATTGACTTTCATTTTTCGACTTTTGGGCAGCTTTTCCGAATTTTAAACCACTGTACGCTTTGAAAAATCGAGTTTTCGCGATTTTTCGAGTGGTGCTTTTTTTTGACGCCGAGTGTATAATCTAAACACCAATTTTTAATTGATTATCATTGATAATTATTCCTTCTATTTATATCACCCTTCAATTTGATTACTTACATTTTTTTGTCGTTTCGCTTGATCGAATATTTGAACCCTTATAACAGAAAACTCTTCGTCTCTCCCGGAGAGTCAAAGATCAGCGTCCCCGCTTTTTAGCTTAAAGCTCCCCATTTCCAGGATTCATACGAGGCGCGTATGAGCCCTCCCGGTGCGTCTAAAAAATATTTATTTTTCCAGCCTCAGCGTTTTTAATATTTATTCCCTCTTTTTCTCAGGCTTAGCGGATGTTCTTCTCGAATTTATCCGTATTGAAAGTTCCAAGATAATGTAAATTTAGTTATATTCCTTAAATTGCTTTTAGAAATCGTTATATTTTGATATCGGGTGGAATTTAGAATAAGTCCAATAAATACAAAAAGCACATTTCCAAATAATACAACTGTGATTTTAAACGCATAATCATTTGTGCAACCGCAAAAAAATCAGACCTACTTTTATACGACATTTTCGTTTTAAAATTTCATCTATTTTCTTATGTAAAAATTTGTTTTAGAACACCCGATATAACGTGAAAAGAAGTCTCATTGTTAAACAATTTTTAATATAACAATGTTCTTTATTAAACCCTAGTTGAAAAACTCGTATATTTAACAATGAATACCAATAATCATAAAAAAGCTATTATTTATTTTTGTCATCTTAACAGAACATAAGAAAAATAGCCCTCGTAGATATGATAATAATAATAATAAAAAGCACTCAGTTATTGTTATATTGTTATTGTTATTGATATTATTACATATTATAATAAGTTTCATCAAATGCTAAATGAGAATCTAAACAAAGTAATATATGGTATTTGCACTTAATGAGATTTAATTCTTATGTAATAACAGATCTGATTAACATACAAATGATATGATTTTAATGGCTAACGCTGTAAACTGATATTTAATGGTCGCGGTGCCGTCATATAGCTGCATATCGGGACATTTGGTCCTACGTGCGACGACGACCGAAACTAATTGATATTAAAATGTAAATTTCACACAAACATAAAAGGACGCTCACATTGTCCATCCATGGACGCAAATCTGGCCAGGGGCGGGGAGAGAGGGGGGCGACGGCGCGTCGCGTCGCGTTATTTCCACATCAAGTGCGGATGCGTGTCATATCAAATGCGAATTTCGAAATCGAATTCGGAATTTTGGGGCTGCCCCCCCTTTCGTTAAATTGAAATCGCATCAGACGACGGCGGCGACGTCGACGTCGGGTTTGAATGTAAAACGGCGCGTAATTCTATGTGTAAATACGACGCGGTCGGCTCGAATATATATTTTTTTTTTTGCTACTCGAGACCAGAATGCGTGTGCCGGAGAGAGCCGACTCGGATAATATTAGCATATATTACCGATGCTGAACTCGCCATTTTAGTTATATAATTGTATTTATGGTCGCAAAAATGGCTTAGTGTAAACCATATTTTATGATATAATACCCACTTTAGAAATATATTGAATTCTCGAATATTCTATGTGTTCAGCTTTCATTGTCAACCATATATTATTCTTATTGCCTATTTCAGGCAGGTGGTGGAGATCTGAAGAATTAATATAATTATGCTTATCGTATCATCATCTATTTCGTTCATTTTATGCTGAATATTTATTGATAATTAATAGGATTTTAATAATTTCATACGTTAATTACAGCAACAAACCATTGTTTCTATACAGGGTGTCCTAAATAGAGTAGGATTGCATGGGTTTCTTTCTTATTCTTAAAGCTAGAGATCTGGCTAAATGGGCAATGCGGTGCAGTTTTCTATGCTGATTCAGATTATGTTGAGAAATTTTCAAAATTCCGAGCAGTTTAGAAAATAATAAAAAAAAACTGAAAATCGCGATTTTCAAAAAAATCAAATATCTCAATAATTATTAAAGATGCGAAAAAAAGTTTTAAATAAAAGTTACTTGGTTTAATTAGGCAAACATAGAAATCAAGTCAAAATAAAATTCAAGATGGCGATTTCCGAGATATTAATACCAACTTTCTTATTTCAAATGCCCGCCATATTTAATTTTTACACGCATAAATAGACTTTTTTTTCTCTTTCCAACGATGTACAACAACCTATGTCAAAATAAAAAATAATGGAATTATTAATTGTTTAAATTTTAATTTTAATTTTTTAAATTATTTTTAAAGCAAATGTAACAAAACAAAAAGAGGTAATACAACCAAGTAGTAAAATAACAATAAATTATAAAAAATGCTCAAAATGTTGACCGTTATTGGCCAAACACAATTGACAGCGTTTTACAACTCAATGCCAGTTACTTTTCGCAATGTGTTGCGATTAATGCCGTTTATTGCCTCTGTCACTGCTTCGCGAAGTTCATCTACATTGTTATAATTGAAGTTACTTCCATAAACTTTGTTTTTTAAAGTGCCCCACAAATAAAAGTCAAGAGACGTCAAGTCTGCAGATCTGGCTGGCCACTGTACAGGTGGATTAGTCGCTATTACTTTATTATTAAAACGTCCATTTAGATAAGTAATAACATCTCTGGCATTGTGTGCTGGAGCGCCATCTTGCTGGTACCATATTTGCATATTTTGTGCCAAAGGTAAATCATCCAATAAATCTTCTAAGGTTGTTTGAAGAATTTCCAAATAACTTTGTGCAGTTAGAGTTCCATCAAAAATTATAGGACCAAGTAAACGATATCTCATTATGCCACAAAAAACACTAAAGCCGAACCGTAATTGGTTTCGCCGTGGAATAACTATGTGTGGATTTTCTTGAGCCCAATAGTGCTCGTTATGACGATTAAATAATCCACAATTAGAAAAGTAAGATTCGTCAGTCCATAAAATTGTGGTTATAAAATCACCATTTTCTATAATTTTGTTGATTAACCACCTGCAAAATGTTAATCTACGGATGTTATCATTTGGTTGTAAAGTCTGAGATAGGTGCAATTTATAAGGGTGAAACTTGTGCTTTTTTTAAATTGTTGATGCTCTAGACTTAGATACGTTAACTTCATTTTCTATCTGCCGACATGAAATGTTCGGATTAGCTGCCACACAAGGCAATGTTAATTCTTCATCATCAACGATCATATTTCTATTTCTCTTAGGTTTTTTTAAACTTCCATACAATTGCAAATTTTCATCCAATATTTTAAATACCTTAATGTCCGGCTGCCTTCTTTCAGGAAAGTTTGCTTGGTATGTTTGTGCTGCAAGATGGGGGTTTTTGTAACACTTGATGTAATTACAAAACATATCGTATTGTTCAGATATTGAATAATTCGCCATTTCAAGTAATTAATATTTATCGATATTACAACAACTTAAGACAATACACATGTATGAATGATTAATACAACTGATAAACTAATGTAAGATGACAGTTAGTCGTTACAACAAATTTTGTTTTATTTTTATTTATGCCTACTTGTTTTAAACTTACAACAATTAATATTTCCATTATTTTTTATTTTGACATAGGTTGTTGTACATCGTTGAAAAGAGAAAAAAAAGTCTATTTATGCGTGTAAAAATCAAATATGGCGGCCATTTGAAATAAGAAAGTTGGTATTAATATCTCTTCCGTTAAATGTGATTTCATTTTTATTAATAATACAATTTTGACAATCAAATAAAACTGAGTGTAAGTATGGTTGCCTACATTGTCAATACATTGCAATGCGTTGATGTGATTATAGACATTAAAAATCATATGTTCTGAGTTAAAAAAAGACCCTGTATAGTATTTGCTAATAAAACAAAAATAATAAATTGTAGTACCTAGTACCTAATTAAAAATTAATTGCAAAAAATTATCTCGCAAATTTTCTAGTTGAAGGGTTGGTTGAGGTAATATTCATATCGGTTGTTGATTTAACCCTGTATATTTTTGTCTGGCTAATTCGCCATTAATTGAGTTTTACGCATTGTCATTATATTAAAAATATCAAATATGTCTTTTTTTCTGATGTAAAAACATTAAATACCAATAAATGCAATACTCACATTAAAAAAGCAGAAAACCACGTCAATACCGTAAATCGTGTGTTCTCAATAGGTACAATAAAACACCAACGCGAGAGCTCGCGTTGTGAGAGAAATGCTCAAGCGGTCTGCAAGTGATGAACAAGTTCTTTCTAGAAATTGCCGAAGACGCCTAATTGTTGCTCAAGTTGCATTTATAAGTAGAAGTGATACATAAACTCAGCTAGAGGACGTCCTGTTCCTAAATCTCAACCCTAACTAAAACTATGACTATTTTAACATAAGTGTGAGCGAATGCTCACAGCGCTAGTGCTCCAGGGTTAATACCTTTTAAAATAAAATAAATTATTTACATTTTAACAAATTTTAACGTTCAATACCTCAGCATTTATTTTTTTTTTCATTTGCCCCTATAATCAAGTAACCGTTAGGATAGAAAAAATAATTAGGGCGACATCTATCTTCGAAAAAGTTACATCGTTCTGAAATTATTTATATAAATAGGTGATAGATGTCACACTAATTGTTTTTCTATCCTGACGGTTCTTGTTTTATAACGGCATATTCCGTTTCTCCATCAACTACGACCTGATATGAGGCTAATGTGGATCTAAACCGGTCCCCATTTGTTGTCGCCGGTGAAATATAATTAATGATATTACCACACAAATGGTTATGTAAAAAAATAAATTAATACACGAAAACACTTTCTTATGTCAAATATATTTTGTAAGTATGGAAATAGATTTGGACAATAGTGACAATTCCATAAATACTTTTAGTGCAGTAATAAAGTTAGAATTTAACGTCATGTATTCAGCGATAAAATATATGTTTGACGAAAATTTTATTTTTGTTACTTTATGGCATTTTCAAGAGGATTTTGAAATACATTTTACATTTTTTTCAACATTCATAATTATTTTTTTTTCTATTATAATATTTTTTTTCGTTGATTTGACATGAATATTTCTTATAGGTTTATAAATAAAAATTCACTTGGTTTGTTTCACGATTAAATTGTTTTATTATCAACTAGTTTCGGCTTAGTGCCATTTTCAAGAATGATGTACAAACGAACATCATTGTACATCATTCTTGAAAATGGCACTAAGCCGAAACTAGTTGATAATAAAACAATTTAATCGTGAAACAAACCAAGTGAATTTTTATTTATAAACCTATATTTACATAATGTTTCACCAAGTGATCAATGAGAAACAAGTATATGACATGAATATTTCTTAATATTTTTTAAAATAAACTATATTTTCCGCAATTTAGAATATGAATCATAATCATCAAAAACGCGCTGAACACCTCAGCATTTTTTAAAGATCAGAAACGGATGTTTTTTGCTCTTTGAAACTTCCGATTTTGACAATTATTGTCTCAATAAATGTATTCTCTCTCTCTCTCTCCAAAATTTTTCGAGCTTAAAATCAACGAAATCGAGATTTAAAAAAAATGTTTAACTTGTAAACGCGGCATTTGATTTTGATGATTTAAATGCCAAAATGTAGCGAATGTAGTGTGTTTGAAAAAAGTATTTAGATATAATCATGTCGAATCAATGCTAATTGCCAATATCGAATATTTTAGAAGTTCACAGTCAACAAACCCTCGTTTTCAATTTTCAAAAATTGCTTAGGTGTTAACGCATTTTTTTATTGTTATATTTTATATGTTAAAACGTAAATTCATCCGACGAGAAGTTAGTCACGAATTTCCAGCTACGGTTTCCCGGCGCTGCCACCATTGCCAAAAAATTACCATTCTAAATAAAATGTAAATTAATCTTCGGTTTGGCCCTAACCATAAAAGGTTTAATTGCAAAAATAAATTAAATAATTTTCTGTAAACCTCTGATTTTGTAAGTTTTTTTTAAGAACTTGACAACTTTTTTTTTAAATATCTCGCACACCATTTGGGATATATCAAAATTTGTATTATTGGCTTGAAGTACAATTAATGCAATTATGAATGGAACTCGACTTCGGTCATATGTCCACCAAGGGCGCGATTGCAGCGGTCGATTCGTTGAAGCCAATTTTCGATGACTCGGCCACGCAATTCGACGGAAATGGCCGCTATTTCTCGTTCGATTTTGGCTCTTAGTTGGCATAGACCTTCGATTTAACGTAGCTCACAGAAAAAAGTCTAGAGGTGTTAAATCACAAGATCTCGGCGGCCAATCGACAGAATATCTTCTCGATATAACAAGTTCACCGAACTTGGACTTCAATAAGTCGATTGTTTCTCCAGCTGTGTGGGATGTGGTACCGTCTTGCTGAAACCACATATCACTGATGTCCATCCCATTCAATTGATTGAAGAAATAATACTGCAACATGTCTCTGTAACGTGACGGTCACGTGACGGTCATTTTCATCAACGAAGAAAAATGGCCCAATGACGCCACCGGCATGGAAACCGCGCCGTACAGTCACTTTTTGTGGATGAAGTGATGTTTTATGAAGCACCTGAGGGTTTTCAGCACTCCAATAACGCATGTTTTATTTGTTGACGAAGCCTTTCAACCAAAAATGCGCTTCATCACTGAAGATGATGTTGCGATGAAAGTCGTCATTTTCGGCTAACATCTCTAGAGCCCATTCTGAGAACGTACGTCGCTTCATATGGTCAAGTGGCTTTAGTTCTTGAGTTAACTTGATCTTGTAAGGGTGCAGGCCAAGATTCTTTCGCAAAATACGCCCAATTCCTGAATCGTGGAATCGACTGATTTGGATCGTTTGCGATGGACGCTTCAACATCAGCAATATTCTCGGCGCTGCGATCGCTGCGTTGTCTCACTGGCACGGGAACATTCAACAGTGAGTATGTTGACTCAAATTTTCTCACCAAATTGCGAACTGCTTATCTCGGGAGAGAATGACGACCCAAAATTGACGTAAGCGCTCTTAAAGTTGCAATCACTGACCCGGAATTTCCGTAGTAATTTTTAATTACTTGTAAACGTTCTTCGTTCGTAAGTCTTTGCATGATGAAAATGTTTGCGTTACTGCGTATTTTGACAGTGACAGTGCCCTAATTTGTTTAAGGGTGCGTTCACAATAAGAAAACAAAAGTGTCAAGTTGCTATTGAAAAACCCTTTATAACAATTTTTTCCTAAATCGAATACCCGAACACATAGTCAAACTAAAAAATTCAAAAGTTACTCTTTGGCACCATTTACAAATGATTTTGAGGACCACAGATGTTCTTCATAGTTCTCTTAGCAATATTCGTTAACAATTGGAGGACGATGTTTCTTCCACTTTGTTTAATTTTTTTTTTCAGAAATGCATAACATTAAAAAACATGGCTAAATTGAAAAATCAAAAGTTAGTGTTTGGTCCCATTTACAAATTATTTTGTCGGCCACAAATGTCCTTCATAGTTCTCTTAACAATATTCGTTAACAATTGGAGGGCCATCTTTCTTCCACTTGGTTTAAATATTTTTTCCAGAAATGTGTAATATTGACGATTTTGTAGGCAACAAATGTCCTTCATAGTTGTAACAATATTCGTTAACAATTGGAGGACCATTTTTCTTCCAGTTTGTTTAAATATTTTTTTCCAGAAATGCGAAATATTCGAAAACATGGCTAATTTGAAAAACATCAAAAGTTACTAATGACTTTGAGGGCCGCAAATGTTCTTCATAGTTCTCTTGACAATATTCGTTAACGATTGGAGAATCACTTTGTTTAAACATGTTTTCCAGAAATGCATAACATTCGAAAACATGCCTAAATTGAAAAAAAAAGTTACTGTTTGGTCTCCTTTAAAAATGATTTTGTCGGCCACAAATGTCCTTCATGGTTCTCTTAACAATATTCGTTAACAATCGGAGCACCATCTTTCTTCCACTTTGTTTAAATATTTTTTTCCAGAAATGCGTAACATACGAAAACATTATTTAAACAAAATGGAAGAAAGATGGTTCTTCAATTGTTGACGAATATTGTTAAGAGGACTAAAGCTTTTTATATTGTCTCTTATACAGGGTGGTCAACGACAGAGTTTAAATTTAAAAGTGAAATAAAACAAAAACTATTAATTCAATTTAAATTTTTTTTTGCAAATTATGCCCAATTTTCTGGAAATTTATTTCTTAAAAATTGTACAATCTAAAAATCCAGCGTGTTCCCGCTGGCACTCTTTAAGTCGAACCCCAAAATTTAAGAAAACACGTCGCAAAGTTTCCGGATTGATTTGAATTTCCTGGCGGATATTTTCGTTTAATGCGTAAAGTGCGGGGATTATTGCGATAGACTACACTTTTGAGGTATCCCCATAAGTAAAAGTCACAAGGTGTCAAGTTCGGGCTTCTGGGGGGCCATGAAACGTTTCCACGTCGAGAAATCAATTTTACAGGAAAAAGCGTCCGAACAACTGGTAAAGACTGATTTGAAGTATGACAAGTGGCCCCGTCTTGCTAAAACCAAGTGTCCTGAGTGTATCCATCAAAGTCATCAAGAGCGGGTTCAAAAAAGTTGTTCAACATGTCCACATAACGAACAGAATTCACTGTTACTGCTTTGCTTCGTGCGTCTTCGTAAAAGTACGGGCCAATTATGCCTTGTGCGTGTATTGCACACTAAACTGTGCCCGTCGGACTATGCATCTTTTTGGGGTTTTTTGAACACCAAAACCAACAATTATGCTTGTTGATATAGCCGTTGAGAGAAAACAATGTTGTCATACGCTTGAAATTGGTTCATCATTTCATTGGCGTAATCAAGGAGTTGTTGATGATCCTAAGGTTTTAATTCTTGCACTAATTGAATTTTGTATGGGTGCATGTGTAAATCTTTCTGAAGAATGTTCAGCAGTGATGATTTCCTCACAATTAATGTACTTGACTCGTCATGAATATTTCTGAAAGACACTAAATTTATTACATTTCAAAGTAAAAATCATTTAAATCTGAAAGCACCTTCAACAACTCGAGAAATTTAAGACACATGCTGATCTCGGCTATGCATCTGCACATCGTGCACTAAACAAGCACTTTCCACACTCGGTAGACTGACTAAGATAGTCGCCAGGATCACCAAATATAACGGTAAAGCTAATTATTAATTATTTATTAATCTAAATATAATTACTACATTTACGATTAAAACTTCTCACGCCTTATTATTTTTTGTATCGTCTGGTTAACTTGTCCCTCACTAGACTCACAGTAATCTTTGCAAATAAAATACAATATTACCAACCAATGAAATCCTACACTTATAATACATACATTTTTGAACAGTTTAAACTAATTAAAATTACTAGCACTCATAAATTATTATTATTGTTATTAATTAATAGCAACCATTTTATTTGCAGAAATAGCAACTACAATTTTCAAATAAATGTATACACGTATTATTATTTTCAGTATAAAAATATAAAATGGTATTTTACAAATTGGATGTAGACCATACGCCCATTAATTATTATTATTGCTGCTTTTATCAAACCTTTAGCATATAAACTGCTTTGAATGAAAAATGCAACACCAAGAAAAACAGCCAGAATTTATTTAATTTTTCTACAATTGATGGCTTTCGGTATAAAAAGTAACTTCAATAAAAAACTCCTTCGTCAAACCTCTTTTTAGGATGATTTTATATACGAAAAATAGCAATATCAAATGGTGTTTTTGTAAACATGGAACAATTTGGATTAGTTTTCTCGTGATAATAGTGCGAAGAACATCATTTAAAATGCACAGAGTTCGTAACCGTCGAAATTTTGTACAACTAAGTGATTTCGAGCGAGGTCGTATTATTGGCATGAGAGAGGGTGGTCTTTCGTTCAGAGAAATTGCCAATAGAATGGAACGTGACGCAACCACAGTAATGAGGTACTGGCGAAGATGGTCTGAGGAAGGTTTTCATGGACGTCGGAGCGAAGAACGACAGACCGCGAAGAACGCAGGTTGAGACTTTTGGCGATAAGAGACAGATTATCCACTACGCGGGCCATTGGAAACACTTGGAGGGATACATTAAATGTTAGAATCTCAATGGCATCGATATATCATCGAATGCGGAGTTTTGGAATGCGTAGTTATCGTCCTTTTTGTTGCCTTCCCCTGACTTCACGTCATAGAGCTTCTGGGTTGGAATGGTGTAGAGAACGGGTGAATTGGAGAAAAGAATGGCAACAAATTGTGTTCACTGACGAATCCAGATTTTGTTTGTGGGCCAACGATGGACGTAGACGTGTCAGACGTTTCCGCGGGGAACGCAGAAATATGGACTTCGCGCTTCCTCTCTCACGTAGGGGGTGATGATTTGAGGTGCCATCACGTATGGTGGTAGGTCCCCTCTAGTTTTTATTCCTGGCACCCTACATGCTTGGCGCTACGTACAGACTATTCTAGAGCCCGTTGCTCTGCCGTACTTACAAGGGTTGCAAAACCCTATCTTTCGGCAAGATAATGCTCGCCCACATACAGCAAGGGTAACAATAGAGTGTTTAGAAGAAACTAAGGTTGTAGTGCTTCCATGGCCTTCTCGTTCACCAGACCTTTCGCCCATCGAACATGTTTGGGATATGATGGGCGTCAGACTAGGAAATTTACCCCGTGCCCCACACACTTTGGACGAACTTCTTTTGCGGATCCAGAAAGCTTGGGATGAGCTACCCCAAGAAGATATTGATCACCTCATTCAAAGCATGCCGAATCGCGTGAATGAGTGCATTAGAAACAACGGAGGACCGACTCATTATTAAAAAAAAACTTGTGTAAGTAAGTTTTTCAACTGAAATTTTGATCGTTTACTTGAGACATTCAAACACAACTTCTGTGAAATTTTCATTAAAATCTGACCATAACTTCTTGGTGTTGCATTTTTCATTCAAACCAGTATATTATTAGTTTTTTTTTTTCTGGGAGGGAGAACAAAGTACACTTTCATTTTCAGTATCGATTTTTGAACTATTTCCAGATATTTAACAAATCCTGTACTCCTTAAATTGTTTACTTTCTTAATTAAAGTTTCCGAACATGATTAAGCTGCATCTATTTGCATGTTATTTTAATTACACGATTTACTTACAAGTTACTTGCATCAAAATTCAATCGATATGATAAACTTAGAACTTTTGAGTTTATTTAGTTAAGCAACTGGCTTTACTTGCGACACGATAACAATTATTGGGATTTTGACTAAAAGTGGAATTACAAAGAAACAACACAATTTAAAAATTTCAGATTGTCACTGCATACGATATCTATCTGTGGACTTATTTTTCTATTTGACTATTTGAAATAAATCTGCTTCATCCACGGAAAAGTAGGTAAATATAGATGACACCCTTTTTTGTATTATTATTAACTGACGACGACTTTTGTAAGAAAGGTTATATAAAATTTTTCAGAAAAGCGGAGAATGTATGCCTAATAAAGCGGCTACAGCGATAATGTCAGCGTCTGACATATATAAATTAAATTAGAAAAGATCATTAACCATCGGTCGGACCCATTTAAAAAGAGCGATTTCCTCCTCTCGAGTGCCTTGGGGAGGATGCCTATTTTTCAGTGTCAATTTACCTCGTTAGCACTTTGATACGTTTTAAAAAATCGATTACTCCCAGCATCCTCACTATTTATTCGTTGAACTTAAACTGAGGGCCTCACAATGGAAGATGAATCGCTGATAAATATGAAAAATTGTTAGCATCTCCAAAAACATAATAATAAATCTATTTTCACTTTCGTTACTATTCTTTTCCCACTTAAGAGCAGTGCATCTGCGATAATTTATTTCCCGCATCTCACGAGAGAAATTCTAAGTAAGGAATGGAATTTTAATGTCAGCTTCCTGCATTCATGACCACCCTCTTATTTATTCAAATAGGGGATTTTGAAAATTAAAGATTTAACTTCTAATAAAAATAAATATTGATTTGATAGAATTTCACAAACAAATTAATATCATCACAAAACATCTGCTTTTAGAATTAACTTCGATTTTTGGTATGTTTCAATTTTTTCGAGTTATGAATTTATAAAAAACACAAACTAGAACACAAATATCTATTTTTTTTTTTAATATAATCACAATCACAATTAATTTTTGCACAATTTTTCTCATCTGTTTATACTAATGACAAGCCCACACATACACCACACACAATTGTATTGACACTTTTATAATAAATAATATTAAGGTAAGGTTGCATTATTTTTACTGACCACGAACTTGTGTGAGCAAGACAGATTGCGTTGGGCAAGCCAGTATATTTTTCATCCCTGAATAATATATATGAATTTAAATTTTTTTATCACTGCAGACCATTAATCCGACGTCTGCGATATACGTAATCTGGTCTGTACAAAATAGACCACTGTTCCACTGAACTGCGGAATGTTAAAAATTCATAACGACTCAGTTCTACCGAAGATAGTTGCTGGATTTATGAACCCTAGTAAATAAATTCTAGACGATAACTCTGGTAATCTCGACGGCGATTTTTTAAGTCCTCCGTACAAAGCGTAGGGCGCCATTATACGTCCCTCGCCCTCAGTCAATTCATTTCATTTAACACAAATATATGCATAATGTCCTTACATCCGATCACGCAATCATGGGGCAAATGGGGAGGAAAATATAACGTTATCCGATGATGGACTGTCTTCGCTAATTAATGAATTGAAGACACCATTCTATCTACTTTCATAAATAGTATATTAAAAAATTAGTTCAATAAACGCTGTTCCATTTGAAAACACCTCGCTACGCTAGTCGTTTTCTAAACTTGTGCGAAAAAAGGCCTTATAAACAGGTTTTTATAGTATTTCTTTTCTTTTTTGCCCCTTTTATTCTATTTCTGAATAAAAAAATCGTCCATTCATATTTTGAAAACTATATGGTGGTTGGTAACACTGATAATTGACATTTCCATTTGAAATTAGTTTGCGATTTTCACATCACTTAACCTCAAAACTATCTCGCCGAAAATTTAGCACAGGTAGACAGCTCCGAATTTAAACGGTGCCAACCTTGAAAAATTGATATTACCGTACTGAGCGAGCCCTTAATAATTGTTGAAGTAAACTATTATAGTTTTTCATTTCAATTGGAACACTTATCAAACATTCAACCTTGAACTTCCCCCTTCTTTTGTTAACTTGTTATTCCTGTCTGTCAAATAAGAAAAAAACTGACGTTACGAATTGTCTGGCTGTCTCTAATTAAAGCATATTGAGAGAATCCACAACAATAATAATAATAATAATAATAAGTCTACTTTATTTCAGAAAATGGTTAACAGAATCAAACTTGCAAATATTCTGGTAAACAAAAATGAAAATGCGTCACAATAAAGATAATAATAACACTAAGACAAAAAAAAATAATGAGCCCAAATGAGTGCGTTAATGACTCTTTTTTAGACACAAAATAGAAAAAAATACATTTCATTAGAGAAATTAAATTACTGAAGGGCAGAAAGACCTAAGGTCCATAACTCAGTGTATAAATAAAATATGTGTGCCTGAAATAAAAATGTTGATGTATTTATAACTGTATTTTAAAACGGTGCATTAATATTTATATTATAATTGGTTTGATGTATTACTATGTAAATATTTATTCCATTTTAGTGCATCGTGGGCTACATTTATTAACGTTGTTATGTTTGCGTAAACCGCATATGGTTTATTGAATGCGATTTTTAATTCGGCTTCGATAAACTAATTCAATTAATACATTTTATCAGATAATATTTGTGCTGTACGATTATTTCGGCTTGTTTTAATATACATCAGTTTATATTATGTGAAATAATTTTGATTGTGGTCGTTACTCGACGAGAAAACAAACGAAACATTGTTTAACATTAACTTGTTTATTAAATAAATTGACTTTAGTTTAACAACAAATGTTTGGATTTTAATATTAGAAGCCTATCCAGAAGTTTATCCCCGAACCAACAATTCGTAAACATAAATAAAACTGATTTATTCGGTAATATTCTGTTATGTTAGAAATTATATTAAACAGTATTATGATAACGCTGTATATATTTATAATTTTTAATAATAAGCACAAACACGTCTTCATTATTCATATTTCGACAACTATTTGAAAATGAAGTAATTAATTAAACATAAATCCCGCAAACTATGTTTTCCAGATAAATATCAAAGTACAAAATCACTCTTTTGATTTAAAAATTATGATTTTTTTAAGAAAAGAAAAATCAAATCAGACATTTCGACAAATATTTGAAAATGAAGTAATTCCTTAAACATAAATCCCACAAACTATGTTTTCTAGATAAATATCAAAGTACATTACTTGAACCGTAAAACCACCCCTTTTTTAAATTAAAAACCTCGAAAATAAAAAATATATCTGATGAAATAATTAACCTAAAATGAATACAACAACCTTGAAAATAAAGGCTACAAAAATCAGTCTACAAAATCTAAACTAAAGGGCAAAAAATCAAAAACTTGGACAAAAAACTCGAAAATGCCAGCAAAACAATCGAAAATTCGTACATAAAAATCAAAAATTCTGGTTAAAAATCTAAAGTATACCACCAATCAAAAGTTCGCTTAATAACAAAAATAATCAAGGTAAAAAAACTAAAATTAAGGCCAAAAATAACTAATTTAGACCAAACATCGAAAACTCGGCGCTAAAAAAAAATAATGCAGACCAAAAAGAGAAACGGTCGCAACCATTATCTTAACAAAAAGATGGAAAATTTTAACAAACAAATCGAAAAATAAAAAATAATAATAATAATACTTAATACATACATACTAAATTCAATGGCCACCGACCGAAGTCCTTCAGCTAGAAGCCATAAAGAATATTTAGGCCAAAAATTCTAAAATTTCTAACAAAGGAATCAAATATTGTATATAAAGAGCTAAAAATAAAAAATCTCTAGAGACCAAAAAATTGAAATTGTAAGCAAAAGAGAAATAATTTACCATTTACAGCTCAAAAAATTACTCAACCTCAAAATAAGTTTTTTTAAGTTGTCCGTAACAAAAATTTTTTTTTTAGTTTTTAAATTTTTTACCTGTATTTTCGATATTTTTGGTCAAAATATTTTAACTTTTGGCCTAAATATCCTTTATTTTGACCTAAATTTGCGATTTCATTGTTAAATTTTCTACTTTTTGACCAATATTGTGGATTCTTTTAAAAATGTCTTGCCCTAAATTTTTTATTTTTTTGTTTCAATTTTTCTTTCCTTGCTCCACTATTTTTATTTTTAGGCCAGAGTTTTAGATTTTTGGTCTCAGTTTTTTATCATATATTTTAGATTTTTTAACTTGGTTTATTGCTTTTATTTTTTACTATTATTTTCGAATTTCTGGTCAGAAATTTATTTTTGGCGGCTGAAAGTGGCAAATTATTTTGCTTCTACCTAAGGTTTCGATTTTTAGTCTGCGTGTTTTATTTTTACATCAGGATTCTTGATTCTTTGGCCCATATTTTAGATTTCTGTATTTTCGATTTTTTTTTTTAATTTTCTTCTTTATTTTGACCAAAATATTCGATGGTTTATACAAATTTTCGATTTTTTGTCTGCAATTTTTATCTTTACGCTCGTTTTCGATGTTTTGTTTAAGTTTTCACCGTTTTAGGCTATATTGTAGATTTTTTATTGTTCGGTCTAAATATTCTTTATTTTGGTTTCCATTTTTTGGTCTTTTGGCCGAAAATTTTCTTTATCTCGACTTAAATTTTCGATTCGTTTGTTAAAAGTTTAAACTTTTTGGTCTACCACTTTGATTTTTGGATAGGAATTTTAGATTTTTGGTCTTATTTTTGTCCCATGTTTTAGATTTTCCTAACTTGAATTATTGATTTTATTTTGCGAATTTTTTTAAAATTTCTATTTCTGCTATTATTTTCAAATTTCTCGCTGGAACTTATTTTAAGCTAAAAAGAGTTATTTTAGGGGCTGAAAATGACAAATTATTTTTCTTTTGCTTGTATTTTCAATTTTTTGGTCTGCATTTTTATTTTTAAACCAGGACTTTTGATTTTTTGGCCGATATTTTAGATTTTCGGCTGTTTTGTTCCAAATTTTTGATTTTTTTGCCAAAATATTCGATTGGACTAGGAAGATAAATGGTTCTTTATTTCTTCAAAAAAAAGGAGGGTGGTATATTGTATAAGTGGCTCTACCATTAACATGTTCCACCGACCCGTAACTGGTAGCTATAGAAAAAATAATCAATAATCAAGATGAAAAAAATAGGCCAAAAAAATAGACCACAACTCAAGGCTGAAAATAAAAAAGTACCGACTAAAAAACAAATAATTTGAATAAACCAATCGAAAAATAAAGATTATACAGGCCAGAAACTTTGAAATTTGGAACAAAGAAACCGAATATACAAATATTGGTCCAAAAATAAAATAAAAAAATTCCGACAATAAAAATTGAAAATGCAAGCAAAACAGAAATAATTTGCCATTTTCAGCATAAAAAAATAACTCTAGTTGAAAATAGGTTGCCGTCCAGAAACTCGAAAAAATTAAAAGAAATCGCCCTTAAAAAACCAATATTTCAGGTAAACATATTCCAAAATGAAGGGCAAAAAATTAAAATAAAAATTAAATACCGGCAAAATAATTTTAAAAAATGCACAAAAAATCAATGTTTTAGGTGAAAAGGTGTTGACCAATCACAAATTAGCTCATTAAATTAATAACCAAGGTAAAAAAATAAAATATAGAGCAAAAAAGAAAGAATTTAAGCCAAATATCGAAAATTCTAGGCTAAAAATAAAAACATGCAAATCAAAAAACAGAAGACTAAAAATTTGAAACAAAGAAATCGAATGTGAAGACCAAAGATCTGAAATATAGACCAAAAAATAAAAAATCTTGATCTAAAAATAAAAAAATGGTGATGTGGCCATCATGTTACTTTCTCCGACTTGATGTTATCATAGCCATTTATATTTACGTATTCATGGTTCAATTCAAATCATATTTTAAATATACATCGAGCGTTGTGTAAACTCAGATGAAACTGACGTTTAAAACGTCAAAATTATGAAACGGAAAAATAGTACTTCAAATTCAAAAACTCAATTTACTCAAAAACTAAAGGGATTTCGAAAAAAACTTATTCTTTATAAGTTGGTCATTTTGCATTCTATACAATTATGATTAACATAAATTTGCTATAACTATATCGTTTTATAATTATAAACCAAAAATTTGAAAAAAATAATTAACTTTTTTCTCGAATAAAAATGATTTTATGAAAAATGTTTTTGAACAAAAGATGTTCATTTCTTTGTTGTCTTCAATGTTTGTTTAAATGTTTTTGTGATATTTTTCATATTTAAGAAAACATCGGCAAAAAACAAAATACAGTTAAGGTAAACACCCACTTCCGGTTTACAAAATTTTACCAAAAGCTTTTCAGTTCTTCATATTATCAAATAAGATGGATGTTCAAAGTTTTCTATCAATTGCTCTATTAGTTTTTGAGATATAGCGCGCACAGACACACATACAGACACAATTTTTTTTCCAGAAATTGTTGAAATGGCATCTAGGGACCCCAAAACGGATATTTCCGTAAAAAAAGTTTTCACGATCTCAATACTTTCTCATACTTCATAACGGAAAAAGTAAAAATACGTATCATTTTTTTTTTCTAGTACAAAAAATGTTTTTCAAGGCAATTTTATTTTTCAATTGCAGATATAATATGTAATTCTTTTTCTGAGAAAACAGAAAAAAACAAGTTTCAATTATAAAATACATAGTGCATAGATTTATTCCAAATAAGTTACATCTACATGCAGTTTTATATTGGTGGTGTTCAGCTTTGAATAATTTATTATCCTCTATAATGTAAAGTTTAAAATGTTAATGAAATTTCAACGTTATTACAAATTAATTAACAAGTTCAAAACGTATTACCGAACCCTTCTGGCTTAATAGGTAATATTAAAGTAATTATTAAAGCCAACTTTTACGTACTTTTTCCGGGCACAAAGGGATCCTTCAAATATGCTTTAATAATATAATTATTAAATACATTAAACTAAAAGATCAATAAAACAATAGGTGTTATTAAGAATTACATCAGTTATTTAAACTATTAAATTTCTGTATATGCAACATTTTTATTTACAGAAATAAAAAATGGTGATGTGGCCATCATGTTACTTTCTCCGACTTGATGGTATCATAGTCATTTATATTTACGCTTTCATGGTTTATTTTCTATTTAAATCATATTTTAAATGTACATCGAGCGTTTTATAGACTCGCATGAAACTGACGTTTAAAACGTCAAAATCATGAAAGATGGAAAGATTATACTTTAAATTCAAAAACTCAGTTTACTCAAAAACTAAAGGGATTTCGAAAAAAACTTATTCTTTATAAGTTGTTCATTTTAGCAATCTACAATTATTATTAACATAAATTTGCTGTAACTATTATCGTTATATAATTATAAACCAAAAATTATTACAAAAAATAATACATTTTTTTCTTGAATAAAAATGATTTTATGAAAAATATTTTTAAGCAAAAGATGTCCATTTCTTTGTTGCCTTCAAAGTTTGTTTAAATGTTTTTGTGATATTTTTCATATTTAAGAAAATATTGGCAAAAAACAAAAAACGGTTAAGATAAACGCCCACTTCCGGTGTACGAAATTTTACCAAAAGCTTTTTAGTTCTTCATATTATTAAATAAGACGTATGTTCAAAGTTTCGTATCAATTGCTCTATTAGTTTTTGAGATACAGCACGCACACACACAAAACACAAAAAAAAAAATTCCAGAAATTGTTGAAATGGCATCTAGGGACCCTAAATCGGATATTTTCGTGAAGAAAATTTTTGAAAAAAAAATCACGATCACAATTCTTTCTCGTACTTGGTAACGGAGAAAGTAAAAACTATTACAGACAGATAAAAAAATCTAATATCAGGAAGTATCGGTTATTCTAGCAATAATATTTTGTACTGCATTATTATTATTATTATTAGTTGAGAGGTATTTAATTTTTTTAATTATTATTAATATAATATTCAGTTAAATTTAAATTGTAAAGGGTTTTAAATTCAAACACACACCAGAAATTTTTTTTCCAGAAATTGTTGAAATGGCATCTAGGAACCCCAAAACGGATATTTCCGTAAAAAAAAATTTTGATAAAAAAATCACGATCACAATACAATAAACAATTAATAGAATATCAGAATATGAAATCACCAAGCTACCACATAAGAGCATATATACATCTGTGTAAAGAATGCATGCAATTTTACTACATAATACATTGTTACTTTACCCATAAATTTGAAGTTACACTCCAAGGTTTTTTGTATAAAGTCATTTACTAGAGTATGACATCCATTTACTTCAAATTCCTAATGGACATCAACTAATGTAAGACATCTATCGTTGAATACAATTCTACCACGTAGACATAAATTTACCTCTGATAGATTTACAATTTATTTATTTTATTTTCCAAACTCGAATAGCTTAAACATCGTTTGCCTAGCCGCTTCTTTAGGAGGAGAACCGTGCATATTTTACATAAGCAAGTCAACTGTTAAGGGGCGTAATAGGAAATGCAGCCACGCATACGGAAATAAATAGGATTTGGCCACTTTTTCCATCTGAAAATTTATTCCGCTTCCACCCTCGTTATAAATTCCCAATCTAAAAATATACACTACATGTACTAACAATGCTGGAAAATTAGGTCACTCTTATGGTAAATTTAATTTATCTAGTATATATTTCGAGCTCCCTAAGAAAAGAAATACAATGCGAAACAGTTTCCAAAGAGGATTTACGCGGAACGAACGAAATCAAGGATAAGTGCAGAAACTGCGTGGATCATACAGAACAATGTGTGTTCCAATCCATCCTAATCTCCTGGACAGCGAAAACTTGACGATGATCTCTTGGGATCTATCTAGAATCACAAAATGTTCTCCAGAAACTTTGCATGTTAACATTATTAATTAAGTTATTTGGTTAAAAGGCAAGATGCCGCAATGGATACGGCTTTTATTATTATTACTCTAATTATAATATATTTTCACAACATTTTATATACAGCTAAAAATTGAGATATTATAATAAAAACCGCGTGTCCGTACTTGATACCGTTTGCACGCCACAGTGGTTAGTAGATAATTGAAATATTCCTCGCCGTGAAATGGCTGAAATAACAGTAAAATTTTACCAGTCACGCGATCAACACAGCGGAACATTTACCTATCTGAGCGTGTAACTATTTACATAAACAGCCTCTATCGCCCCTAACGTTTTAAATACTCCAATTCGGTGTTGATTTTTTTTCACGATTTACAACGTTTTGTAAATCCTTATCGGATACAACTTTCTGGAGTATATCCGTTTGTGCTGTTTCAGAGTCGGGGCACGAAGGGAATGCTTTTTTTTCAGATTACTATGAGGTATAATGGGGTCGCCTTATGCTCCCTTCTCGTATTCCATGTTTTGTGTTATAATCCTATTGAAATAAGCAGGATTAATCTGAAGACGTTAGAATTACATGTTCCATCATTAACCCTTTAACAACCATGAGCCACTGTAGTGGGAGATTGATTTTTTTAGTTACCTCTTTAATAATGAATTTTATAGTCAAAATAAATAAGTAGTGTAATTTCTAGTGATAGGCAAGATCGAGTATCTCAAAGATCGATTAATCGGTGATCGATCAGTTGATGTATCGAGCCGCTCGATATTTAGCTCGATCTGCTCGAGCGGCTTGTGAAGATCGAGCCTCGTTGATCGATCAAAAGATCGAGCGGCTCGATCATTTGCAAAGATCGAATACTCGGTATTTTTTGATCGATCTTACCCATCACTAGTAATTTCAAGTGTGTTTTTCTATTTTCTATTGACTCTTCTAATTTTGAAATATATAGAAAGAAACGTTCGAGTTCATCAGAACACAGTTACTGTGGCAGAAAAAAAACTCTTTGGTCGCTAATGAGTTAAACAACGCGAGACTGCATATTATATGCACTATGCAGCTCGAGTATTTTATAGTCGTTTCCGTCTAGGAAATTTTAAATATTACATGTTAGATGCCGATCGGGGAATGCTTTGTCTGTCTAAATGCAAATAAAACCGTGATTGTTACACACCGCTGCTTAGGGTTTAACGAAAGCTTGTTTGGGTAAGCCATATTATGCCCGAATAACCGTAGCTCCGGTTACGTTTTAATAACCCAAGGCATTATTGAGATAGGTCTCCGTATTCGGTACTACGTGAATTCTCTGAAATTTTACTGCTTCGCATAGTTACATTGAGTTTAGTCACTGTATAAATAAATCAGTTGATAGATATTCACAACAAATATCTCTTGACCAAATAAAATTGAACGATTTTTTTTTTATCAGGGCGGTTTCATTTCTTAAAATTTTGGTAAGCTCATTTTTACTACAATTATTGTGGCGCAGCTTAATACACGTCACTAAATTTAATTTTTCAAATTATGAATTGTGAATTTTCTGTTCGGCCAATTGTGTTCTGGAATCTAATTCATGACTGATTTTTCTGGGCAATTATTAGCGTCTGGATCACTCCTGCTTGTTGCTTCTAGAAAATCGGCACGACTGCGATGTCTTCTGACATCCAAAATTGGTTCCCACATTCCTCGCTACCACATCGACCTTACCTACAAATTCTCTTCCATTCTCCTCTTACACTTAGGTTGTCTGGTTTTCCTGTGATTTCAGTTATTTTCTTGTATCCTGACTTGTACCTGCTCTCTTTTTAATTATATTAAGGTTCCTTGTAAAACAAACTCACAATTACTGCTCACAAAAATATTTCTTATTAAAGTTATTGGAGATTTTATTTTCTTTAATTTACGTCTGATCATATTTTCGGCTTAGAATGTACAATTTTCAGTGAATAAATCAATTAAGATCAAACTTTTATCCGCCATTTTCCAATATGGCGTTCAGAGCATAACTCGAATTGTCGGAGACATATCATATGTTACTTGAAATACCACACTGGTGATATTTACCAATTTTTATCTGCGTTGGATCTTTTTCCATTCTTAATTCTGATTTGCCTGATTTACTGCCGTCGATAACTGCAAAGTTGAAAAGACTGATCCGTAAAACTATACCTATGGATGCATTGCCAAGAATGACAGTATACTAAAAATTATTTAATCTTAATAAATACAACTACCAATTTGTACAACATATATCTTATTTTTCATTGCGAAATTAATTTTTGTTCGATACCTCGCCGGAAAGTGCGTCTGTATCCATAGCAACCAATCAGAGAAAGTTATTCTTTCGTTTATTTTACTTTTGCTTCACTCACAATGATCTCTCACTGTGTACATTTTTCCAATTCTTTCTGATAACGTGATTTTGATTTTTTATCCAACATTTGGTACCTTGCACAGTGGAGCGATATCCGAGAAACGCGGAATAAAATGAGAAAAGTGAACTTCGGAATTTTGAATGTAGTACCCGGTAATACCGTAGAGGTGGGGCCACTGTATCACGGCACAAACCGGCAGTCAGTTATACCTTCCGGATTACGATATAATCGCAGGTAAACTCTGTCAGCTGTGAACCGGTGCCGCGCGCATGTGATTATTTAATGTTAACCGCAAACGGTGAAACGAGTTTTTTGTGAAACCAACGTGATGGAAGGTGAAAATGAAGGTAAGCGAACATTATCCATAGTCGTCGATCGTAACTGTAATTTTTAAGGGGTGCAAACATTAAAGTGAAATATTGCATTGTATTATTTGTTTAAACAAAATAGTTGTGAGTTTGATCGAGTTTGATGGTTTTCTTTATTTGGCAACACAATAAAATGTATGGAGAATATTTTTCCAAAAAAAGGTCTTGCACGAAATTGCCCTTTCGATTTTTTACATTGATTTAAGTTTTTGGTCTCAATTTAAAGAAAAGGTATGATTTCATTTAACTCGATTAGACATTGAAATTCAATTAAATTACACATTTATAATTAATATTTTGATTATTTTATAACAGGAAATTCCAATTGTGTCGCATGTAACCGGCGGGAAATTTTCGATGCCGTCAGAGACCACCTCACTGCGGAATATAGCGACAAAGTGCGCCGAGTGGAAGATTTCTTAAGTGAGAAAATAGGGAGACCATATCAGCGACAAGGTGGCACTGAAAAACCTCTTTCACACTTTAAAAACGAAGTGGTCCGATTGCAACCGAATGGTCTCCCGCTTTCAGGAGAAGAATAAAGAGTGGCTCAAGGGAAAATACAACTGCGGGTAATAATAGTAAATTAAATTTGATTTTAAAAATGAAATAAATGTATGTTGTCACAAAAACACTTTAAAGAATAGAATAACGATTGTCATTGAATTACTTTGAAGAACTATCAACCCGTGAAAGATTTGGAAGCACGTAAGAGAAAAAATGATGGACCTTCTACAAGTTCGACATCCAGAGGTCGGCCTAGCGGAGATTTCGAGAAGTTATGTGATCGAGCAAAAAGGCGGAGGTCACGCGATTTACTGAAGGCGTACAACACTGCGGAATTGGCCTTTGCAACGAGTCTTCGTTCATCTGGAGCCGGCGATGCTGCCTCTATTGTCAAGGACATCACTACTTCATCTCCAGCTCATGCTGTACAAGGCAGCTTACAAAGCTTCCGATCAACCTCAGTGCAAAGAAATTTCCGCCGACCTTGCTCTTTCCGATTTAGTAGAAGGAAAAATGACTAAAAAACATATCAACTCATTCGCAATTAAGAATTAAAGAACCACGTCAAAGTTTATCCTTCGTATCATAGAGTTTCAGATGCTAAAACTCGATGTTATCCGCCGGATATTAATGTTACAGAGACTTTAGCGGAAGTTCCCTTATAATCGTTATTGCACCACATAACAAGCAGAATTCTTTCTGTACAGAATGACGTAATTGTCCGTAATTTAGAATTAACTGCAAAATATGGATTTGATGGTTCGTCTGGACAAAAGCAATACAAACAGAAGTTTGAAGACGAAGATGCGTCAGACGCGAGTGTTTTATTGACCTCACTTGTGCCATTAAACATAATCAACAGTGACGATAAAAATGTATTGCTTTGGCAAAATCCAAGACCTTCATCTCCAAGATTTTGCTCTCCAATTAAACTGCAGTACATACGCGGAAACGTTACTTCAACTTTGAGCGAAAATAGCTACGTTGAAGATCAAGTAACTAAACTTGCCCCATATGTGACAATTATCGACGGTAAAGAAATTACTGTTAATTTTAAGCTTATTTATACGATGATTGATGGTAAAGTCAGGAATACGATAACGATGACGAAATCGAACATGCTGTTATTTGTGCGGAGCTACGTCTAAGACTTTCAACGATCTCGACGCAGTTTGTTAATTACCAGTAAACGAACAACATTTGCGGTACGGTTTAGCTTGGATCCACTTTATGGAGTATTTCTTGCATTTAGGATACAAACTCGATACAAAGAAATGGCAAGCGCGATCAGTAGAAGAAGAAGAAAAGGTGAAACTGCGAAAACAAAACATACGAAAGGGTTTTAAATTGCGATTTGGGCTCATTGTTGATGCTCCAAAAGTAGGGGGATTTGGCAACAGTAACGATGGCAATACTGGTAGGCGTTTTTTTTGCTAACTCGGCTGAGTCGGCTCAAATTTTGGGTTTGGACGTTGAGCTCCTAAATCGTGCTCACATCGTAATGCAAGTTTTGTCTTGCGGTTACGCTGTCAACGTGAAGCTCTTCAAAACATATTTCCTCGAAACTGCCAAAATGCTAGTACGAAGTTTTCCGTGGTACTGCATGCCAACGTCCATTCACGAAGTTCTGATTCACGGTCCTCTCATAATTGAATGGGACCCATTGCCATTGTCCGAGGAAGCGCAAGAATCGCGAAACAAAGATGCAAAGAAGTACAGGGAACAATACTCGCGAAATAACTCCAGGGAGAGAACTAGAAGAGACATGTTTAGTGGCTGCTTGTGTCTTCCGATCCCGTTATCTCGAGCTTGCGAATGACACTCCCGAAAAAAGGCGCAAGTCTGTCATACGAGGCGATACAGTTGTTAAGTTCGTACTTATCCGGCGGTTCGGAGTCTTCTGACTCGTACGTCAGCTCCATTGACAATAGCTTATAATTATGTTTAAGGCGCAACACGTAATTTTGTACAAATAAATTGAACATATGTACATCAAATACACAGTGTTTTTAGATTACCTTAAATGTTTTTGTGTTTTTGGCCGTCATTTTGGATTAGCCATTTTAAATTTTCAAAAAATAATATCAAATTCATAATCAGCGACCTTGAAAACCCTTATATACCACTTTCTGTTCCCATTATATTAATTTTTTGTATTTTTGGCCGCCATTTTGGATCCGCCATTTTGAATTTTCAAAAAATAATATCAAATTCACAATCAGCGACCTTGAAAATCCTTATATACCACTTTCTGTTCCAATTATATTAATTTTTGTATTTTAGTCCGCGATTTTTACGAATCGCTCCACAGTGCCTTGTGGCATTTGCGGCATTTGCGACTTCCAGGACATCATCAGGAACATATAACTCTTCTTCATCAATTTACACAAATTCCACAATGTGCACGTAACCACTTTATTGGCGTTACAGAACTTTGTTTATTTTGTTATTGTTTTTTCATAACAACTCACGCCGAACATGTGATTTATTTTTATTTAAAATTTTGAATATAAAGTTACAGACTTTCTGGGGAGGTACCGAAGAAAACCAAATACAGCACTCGAGAGAAAGGCCGCTGTGAATTGCAACGACCACGCAATATTCACGCGAACGAAAGGTTTGCCTTCCTCACTCTTACTGTAAATAACTATTATTTTTAATTAACATAAAATTCATGTATTTTTATTATTGTTATTACTTTTGAAGCGAATTTTCTAAACAAACGTGGCGGAAATAACGAAATACCCGCATCCCCGAAGCGGGACTAATTATATTTTTCAGTACACTCGCACGATATTTATTACCATTTCCATCCGGGGACACATAAAATTTTAATTAATGTCCCTCGCGATTACAGGGAATAACCGGCAGCTCGACCTTAAAACACAAAAAAAAATCGACAGTGAGAATGAGGGCCGAGCCCGGAGGGAGGAGGCTCTGCGGCCGCATTGAAGGCGAAACTTGCGTATTTGCTTTAATCTTCGGCCCTTTGAAGTTTTTACCTGTTTACCCTCGTACTTGTTGCTACTTTTAAATGCGAGAAAATTCGCTAATGATTTCGGACCCAATTTCACATACATGTTAGCGAGAACAGGAAAAGGGGATGGGGGGGGGGGGGGCTTTCCGGCAATTTCCTGAATGGTGGCGGGGGATTTGGTAAATGGAAAAAGTCGGTAAATATTGAAGTTTTAAGGGGAACAATTCCGAGCATACATGCCGGAATCGAACAGAAGTTATATTTATGTTAAATAAAAATGTTAGAATTTTTTAAATATTGCTGAATATTTATCAACAAGTAAAAATAAAAGTTTATTTTCAAGTGGACCAGAATCCAAATGTTAATATATACAAGCTTAGTCGCGAGGATCTCGGATTTCTTAAGTCGATTAAATTAAGTTACATATATGTTAGCCAATAATCTGAAAAGAAATTTGATCTATTATTTTCAGTTTTGAAGAAATCCCTATTTGCTTTTCTTTTCTTTAAAGTGATAAAAGGTGAAAATACTTTCTTACGTACTGAAACATAAGTCGCAAAAATAAATATCTAAGTTATACAAAGTGTTTTATTATATTATTGAAAATGTATAACGAAGTAGAAGCCTTCAGCATAAAATAAAATAATTCTTTGTGTCCATGTCTTTTTTCTTATTTTCTGTATTTTTGATTCATTTTCTTTATCTTTCATCTTTTAGTCGATGGTTGTCTTTTACTGATTCCATTTTTTTGTATTCAATATCTTCCCATTTAGCTGAAGTAATTGAAGTAATGACACAGTATTTTCCCTACCTTGCTTCTCCGGGGTCACGGTATTGTCTTTTTGTAACATGATACATGATCAACTTTGATCATCATTGTAAAATACTGTCTATTTTAATGTAGTTTTGATTGTATTGATACAGATGCCTAATGACCACTTCTTGATCAATGTTTGTTTAAGTTAAACTATTAATAAGTAGATAATTTTCAAATTGTTAAAATATATAGGGTATTTCGGGCAGGGGTGGCTCGTTATGTAGAGCCGAGGAGCCATGGCACTACCCCTAATTTCAAGCTCAGCAAGGATTTTTAAATTATTCTAAATCCGAAGATTTTCCTTCGCTGAATTTCAAAATATTTATACAAGAACGCAAATCGTTCGCATTATGTTGTTTAATTGCCCAGAACTTAAAAAAATATAAAAACATTTGCCACAAACGTGAAACTTTCTAGATTTGCTTAAGATCAATCTTGCTTTAAGAATCCATAAGAAACCAAAGACTTTCTTTCACGAGATTTCGATTTATTTCCGTAAGAAAACAAGCGGCTGAAATTCCGAAGTTGTGCGTTTTATAAGGGCCCAAAAAAAAATTTAAAAAAATTTTAACAAATTTGAAATTTTTTGGATTTGCTTAAGATCAATTTTACTTTAAAATTCAATAAAAATAAAAAGACTATCCTTCACGAGATTTTTAAATATTTGCGCGAGAACACAAATTGTTGAAATTTTGAAGTTGTTTAATTGTCTAGAGCAACAAAAAGCATAAACAATTGCCACAAACGTAAAGTTTTCCAGATTTACTCGAAAACAATTCCACTATAAGATTCCTCAAAAATCCGAATACTTTCCTTCATAGGATATGAAAATAATTGCACCAGAACACAAATTATAAAAATTCTGAAATTTGTTCGACTGTCTAGTGCTAAAAAAATATATAAGAACGATTGTCACAAACGTGAAAATTTGCAAATTTACTCAAAATCAATTCTACTACAAGATTCCTTAAAAATCTGGAAACTTTCCTGAACTGGATTTCACTAGAACACAAATTGTTGGCATTCTGAAATTGTTCAATAGCCCAAAACTAAAAAAAATATATAAAAACATTTGCCACAAACGTAAAAATTTCCAGATTTATTGAAAATCAATTCTTCTATAAGATTCCTCAAAAATCCGAAGACTTGCCTTCACCGGATTGCACGAGAACACAAATTGTTGAAATTCTGAAGTTGTTCATTTGCCTAGAGCTCAAAAAAATATAAAAACCATTGCCACAAACGTGAAACTTTCCAGGTTTGTTTAAGATCAAGATTCCATAAAGATCCAAAAGACCTTCCTTCACGAGATTTCGATTTATTTCCGCGAAAACACAACCGGCTAAAATTCTAAACTTGTGGACTTTACCAAAGCTCAAAAAAATATTTACACAATGGAAACAAACTTGAAGTTTTCTGAATTCGCTTAAGATCAATTCTACTTTAAGATTCCATAAGAAACAAAAGACGTAATTTTGCATATTAACGAACAGGTTGAATATTCATATATTCAGGCTACATTTCGTTTTATTGAATTTAAAAACACTAAATTAAAAAAAACGAAATATAGCCTGAATATATAAATATTCAACCTGTTCGTAACTCTGCAAGCAAAATTAAGTCTTACTAAGACTATAAACAAATAACTTATTGAAACAACTACTTCCCTGGCTGATGCCACGCCGGATATTGAATGATACAAAAGAAATTTGCATGTTATTACTAGTACTACTAGTGAAATAACATTGGTTTAAGATCCCTTATTTCTACCCACAGGACTAACTTGAAAAATGAAACTAAATTGAATTTGAAAACTTTAAATTATAAAACTGAACTCAAAACTATGTTTTACATAGTTAAGAGTCTTGGGTAGCGACGAAGAAATCGAAATGTAAACAGACCAACCCCTTGCTCTTGTATCTAACCCGCGAAACCCCTAGAAGAGTACACGTTGTGATATTAATGTAGCGAGACAAGGATGTGGTCATCTAGAGTGGACCAGTCACTTGAATGAAATATTAGCGCTCAGCACTATTATACTTATTTGACTTGACTGACTCTTAAAATCTTGTGTATGTTTGTCAAAGGGATCGTCTAAAGTGACGAATATTGTGTATTTTCATTAACGGAAAATCTCAGCTCCAAGTGCGCTTCATTTTGTTTCCGTAGTTTTCGTTTCACAAGAAATCATTATTCTGGTCGAAACTTCTTGTTTTCAAAATTGACGTATAAAATGTTGCTATTATTTAAAAAAAAAACATAAAACTAAATGCAGTAGTTACTAAAAATGAGTTACAGAGACTACATAAATTATGTATCGAAACTACTTTCCTGGCAAATACCACGACAAATTTTGAATGATATAATTTATAATTTGCGCAAAACAAACAAAAACACTTGGAAGGATGTATTTGTTACTCAATAGAATTTTGCTATTTGAACAGGCAAATTGTTTATTGTAATGTTCAGAAAAATTGTTGTTTCAATACATAATTTGCTTCTGTAGTCTTTGTAAGACTCAATATTGTAGAGTGTGACAAGTATCGCATTTTGTTTGATTATCTAATTCATCTATTAATTTATTCAAAATCGGGTATAATAAGCGAATTACCGCGGTAATTTTAGGGAGGTAAAGTTGTTCTTTACCCACTGGCAAGAGAATACACAAGGAGCACAGATTTGTTCAATTTGGAGTTTTCGCTCAGCCACTATGGCCGTTCAAAGTCTGAAAAATCTGAAATTTGTTTGTTCATGTAGTCTTCTATATTTTTCGTGAAATGAGAATGTTTCAGGTGAGGTATCTAAAATGTTTTTAATTGTACCGATAGATACGGTCTTTGGCAATGCAACCATGATCAAATATTTCAAAATGTCTGCGCAAAATGTCCCAAAAATAAAATTTTGTTCATGTAGTCATCTATGGTTTTCGTGAAATGGGGATGTTTCAGGTGAGGTATCTATTGTTTATAGTGACAGTTGGTTGTGCATTCAAAGAAAAGCTGCAAGACGGTTGTTGCTGAGAATTTGGCTTCTCCACTTAGTATTCTTTGGCAACATTGGTTCGTTGTTCACTCGCAGAAAGTCTACACGTTGGTTTTTCCTTTGAATATTTGGATTCTTTGTGCGTTAATTTGCACACTCACAATCACAGTCCTCACTATCCCAACTTCCCTATGATGATTCATACTCCAATACATCCGGAGAAAAATCTTCATCGGACATGAATTAGCCTGCTTCCACAATGTCAAAAGTTCGTACGGCTTTATTAGCACTATCACCACATGGCATAATAACGCTGCGCTACATATGCGCCCTCTGGTCCTAATGTAAAACCGCGTCATTATGGCTGCGGTGGACAAATGTAGTGCACCAAACAAACACATGTTTTTTGTATCAAAATAGAAAGATCCCGACACTTAAATTAGATGAAATATTATTTTTAATAGTTTTGCAGGCGTATTTTGTAAAAATATGATTCGGCCCTTGAAGTCCTCAAAAAAAAAATTCAACGATGGCACTCTACGACTACATTGATTAGTTTCAGTTTTAGAAAGGGAGGGACGCATCGGCAAAAATTAAAAAGCGAGAGCTAAACTTGCATCATCGTTTTCGAAAACCAATCGTCAAAGTTGCAGAAAAAGCAATTCAAATTTTGTTTGGATAAAAATATCAATATCAATATCAAACAATATCAGTCATGTTTTGAACGAAATGAACCTATCTATTTTTACCCAAGAGAGATCAATGTCAAAAGTGCGTAATCTAAAAGACTGGTAACCTTTCAGATGGTCTAGAAGCTCCGATATCTGTGTGTGCGTATGTATGTGTGTGTGTACATTTATATTATTATTAAATTATTACCATATAATTAAACTTTAATTACGTTTAGTTTATTGTCATTTATTAGAATTGTTCTGTTAATAAATAAATAAATATCTCGCATCCTACATAATACAACAATAATATCTTAAGCTTCTGTGTTTCTTCTTCTTCATAAAAAAAGATTATTATATTGTCACGGTTTAGTTAATTATTGTAGTTATCTTTAGATTGTAGCATTGCTTTTTGAAAATGAGTACGTTTGGTCACATACCATTCACGCTAGGAGAAGTGTTAACTTTTTGTGCTATCTGCGAGGTTTTTTGGTTTTCGGTCCGCGCTCGGGCGATCATTTTTCGGCGAGGTGCGAATGCGAGCGTACGCGGGTGCCGATAAATTGCCGAGTAGATTTATAGATTTGTGGTTATCGTAACGCGGGGTTCTTCTTTACGAAGGTGAGTTTTTGCTTTGGTTGCGACAGGTTCTAATTTCCTTTGAATAAAATAGGGCCCTTTAATTTCGCTGCCTAATCAGAAGAGTGACGAAGTTAGGAACGCGGCTCGAAAAGAGAAAAAAACGTTTTTGTCGACACGTGTGCTGGCCGAGAACTCTGCAGGCAGATTTGGTTTGGAGTTAATCGGAGAGCGTCCTCGAACTGACCTTTAAGGGATCATAGGATCCAGGCTAGCGGAGACGATTCCGACTGAACGGGGAGTACTTGCTGCAGGGACAGATAAGTCGTATATTTTTTTAATACCAGTCGGATATTTTATACCAGCACGTATTTTTGCGGTTGAAGAGCTACGACGAATAAAATTGTACATATTAATTAATAACGTCCCAGGACGTAATTCCTGGGTGGCGCCCATATATATCGTTTTATTTTTTATGTTATCAAGTTTATTTTTATATTTTGTCTAGGATTAATAATTGTAAATATCATCATTCATTAAGTAATCATCATTAATAGTTTTAAGTATATTTTCGGTAATTTTCGTGAGATGCATTTCACGGGTTTATAATTATTTTTTTTTATATCGTGTTGCGAAAGTAATAAATTAATTTAAGTTTTAAGGATTTATAATTTACGTTGGTTCCCAACCCTCGCACCGAAGTAAAAGAGCAGCCGGGTGCCACAAGATTAATTTTAATTTTAGGTATTTATGTAATAATTTAGCCTTATTTTGTATTTTCCCTGTAACTAGGTTTCTAATCTGTTGGGAAATAAATGATTATTATTATTATTATTATTATTAAGCTCCTTCCCTTCGGACTGCCATCAATTCGCTACAGAAATATAACTATTTCTGGTTTTCTAAATACTGACTAAAAATCAATATCTTAAAATTTATAAACTGTTCATCCCCCGCCATAAAATTACACCCTACAAATGCAGAACCAACATATTTTACAACTCTCATTCTCATACTTGCAAATATTTCGATTTTGAACTCTCCTTCAAACCTCATCTTTTAGTTTTCAGCAGTAAGGTAGGAGTGGAAGTACACTGTCGTTAAAAAGTGTCAACCGGCAAACTTGACGCAAGATATGTTTCCAACGTACATAAATCAGCTTGCAATTAAATTCAAGCCCAACAGCCTTTGGTCAAGAAGGTCAATGTTGAAGAGTTCGGAACTTTCCAATTAAATGCCCTTTGTTGATGTCCACAATGTATCACAAAGTAATGACTTCCACCATCACCAATTTTAAAGAGTTCCTTGCTTATAAAATATGTTTTCTTTTTTTTTAGGAAGTATACCTGACGAAAATGTGGGTTGGAGGATTCAATAAATTGCGTTTACAAATGAGGAACATATAAAAATACAAATGATTTTTGATTTATACATTTGCGCATCGCGAACTCCATCTTGTTATCGTGAATATTTTCATATTATATTTTGAGTTGGATTTATTTATATGTATAAATATAACATCAACGGCGAGTGCGGGATCTCGTTACGTTTTATGCTTGTTTGTATTTTTTTTTTTTTTGTGGAGGCAGAAAGTGGGTCGCCGAAATTATACGGGATTACAAAAACTAACACGTTCTTTTATCGTAAATATACAAGAAAAGTAACGAAATTTGTGAGTTAAGCCTGGAGGGATACGCTTAGGGACACTTTTGCGAAAGCGTAAGCGTCGATTACACAAGGAGCAAAGTCGCTCCGGGGGGTCGGACCTTCCTTCCTTCCTGCCCGTTTTCTTTCCGGGCCCCACAAAAAAAACCGGATCTCATTGTACCTATCTTAAGGAATCTCTTATTTACATGTCCCATATCATCGTTTGCAGGCATAAAGGTATTTCGGGTGGGGATTTCGAAAGTTTTAGCGCAATCTGCGTCGGACCATTTCCTTCAGGAAAACCTTCTGAAGAGGATTGATTGAAAAGGGTCCGAGGAATCGATATTTTCATAAATCGTGATAAAATTTAACCGAAGGGTATTCTGGATTGAAAACGTGTAATTTAAAACCGAGTAAACTGATATCAATTGTAGATATATAATTACACAATGTTAATGTTTTGATACAAAAATACACACACAATAACAACGTTTCTGATACAATAAATAACCAAATTGCAAGTCTGCTGGGCATGCAGAGGAAAATGGCAATATTATTGTAAAAATTAAATGGTCTTGTATACAGGGTGTCCTAAATAGAGTAGGATTGCATGGGTATCTTTCTTATTCTTAAAGCTAGAGATCTGGTTAAATGGGCAATGTTGTGCAGTTTTCTATGCTGATTCAGATTATGTTGAGAAATTTTCAAAATTCCGAGCAGTTTAGAAAATATTTTAAAAAAACTGAAAATCGCGATTTTCAAAAAAATCAAATATCTCAATAATTATTAAAGATGCGAAAAAAAGTTTTAAATAAAAGTTACTCGGTTTAATTAGGCAAACAAAGAAATCAAGTCAAAATAAAATTCAAGATGGCGGTTTCCGAGATATTAATACCAACTTTCTTATTTCAAATGGCCGCCATATTTGATTTTTACACGCATAAATAGACTTTTTTTTTCTCTTTTCAACGATGTACAACAACCTATGCCAAAATAAAAAATAATGGAAACATTAATTGTTTAAATTTTAATTTTAATTTTTTAAATTATTTTTAAAGCAAATGTAACAAAACAAAAGGAGGTAATACAACCAAGTAGTTAAAGACCAATAGCTTATAAAAAATGCTCAAAATGTTGACCGTTATTGGCCAAACACAATTGACAGCGTTTTACAACTCAATGCCAGTTACTTTTCGCAATGTGTTGCGATTAATGCCGTTTATTGCCTCTGTCACTGCTTCGCGAAGTTCATCTACATTGTTATAATTGAAGTTACTTCCATAAACTTTGTTTTTTAAAGTGCCCCACAAATAAAAGTCAAGAGGCGTCAAGTCTGCAGATCTGGCTGGCCACTGTACAGGTGTATTAGTCGCTATTACTTTATTATTAAAACGTCCATTTAGATAAGTAATAACATCTCTGGCATTGTGTGCTGGAGCGCCATCTTGCTGGTACCATATTTGCATATTTTGTGCCAAAGGTAAATCATCCAATAAATCTTCTAAGGTTGTTTGAAGAATTTCCAAATAACGTTGTGCAGTTAGAGTTCCATCAAAAATTATAGGACCAAGTAAACGATTTCCCATTATGCCACAAAAAACACTAAAGCCGAACCGCAATTGGTTTCGCCGTGGAATAACTATGTGTGGATTTTCTTGAGCCCAATAGTGCTCGTTATGACGATTAAATAATCCACAATTAGAAAAGTAAGATTCGTCAGTCCATAAAATTGTGTTTATAAAATCACCATTTTCTGTAATTTTGTTGATTAACCACCTGCAAAATGTTAATCTACGGATGTTATCATGTGGTTGTAAAGTCTGAGATAGGTGCAATTTATAAGGGTGAAACTTGTGCTTTTTTAAAATTGTTGATGCTCTAGACTTAGATACGTTAACTTCATTTTCTATCTGCCGACATGAAATGTTCGGATTAGCTGCCACACAAGCCAATGTTAATTCTTCATCATCAACGATCATATTTCTATTTCTCTTAGGTTTTTTTAAACTTCCATACAATTGCATATTTTCATCCAATCTTTTAAATACCTTAATGTCCGGCTGCCTTCTTTCAGGAAAGTTTGCTTGGTATGTTTGTGCTGCAAGATGGGGGTTTTTGTAACACTTGATGTAATTACAAAACATATCGTATTGTTCAGATATTGAATAATTCGCCATTTCAAGTAATTAATATTTATCGATATTACAACAACTTAAGACAATACACATGTATGAATGATTAATACAACTGATAAACTAATGTAAGATGACAGTTAGTCGTTATAACAAATTTTGTTTTATTTATTTATGCCTACTTGTTTTAAACCTACAACAATTAATATTTCCATTATTTTTTATTTTGACATAGGTTGTTGTACATCGTTGAAAAGAGAAAAAACTGTCTATTTATGCGTGTAAAAATCAAATATGGCGGCCATTTGAAATAAGAAAGTTGGTATTAATATCTCGGAAACCGCCATCTTGAATTTTATTTTGACTTGATTTCTATGTTTGCCTAATTAGACCAAGTAACTTTTATTTAAAACTTTTTTTCGCATCTTTAATAATTATTGAGATATTTGATTTTTTTGAAAATCGCAATTTTCAGTTTTTTTTTAAATATTTTCTAAACTGCTCGGAATTTTGAAAATTTCTCAACATAATCTGAATCAGCATAGAAAACTGCACAACATTGCCTATTTAACCAGATCTCTAGCTTTAAGAATAAGAAAGATACCCATGCAATCCTACTCTATTTAGGACACCCTGTATACAGGGTCTAGGGATTTATTTGTAGAATTTTAAATGGCTCCCCTACTTATTTGACAGTATCGGTCTTCTTACATTATTTTTAAAGCTTTTTAAGGTGAATGATTTGGTACCTTACTTAATAGTCTCTGCAGAGTATTTACCGAGATATTTGCAAAAAAATAACCATTTTGAATTTAAAAAAAAGGTTTGCCATGAAATCATAATGGCGGATATTTAATTTTGTTCTAAAAAGTTACTTTTGCTGTGGTATTACGATTTACACTTTCTACACAAGAAAGCAGTATTTTTAATTAAATGGTTTTATTAAGATGTTATATAACAACAGTACGTGAATTTCCGGAAATGGCAATAACTAGCAAAAGTACTTTTCAGTGAATAATTACTAATTATTTTATAATATCGATCTACTTACATTATTTTTATACTCATTGAATAGTACTTTTGCCGGTTATTGCGTTCTCCGTAATTTCAACACTGAACAAATCACATACACTTCTAAAATAGTACCCGAGTAAAACCATTTACCTATAAATACTTTTTCTTGTATAGAATACACGGCCGGTTGTAAATCGTAACGTGACAGCGACTGTCACTTTTTAGAGAAAAATGAAATATCCGCCATTATGATTCCATGGCAAACCTTTGTTATTAATGCAAAATAAGTATAAAGTTTTTTGCAAATATCTCGGTAAATACTCTGCAGAAACCATTTAGTAAGATACCAAATGATTCAGCGTAAAAAGCTTTAAAAATAATGTAAGAAGACCGATACCATAAAATAATTAGGGGAGCCAATATTACCGCATTTCAAATTTTAGATATAAATCTCTATGACCCTATATGTAAAAATAAAAGGAGTTAATAACTTAAATCATTGAAACATTATTATTTATGACACTCAAATTTATTTTATTATAAATTTATCCCTACATCTAAAGTAATAAAGAGAAATAATTCGAATGTTAATCATATCAATTCCAGAACGCGCATCCGATTCTGAATTGATTGATGATTAATCAATCGTGCCCACTTCTGGTGATAACAATAAATATTGATTATTTGGTTTGAACGTCCGCATAATTGATTGTGTACCGTGTTTACAAATATTTGAAATAATACGCCAATACAGCGATGGCCGCTGTTACCATACTAATTATGGCGTCAAATAACAACCGCTAATGCTCTGATTAATTGTATAGTTAATTAGCGCGTCTGTAATACTATCAGTTAACATTCGTGTATTTCGAAAACAGGATATTTTCCAAAGAAATAAACTAGCTTCTCGTGTAGGTGAAAATACTCGAGGCTACATTTTGCGGATCTCTGAGACAATCCCATCTTTTAGAAATAAATAGGATCCAATTTAAAGAGACGGAATCTTGTTAGCGTCTTTATTAAACTGAAACAGTACACGTCTATTTTGATTTGAGGATATTTGTGTATTGTTAGTGAATACATACATTTATAAAAATAATACATGCATTTTAATAAGTACTAAAACATTTTTTTGTAAGGTCAAGATAATGTCTCTTCTACAATTTTAAACAGGATTCCGCGTACTTTTTGCGGATAGTTTTGCATATTTCCTGTATTCTAGCAGTTTTGTAAACTCCGCGCTCCCCGAATTAACTACAGCTTTGTTTCCAGAGCAAACATCATCTTGGGGAAAGTCGATTCAGATACAAAAGCACTTGTAGCGTGTTTGTTTGTCGGAAATTTTAGCCGAGCACGTGAGCAAAGTTTATATGGAAAGTAAGTATCCCTATTATAAGTAAGTTTGTGTATGAAACACAGAATGCTTTTACCGGCGCGAGAAAAGTTTAGCCTAAAATAAAGCAGAGATGATTTTATTTTATTTACTAATCATTCACATTCTATGGGCAAGTAAATGATATTGCAGAAGAATGAAATTGGTTATAAATTAATTAATACGCATTTGGTTGGTTTCAGGTGTATTGATTTTAAACTAAAGCTGAGTATTTATTAGGTAAAATTAATTACATCAAAATATTTAATTATAATATAATGTTTGGTCTGTATCGGTATATAAATTTAAATTACAACTAACGAGCTAATTAAGCTAATTTATTTACAATACAAATTAAATAAGAAAACTTAATATATTAGACTCTAACGCCCACTTCCATTGGAATTAAGCCATGCTTAAAGCATTCTTAAAATTCAAGCAACTCTTAAGTGAGTATTTTCCTTGCACCATACTTTAAGCAAGGCTTTAAATAAGTCGTCGTAATGGACCGCTTAAAATTTAGGTCTGCAAACATAACCTTCAATTTTATCCATCGGTAGTCCCTTGTGACTGATATTTATTCACATTAAATTATTGTCAATAACAAGGCTCCTAGTATATTTAAAATGGCACTTGAAGACTAAATAAACTTTGGTGTGGGCGATATTTTTGAAGACGATTTAGACCTCATGAAAATTATGAACTTCGGTTATCCCAGGCAACTGCTTTGTAATAGAGCTGATCATTATCATGATTTGGACGAATTGTCGTTGTTCCGGTATTTAAATTTACTTGGCCTGACTTTCAAAATACTGGCTGATCATGACAAAACCTCTTTTTTTTTCATGCACGGAGATTTCTTAACGCATTGATAGGATTATGGTAAGGACTTCTGGAGTGGTTTTTCCTGGTATTCTAGTGGGTTTTCTGCCGTTAGACAGGAGCTTATGGTCGCGAACTTAGACAATAAATATTTGAAAGTATTATCGTGTATTATTTACAAATATCGAAGTGAAAATTCTCATCGACCGTGCGACAAAAATCCTCGACGCAACAGTAAAGTTTTGTAATATCTTTCTTCATGGGTAACCATTCCTATATTGGAATGAAATAACTCACTTTTCAGCCTTTCTCACTTCTTTCTAATCCATAGTTGGGGTTATTAGTGCTGCTATGGTATACATGATTGCTTTAGTTATAGTCGTATATTCTGCTGCAAATAGAGCTATTTGTTCATTTTAACCTTTCAGCTATAGGTTTTAAAACAGAAAACATCACTGAACCCAGAATTGAATTTTTCATCAATCTAAATTGGTTAGCTGTTGTACTCACAAAATCACTAAATTCTTCCAGCAATGAATTTTCACGATTTTCTTCATCAGATAATAAATAAATTCAGAACACTTTCATATGCTTTTGAGTTTTCAAGTAGTAAATCTTTAGATCCTGAACCAAAGAGTTTTAACAGAACATCAGAGCCATGTTTTTCAAAATTTCCAAAAAACCCAGTAGTGCTTTGTGAGGGTTTTTTTGCTCAATCTTTAAACTAAATTGTCTTGCCCACCACTTGATATATTTATTCCTGCCATTAGATCTTTTGGGTCAATATAAGTATTGCTTGCAAGATGGTATACTAGGTCTCCCAAGTTTCTCAGATCTTTTGGCTCATTTTATAAATGTTATAAAAACTACTAACATCACTTTCTGATTCTTCTACACTTATACATAAGGGTCTACGATAATTATTAAGAAAGTTGATTTTTTCAATTTTTTACATTTTAGAGTTTTCTTTGCTGGCGTGTCACGGGCTTCAAATGCTCATTTATCGATGCGCAAGTATATTTTCTAAAGGGTCTTGAAGGGATCTTTATAGTGATGTAAAGAAACCCCGAATCGAACCAGTGGTTTGTCAGGAAATCTTTTCAAATGCATTTTTTTTTTCTTCAAAAATTTTAAATCGCCAATTTTAATTAAATCCGACTAATTGACACAAAAAGAACACAGATTTTAAATCCACGTTGAAATTTGATTCTTCGTTTAGCCGCTACGGCCATTCAAACAGCGTTGTTGTACGAACAGGGAAATAGTGAAAACTCGCCATAATGATCAAGAATTCGACACTTCATAAAATATTTTTTGTAGCCAAAATGGCAGTCAATTTTATTAGATTTTTCTTCAACAGAAGAACAAGATAAATTGATTGGCGTTAAAAAATTTCATCCAGAAAAAATTGCAATAAAATTAGTAAAATCGACTTTTTTCCAAATTTTCCATAAAATTCATGACTAACTTTTTTGCAATTTTTTCTGGATTAAATTTTCTAACGCCAATTGATTTATCTCGTTCTTCTGATGAAGAAAAAGATATCACATTAGGGGCTACGATGGCATTTTTTCGATTTTTCCCATTTTCGAGTTTTCTTTGCTGACGTGTCACGAGTTTAAAATGCTCATTTGTTGTTGCGCCAGTACATTTTCTGAAGGGTCTTGAAGAGATATTTACGGTGATGTATAGAAACTCCGAATAGAACCAGTGGTTTCTTCAGGAAATCATTTCAAATGCAATTTTTCTGAAAAAGTAAGAAGGGATGATTTTTCAGGTTTTCGTCAAAAATTTTAAATCACCAATTTTAATTAAATCCGACTAATTAACACACAAGGAACTCAGATTTGAAATCCGCGTTCAAATTGGATTCTTCGTTCAGCCGTTAGGGTCGTTCAAAGTCTGAAAAAATCAAAATTTTCCGTAAAGTTCATGGTGACTTTTTTTGCAATTTTTTCTGGATGAAATTTTTTAACGCCAATCAATGTATCTTGTTCTTCTGTTGAAGAAAAAGCTTATAAAATTGACTCCCATTTTGGTTACAAAAAATATTTAATAAAGTGTCGAATTCTTAATCATTATGGTGAGTTTTCACTATTTTCCTGTTCGTACAACAACGCTGTTCGCGTAATAAAGGCTCGCACGCACTTATGTCAAAATCAGCTGAGAAAAGAACACCTATGCCGCCAACATTAAAAAGTGAGATTCGCAAGATTTTGCTATGTTGCAACACTTACTAAAGCAATTTTTTTAAATTTATTTAATATACACGGCAGCGCCATTTCTACAAAATAATTTCCGAAAACTATTCTAATACTAAAACTAAAACTAAGTTATAAACTAAACATATAATTATAAATAAGGTACAGTAGAAAATATGAAACTATACATATTTAAATATTGCGCAAAAGAATGAAAAGTAATTACAAAAGAATTTGATAAATATTTTGAGTTTAAATTAATTTACTTATATTGATAATGTTTAATGTGGATTTGAATTTTGAAAAATTATCACCAAATATGTCGAAATTAGCATTGGAATTTAGAAAATTTGCATAGCTCATCATTCTTTGAGTTGGATTATTTAGACTATAATTATTTGTTATTATATCTAATCTAAATATTGGTTTAGCCCTTAAAGTACGATTTGACACAGGAAAATAAAAATCAATATTTTCTAAAACATCACAAGAAGTCATACCATTGACAATTTTGAATAAGAAACTTAATCTGATTTTATCGTTCGCAAATGAAGACATTCAATATTTAATAAACTACAAACCGAGTTATAATCTTTAACGGATAAATTTAATTTGAACGATATAAACGAAATAAATTTCCGCTGGACGCGTTCAATTTGTTCAATGTAACGTTTATAGATGCATATTCGAGGTTGGATCGAACCAAGCTGTAATATAAAAATTTTAATGTATCGTAGCTAAAATCTCTACAGTGTATCAATAAAAAGGCCATTAGTTTGAGAGCTTTCTTACAAATAAAATTGATATGTTCCCTGAATAAGAGCTTCGTATAAAAATAAACTCCAAGGTCCCGAATATAATTAACTGTTTCTAAATCTGTGTTGGCTATATTGTAGTTAAATTCTATTAAGCAAGAACGTCTACTGAAAGTAATAACTTTACATTTCCTGATGTTTAACGGATGTTCATTGCAATCATCATCGCATAAGTTATCTAAATCAGATTGGAGCTCATAGCTATGTGAGATATCATCAACCGGGTGATACAACTTTAAGTCATCTGCAAATAATAAACATCTAGCATAGTTAAAGCAATCACATATATCGTTGACAAATAGAAGGAATAAAATCGGTCCAACATGTGAACCTTGAGGCACACCCGACAAAACTTTAATATTGGAAGATAGATAGTTATTAATTTTGACTATTTGTTGGCGATTGATTAGGAAACTGTTAATCCAATTAATAATGTGTTTTTTAAATCCATAATAAATGAGTTTATTGATGAGAATAGAGTGCTGAACCCTGTCGAATGCCTTTGAAAAATCAGTATGAACTGTGTCCACCTGTACATGATCTCCAGAAGCATTCAACAAAAACACTTCAAATTCCAATAAATTTGCTACAGTGGACTTTCCTTCCATAAAGCCATGTTGCTGTTTACATAATATTTGCTTAGATAACCAAGCAAGTTGTTTACTGAGCAATTTGTCCATAATTTTAGGTATTATAAATTGGAGAGCCATCCCTCGATAGTCTTCTATATTTTTACGATTACCACTTTTAAAGATTGGATTAATATAACTTAACTTCCAAACTTCCTTCGGTTCTATTAATTGTTTTCTTCGTTGTCTTAAAAATGTGTTCTACGGTCGATCCACTATCAAAAATTAATTTCATAGGACGCGGTTTGTCGTTTTGTATTAATTCCTATGGTTCACGACGCTTCCTTTTAAGCATGACTTAAAATATAAATCTGACTTTACAAAGTTAGACTTAACGAAAAAACGGTGCAAGTGGGCCTTAGTGCTTCATTATTTTATTTGATTGAGATAAACAAGATCAAAAAAAAAAACGGGAACTTTGGAAAAACCCAACAAAAACAAAGGAGTCATTAAATGATTAAATTATTACTTACTAGACTATCGATTATATAGTGTATATAAATACGGCTTTCAAATTATGTTGGAAGAGCATTTAAAATTGACGCGCTGTAAAACAATGTAGTTCCATTTAGGAAATTGCGAGAATTAAAAGGGTCCTATAAGGGGCCCTCACCATTGACCTGCCATTACAAGGTATCGAGGTTTTCATTAGGACATAAAAAGGCAAACCGAAGGCCATTAACATGGTCTAGCTGGCTAATGCCCTTCCCGTGGAGATAACGTTAGCGACAACATAAAGCCCAGGTTTTAAACCCGAGCCGGTTCCCTTTAGGTGTCTTTTTACGGATTAAACACTACGTTATCGACTTGCGAAACTTCAGCTTCCAATCTCGAAATTAAAAGCTTGTATCCCTCGCCCCATATATATGTATGTAACAAAAGGGCATTAGGTTCTCGCGCAGGTAAAATTAGATACGGAATAGCTGTAGACTTCGCATTAACGCGGAACAAGGGGAATGTAATTTTCACGTCAGTCAAATTGGCTTCGACTCGCAAGATATATTCTACTGCTGTTTTGTAATTACTAACTATATTGCTTTTCTCGAGATATGGCTTCCTCGGCATTTATTGCTTCTTTAATTGATTGTTCTGCGTATGCTCTTAATAGAGAGATTTATTCCATAAGTAATTTTCAATGCCATAGCATAAACCAAAAAAATAAATCACTTGAAATTCGTGAAATTTCCACCATTTTCAAACCGCCATAACTCGGCGTATTTTCAATCGATTGTGATGAATCTTTGAGGGCGAAAAACTTTGATGTGTCTTCTCTAAAGTCATGCATGCGAACTTAAGCTTAACCCCGTCCGCCCCCTCTAGCGCCCCTGTGAAAAAAAATTTTTTTTTTCAGGAAACCCTGTCCAATTTTGACGATGTGTACGGAGTTGGAAAAAATTTATCGACTCGATCCACCATAAAGGCATTAAAACTTGATCAATTCCCTATGCAGGACTCGAAGAACGAAGTTTCTGCAACGATTTGGCGCCAAGTTATGAGTGTTTGAAAAAAGTGCATTTTGAGGTTTTTCGCACATAACTTTTCAATCAAATTCAATGATTATTTTGGGAAAAAAATCTCATTTTGGCTCGACTTTAAGGGGGCAAACTCATGATGATCACTTTTCGAACCCTTCAACCCACGAACAAAAAAAACACGTTTTTGGGCCAAAAAACGTCCAATTTTGGCAACGTGTACCGAATTGGAAAAAATGTGTCGACTCGATTCACCAAAAGGGCATTGAAATATGTTCAATTACCTGCAAGTTCCTACGACGATTCGGCACAAAGTTATGAGTGTGAAATTTGCATATTTATTATAAAGGGTGTTTTCTTTAGCTGCATGAGAAGTTTCGATAGTAGTTGTCTATCGATACTCAATGAGAATGTCAAACCGTGTTGACATTTCTGTTTAGTAAAGTTAGGCAATTCATAATGAATCGTTTAACGCGACAACAACGCTTCCAAATTATGGAAATTTACTTTCAAAAAAATAAATCTGTTCGCGAAGTTCATAGAGCACTTCGTCCATTTTACGGTCAACATAATCGGCCTAGTGATCATGCAATTCATGCAGTTATCAATCGTTTTCGCACCAATTTTACTCTTCTCGATTCAAAACCATCAACAAGACAAAGAAATGTGCGTACCGAAGAGAATATTGCTTTTGTAGCGCGAAGACGTCGAAATGTCGATTCGTTGCCATTCTCAACTTGTTGGCCTTTGTCCTTCGACTACGTGGAAATTTTTGGATTACGTACCTATAAAATAGAGCTCGTGCAACAATTAAAGCCAAATGACCATCGTTTACATCGCATTTTTGCTGATTGGGCTAATTTGAAACTTGCCGAAGATGAGCATTTTTATCGCAGAATTGTGTTTAGTGATAAAGCTTATTTTTGGTTAAATGGCAATATTGCCATATATGGAGCGAAGACAATCCTCAAGCCATTAACGAAACACTGTTAGATCCATTGAAATTGATTGTTTGGTGCGGTTTACACGCTGGCGGCATCACCGGTCCCTATTTCTTTCACAATGAGGAATGAGCTGTCGTTACTGTGAATAGCGAGCGCTATCAAGCCATGCTGACTGATTGCTTGTTTCCAAAAATTAATCAGCTAAACATAGACAACATTTGGTTCCAACAAGATGGCGCAACTTGCCATACAGCGCGCTTGACCATCAATTTATTGCAAAATCAATTTGGTGACAACTTTATTTCCAGAAGTGGTCCTGTTAACTGCCCCCCTCGTTCGTGCGACTTAACGCCTCTCGATTACTTTTTATGGGGCTATGTTAAATCATTGGTTTATGCCAACAAACCAGCAATTCTTGAAGCATTGGAAGCCAATATTCAAGCCACTATTGACGCCATACGGCCACATTTAGTTTGGGCAATTTTAACTTGCTTTATCGAAGAAATAATACATTTAAATTAAGAAGCTGCCGAAACTATAGTCATGAAAATGAAAATAAAATTTCGAACTTTTACAAAATAATAGTGTTATAAAAATATTTTAAAATTAGCGCCATTTTATCCCAACCAATAAAATCCACGATCAAATGGAAGGTGGCGCTAAATTTGGTACTAACACTTTTTCCCAATTCTATTGCTTGAGTTGGCCATCTTAATGAATCGTTTATTTATGGGCTAATCTCATCACTCTGGCGTTATTATTTAGCGAGCAATTAAACAAATTCAACACTTAACTAAATAAATAATGACAAATCAAAATGTCAAATTACGTGGTAACCGTAGCTTGCGGAAGAAAACTGATTTTAGATTTGAAATCAGCTCTGCCAGTTGGAACATCTCATGCAACAGCAAATATATATTTTTTGTTGCCCAGTGTTATTGAACTGAATTGAAAAATTCATCGTGGTTAAACACAATGACTTTTTTAATTTAATTTAATTTTTAGGATTCATTTTTCAATTTTATATTTTAGAGGTAATGGTAGTGGTATTTGTTAGCCAAATTAACTAAATAGCCATCGATTGCAAGATTCCACAGCTGTGTAGATTTTTGTGTGCATGTTTAAATAATTAATTTCGAATTGTTATTTACTGAAATAAGCACGAATAAAATAATTAAAAAATGATCAAGAGAAATGTATGCATTTGTATAAAAAACATTAATCAGTTAAAAAATCTTCTGGTATTATGCGGTATTGCCCCATCTTATTGAAAATAAAGTCTACTGAGTTCTGCAACTGGCACGTCGTCTTACGCATGTTTGACATCTTCAGCTAACAGATTATGATAATGAAAAATGATCCAAACAATCGATCACCTAAAATACAGCACCACACATTCACACTATGTTTTCGTTGTACATTATTTTCTACAAAAACAATATTTTTCTATTTCTATATTTTCCTCTACTCAATATAGATGGAGGTTTCTATTATAAAAGCTATTATAGGTAAACAGCTATAATGTGTCCAAATAATGTTTCCATGCAAATTCTGATCTCTCCATCATGTTTAAATTAAAATGGCAAAATTTCTATAAAAATAGCCAAGTTGAGTTAAATTGTTAAGGTAGGATATTAGTTAGTAAAGAAAAAATACACAAAAAATAAATGATCTATGAATAAATAGATAAAATGGTTGTAAAATACAATCGGCCGGGTATTTTACATAAGAAAAAAATGTATGATTAAAACGTTTTATTTAGGTACCACTTAAGAACTGTATGTGAATTTCAGGAAAAGACAATATCCAACAAAAGTACTATTTAAAAAAGTGTTACAATTGGCTCCCTTAATTATTTTATAATATTGGTCTAATTACATTATTTTTAATACTCACTGAATAGTACTTTTGCTGGGTATTGCCTTCTCCGGAAATTCACGTACAGTTCTTAAATAATAGTAATTACGTAACAAGTTCCGAAAGTGATATTTTACGGGATGAGTAGGAGCTGGGAGTACGGCTTGTCCTGGAATCCTGCGAGTCCCGTAAAATCACTTTTATTTATTTCCCAACAGAAAAACAGGTTAACTATTTACAGGGAAAAGTTACAAAATAAGAAACATGAGACACAAAAGTAATCTTACAAATTAATTGAAAAAAAATATAGCAAACAAGCTAAAAAAAAAAGCTGAATTTTATAGTAAGGGCATAATTGCTTTAACAAATTATTATGTTACAGTTAAAGATATCAACCGAAAATTGAACATTATTATATAAACGCATCATGTTGTTTATAGGCGAGTAAAAATACAGGTTAGTGTTGCTCCGATTTCGCAAAAATGTGACAGAATTTCTAGCTGAAAATCTAGGCACATAAATATTGATTTGCAATAGTAAATTGGCATCATCAATATTGCCATGTATGATCTGATGTAGACATTTCAACGAAATTATGTCACGTCTGGACACTAAAGATGTTAAAATTAAACATTGACAACAAATCATTATAACGTATTGTGTTATCAGGATACGCTGAATACTTCTTATAATAAAGATATTTAAGAAATATTTTTTGTACCCTCTCCAACAGTTGTATATGTATCGCGTACTTGGGTGACCAAACTGCGGCACAATATTCTAATTTAGGGCGCACGTAACATGTATACAATTGTACGATAGTAAGTAGATCACGAAATGGTTCACTAATACGCCGAATAAATCCTAGCATTTTCAAGGCATCTTTCTGTATTGCTTGAAAATGAGGCACAAAAGATAATTCTTGGTCAAATAAAACACCCAGATCTTTTACTGCATTAACCTTTTGAAGTCTAATATTATCTAGGCAATAATTAAATTCAGTACATGTAGAAGTTCTGAAGAAAGACATATATTTACATTTGCTTATATTAAGTGGAAGTTCATTGTTATTACTCCACTTATGGATCAAGTTTAGATCGTCTTGGAGTATATGGCAATCATCTACATTATTGATGCATCTAAAAATTTTCACGTCATCTGCATTTTGGAACGTGTTACGTACAAGTAAGTAACTGTCACTTTTAAGAACAAAATGAAATATCCGCCATTATGATTTCACGGCCAACCTTTCTTTTTAATTCAAAATGATAGTAAAGTCTTTTGCAAATATCACCGTAAATACTCTGCAGAAACAATTGAGTAAGGTACCAAATGATTCGGCTTAAAAAACTTTAAAAATAATGTAAAAAGCCAATATTAATACATTTAAAACTTTACAAGTAAATCCCTATGGCCCGCTTTGCAATTCATCACCCTGTATAGTAATACCCATACATGTATTAATCAACAAAGAATAGATAAATCCTACGTCGCTCGTGCTTTCTCACTTTTCTCTCGTAATGTAAAAACCTTCATAACGTTACTTGTATCGTAAATTACTATTACAATAGTATGTAACTAAATTAATGTTACTATTATTAGCCTGTTAAGTGGCTATCGACCAAAGGTCTTTTTGCCTTCACATTATCTTAAAACGACCACAGTTTCCAATCGTTCCGGCTTACGCAATGACTATAAACATGCCACTAGAACAAACTTTGGATCATGTTGGAATTGAGCTTAATACAGACGTCTTCTAACACTCCTCTAACTTTTCGTTGATTTATCACGATCTAGAACCGACTGACCATTAAAAGTTAAAATACACTAAAATTCGCGTGGAGGCAATGAGAGACAATTTACACACTACGTTGTCATTAAAGAAATTTTTAGATTGTATTATTTTTTATAGTATTTACCACCTCAGATCTAACCCACAAAAGTAAATAAATATTTGTGATACACAACGTTCCAGTAACTTCGCTTACTTATAGTTGTCTATTGTATTTGCTCTTTATTCTTAGATTTATTTATTTATTATTCGTATATTAACTTTTTTTAAAGATTAAGTCTTATTTATGTATAATTTTTAAATTTTGGTTTATTTGTAATTTATGTACAGGTTATGAAAATAAAGGCCTATTATTATTATTATTATTATTATTCAGGACGATATTTCTTGAGATTTGACTTTTGTAGTATTCCTGCAATAACACGATGCAAATTATTTTCTTGATTTGTAATTTTGTGAGCGATTAGATATTTTTTATACTACTATTATGATTATTAAATTAAAATGGCCTAGTTATACTATAATAATTGACTGCATTGCGTGCTATCGAAAGTCAACGATAAGTTGGAATTATTAGACCTTTATTCCCGGTGTTGTGTTCATGTGCGTCATTGTGTGTATCATGGGGAGACCAGTTTTATGAAATAAAAATATGCTGATGTGGCCATCATGTTACTTTCTCCGATTTGATAGAATCATAGTTATTTATATTTACACTTTCATGGCTTATTTTCTATTTAAATCTTATTTTAAATGTAAATTGTAGAATCTGATGAAACTGACGTTTAAAACGTCAAAATTATGCAAGATGAAAATGAGAAATTATATTATAATAAAGAAAAAGGTAATACATAAGAGTCTACGATTATTATTAAGAGTTGTGCATTTTCAAGCTGCTACGGCCGATCAAAGTCTAGAAAAATCGACTTTTTTGAAAATTGTTCACGGTGGCACGCTATTTTTTTGCTATTGAAGATGGCTGAAATTTTTTAACGTCAATCAATTTCTCTCGTTTTTCTGATGAAAATGATGGTTTAGTTCAATGATTTACGATAATTATTAAAAAAAGTAGATTTTTTCGATTTTTTCCATTTTCGATTTTTCTTTGCTGACGCGTCACAGGCTTAAAATTGACATTTGTTCTTGCGAAAGTACATTTTTCAAGACGTCTTGAAGGGATCTTTCCAGCGGTGGGCAGAAACTCCGAATCGAAGCATTGGTTTCTTTAGGAAATTACTTCAAATCCAAGTTTTGAGCAAAAGTAAGAAGGGGGGACCCTTGGGTAGTTTTTCAGGTTTTCGTCAAAAATTTTAAATCGCCAATTTCATATGAATCCACACAAGGAGCACAGATTTGAAAACCGCATTCAATTTGGAGTTTTCGTTTAGCCGCTACGGCCGTTCAAAGTCTGAAAAATCAATTTTTTTTCTAAATTTTCTAAAATGTTCATGGTGAATGACTAATTTTTTTGCTATTGAAGATGGCTGAATTTTTGTAACGCCAATCAATTTCTCTCGTCTTTCAGATGAAAATGGTGGTATACTTCAATGGTCTACGATAATTATTAAAAAGTTGATTTTTTAGATTTTTCCATTTTCGATTTTTCTTTGCTGACGCGTCACAGGCTTAAAATTGACATTTTTTCTTGTGAAAGTGCATTTTCCCAGGCGTCTTGAAGGGATCTTTCCAGTGGTGTATAGAAACTCAGAATCGAACCTGTGGATTCTTTAGGAAATTATTTCAAAACCAATTTTTGTGCAAAAGTAAGAAGGGGGGACCCTTGGGTAGTTTTTGAGGTTTTCGTCAAAAATTTAAAATCGCCGATTTTAATTGAATCCGACTAATATACACACAAGGAGCACAGATTTGAAAACCGCGTTCAATTTGGAGTTTCGGTTTAGCCGCTACGGCCGATCAAAGTCTGAAAAAAACGACTTTTTTGAAAATTTTATAACATGTTCATGGTGACACGCTAGTTTTTTTGGTATTGAAGAAGGCTGAAATTTTTTAACGTCAATCAACTTCTCTCTTCTTTCTGATGAAAATGATGGTATACTTCAATGGTCTACGATAATTATTAAAAAAGTTGATTGTTTCGATTTTTTCCATTTTCGATTTTTCTTTACTGACGCGTCACAGGCTTAAAATTAATATTTGTTCTTGCGAAAGTACATTTTCGGAGGCGTCTTGAAGGGATCTTCCCTGTTATGTGTAGAAACTCCGAATCGAACCAGTGGTTTCTTCAGGAAATAAGTTCAAAGCCAATTTTTGAGCAAAAGTAAGAAGGGGGGACCCCTGGGTGGTTTTTCAGGTTTTCATCAAAAATTTGAAAGCGCCGATTTTAATTGAGTCAGACTAATTTGGACACAAGGAGCACAGATTTGAAAACCGCGTTCAATTTGGAGTTTTCGTTTAGCCGCTACGGCAGATCAAAATCTGAAAAAACCGACTTTTTTGAAAATTGTTCACGGTGACACGTTATTTTTTTGCTATGGGAAATGGCTGAATTTTTGCAACGCCAATCAGTTTCTTTCCACTTTCTGATGAAAATGGTATACTTCAATAGTCTACGATAATTATGAAAAAAGTTGATTTTTTCGATTTTTTCCATTTTCGATTTTTCTTTGCCGACGCGTCACAGGCTTAAAATTGACATTTTTTCTTGTAAAAGTACATTATCCCAGGCGTCTTGAAGGGATCTTTCCAGTGGTGTGTAGCAACTCCGAATCGTACCCGTGGTTTCTTCAGGAAATTATTTCAAAACCAATTTTTGTGCAAAAGTTAGAAGGGGGACCCTTGGGTAGTTTTTCAAGTTTTCGTCAAAAATTTTAAATCTTCGATTTTAATTGAATCCGACTAATTTACACACACGGAGCACAGATTTGAAAACCGCGTTCAATTTGGAGTTTTCGTTTAGCCGCTACGGCCAATCAAAGTCTGAAAAATCGATTTTTTTGAAAAAGTTTACGGTGACACGCTATTTTTTCTGCTTTTGAAGATGGATGAAATTTTTTAACGCCAATCAATTTCTCTTGTCTTTCTGTTGAAAATAACGGTACACTTCAATGGTCTACGATGATTATTAAGAGTTGATTTTTTCGATTTTTTCCATTTTCGAGTTTTTTTTGCTGACGCGTCAAGGGCTTAAAATTGACATTTGTTCTTGCGAAAGTACATTTTTCGAGGCGTCTTGAAGAGATCTTTCCAGTGATGTGCAGAAAAAGATGATTATTTCTTCATTGTCTTCAAGATTTGTTTAAATATTTTTGTAGTATTTTTCATTTGAAAAAAAAAATAGAAATGCTGCAGTTTGTGAATGCCTATCACCCTGTATAATACGCTGTGTTATGGTTTAGTTGATAGAGTAATTTTGAAGATTAAAGTTCAACTAAACTTTACCGCTAAATTAGAATGAATTATCTTTATCAGTTTTAAGGGAGCACTTTAACAATTTTGTTCAAATTTTTGTATAAACAACTGAATAAAATAAAAACGGCTGGGTTTCAACCCCCACAATCTAGGTCATTTTAATCTCCAAGTAACGAGGAATCAAAAAATGCTAAAATATACAGGGTCTTCCATTAAAAAAAAAAAAACATAAGTTTGGTCTGTAACTTTGTTATGAGACAATTTGTATAAATTTAAATATTTTTAGGGCGTGCAGCTCCCTTTTGTGCACAACTTTTGTATAAAACATTTTTTAAAGTGCGTCTACTATTTTGTGATGTGTCAAAAATATGTCATTTCTGAGCGTATTATTATATACAGGGTGTTTCGGAGCTCTGGGAACGGTCAATCAAGTGCCTATTTTTCAAAATTTTGACAAATGGGCACTTGATTGACCGTTCCCAGAGCTCCGAAACACCCTGTATATAATAATACGCTCAGAAATGACATATTTTTGATATATCACAAAATAATAGACGCACTTTGCCGGTAAACAAAATCGCGGCACTTTGAACTGAAATTTAAGTCAGTGAAATGTGCATCTTGTGATTAAAAAAATCTAAAAATATCATCCTACGCGGAATTACATTCAAATTTTTCAAATGCGCTCTCAAAAAAAAAGCATTAAGGAAGAAAACGTTTCCTGCAAAAAGTTTGTATTTTTTCCCATAGAATACGATACCGCAATGAAACATAGGGGGTTCCGTTTGAAAAATCAAGTTGACCTTCGTTTGACCTTGAAAATTAACGCCGAGGTCATTTTCAAGGTCAACAACTTTCATTTGAAACATTTTTTGTCATGTTGCTCAGGTTTCGACATAATAATAATAATGATAATAGTTTATTCATGTTAAGACTGGAAAAAACAGTTTACATAAGTCAAAAAGTAAAGAATAAGATTGTGTACATACAATTGATAATTTACGTTTTGATTGGAGGAGATGAAAAAACATTGAGATATTTGGGTGGCAGTTTAAACTGGGACACACTGTATGTAATGATGTAATGAAACTGTATTTAATGTAAAAGGGGATTCTGTAAAAATATATATTATTATTATTATTATTAAATATCCTCCAAACCCACACGAAGGCATGTTACATATTGTAATCCAGAAATCTAGTCTCAACTGCATCAGGAAACTGTGCACTAATCGGAATTTTAATTGGCCAATTTCGCAGTTATTTTCGTCCACTTCCGGTTTTTCTCCAAAACTAATTGAAACTAACCGCGAGAGCAAAAAAAAAATTAATTTTATAGTTCGCGCGAGTTTAATCGTTTGTTTTGTCTCTCCAATGTACGACCCGGTTTGAACATTTTATATTTTAACGGATCATACTTTATTTATACGGGCCCCATAATTGCTTATCAGGCGGAACATTCTGGAAATTCACAGTGCATCGCTAACGTGGATTAAACATTTCACTCGAATAATCCGCGAATATTCAACCCGCTCCGCTCGTATTCTTATTCGCTGCTAATGGAATTTCTTAATATAATACTCGTAATCGTGTTTAAATTCTCAATTTATTATTTAATGTAGATCTACGTTATGTAGATATTGAATAATATTAAAACCAATTTTATTTATTTATTTGTTGTGCCGTATTTTAAATTTAGTTAAAATCAATACGTTGAAATCCGATACTTAAATGTCAAATAAATTCATTTTTATTTATTTAATTTATTTAATACTTTCTGCAACAAGTAAGGTTGTTTCTATTTTACTTAAATGTCACTTTTGACACATACGTACGTACTCATATTTAAAACTATTCAATTATTTTTGTTCAATTGTTTCATTGAATGCCATTCTTACGTTATCTAGATTATTTTTGTTTTGTTTATTTGATTAAGGGTACCGTATACTTTGTTAGATTCAAAGAAATATTTTTTTTAATTTGCATTTTTTGGAAGCTGTAGGTGTATAGAATATTGTGTCCAAACGGCAAGTTTATATTTCAAATGTAAATGCTTATAAACGGCAGCCTAAGCGCGCTACGTACAGTCAGAGAAAATACAAATGCGAAACTCGCTCGGTGAGGGAATGCTGCCGCATGTCGGTGCTTAGTTCGGTCGCAACCCGTACCAACTTAAAATACAATTGAGAGGTAATAAAATTTACAAGCCTAGTTCACTTCTCGCCCCTAAGTGATCGACTGACGTAAAATTTTATTTCGTTATACGATTTCTATCAGTTAATGCCATATCTGTGATTTTTTCATCTTCCAATTTATGGTGCGTCATCTTCAAAAATTCGAATAACTAAAATGTTTATTTTTATATTTTTTTAATATATTTATCAACAATTGAACAGTAATTTTATATAAAATTATTGGTAATATTTTAGTAGTAATTTTCTTTTCAGTTTCATATAAATATGTTACCCCATTTTTGCCAAGATATGACCTTGAAACCCTCGAAAAATAAGATTTTATTTTTTTAATCACTAAAAATTATTATAATAATCTGAAAAATTCACATATATTTTTTACCCAAATAAAAGTTTATTTAGGGTAGTATTTTTTTTAAGTTTAACCATTTTTTTCGCCCTTTCTAACCTTAAAAAAATTTACTTAATTTGGTATTTGGGATAAAAATATTTATGATTTTTTTCAGATTTTTATAGTGGTTAAAAACAAAAACCCATTTTTCGAGGATTTCATGGTCATATCTTGACAAAAAATTGGGTTGTTTATACGAAACTGAAAAAAAATAATGAAATACTAATAATAATTTTACATAAAATGACTGTTCAACTGTTGATAAATATACAAAGAATATCGTAAAAATATTAGTTATTCGAATTTTTGAAGTTGTCGCACCGACCGTTGAAGATGAAAAAAGTCACATAGATGGTATTTATTGATAGCAATCATATGACGAAATAAAATTTTAAATTACATTTTTGCAAGACTTTTAAGCATTTTTTTCGGGCCAATTTTTTTAGTACTCTTAAAACTCTTTGGCATTTTTTTCAAGACAATTTTGTCTAGTACTCTTTTTGGCATTTTTTCAGTTCACTTTTTAGCATTTTTTTCGGGCCAATTTTTTTAGTACTCTTAAAACTCTTTGGCATTTTTTTTCAAGACAATTTTTTCTAGTACTCTTTTTGGTATTTTTTCAGTTCACTTTTTAGCATTTTTTTCGGGCCATTTTTTTAATACTCTTAAAACTCTTTGGCATTTTTTTTCAAAACAATTTTTTCTAGTACTCTTTGGCATTTTTTTTTTGGTTCACTTTTTCAAGTCTTTTGAGCATTTTTTGGGACAATTTTTTTTAGTACTTTTAGGACTCTTTGGCATTTTTTCCAAGACAATTTTTTCCAGCACTCTTTTTGGCATTTTATTCAGGACAATTTTTTCCAGTACTCTTTTTGGCATTTTGTTCAGGACAATTTTTTTCAGTACTCTTTTTGGCATTTTTTTTCAAGACAATTTTTTTCAGTGCTCAATTAGCATTTTTTAGGAAAATTTTTTCAGTGCTCTTTTTCAAGACGACTATGGCATTTTTTTAAGACAATTTTCTTCAGTATTCTTTTCCAAAACTCTTTTTGGCATTTTTTTTTTCAAGAGAATCTTTTTAGTACTCTTTCTCAAGACAAAATCGTTACTTCTACAGCAGGCTTTCTATAGCATAACATAATTCAAAAATTATATAATTACGCAACACCAAGAATAAGAGTATCTTTTAACCAAGTTATTTTAAGTTGTTTCGTGAATATATGTCTGAATTTAACTTTATGTATTTTATACCTGACGTGTCCAATATTGTAAAGGCAATATAATGATCTAATAAAATTGTATTTTATTCTATTCTATTCTTAAGACTCTTTCAGGAATTTTTTTAGACAATTTTTTCCGGTACTCTTTTTGGCATTTTTTTTCAGTACTCTTTTTCAAGACTACTTTTGGCATTTTTTTTCAAGACAATTTTTTTAGTACTCTTTTCGATATTTTTTTTAGACAATTTTTTCCAGTACTCTTTTTGGCATTTTTTTCAGTACTCTTTTTCAAGACTACTTTTGGCATTTTTTTTTCAAGACAATCTTTTTCAGTACTTTTTTTCAAGACTCTTTTTGGCATTTTTACTTTCTCCGTTACGAAGTACGAGAAAGTATTGTGATCGTGAAAAAATTTTCAAACATTTTTTTTACGGAAATATCCGTCTTGGGGTCCCTAGATGCCATTTCAACAATTTCTGGAAACAAAAATTGTGCTGTGTGTCTGTGTGTGTGCGTGTGTCTGTCTGTCTGTCTGTGCGCGCTGTATCTCAAAAACTAATAGAACAATTGATATAAAACTTTGAACATAAGTCTTATTTGAGAATCTGAATAACTGAATAGCTTTTGGTAAAATTTCGTACACGCGAAGTGGGTGTTTACCTTAACTGTTTTTTGTTTTTTCCTAATATTTTTTTAAATATGAAAAATGTCACAAAATCATTTAAAAAAATATTGAAGACAACAAAGAAATGAACATCTTTTGCTTGAAAACATTTTTCATAAAATCATTGTTATTCGAGAAAACAATTTATTAATTTGTTTTTCATTTTTGGTTTATAATTATGAAGCGATAATAGTTACAGTAAATTTATGAATAATAAAATGAACAACTTATAAGGAATAAGTTTTTTTCGAAATCCCTTCAGTTTTTGAGTAAACTGAGTTTTTGAATTTGAAGTATAATTTTTCCATCTTTCATAACTTTGAGGTTTTTAACGTCAGTTTCATCCCGGGAATTTTCAAACCCGTTTTTCTCAGAACAGTGTTTTTTTTTATTGCTGGAAGTGACTGCGCGCAGACGGATGCAGCAATCGATCTGAAATGTTTCCTAAATACTATAAGGACATATCTGCAAGATTATATAGTATGAATTAAAAAATATATATTTATTGATTTTATATTGCAAAAAACGAGCCGCAAAAAGGTCAAAAAAATGAACTTTTTTTAACCGTCATTTTGTTATTTTTCCGAATTTTAAAATTCCATGCTACATAACACTGGCAAATGTAATAAACTTTAACACGTTATGTCATTTTTTGATTGCACAGTTATTTTTGTGGACCGAGGAACTTCCACCAGTGTGATATCCCAACTTCGACGATGTGACAACATAATTAATTGTGATATAAAACTATGAAAAAAATCACAATTTGTACTTAAAGGCTTTTTAAATTCCTGGAAAAAACATTCAACTTAAAAACTTTATTAGTCGTCTCAAAAAAAAAATACCGAAAATCACATTTCTTCAGGCCTGCAAAGCGGATTGTACCCTTAAGATAATTAGTGATAATCCCTCAACTACATTATTGAAATATAGTATACCAGTATTTTATGTCAACTATGATTATTTTTATAGAAATCTCAGTGATCATTGCATACACACAGATTTTAAAACGATTCAATGCGTCCGTAAAAATCGAGCACAAATACTCCAATTAGCACAAAACTGGAAACTCGATTCGAATCATTACAACACAGCAACGAAACAAACTACAGTGAGCAACCGCCTGATTCAAAGCACAACAGTAATACACAAAAATCCCATAATTCACGGTGAATTTGAGAGCCGATAGCGCTCCGAATTCAGAGTTCCCAATTTAATGTATCCAATCGTCAATACGTTGGAAAAGCAACATTTCGTGCCTCATTAAACATCCCAGCGTTATTACACATATAACAATATAATAAAAATCAATTTCAAACGGGAAACCATTATCGCAGAATACCGCAGTGAACCCGCACCCTTTTATTGTCCACTCACACAATAAACCCACCTCATAATATAAGCATTAATGCTACCCGACGCATATAAGAAAACCCCGACCTTTATTTACTTTTAATAAAACTGTTTACGACGGCTTGATGGAACAGAACAAATACTGTGGCCAAATCGCTTCCATTAATCCACAAATAATCTGTAATACTGAGTAATTTGTAAAAGTAGTCCAGCTTTTAATTAATTCACTGCTTTAGCAGTGGTGATATATTTAACTCTGGCTTAAATGACATAACGCTGGTATAATATTTTCGGCTGTGTAAACGATCTGTCAAATCGCAAACGAAATACATAATTTGAGGTTAGGTTTTGTGATTACATTAATAGTTATTTAACCAACAAGTGTGTTAATGATGGCGATTAATGATCGAGACATTTTCATAGTTAATTGTTGAGATCATTAATCGCCAATTAACACACGAATTGGTTACAAGATTTTTCCGTTGATCGTAACTTAGATCAACATTAGAAATTAGATTAGAGAAAATCCAAACAAAAGAAACAAATAAACTTGCTATTTATTCCCTTTGCAGCAATATCGGCAAAACATGCGAGTAGCATAGATTCTGAATGACGTCTTACCTGTTACTCCTCGCACCAGAAAATAAATTCTACGTAAGTTTTCTTGTAAAAATGTGTACTCTTTCCCGGAAGCAAATTTAATGTTGCATTATTTGCAACGGCTAGTACTTTTGGCGGTGTTAATTTAAACTCGACACTATTCATAGTAGCCAGTCATTCACTCGATACACGCGTTTTATAAATTTGACGTTTCACACTTTGACATTATTGTATAACAAAATCGAAGGCGGTTCGCCGCTAATTTGTTTCTAACGCAGAGAATTGATATACTTTTGCATTTACATGTGAAAATTATAGATCGTTTTCTCGCTATTATTACTTACATTTCCAGTAATTATGAGTAATTAGCCACTCATGAATTAGCTATTTAATGCTTAACTAGAAATCGTTCTTTTTTTTAGGAAACATGATTGATATGAATTCGAGTTAGGGAATCGAGGATGATAGGGGATTGGTTTAGCCAGCTAGGGCATTCAGCCACAACCGTTTCATAGTATTTAATAATTCATTTAAGTGAAATGAGGACAAAGACTAAATATATCCAGAGACCCGCACGGCCATTTTTCGTGTTAAAAAAGTAAAAAAAGTGACCGCCCGGACGGGACTCGAACCCGCACCAGCGGGGTCTAGAGGCCGGACCTCTACCCACTAGACCACAGCGGCACTAAAAATCGTTCATTAATGAAAAATCATTTATGAATGAAAAATATTTCATTAATAGGGGTCATTAATAAGCGATTTTTTATACATTAAAGTTAGCCGTTAACCAACAAGCAACGGAAAAAATATTTTAATAGATATTTACGCTTTCACAATGTTTATTAACAAATATTTTCTTTAATCCAATCCTCTTCTCGAGGCTCCGTTTCAATAACAATTCAAAACTGTATTCGGTGACTGACAGTTACAGGCAATAGCACATAAAGAACGTTTACACAGCTGAAAATATAATACCGGCTTTCGAAAAACCTGGTTTAAATTAATGTTTGTGAAATCTACCGTAGTAGAAGTATTAATGGTTCACTATTGCGTACCTCAATATCTTGGGATAGATTCAAGTTTTATCTTTAAGAATGTGTAGTTGATTTTGACCCCAAGTCCAACCCACCCCCCGTAACAACGCGATGGAAAAAAATGTTTTTTATGTAAAAAATTGTCCAACTTTGACAAGCTGTACCGTGCGCAAAAAAAATCGGCGGGAAATTTCACCACAATTGCAGAAAAATCTAATCAATTTCCTTCAAATGCCTTAAAATTTCGAGTCGTTTCGATGATTTAAAGCAAAGTTATAAATTTTTGAAAAAAAAATGACATTTTTCACTTTTTTGGCCATAACTTATAATAATTATATATACATGTTGAGTTACATATAACATTTAGGCGGATGTAGTCGTCAAAAATATACAATTAAAATTAAGTTTGATTACAAATATTAACACGTTAAAACTAAAAATTAAAATTTAAAATCAAAATTAAAATTAAAATTAAAACCAAACATCAAAAATTAACAATTAACAATTAAAAATTAAAGAGTAAAAATTTAAAATAAATAAAAATAAAAATCAAAATTAAAATCAAAGTCAATTAAAATCAGAATTAAAAGTAGAATAAAATTTAGAATTAAAATTAAAAATATTCATACGTCACTTGTCAACATTTAAAAGACAACAGTTTACAATCATAGTTAAAATAATTTAAAACAGTTTTAAAAATTTATCCATCATTAATAAATTAATAAATTAAAGTCCACGTTCCTACTAACCACTTCCATGAGGTCCACTGTTGCCGATTCGGTTGACTTTCCAATGATAAACCCATGCTGGTTGTCCTGCAGCACTTGTAATTTGTTGATAAAGTTCTAAAGTTGATCTGCTATACTTTTCTCCAGTACTTTTGAGAAAGAGTTAGGTATTGATACTGGGCGATAGTTGTCATATTTCTTTCCTCGCCATTTTTGTAAATAGGTATGATTTTGGATATTTTCGGATAACTGGGAAATTCTCCTGTTTGAAGTGATAAATTCACCAGATACGCGAGAGGTTTAGCAATTTCGTTTTTAACACTTTTTATCACTTTCGAAGATATTCCATCCTGGCCATAACTTGCCTTATTTTTAAGTGAGTTCAATGTTTTTGATATATCGTCTGGACTCGCCGGATTGGTAAACATTGTGTGGTCCGAGTTGTTTGATGTGCATCTGGTGGATATATTGTCTCCAAAGTGAGTTTTAATTTTTTTGTTAGTAACATTTGAAAAATACTCTCCAAAGGCTTCTGCAACTTCACCTGTGTCGCTAATTGTTCCTTTTTGCCCAACTGGTCATTAATCATAGACCATATTTTTTTTGGTTTATTTTTGGCTTTTGATATTTCCCCTCCGAAATACAGTTTTTTGTCTGATCTATTAGAAATTTGTGACGTTTATTTTTTCATTTTTATATTTTATATCCATATCGATTGTTCTGCAATCTGTTTTAAGTTGGAACAATGCTTTTAAATTTTTGCTTGAGTTTTTTACCTCAGTTGTTATCCAGCTTTTGCCGCTATGTTCTTTCTTACTTTTCTTTTTCATCGGACAAGCAATATTAAAGCAATGCTTAAATTCTTCAATAAACTTAAGGAACGCCGAGTCAATGTCGTCCGTTTCGATTTGTTCCCAGTCGATTTTTTTAAGGTGATATTTTAATTCATTGATAGTGTTTGCGTTTATCTGTCTTGAAGTAGTTATTTCATCGTTCTTAGTATCGTGTGGTAGTTCTCTATTTATATTCATGATCTGTGCAAGGTGGTCAGAGAGGTTCAAATTTACGTTGTAGCATGTTACATAATCAGTATGAAAGTTTGTAACCATATAGTCAATCTGGGATGTATATATTCTATTTTCCAAGACCTGTATCCTTGTCGGTTCGCTTACTTTATTAATTAAGTTAAATTAATTTAAGATGGCATTTAATATTCTTGATTCAACAGTAATTTTTAACATATTGATATTCAGGTCTCCGCAGAGAATTATAAATTTGCACCGAGTACTCATTTGTTTCAATATGTCTGTTAGGTTTTTTAAAAATACATCCATGTTACCTGCTGGTGGTCTGTAAAGAGAAATGATGCCAATTTTGGTTTTATTTGATTTTATTGTACAAGCACATCCTTCTATTACTGATTCGATATATCATTGATTTACATTATTTTGTTTCTTGTATTCCAAGTTATGTTTTATTAAGATGATGACTCCACCCCATTGGCGTTGTTGTCTAATGTAACTTGAGTAATTTTGCACCAAAATCGATGAACTTTTGCAGTCAGAACAGTTTCAAATTATCTCTTCAACGTCATGTGAATTGTTTTGTTGCTAAAACGATTCCACCCCCTGCCATCCCCTAAAGGAAAAAAGAAATGTTTTTAAAGTTTTAATGTGCAAATTTGGTTTCTTGTACCATGTGCAAAAAAACATCGTTGACTCAATCGGTCAGTATGGCAATAAAGTTCAATTATTTTCCTCCAATTTCCTCCAAAATTCAAGTCAAAATCAACTACACATTCTTAAAGATAAATCTTGAATCTTTCCCAAACTGAAAGATTCGTCGATTTTCGACCAAATTGAACCAAGTTACGACGGTTTGAAAAATCGAGTTTTTTGACGCCGAGTGTATTTGTAGTCAAAATAATGGATTTATTTTTTATTTTTAGAAACTCATCCTATAAAATATCACTTTTGGAACGTGTACGTACAATATATTTTCTTATGTTATGTTCTTTATGTAAAAAAAGCAAAAACACACATGAATGTTATAAGTTGATGTTTTTGTCAAGGCCGCCTACATATATAGGCAAAATCGTCCCGAACGTATAGAAATCGTTCCGAAGGTGAAACAAAATCGTCCCGAAAATAACTACTTTCGGTACGATATATTTAAAGTGGTACTTTCGATTTGATAAATCATACCCCCCTTCTTTTATATATCCTTCGACTAATTAAACTCAAAAGACAGTTATATAGGGACATTAAAATGACGAACGATTCAGCTCTAACGACAAAGTTTAACAAATTAAACAAAGACATGTATTACCTAATATCTAATATATAAAATTTTCGTGTCTCAGTGTTTGTAACAAAACTCCTCCGAAACGGCTTGACTGATCCTTATGAAATTTTGTGTGTATGTTGAGTAGGTCTGAGAATAGGACGTAAACTATTTTTCATACCCCTAAGTGATAAGGGTGGTCCACCGCAAATTTTTTATTTTTATTTTTTCTACAAAAATTTTTATTTTTAATTGATTCGGCATTAAAAAATACATACAACCCTAAATTTTTACCCTTCTACCACTAACCCCTATTTTTTAATAGCGATTTTAGTACTTTCATAATTTTCTACTCTCGGCGATCGACCGCTCGAACAGACGAACAAATCCAATAGGATACGTCACCAGTAATACGTATTGACGACGGCGCAGCGCAGCGGAGCAGTTACCTTACTTAATTTTTTAAGGGCTATGCACGAACGACGGCTCCGCTGCGCTGCGCCGTCCTTCGTCACCAGTTTATTTGTTTAATTTTAATGGGCCACGCACGGACGACGGCGCGGAGCCATCGTCCATCACCAGTTATCTGCCTTAATATAAATGGACCATGCACGGACGACGACGACACAGCGCAGCGGAGCCGTCGTCCGTCACCAGCTACCTTGCTTGATTTTTAAGGACTACGCACGGACGACGGCGCAGCGCATTAGTTACTTTGCTCAATTCATGATTATGGTATCGATTTTAATACGTTGGCAGAAAATAAAACGAAGAATGTTGTGTATCATAGAGCATTACAATAATAAACACTATGTTTTTGAATATTTAAAAAAAATTATGCCAATTCGAATTTAATATTCATAGTTAAGACAGAACAGCGTCTGTCGGGTCAGCTAGTTAGAATATAAAAAAGACAAATGGCTTCAGACTTGTCAAGAAATTGAACAAAAGCAAGGCAAGACATATTGGACCGAAATTAAAAAACTGACGAAGTATAAAAAGACAGACCAAAATAAGCACATCAACGGCCCAATAATAAACGAACAGTTAACTGACGATACGGACATTGCTCATGCATTTGCTAAACATTTTAAAAACATATACGAGCGTACTGACCATACTGACTTTGACAAAGACTTTTTCAAACACGTAAACAACTGGTATGACCCATTCAGCACAACAAACAACATTTCACCGACAGATGACCTAATTGACCCAACAGACTATTACACACTTTTTCATAAAGGTAAAAACTCTGCTCCTGGTACCGACCAAATCCCTCGATTAATTCTAAAAAAACTCCCAGAAAACATCCATTCCTATATCATGGATATATTTAATTATGCTTACTCCCACCAATATTTTCCTCCTGAATGGAAAACTGGATTAATTGTATGTATCCCCAAACCCGAAAATGACTCAACTTCCGTATCAAGGTATAGACCTATCACATTCCTACCTATCCTAGGCAAACTGTTCGAATCCCTCCTCAAACAAAAAATCCTAAATGCTCTATCCGACAAAATTCCAAACTATCAATTTGGCTTCCAGTTGCATAAGTCAACTTTTCTCCCAACCACAATCCTTGTATCCAATTGCCAAACAGCCTACTTTGAAGGTAAACAGTCCGCCGCTTTATTCCTTGACATAAAGAAGGCGTTTGACTCGGTGTGGCATCGAGGTTTGCTTTAAAAATGCCATTTACTTAACCTACCCCACAATTTAATCGTCCTAATTCACGAATTCCTCTCAAACCGATCCTTGCAAGTAAACATTCGACAATCCAAATCCAATACATTCCATCCAGCCCAAGGTATCCCGCAAGGTTCCCCACTTTTCCCTCTGTTGTATAACATATTTTGCGTAGACATATACAATCCCGATCCTAATGTGTTTAATCCTAACTAATACATCCTTCAATTCTCAGATGATACTGCACTAAACCCTCCCGTTAACAATCCAATCACTGCAAGACCTCACCAACAGAGTAAATTCCTGGTTCTCTAAATGGCGCATCCAAATTAATCCGAACAAAACTCAATTCCTAATCCTACATCACAAAATCACACCCACATCTCTCTCGATCCTAGTAAATCAAAATCTCATACACCCATCCCCTACATGCAAGTCTCTAGGTATGATTTACGACTCCAAGCTATCCTTTAAAGTCCACTCCCAATCCATTAAAACCAGAGTCAGGACAAGGGCGCGACATTTTAGAGCTCTTACCTATAAAGATAAAGGCATATCTACAACAACAGCAGTAAAAATTTATAAATCTATATGTCGCCCCCTGCTTGATTATGGTTCAATCCTGTTCTCACAATCCCGCCCACCCACACTTAACTACTTCCATGTTGCTGAACGCGCTGCCCTTCAAATCCTAACCAAAATCCACCACCCCATCAATCCTTTATTCAACCCAGCAAACGAAGTCCCATTTGCCACCACAAATATAATCCCTCTACAGGAACGCACACTATTCCTTGCTGAAAAGTTTTCAAAAAACCCGATTCATTTCCAGACCCTTAACCAATATTGCATCCATCGCGACCCCAATATCCCACCAAAACACAAATTTCCTATCCAAACACTTCATCAATTCATTTCATCATTCCATACCACAGACTAGCGAATAACGGACGAGACGAGACTGACAGAGATGGGCAGAAAGACCCATGGTCGATAGCCCTTGACAGTTCATCATAAATGTAATATGTAAAAAATGGTGATGTGGCCATCATGTTACTTTCTCCGACTTGATGGTATCATTTATATTTAAGCTTCCATGGTTTATTTTCAATTTAAATCATATTTTAAGTGTGCATCGAACGTTTCGTAGACTCGGATAAAACTGACATTTAAAACGTCAAAATTATGAAAGATCGAAAAATGTACTTCAAATTTAAAAACTCAGTTTACTCAAAAACTAAAGAGATTTCGAAAAAAACTTATTCTTCATAAATTGTTCATTTTGTCATTCTCTACAATTATTATTGACATAAATTTGCTGTAACTATTAGCGTTTCATAATTGTATACCAAAAATGAAAAAAAAATTAATACATTTTTTTCTCGAATAACAATGATTTTATGAAAAATGTTTTTAAACAAAATAATCGTATTTCTTTATTGTCTTCAATATTTGTTTAAATGTTTTTGTGATATTTTTCATATTTAAGAAAATATTGGCAAAAAACAAAAAACAGTTAAGGTAAACACCCACTTCCGGTGTACGAAATTTTACCAAAAGCTTTTCAGTTCTTCGGATTATCAAATAAAACTAATGTTCAAAGTTTCGTATCAATTGGTCCATTAGTTTTTGAGATACAGCGCGCACAGACACACACACACACACACACACACACACACACACACACACATACACGTCCCTACATATTTGTGGCACCGCATGATATATCCCCATTTGTGGCGCTTTTGTTAAGATACTGTCGTTCCGCTGCGTTTCTTTCCATTATTTCTGAATATGTGGTTAATTTTACGATACCCTCCATATAACAAAAGTTATTGCAAAAAAATCAAATGTGCCACAAATATTATGAAACGTGAAAAGTTAACACATGGTGTCACAAATATGACTGGTATCAATTTATGGTGCCACTAATATTGCATGCCATGAAAATGTGTGTAAGTGTGTGAAAAGCAATGTTGCCGTGGAGATGTGACCGTCTTATAATTTGCAAAGAAAGTCCTTGTCACGCATTTTCTTGCCCGCGCAACGCTTCCAATAGATAATAAAATAAAAATGTAATACCAAATAAATAAATAAATAAAATATAAGTAATTAAATGAATTAAAATAAAACATAAAGATTCAGATTCAAGATTTTTAACATTAAGCACAATATTGCAATTTGTATCTTATATACCGGGTGTAACTGAATTCTGGTAGACCCCAAATATCATTTGCATGTTTATATATATAAATATATATATATGTATATATATATATATATATATACAGGGTGTGGCACTTAAGACGCCTCGGATCATAGCTCCTTTACGATAAAAGCTATCGAAAAAAATCTAAGAACAAAGTGGTGCATAGTTACCGTCGCTATGTTTCAAAAATATTTCTAATCATCAGTGGCGTGCCGTACTCCAGTGGCGTACCAAACTTATGTTTTTTTAAATGGAATGCCCTATTTTTTATTGCAGATTTGGAAAGTGCTCGACGAGTACTTATTTTTTTATCTAACATGTTATACCCTTCACTTTAGCGGTTTCGCTGTTATAACCCTTTCTTTCAAAATTGCGCCCCATTTTTGAGATTTTTTGTAGAGAAACTAATTGACGCCGGCGCCTAAATTTTGAATTGAGGTACAGGTTAAGACCTCGTGTACCTTCACATAATTTTTTTTTCGGGTAATTTATGGAAAAAAAATAATTTTTTATTGATCTTCGCATGTTGTCATTTTTTCCGAAAATTTCAAATGGCACCCCCCTAAAAAAATTACGGCGTTGTACAGCCAAAACTCTAAATTTTTCATTGGTGTAAAAAAAATTACACATTGCATAACAAAATTTCGGAGAAAAAAGGAATTTCATCGCAAATGTCGGGAAACGTTTTCCATATGAAGTATTTTAAAATCAAAGTCAACTTGATAATTTTTTTATTAAATAAAGATCTATACTATAGATATGCATTACCATTAAATATAGTGTAAACTCTACTTATTTCACTCATTTGTATTATTGTAACAATTAAAAATAAGATGTTTCTCTTAATTATCTACAACGAATGATTTTCTTTTATCACTTACAAAATTTCGATATATTGAAAAACTTCTGTTTACTTAAAAAAATATACTTCTATGAATTATAGTATTAACATAAATGGTTCATTTATTAAGGATTATAAGTTATTTAAAAGATTCATGAATGTATTTATAATTTATCAGGTTACTTTTAAAAGTTATATGTTTTGTGTATAAAATTTACTATGTAGCGGCAAGTATCGCTACAAACGACTATAAAAACCACAACTATAGAGATAATGAGAAATACTATTTAGAATTTGAATATACTCGAAGGATAAATAAAATATGAATTATGTTGTATAATATGTTTCGCTAACAACGCCTACCATTTTCAAACATGAAAATAAAACAAGCATTTCTCATCCGGTTCAATTTGAATATATTACCATGTTATACAAAACAAAGTGAAAAGTGTTTTATTATATTATTCAACATGTATAAAGAAGTGGAAGTCTCCAGAATAAACAATATGAATGATATTGGTTTGAACCGGATTTTGAAATGAGTCGTCTGTCCTCTTTTCTAGGAATTCCTTTTAAAAATTTAAAGGGACGCTTGGTACCTGCTTTCGACTGCTGAGACGAACAATGCCGACATCTGGATATTATAAATGTTTGAAAATACAACTTTCCTAGTACTATAAACACTAAAAATGCAGTTTCAATATAAAGATTTAACGTGAATAATATTTAAATCTAGAATTATTTTATCTTGAATATAATCCTCATTTATAAATCGTGAAGTATCTTCGTGAGGAAAAATTTCCGTTTTCAGTTGTTTTAAGCTCTTGTAGTTTTTTAAACCTTTTTTCCCTTTTAATTTAAAAGGTAGACAAATATTATTTTTCTTACAGTTTTTTACAATTAAACGTTTAAAAGTCACGTGAATTTTCAATTTAAAATAGTATCAAATTCAAGATAAATTAAATTTATAATTTTCATATTCAATGCCGAAAACGAAACACTGGTAATGTCATGAAATCAATTTGTCAGTGTCAATTTTATCATAAGGGCTAACGTATGTTTGTAATTTCCTTACCATGTTCAAAAATTGAATTTGAACATCCCATCATTTTTTCAAAATATTAATAACCCCCAAAATGTTTCCACATGTAAAGTGTATTGCCTTTGGCAAATCAATCTCATTACGCTAATGAGAGTTTTGTTTTTGAAAATAAATATGAAAATGTCTGTATTAACTTTCAAATTAAGGAAATAAAAATAATATCCACAAATTGAAGCAATGACTTTTTTTGTTAATACAATTTGAAAGATAAACCACTCAAAGCTACGCTATGAACTAGATTTAGACTCCTTATTTATATGTTTTTTTAAATTTATAACCATCACAAAGTTTCGGCTCAGAACGAAATCGAAGTCAAAAAATGGTAGTTGAAGAGGCCAAAAACGGAAATAATCACGTTAATATTACATAATTATGCATATTAGCAAACTCTTGTCTGTTATCCTTTTAAAATACTTTTGTATGTAACCACAGAAAACAATAATTTATAAATATTGGTTACTGGATAATAAAGGAACTTAGCACAGGAGAAAAACGAGAATGATTTCTTATGTACTTACCCTTCGGATTTAAATAATTATAAACAGCGGAGCATGACAATACAATTTTTCCGAAATTATCTCTCCAATAACCTAAATAGGCCCCCATAAATATTTTTGGGTCCCACACGACAAGGATTTGTACGATGAAACCATAAATTTATATAATATCTATAAAAAAACGAGTATTAAACCATACCCTTTGAACTAATAATTTAACCTAATTTTATTGTACAAACATTTTAAGTTTGGGTTTATGATCAAAATGTGCCTTATAAACTAATTGAAAAATGGTAAAATAAATATTTTAGAATAAGCATAGCTTTAGAATATGCATGGCTTAATTAAATAACCTTGACAAAAAGTGATTTTTTATGTTTGTGCTTGACATGCTCCAAGATTTCTGTTGGGACAATAAAAATAGTCTCTTGATGTTTTAAATGTATGAAAGCTCACAACTTTTACAGCAAACTTTTGTAATAGGATTAAAATTATTGGCCTTTTTGAAACTATTGTTACATCCAGTTATTTTAGGTAGGTTGATAATACTAATTATGTTACAACCGTCTTTAGTGCGGTTTATACATTTAAAACTTTTCTGGTATAAAAAATATAACAGAATATGCGAAAATGTTTTAAAGCTATATTTTGAGTAATTGTACTTGAATTGCCTCGTCAGCTATCGGGTGAAATATAATGGGTGATTGAAATTCGAGGGCGAGTATGGGGATATAGCTTATTATAGGAAATAGAGGGTAGGTTTAAATTCGACACTTTTGCAGAATTTTATGTTGATTAATAATCTGCTTTAACATTTAAATTATTTTAACGGTTTCTCTGCAGTTTGGAAAGAAGTGTAAATCGTAATTTCGTAAAAACGTTCCTACGGCATCTTTTTACGTCTTATCAAATGGCGAACGATTTTTATCTACAGGGTTAGTTTTTGTTTTTTTACACTTAGCTTTCGTTTTCATTGTGGGCACAATTTATGATATATACATATTTAAATCAGATTTTTTTAGCTGATTTCAGTGATGTGACACACGGGCATATCCGTTGCAATTTTATTTCAGTATTATGATTATTACAAGTATCATCTAGTACGAATCGAGCTAAGAGTCAATTGCCCATTGAATTTATGTGATTTGAATTCAATAACTGGCACAAAACGGTAAATAATTTTAATTGTATCAAATATTTTAATTAAATACAATTTCAATTTGTTTTTCTAAATTTACATATTTTGCTAATAAATGTCTTTCGAACATTGTAATTTAGTCAAATTATAGGTTTAGATGATATATTATTAATAGATTATGCTTTTAGGGGGTATGTTATAATATGCCGTGTATTTTATTACCACGGCCGTTAAGATTTTGCAAATTAACTTTTGGACCATATTTTAACATATGAAAATATTTGCTTAAAATCCATATTAAAATTTTATCTTTTTACAGCGAACTGATTGTTCTTATAATTAGAACATTTTTATAACAGACAATAGATTGTAATTCATAGGTTTTTGCTTAATTTTTAGGAAAATGACATTGACATGAATTACATTTTCTCGTATTTCGGTTATCAAAGTTAACATATCAACAGTTAAATAATTAAATTTTAATATAGTACCACTTAAAACTTAATATGAAAACTTTAAAAGTTCACAGTAAAAAATACACTACATATCAATTCATCTTATAAGTTGTGCTTATGTTGGTATCAATATATTTAATTTTTTTTTTGCATTGTAATAAATGATGTTAGTTTGCAGCTTCTCAACCATCCCATTTGAAAATTAATTTTAGGAAAAAAGTTATTCTTTATAAAAAGTTCTGCATGGTCCAAAACCTAAAATGCAACCATCAGCTGTCAAATTTTTTTGGTCATATACGGAGTTTGTGTGAAAATATGAATTTTGTTCCAGAATAAAGTACCTTTATTTTTGACAATATCAAGAACTGTTATAAAGAAAAGTTATTTAGAATTGAAAACTGGGTTCAATCATACAGTCATGTATACCTGTTGCTAAAAATAAGATTTTGTAATTTTTCTTTTTCTCTACAGTGATACATGCACATTGATATTTCAAATGTTGAAATGACAGTGACAGGTCTGTCATTAAACATCAGATATTATTTAAACATTATAAATGAATAGTAATTCCGGTGACATTGAGTTTGGAGAAAAAATAGAAATTGTATTAATTGTGATTGAAAATTATAAAACGTATCGGGAAGCAGCTGAAATATATTATAACAAACATCCAGATAAAAATGTACACAATACTACAGTAATGAATATTTATTTCGTTAGTTAGTTAGGGTTGAAGGTCATTCCATCATCGACAATTTTGGGAACTCACTGTACCATTTGAATTAAATGAAGCTTCATCTTCAAACATGATTATTCTAACCCAAAATGGATGCTCTTCTAACTCTCCTTGGATAAGAGAACAAAAATTGAAACCACTAACATAATCTCTAGGTTTTAATGTGGTTTATATGGGTGGAATTTGTGTGCTTTCAAAATATTTGCCATCATATCTTTACCCTTTTGCGCAGCTAATATTTAATATATTCTATTGTAGATAACATTACATTTAAAGTCCTCACTTTAAAGTCCTCAGTTATCGACGTTTGTTATTTAATTTATTTTTAACATATCCATATGTTTTAATTATTTTCATTTCAAAATATTAATTATTGTATGTACATTTGTGTCTGGATGTTTCTTATTAAATATTTCAGCTGCTTCCCGATACGTTTTATAATTTTAACTCACAATTAACACAATTTATATTTTTTTTACTTCGCAAATTTAGCATATCTTACTATGTTTATAATATTAGGCAAATTATTCTAAAATTTATGAATTCAAATTAAATTTTAAAATGAAAAAAAAAAGATTTGTCATTATGTTGTTCTGTCTAACTTTTCTCTATTACACACACAATTTACGGCACAAAAGGATTATCAAATACAGGTTTAATACCGTAAATTATGCATTATTCATTATTCGAAGAAAAATCAGTTTACTTTTGAAAATCAAAACCAATACATTTTTTATTAAATATTATATTGGTATTCATTATTTATTTCCGGCGATTTAGCTGAAAAAATATCTCAGATTTATAGCTCAGGCAAATATAAGTTTATAAAATCATCGAACGTTACTTGAAATAGTATAATTTAGGCTATTATTTAACCACCAATTTTTAATTTAGTAAATGTTATATACAATTTAAAATTGTTCGAAAAACTCTAAACTAGTTAAGTCATGAGTAAACAAACGGTAGAAAAAACCACTTACGATTCCGCCATATTAGTAACGTCAAGCCCTGATTTACAAAGTTTTTGCTTTGAAAAACTTATTTTAGGATACACTCGTCATTTGAAAGTTTCGGTTCTCATTTAAAAAATAATTATGTCCGAAACTGACACACTTATTTGTCGAAACTATGTAGTCAGAAAAAAGTCGATAGAGTTATTCGAAATAAGGATTTGAATGTAGATGTAAGTCATATTTTTTTTAGATTTACAATATCTCCTTACTTTAGTAAGTTTTCAATTTATAAACGTCACATAAATGGACATTTCGGGTATTTCACACGTTCAAATATTCGCAAATTATGTATCTAATGTTCATTTCATGGTTTATTTTATCCATTCGCTGTTTTGGGCAGCAAAAAATAATGAATTCCTTAATAGCATAAAAATTAAAAGATAATAGTTTGATTTTTACCAACATTATTTTTTGTAGTAAGTTATTATTATTGATTGGTATTTATTTCTATATTAAAATCTATAAGAAATGTATGAATAAAGTTTTATTGAGAAAATGGACGTAATAAAAAAATCGAAGATTTATTTCTCTAGCGTGCATTACAATAGCCATTGAAATTCAGTTTGAAAGAGCAAGAAATTTACAGAAAGTTATTAATTTAAATAGCAATAATAAAAGTCTATTTTTAAATATGTATAGAAGTAGGAGCCAGGCCTCAAATATTTATCTTTCGCAGATGTTAGCATTCGTCACCCCCAAGTGTTCTACCTGTTTTGGACCGTCCCTTTAAATTTTAAAAGGAATTCGTCGAATGAATGCGTCACATCCCAATATCCGGTCCAAACTAACACACAATAGCAATTAACACATAACAACATTTACACATTTACAGTAAAATGAGAATGGATCAAATAAACCAAGAAATTAATATTAGACACATAATTGGAGCTTATTTGACAGTGCAGCATATACAAAATATCCATTTATGTGAGTTTTATGAACGTAATTTAATTAAAAAATCACTGAACTAATTGTAAGGAAGGAATGTAAATCTGGTATGAGAAAATGTTATTTTCATCAATTAAATGTGGTTGCAAATACAATAACATTTTCAAAAAAAAATCGACTAAATAAGCGGTCAGGGTTTTGCGTAATGACTTTACTTTTATTTTATTTACCGAATCCGAAAATGATTTGTATACAAGTTCTTTGGAATTTAATAATGCGTTTAGTGATGATGTTGGATATTCGTTGGAACTTATCGTTTTGTTGCTAGGACAACGCACTGTTGCTTTTATTTTCAAAACGAAATTACTCAAAAAATTTCTAATAATGCAACTTAAAAAAAATTACTAGAGAAAAATCTCCATAAAGAATAAAAAAGTGTATTGTTATAGCAACAAAATAATCAACTTTAGTTTGATGCAATACTGAATTTGGTAAATAATTTAAAAAAAAATGTTATTATGCGACAAATTTTAGACACGCAGCGCTTATTTTAGTCAAATTAACTTGAAAAATGCCTTAGGCGAGGGTATAATAGTATACTCTGTAACTAGGTTAAAATGGAAATTCGATGCGAGTGGACTAGCATCAGAATTTCCATTCTTACCTAGTAGTAGACTATACTTTCTCCTCGACCAGATAAAATAGACTAATACAATAATTATTGTATTAGTATATTAATTATAATTAACACAAAGAACTTACGTTTTATTATCGCGTTTGTGGTTATGTTTATAGTTTTTTGACAATTGTGATATCCAAGGCTAATTGTTTTATTCGAAACGGTGTGAGAATATTCATTCCATTAGTTATTATGGAATGAATTACATGCAAAACGCATAAGTGCATTTTATTTTGATCCATAACAAGAGTGAGAATGTGTACGTTCTATGATCAAAATTGATTTCAGAATGCTTAAATTCTACAGTGGTCGTGGAGAAAAAATAGTATTGTATTGTAGTTAAAAATGCTCTATCTAAAAAGTAAACAACAAGGTAGGTTGTTATTTGAAAATAACAATATTTTTGCCATTCAAATGAAAAAATGAAATGAAATATGTCTCTCCTATAAACTTTATAAATTTACTAAAAATTAATTATAATTATTAATCCATAGAAACCTGCAAACACCCCATCCGCAAGTTGTGGGATAAATCCATGAGAATAAAGTATAAGTTCTTGAAAATCTGTAATAATTTAAGTGAAAAAATGTAATAATAATTACCATCGATTTGAAAATTTACTCAAAATTCATTCCGGATTGTATTTTAAGAAAATTATTAACAATCTATTTATAGATTTTCAATTGATGACAAGCGCGGTAACTCGTGTGAAATCCCAAATATTTTAATTTTATTTTTTCACTCTTGAGTAACAAGTTACAATACACGTTTTTTGTTGTGCTATTGCCTTTTTTTGCCATCTGTATGGGAAGCAGGAGTTTGCATAAACATATAAATACAATGTAAATCGCCAATGTACATTGCTGAATTTTCTATTCGATACAGAAACCAAATTAGAATGAGTTACATTTTAATTGTTGTCAGAATAAAGACAGCACTCTCATACTATTCAAAGCAATTATGGTGAAAAATCTAATCGCTCATATTTTCTTTGGTTTTTATCAACTTTTCCTAATATTTTGCAAACAAACATGTAAGTATATGAACCAACCTAAATATTCCAGCGTTCATGAACATATATTTAGGGAGATGCATTTCAAACGAACTTCTTACTTATTGTTAGACAATTTTGAAACAATAAATATTATTTTTAAGAAGTAAACATATTTTTAAAACAGTTTGTTTGATTATTGTCTTTAGATTGTCACTAAAAATTCTTAGGGGTCAATCAAATCAACCAATTTAATTTGAAAAGGTCTCTGACAAAATTTATCTATTTTCGTTTTTTTACCTATGTTGTAGTATATTCAGAGAGTTGAAAACAGCTATGCATTAATTTTTCAGATGTTCAGTTTTTTTTGTGAACAGCCATTTTGTATTGGTGGGTCAGCCTATTTTGCATTTTGTAGAGATTTACGTTAAACTCTGTAGCTCCTCGGTTTTTGGAGATATTTGGTTCAAAAAGAAACCATGTTAAAGAACATAAAATGTACAATTTTTTCTGTTAAGTATATATATATATATATATATATATATATATATATATATAGGCCTATACTAAATTGTAAATTAGCAGAAAATAGGTAAATGTTAACGTTTCCAAAATAAAAAGCTTCTCTTTAAAAATTAAAAGTGTTAAAGATAAAACGAAGACTCAAATTCATTTTTTGTGGATATAGTGTCTATAGTATACTACTTCCCTAAAAAGTATCAGGCCAGAGAGTTACATCCTTTTTTAAAGGGTCTTCAAATATTGCAATTTTCCTAAAATCAGGTATTTTCGATCTGAAATATCTCGGAAGGGACACACTTTAAAAACCCAATATTTTCACAAAACGTTCTTTAATGGTGTTATACTAAGTGGTTAAAATTTCATCACTGAGACTTTATTAGCTTTTTGGTTAGAAATAAAAAATAGCTAAAACTTCTGGAAAATAAAAAAAAATTAGCGACTATCATTGGTTGATTTGACATGGATTGACCGTTAGATATACAGCACGTTTTTTATCGTGGGCCATAGGATTTTACATGCTAAAACTTTTACCTTGTGTTAATGTATATTTTATCATATAATTTTGAAGCAAATTTTTGTTAGTAATATAAATCAATTATTTTTCTATATGATGGGATTAATTAGAATTATTTAAACATGTTTTATTCCATTAAAAAAATATTTTTTTTTAATATAAGTGTCGACTCAAGTACCTGTTCCCCGTACATGTTCAGGTAATGATATTTATTAATATTGTTTAGTGCTATTTCAAAATTAATCATAAACTATTTGTATCCTTAATATGATGTATAATGCTCTAGTGCAGAGAAAGGAGCAGTGTTGAAGTTTTTTGCAACGCACATAAAAAGAAATACTGTACCAGGAAAAGTAAACTGCATACAATGTATGAATAGCAATTCTATATTATCTTCACGCGGTTGGACTGACATTAAATTTTGTGTTAAAAATCATATAGATAAAATTAAAAATTCAAAGAAAGTGGGAAAATTTTGTTAATTGAATACGAAATAAATTATATTACATGCACTTTTTATATACATATAAAGATTGTAATAATATTTGTATCATTTTATCATCCCGAACCCGTTTAAACTTTAAAACAGAATCCAATAAATTAATATAAATAAATGCTATTTAATTTGGTGAATTTGCATAATTTATGCATAATTTTAACTGTAATTCAAGTAAAGTGGGAACAAAAAAATCAATTTAAGTTGGGTATTAATTGTCAAGAACAATAATAATTTAGACAATTACAAGAAATTCCGTGCATTTTTAACATTTAATTGTACATTTTATTTCTCTGTTTGCAATTTTATGTTTCATAAATAATTCAATTTTTATTTATTTATTAATAATTACTGTTATTAATTTAATTAATTTCTCTACTCACAATTTCTTATTTCATTAATATTTTAATATTTCAATATTTATTTATTAATAATTTATGTTATTTATTTAATTGAAATATTTATGAATGGACACTGCAAGTCCTAACGCCAACTGTAAATCTATTTCCAACCCGAGAATTGAGCAAACAATGCGATCCCCTCGGTAGGTATGTGGGATAGGTCGGCAACGCAGCATATTTTGTTCCAGGTGGCGCTACCAACAAGGGTTGTCACAATTTGGTGTGTAGCACACATGATCGGTACCCATGATGTGGCGTCATACACACAATTATTTTTAAGGTATCATAACTTTCGTGAGAATGATTTTAGAGAATTTTCGTATAGATAACTGAAATAATCTGATCTTCTTTAACATTGGTACTAAATGTCGTAAGTGTGACATATGAAGCAATGGAGAAATAGCCGAATGTACTTGTGGCACGGAGGGTAAGGTGCCACAAGAACGCGCCTCCGCCACAATTCAGGATGTAGCACACACAAAGTGCCACAAATATGTGGGGACATACACACACACACACACACAGACACAAAAATTTTTTTTCCAGAAATTGTTGAAATTGCATCTAGGGACTCCAAAACGGATATTTCCGTAAAAAAATTTTTTGAAAAAAAAATCACGATCACAATACTTTCTCGTACTTCGTAACGGAGAAAGTAAAAATTAATGTAAAAAAATGTCTGTCAATAAAGATGTTTCATGTATAAATCATACCGAAAGTTTTATTTTCGGAACGGCTGCAGAAAAATATTGTTAATGTATATACTATGGTATTAATCCATCAATAAACAAACGAAATATTATTCAAACCACTAATAATTAATTTATAAGCGGAATATACACTGAAATTTCGCCCCAAAAAAATAAAAAAGAACAAAAATATTACAACGACATGTCATTTACTAACCCACATGCCCATAAGAGATAACTTTTATGTTTTCAAATTTATCACGAATTTAAATGGGAATGTAAGCAGTTTACCGGCGAAACTCTCCATTAAATACATTGTTTGGATTGTTCACATGCCGTTTCATTGCCCGCATGCATATACTGGCACTGGCACTATATAGTGGTGAAGATTACAGTTATGAAATTTTTATAGTTTTACGCTGAATGGATGATTTCTTGTGTAAATGTTTTATCACAAGTCACGCCAGTGTGTAACAAAATTCGGATGCATTTAAAACTTTGCGCGACGGAACTTGCTTAAAATAACGCTCCATGCAAATTTCTAGTTTTAAACTAAAGTTTGAAATTATTTTACAACTCTCAAGGTAGGTATACAAACAAATGGTTATTATTTTATGTTCTATGTATAATAATTCAATTTTAAACAATGCGGAGCATATGGTGAGTCGAAATAAAAATGATAACGTTTATAGGTATTATTACAACTAGTTAAACATGAATAGTATATTTCCCGCGTTGTAATCAATAGTTTTTTTCTGATTGAAAGAATATTGTTCTGTAAATGGGAAAATATTGGATTGTAAATTTTGGAATTTATCGGATTGGTAACGTTGCTAAGGGCCTTGTTTGTAAATATCATAGTTGACTGGTTTGATTTTTGCGTTGTTTCATAAATTGATGAAATTTCACACGCAAGCGACGATAGACCGTGAATGTTTGGTTCCGATTATTTCATTCAAATCATTTAGAACCAATCAGAACCTCCAAATTGTACCAGGTGACTTGTTTTAATAAACGGAAATACCGCATCGTACCACGAAGTTTTTCCGGAAAAACTTCATCATGCTAGTCAGAGTTGGACTCTGTCAGGTTTCTGTTATTAAAAATGTTTAATAACTGAACGCATATAGTAATATATACAGTGATAATAATTGCACTATCATTAACGAAGAAAATATGCTTCGATCCCAACGGCGGAAATTCTCTCTGATCGACTGCCAAATGAGACGATTTTCTGACAGATTGGGCAAGTCCGAACGGGCACAGTAAAAGTTTTTCCTGTGTCTCGTTGGTAACGCAAACTAGGAATACAAACATATAAACGTCAAATTAACCCACCAATTTTTCAATTTATTATCTTGTGGATCAGTGAAATTAATTAAGGTGATTCAAGATTTCAGGTTTCGATACAAAATGGAATAATGAAATCGACGATATAATAGCAGGTACCGTACCTAAAAAAACTTTAAAAATACATAATCCACAAAAATGATTGATGAACAAATAGTGTTTAACATTGGGAATCAAATTTTTCAAATACTAATAAAACCAATTAATAAAACCGTTTAAGAAATATGTCTTATTTATTTGTAAGAAATGTGTAAGGAAATTGCTTTTCATGAAATAATCAAGCCAAAAACCACTTTAGTTTTATTTTTATCCAGGAAAAACTTCAAAATTTTTCACTCAAACTTTGTTGTTTTCTAAAATTTAACTCGAGCAAAATCACCAAATCGCTCGACCTGCGGTCTCGCGATTTAAGACGTGATTTTGCTGTCTTGAAATTAATAAACAACAAAGTTATCGTGAAAAATTTCGAAGTTTTTACGGAAAAAATAAACCTCTTGTGGTTTTACTTATGAAAAGTCAGAAAATAATTTTCAGCAGGTTGTTGTCTTTCTGAATACCGCTGAAGGTATGTTTCCGAAGTAACTTTCACATTTCGATGCGATGCGTAATATGTTAAAGTTCTAGCATATCGCGTTTTTCTTCATTTAAAAATGGCATTTTGTTATAAATGTATACCAGTTTTGGAACTGTATAATAAAAAAATTGTTTTTTTTTGCGCATTGTACTTTTAATTAATTTAAATTTCCATTATGTATACATGATTCTTATTCGGTCAAATATCTTAAGAAATATCACTCGTAGTTATTATTTGTGCAGGATAAATTTAATTTCAAGAACTCGTCACTTCATGGCAAATTTTCTCGAATGAATTGCGATTTATTAGGTAAAATCTATTTGAATGTTTCCATCTTAATTCAATCTACAAATATGTGTCGATTCATTAGCTCGTGCAAAAAAATAAAATTCTAACATACCATTTATTTAAAACAAATAAATGAGGAGTAGTGATTCGGGTACAATTTTATTGGAACATGAATGAATAACAATATTTATTATTTATTTTCCGAGCGAACATAAAATATTATCACAGAGGCAATAAAGCTTTAACAGGAATCGATTTGTTGAAAGCATATTAGCATTCATTGCGCCAGCGTTTCGTAAAGGTTTTGAGACACGTGTATTTTCAATTGTGTACTTCACGGAACTCGGTAAGGTCTTCGTCTACGTCTGTATGCATATTATTATTTTGCGAAATAAAATTTTTATAACTAGTTCCCGGATGCACATTTCTTACAAATCTTAGGAATTTCAATAAGTGATTTCCTTGTTTTGTATGACATGAGATGATTTGGATTTAAACCATTATGTATTATTTATACTGTACGCTTTGTACCAATACATTTCTTAAAAAAAAAACAACAATGAATAAGTTACTTATACTCTGCTCACATTTTATTTCACGCTTGTTAGAGTGAAATTTTTGTTGGTAGTAAACAAGGTATTAACAATACAGTTATGTCATTGCAATTTTTTGGTTATCTGTAGCGTAATGTTGCATTTTATAACATCCCTCATTCACCTGTCAAAATATTACAATAGTATAAATTATAGGTTAACAACCTACTTCAATCAATGCTATCAAAAATACAACATGCCAATATTAGAACAAAAAAACCCGAGAATAAAATGTGAACAAAGTATAGGATGTCCCTCGAAAAAGTTGCATTTTAAAAATGCACTAATGACGGTGGATATTTTTCAATTTTTTTTTTATTGCATAGCCCCAACGTTGCGGTTTAATAGTGGAGGACCACTTCATTCATATGGCTGCCCCGGCTGGCTTTGCAGTAGCCCATTCTATCGACACAATTTTTCATGACATTTTTGATGGTGTGGCCCTCAATGGCTGCAATGGCGACTTCAATCTCGTGCTTTAGGTCGTCAATCGTCTCTGAATGGTTGGCGTAGCATTTATCCTTGACGGCTCCCCACAAAAAAATAGTCCAGCGGGGTCGTTGACGTTTCGGCTAATAATGCGATTTTCGAACGTACCGCGCAAAAGTTCGACTGTAACGTTGGCTGTGTGGCAGGTGGCGCCGTCCTGCTGGAACCAAATGCCGCCGATGTCTTTCTCTTCCATTCAGGGAAAGAAAAATTTTTCCAACATGCCGCGATAGCGCTCACCATTGACGGTTACGGCGGCTGCTGCTTCGTTTTCGAAGAAAAACGGACCAATGATGCCGCCGGACCACATACCGCACCAAACAGTCACTCGTTGTGGGTGCAGTGACTTTTCCATGATTACGTGTGGATTTTCTGAGCCCCAAATGCGGCAGTTTTCCTTATTGACATAACCACCGAGGTGGAAATGAGCTTCATCTGAAAAGATGATTTTTCGATAAAAATGCTCATCTTCCATCAAGCGTTCTTCAATCGCATCGGATGGTCGTGCGGCTTCAGCTCTTGCACCAATTGAATTTTGTACGGCTTCAAACCGAGGTCTTTCGTCAAAATTCTTTGAAGGGACGTGCGAGAAATGTTCAATTCCTGCGAAAGGTGTTGAGTTGATGTTGATGGATTGTCACTCACACTTTCGGCAACAACAACAATATTTTCGATTGAGCGCACTGGACGAGCACGGGAATGCATTGCTTTGTCCATTAACGAGCCACTTTCACGCACACGCTTCGCAAATTTATCCACAAACTGCCTGGAAGGCGATTCATTTTTCCCGAATTTTGTGCGCATTTTTCTTGCACTTTCGGTTGAAGACTCACCATTTTGGAAGTAAGTTTTCAATATTTCCCAATTTTCATCGAGCGTAAACTTAACCAGTTCGTAAACCGCAAACCTTTTACTAAATATAAGACACATTGGCAAAGTCATTCGAGCTGTCAAAGCCGAAATAATCGATAGTTCAAAAAGTAACCGATAGATGGGCCACCCTTTAAACATAAGAAGCTTTTACTCTAGGAAAAATTAGTTTCATGAATCTATCCAACACATCGAAATAAAAGTTCCACTGCTAAGGCGATTTTAGATAGGGGACAGTTCCTATTTGCATAAGGCAAAGTGTTTATTCACGTTGCTGCACGAACGAGTGGGCAATTTTCGAAAAATCACGCTAAATTAAACGTAGCGGTCCTTCAGCTGTTCAACGGACCGGAAGGTTATCTTATTTTGATGCCAATTTTCTCCAGTGAAAAACATTTGGAAGGATTTAAAACACTTTAGGTTTTTTACCTCAGGTAAAATCTATTGTTACTTAATACTTGCAAACTAAATTTGGTTTGAGTGTACTGCCCCCTTCCCAGTCGAAAATAGGCTCGAAAAAATGAAAAAATTCAAAAATCAATGGTGAACTTTGACGGTCAATAAATTTGATGAAAGAACATTAAACCTAAATATTCACTACTTTAATCTAAGTTAGGAATTTTTACATTTTAAAATGTACTCAATTGAAAAGAAAGTTGTACCACTTTTACGATTACCCGGTTCGAAGAACCAAATTTTGCGGATTTGTATCAGTTTCGTTCAACTTATTCGAAGGACCAATTTGCAACTTAGATGTCAAGTTACAAATAATTATAAGTGTTTGTTATAACGAATTAATATATTGAAACAAATAATATTTACATGAATTTACAAAATTATCGCGACCGTACTAAAACTTCTCTGCTCAAAGACTTGAGTGGAAGTATAAATTTCTGGACGTTCCTCTTAGGGGCTGGAGGTGGAGTCTAAGGCTGAGTGGTGGTAATGTAAATATGATTGGTTATTGATAAACCGAAAATTACCACCACTTTGCCTTGTTGCCAATTTTTTCCAAACGCATCTTTCAGTTTCACGGGTCTGTCACGCAGATGTTGGAATTACCCGCTAAGCTGTTTATGGCTTCTGGTCCAATTTGCGCACATTTTCGAACAATTGCCCGGTAAGCCGTTTATTGTCTCTTATTCACTTGGCGCACTTTTGGGCAAACACCATAAATGCGAAGAATTAAATAGTGCATGCAATAAAAACTAAATTAAGGGTAGTTACTAGGGACGAACATAAGAAATAAACAGTGCATGCAATAAAAATATATTAAGGGCAGTTACTTGGAAGGTCAGAGTTGTTACGAACCAGGTAAAGTCGCAACAACCACTTTTACGCAAATGCTTGTAATTACAAAAATGTACATGTTTCATTATCAATCTGGGGACATATCTACCACACAGCAATTTTTTTTTTGTAACAGCAAGAGTTATATCGTTTGCTTTATATTTCTTGAAACAACAGGTAATTGTTTACATATTTTTGTGTAATTAAAACCATCCTAATTATTCACGGCTCATGAGTCTCTTTGATCTATTCATTTCATATACATGTGATGATGAAGTTTTGGAAGTTATTTTTTTTTTAAACGAAGGATGGTTGACGGGAATTCGGGTTGAGGAAGTGCGGATGATTTGGAATTGGCGTAAGCATGTACTATTCGGCCACTAACGATAATTACTTGAGCTTTCATTTTTGATAATGAATGGGACATATACTAGACATCCATGGACCCGCACGGCCACTTCTTCGTTCCGAAAAGAACGCTAGAGTTGTTTAATTATGAAAGTTTTTCGTTAAATATATCTGAATTAAACATTTCCGATGCTTGATATTTTCAAATGTTCATATCACCATGAGCTGTAATAATCAGGAATGTATTATGTAAAATAAGGGTTCACATTGTTTGATTAAAATTTAGGGCCATATATACTAGAGTGGTTCTTATTTTAGAAGTATATGAAAATCAACGGGACAACTTGTTCGTATAGATAAAAAACTAATAACCGTAAATTTTGAGCCATATCGAACATTGCGTAACCGAGCCCTAGCCCTCTAAAATTTGAAAAAGTGGGTTTATTCCCCTTTTTTTATTTTGGTCCACCCTAATATTAAACAGTCTACCCTAATGGCCAAATTATATATTATGTCGATAGAGGACGTTATTGTGAATCCTAAACGTGTTTATCTTTTGAAATTGGATTAAAATTGAAGAAATTATTAATGTTTTACGAAACTACAAGCCAAAGATCCAAAATATCGGCCGGAAAATCAAAAACCCTGGACTAAAAGTAAAAAATGCAGACCGAAAACTTGAGAATTCAGATAAAGGAAAATTAATTTGCCATTTTCAGCCCCAAAATAATAAGCTCAAAGTAAATTTCCGGCCAGAAACTCGGAAATAATAGCCAGAAAATAAAAAATAAAATCACCCAACAAAATCAATCATTCAAGTTAAAAAATGTAAAAAATATGAAGAAAATCATAAATTTAGACCAAAGTCGAAAATTCAGGACTAAAAATCAAAAATGCAGATTAAACAAATTGAACAAAATTTCGGCCAAAATAAGGAAAAATTTATACCGCAAAGTCGGAAATGCAAGTAAAAAATCTAAAATTGAGGCCAAAAAATGAAAAATCAACAATCGTGGCCAAAAATCAAACATTTTGACTCAGGCCTAAAAATAAAAAATGCAGATCAAACAAATCGAAATTTTCTGCCAAAATAAAGGAAATGTAGGACAGAAGATTCTGAATTTAGATTACAAAATCGAAAATGCAGGTCAAAAATCAGAAATATTTACTAAAAAAATCCACAATCGGGACCAAAAAATCAAACATTTTGACCAAAACTCAAAAGCTGGTTTAAGAATAAAAAATGTAGACACAATAATCAATCATTCAGGTTACAATGTTAAACTATACGACCAAAAATAAGAAATTCGAGCCTAAAAATAAAAAATACGGACCAGAAAATTGAAAATTTGGGCCAAAATACAGAATATTTCGACTGAATGATCACAAAAGATCAAAAAATTAGTCAAAAATCGAAAAAAACAGGCAAAAGATCTTAAATATGAGCCAAAAAATCAAAAATCCCCGTCTGGAAATAAAAAATGGTGACCAAAAAATTGAAAATTCAAGTAAAAGAAAAACAATTGTTCTTATATATTTTTATATTATTAGAATTAATATAATTTTTCATAATTCCGCGCTCTGTTTAAAAAAATGTATCACACAATTTGATCAAGGTTGTGTCCAGCTTTTTCCAAAATCTTCATGTCGAATTAATTTTGAGTTTTCTAGGAAAGTTTCAAATCGATTTTTAAATTTATTTTATTCGCAGTGATTACATGAAATTATGATAAAATCTGGTGATGGTGTATAAGCAGTTTTCCGCATAATAATAATCTCAAATGGTTTTTGAAATTTCGGAAAAATTTTAAGTTTTTGTTTGAAAACTGTTTTTGTATATTCTTGAGGGCATTAAAATGATTAAAATTTTTCATAAGTTCGTGTGCTGTTCAAGTAAAAAATTGGTTTTGATATTTATCCAGATTTTCCCAAAATCATAATTTCGAATAAATTTTGAGTTATTTTGGTTTTAAATCGTTGGCAGTTGTTTTTATATTTATTTTAAGCCACCAAAATTATAACAATCTTTTTCCGATTATTCGCACTGATTACAAGAAATTATCAGAAAATCTGGTAATAATAATAATAATACTTTATTTCCCAACAGATTTTAATATCTAATTACAGGGAAAAATACAACAATACTTAAATACCAAATTAAACGGCATGTTAAAGTAAAATAGAAAAACCTTAAAACCTGGTGATGGTGTGTAAATTTTGTTTACGTAATAATAATCTCTAATGATTTTTAAGTAATTTTAGAAAATTTTGAGTCCACAAAAATTGTTTTTGAATTTTTTTGAGAGCATTAAAATGATTACAATTTTCATAATTTCACGCGCTGTTCGAATAGAGGTATCACAAAATTTGGTTCAGGTGTGTATCCAGATTTTCCCAAAATGGTAATTTCGAATGATTTTTGAGTTATTTTGGAAAGTTTTGAATTGATGGCAATTGTCTTTATATTTATTTAAATCCACCAAAATTATAACAATTTTTCACGATTTTTCATGATAACCGATCAGATCAAATCTGCTGATTTTTCACATAATAATAATAATTTCGAATTATTTCTAAGTAATTTTAGAAAATTTTAAGTCGACAACAATTGTTTTTATATTTGTTTGATAGCATTAAAATTTTTACAATTTTCCATAATTTTGTGCGCTGTTCAAATAAAAGTACACAAAATTTGGTTTTGGTGTGTATCCAGATTATTCCGAAATCATAATTTCGAATGTATTTTGAGTTATTTTAGAAAGTTTCAAATCGATGGCAATTATTTTTGTATTTATTTGAAACCATTAAAATTATTACAATTTTTCATAGTTTTGCGCGCTATTGAAATAAAATGTATGTAAAATTTGACGTTGGTATGGATCTATCTTTTCGGGAAAATATAATCTCGATTGAATTTTGAGTAATTTTGGAAATAGAACCATAACCGCAAGCATTGCATTTATCAGTGAAGGGATCTCATCTGCTTTAGACAAGTGTAAAATAAGTGATATAAATGCCGCGCATCTTCTAATTACCGTCGATGAAGGATTAGGTCACAAAACATCGAAATATAGAAGTATGATATAATTGAAACATTCACAACTCTGTCAATTTTAGTCAGATTTTAACAAATAAATTCGTTTTGAATTCGTATTAACATCTCTGTCGACACAGTATATCATTTGACCATTAGGGTGGACCGTTTAATATTAGGGGGCTAAAATGAAAAAATGGTGATGTGGCCATCATGTTACTTTCTCCGACTTTATATTTACGTTTTTATGGGTTTATTTTCAATTGAAATCTTATTTTAAATGTACATCGAGCGTTGCGTAAACTCGGATGAAACTGACGTTTAAAACGTCAAAATCATGAATGATGGAAAAATTATACTTCAAATTCAAAAACTAGGTTTACTCGAAAACTAACAAGATTTCGTAAAAAACTTATTCTTTAGAAGTTGTTCATTTTAGCATTCTCTACAATTATTATTCACATAAAATTGCTGTAACTATTATCGTTTCATAATTATAAACCAAAAATTTAAAAAAATAAATAAATTTTTTTCTCGAATAGCAATGATTTTATGAAAAATATTTTCAAGCAAAAGCTATTCATTTCTTTGTTTTCTTCGATGTTTGTTTAAATGTTTTTGTGATATTTTTTATATTTAAGAATATATTGGCAAAAAACAAAAAACAGTTAAGGTAAACACCCACTTCCGGTGTACGAAATTTTACCAAAAGCTTTTCAGTTCTTCGGATTATCAAATAAGACTTATGTTCAAAGTTTCATATCAATTGCTCTATTGGTTTTTGAGATACAGCGCACACAGACAGACACACACACAGACACACACACACACACACACACACACACACACAGACACACACACAGACACAAAAAAAAAAATTCCAGAAATTGTTGAAATGGCATCTAGGGACCCCAAAACGGATATTTCCGTAAAAAAAATTTTTGAAAAAAAAATCACGATCACAATACTTTCTCGTACTTAGTAACGGAGAAAGTAAAAAAGGGAAAAAAACGATTTTTTTCTTCAAATTTTAGACGCTCAGGGCTCGGTTAGGCCATGGTCAAAAATTTACAGTTATTAGTTTTTTATCTATACGAATAAGTTGCCGGGTTCTCCCGTTGATTTTCACATACTTCGAAACTACCCAATATATGCTATAACCACTCTAATACATACACTACCGTTATTAAAGACACAAGCATACAGGTTTAAATTATGGACTCGCCCGCAGTGAAACACAGCAAATACAATGATTGGAAACATTTTCCATGTTGTAATTTAACCGTAGAAATAATGATAAAAAAGGCGATGATGTGGCCATCATGTACTTTTTCCGTTTTAAGCTACGCGCACACATGTCGGAATCGGACGGACGGTACGCATCGGATAAAATTGTTTAACACAGTTGTAAACGAGTCATCGCACATTTATCGGTACGGCATGAAACGGATAAATATGCGTAGACTAGTTTACCACTGTGTTAAGCAATTTTTGCCGATGCGTGCCGTCCGTCCAATTCCGATAAGTGTGCGCAGAGCTTTAATGGAATAATAGTTATTTATATTTTCAAGGTTTATTTTCAATTGAATGTATTCAATTTCAATACATCGAGCGTTTTTCAGGATCGGCTGATAATGACGCTCGAAGCGTACGAATTATTGAGAATTTGCTCACTCTAAAAATGAGCTGTGGACCACTGTGTGCTTCAAAATGAAATTAATCGCAGTCGTCTATGTCTAATTGAAATGCGCATATTTCTGATTAAACATTCGCAGTTCTCATTCCACAAAAATGTTAACCATTGTGCATAAAAGTGTTAATCGCGACTGTGAATAATTTATTTTTGAAATGCCCAGTTCCATCCTACCTATTTTATAAAGTAAAATGTACTGTAATACTTTAAATGGTAGTTCATAAGCGAACACACACACACATACAGGAATCATGCAATTTTACTTACTTTAAATAAAACGTCTATTCACATCGACTAACGGGTATTTCATGGTATTGCGATCCAAAATGCAAATGGAGCTAGTTTGCATTAAGGGCCAGGAGCGGTTCGAACGTAAAACTGCATTTACGGAGGGTTCACAGACAGAAAATTGTAAAATACATCTTCATAGAGGCGAAAACGTGTATCCGTGTACTACTCTTTGTATTCCAATAGAAATAAAACTGACGGTGAAACGTAAATCGACTGAGAGACATTTCACTTCGATACACACATATAACTGCAGGTGTCGTAAAATGTACAAAGGCCAAATGAGCTACATGTTAAACTTTGATCTCGACTATGAGAGCTTACATTTCTGAAAGTGAATCAAAGCGCGCCGGTTTTGTTTCTTGTATGAGGGGTAATTAAAGCAAAATTGTGTTTATGAAACGATTCGTGTAATATACAAAACCTTTTAAATACATGTGTAATTCGGTATTCAGCAGACTTTTGATAAGGATTTGTTGAATCAAGCTTTCGGGTTGAATGGAAGGCTGTAATTAAATCGTTGTTTGTTGTTTTGTTTGTAGAATGTTATTGCTTACTTAATCTTTTTTTTATATTGGTGTATCAGTCGCGTACCGTACGAGTGATTATTCATGAAAATGAATTAGAATTCTTTCGAAGCTTCCTCCATTTGTTATTTTATTGGCCATTTTGCTTAAATTATTAATTGAGTAGTAGAGTAGGGTTCTATTTTTGTGTTTTGCATTAATATTATATCAGATGTTTATTAATCCCTTATCACAATAATAAGGTGTGAGCCACATAATTTTGTTTCTGAGAGAGAGAAACATATCAGTTATGTCTGAGATTAATTAATTAATTCTCATGATGTAATAATATGCGACATACCTCATTTATCTCACAGCCAACTTTGAAACAAAATTTTGTGGCTCACAAGATAAAACATATTGAGGAGGTACTGGTAAACATTTGTATTAGTTCTGATCTGATTAATCATTTGCAATTATAATCCTCTAACAAGAATCGGACCATTTGATTATATATATTTCCGAGGGACTATTAATATAGCTTCAAATATTCTTATCTTAACCAGGATTCAGTCTGTTTCGCAGACAATTGATGGTCCTCGAAATGGACTCAAGATGCTTCCACACTATCTAGCAGCTTTCCACTTCTGCAAATCTTTTCGCCGGAGGCGACTTAGTCCTCCATATAAAAGTAATTGTGTTCCCGAACTATTCAATCTTCTTTTCCGATGACGCGATTTATTTGCTGTGTCCTTCATAATCCTTTAAGTCCTAATAGAAATCATTCGACTTTAAATACTCGAACTCGTATATGTCCTTCATAATCCCAACTTTAAATACTCGAACTTGTATATACGCATAATCCTTAAACTCTTAATAAAAATCTTTCAATACTAAATCAATATACTTTCATAAAACACATCCTTCAGAAGTTTGATGCCGCCATCTATTTCATCCGGCAACACTAAAACAAAGCGGAAGCCGTTCGACAGGAAGGAAAACCGTCCCACGAATACAGAATATGAAATGTAGAAAATATCCAGGCGCCTTTTCGAACGCTTTTATATCCGTTCGTATCCTATATTTTCCTTTCCGCAGGAATTAAATCACATGGGTTCCGACGCACACACACACACACAGGTATAAAATAAATAATAAATTACAATTTAGTTTTACGATCACTCAATGGTATTACGTGTCGCCTTTGGAAATTACACCTAAGATTTTATGGCGCACTAGATTCTACTCCTTGAAAAAATAATAGGTCTATGTGAGAAATTCTCTGAAGAGTCCTGAAATAATATTTGTCATTACTAAATCAGAACTTTATGAGACATTCAAAACAAAATTACTCTCTGATGAGAAATTTAGTCCGAAACACCGATTTGTTGTTTGATGGACAATAATAAATTAATCTTTGTATTATTAAAAAATAATAAAGAATAATGATAATGACTTGGTTTGTTTCACTTTAATTATTTATTTATAATTAATAGTCGGAATTAAATTACTTAATAATGAAAGTGATTATTCTTTATTATTTTTAATAATACAAATATCCAATCACGTTTCATCAAGTGATCAATAAGAAACAAACCAAAAATAAAATAAATTAGTCGTTTAGTATTTATTTACCACTGTTATTTTAAGACCTCGTTAGTTTAGTCACAATATTATTTGAACCCTTTCGTGCCGATACAAATGTATTTCCTCAATCCAACTTTGCACTAAATTACCTTGAATATAAAAAGTAATTAACTGCCATAATAAACAGCATTGTTTCCGGTGGTATAATACGCGTATATTTTTCATTGCTCAACAGAAATCCTACATAGCGTCGACATGTGTGTATGCATACCTGAATAAATATTTGCCTTTCTCAGTTTGCGTGTATTGTCTCCGGGTTGTATTAAAATTACATTACATGGCACGGTATTTTCAGTAAATGTTATTTTTTTATATTCAAAGTACCATGAAACCGTTTATGAAATTGAAAATGGAATCATGGCTCCGGTCATTATAGAAAAGTTATAATTAGGTCAGATAGGGAATAAAACGAACGGAGGAAAAAGACTGCGATAAATACAAGTTCCGTATAATTTATGGTCAGTGGGTGAAATAATAAAGTAAGATAACTACGTGAAAGGGTTATTAAAGCAGGGAGATTTAGGTATATTACTCCAGGGTAGAAAGTGGCAAGAAATCATTGTTACAGACAATTTCGTTTATTTTAAATATAATTTACGTATCTACAATACCACTACATTTAATTAAGTAATTCAAGTCTATCAAAACTGTGACACAAGATGATTCATAGGTCGATTAACTTGAACTTGAATTTCTTTCTTTTGTATAAGTCCATATTAGGTGTGACATTAGTTAGTGCTTCATTATTTTTTTGTTTTATTAGTTTTTGTAAGATTTTGTAGATATATGTATAAACAGGTTATTTATTCATATATTTAGGCTATATTTCGTTAAAAATGAATTTTTCTACGTCCGTTATAAAATGTACAGTTTATTTCATTAATTTGCGTTCATAAAATATGTGATTTCTGAACCCTTCAAATAGCGTGAAAAAAAGTGCCGTAGCGGTTCATTTTTTAACGCAACTATAAAATTGTTTGCGCAAAGTGTGTCATGAACGCTTCGTAACACGCCGCGAGTTCAGCCGATAAATGTCAAACATTCGTTTCCGATCAAGAAAACTTGATGATTATTATAATTTTCTTCATTTAAAAAAAAGTATTATAAAAATTTATCAAATTTATAAATTTATTTAGTTACGGACGTAGAAAAAAATGTGTATGAAACTCGTGAGTAAATCAACTTTTTTCACTTGTAGGAATTGCCGTACTCGCCTTCGGCTCGTGCGGCAATCTTTCCTACTAGTCAAAAAAAGTATTACTTTACTCACTTGTCGCATAAATAACTATTTTCTACGTCCGTTATAAAATGTACAGTTTATTTCATTAATTTGCGTTCATAAAATATGTGATTTCTGAACCCTTCAAATAGCGTGAAAAAAAGTGCCGTAGCGGTTCATTTTTTAACGCAACTAAAAAATTGTTTGCGCAAAGTGTGTCATGAACGCTTCGTAACACGCCGCGAGTTCAGCCGATAAATGTCAAACATTCGTTTCCGATCAAGAAAACTTGATGATTATTATAATTTTCTTCATTTAAAAGAAGTATTATTACTTATAAAAATCGATTAAGGTTTTATCAAATTTATAAATTTATTTAAAGTTACGGACGTAGAAAAAAAATTGTATGAAACTCGAGAGTAAATCAACTTTTTTTCACTTGTAGGAATTGTAGGAATCTTTCCTACTCGTGAAAAAAAGTACTACTTTACTCACTTGTTGGATAAATAACTATTATTAAATATCTGAGTAGACATTTAACCGGAATTATCAACAGTAATATAACGAGTGCCAATGATTTTGTCGGCAATTATTAGCGGCAGGATCACAATTGCCTAGGAAAAATCAGTCACGAGTTAGATTCGAGAAGATAATTGGCCGAATAGAAAGTTCACACTTCATAATTTGAAAAGTTAAATTTAGTGACACCAAATGTCAGACGTGTACTAGTCTGCGCCACAATAATTGTAATAAAAATGAGCTTACCAAGTTTTTGAGAAATGCCTATGAATACTATTACTGATAAAAGCACTAACATTTCTCCCGAAAATACAAACAGATCGAATTCAGGAGCAAACTGTTTAAAAGTCCGGAAATAACTGACGTTTTATATGTTATAGAACATGTAGTAACGCGTTGCTAGGCAATACCAACATGATGGATTATCTGATTAGATACCACCCAGGGTTAATTGCCATGCATAACATGCAGCGTGGTCTGTTACGCATCGTAATTAGAATTTTATTGGATCATGTCATCAACATTTTTGAAGATGTCAGCCGAACCAGACGGTATTGAACATCAGCGAATTAAAACAAATGTTAAAACTAGTGAAACAAGTTGGAAAATGTGTGTATGGTTCCACTGCAAAGTCGGGAACGCAATGCACCTTGTGTAAAATGCTCTACCATTCCGGATGTGTGAAAAGTGCTAAAATGTGCTGTGGACTTTTATTACGGAACAGTGAAGGTGTTTCTTGCGAGGAGCCGATTGATTTCGAGAAGGAAGCGTATACTACAGTAAAAGAGAGGGTAGCTGAGCTCAAATAAATAAACGAACTTCAACATGAGAAGATCCAGCAACTGGAAGCAGTAAACGTAAGATTACTTTCTATGTTAACTCCCACAAGCGACAAAAAATCTACAGAAGACGCCACTCAAATTAATAATATACTTGAAGTTCTTGTGGATGTCACCGTGGACAACACGCCACCTGTCAATGATACACGTGTAATTAACGATATCAACAAACCTGAAGTTGTGCAGACACCAATGATATTTGCACCGCTTAAAGGTAGGGACATATTATTCTGACGCGATATCACGCCACGTCATCCGACATGATGCACCAACAGTAGCGCCGGAAGCGAGAGGATTTTGGATCGGGGCCGCAGCGTACTACAGAAGCAGCAAAATGACACTCCTAACGATTTAACAGTAAAAACTAGTACGAAAGACTAGATGGTTTCAAAAAGGTGACAAATAAAAAAAAGAATAAACCGAAAAAAAATGTTATTGTTGGAACCGGGGGAGGCATAAATTCAAATATTGAAGCAGAGCCAAAAAAGACCTGGTTATTTCTAAAGCGGGTAAAACAAAACGTCACAATCGCGTGCGATTGTTTCGAAGATTAGAGATAAATCTTTGTTAATTTTTATTAAAGCATAAAGCTGAATTAATTTTGAGTAAATTTTGAAAGTTTCAAATTTTTAGCATTTTTTATTTTATTTTTTACATCAACTTGAAAAATGCATAATTATTCGATTGAAAAACTATGTTTACGTGCGATTGTATCAAAGATTAGAAATAGGTCGTTGTTAATTTTGATTAAAGCATAAAGCTGAATCAATTTTGAGTAAGTTTTGAAAGTTTCAAATTTTTAGCATTTTCTTTTTATTTTTTACATCGACTTGAAAAATGCATAATTATTCGATTGAAAAACTATGTTTGCGTGCAATTATTTCGATGATTAGAGATAAGTTGTTGTTAAAGTTTGATTGAAGTATAAAGCTGAATCAATTTTGAGTAAATTTTGAAAGTTTCAAATTTATAGCATTTTTTATTTTATTTTTAAATCAACTTGAAAAATGCATAATTATTTGATTGAAAAACTATCTTTACGTGCGATTGTTTCGAAGATTAGAGATAAATCTTTGTTAATTTTAATTAAAGCATAAAGCTGGATTAATTTTGAGTAAATTTTGAAAGTTTCAAATTTATAGCATTTTTTATTTTATTTTTAAATCAACTTGAAAAATGCATAATTATTTGATTGAAAAACTATCTTTACGTGCGATTGTTTCGAAGATTAGAGATAGGTCGTTATTAATTTTCATTAAAGCATTAAGCTGAATCGATTTTGAGTAAATTTTGAAAGTTTCAAATTTTTAGCATTTTTTATTTTTTTTACATCAATTTGAAAAATGCATTATTCGATTGAAAACCTATGTTCACGTGCGATTGTTTTGAAGATTAGAGATAGGTCGTTGTTAATTTTGATTAAAGCATAAAGCTGAATCGATTTTGAGTAAATTTTGAGAGTTTCAAATTTTTAGCATTTTCTTTTTATTTTTTACATCGACTTGAAAAATGCATAATTATTCGATTGAAAAACTATGTTTACGTGCGATTGTTTCAAAGATTAGAGATAAGTCGTTGTTAAAGTTTGATTGAAGTATAAAGCTGAATCAATTTTGAGTAAATTTTGAGAGTTTCAAATTTATAGCATTTTTTATTTTATTTTTTACATCAACTTGAAAAATGCATAATTATTTGATTGAAAAAATATCTTTACGTGCGATTGTTTCGAAGATTAGAGATAAGTCGTTGTTAATTTTGATTAAAGCATAAAGCTGAATTAATTTTGAGTAAATTTTGAAACTTTCAAATTTATAGTATTCTTTATTTTATTTTTTACATCGACTTGAAAAATGCATAATTATTTGATTGAAAAACTATCTTTACGTGCGATTGTTTCGAAGATTAGAGATAAATCTTTGTTAATTTTAATTAAAGCATAAAGCTGAATTAATTTTGAGTAAATTTTGAAAGTTTCAAATTTATAGCATTTTTTATTTTATTTTTACATCAACTTGAAAAATGCATAATTATTTGATTGAAAAACTATCTTTACGTGCGATTGTTTTGAAAATTAGAGATAAATCTTTGTTAATTTTGATTAAAGCATAAAGCTGAATTAATTTTGAGTACATTTTGAAAGATTTAAATTTATAGCATTTTTTATTTTATTTTTTACATCAACTTGAAAAATGCATAATTATTTGATTAAAAAACTATCTTTACGTGCGATTGTTTCGAAGATTAGAGATAAGTCGTTGTTAATTTTGATTAACGCATAAAGCTGAATTAATTTTGAGTAAATTTTGAAAATTTCAAATTTATAGCATTTTTTATTTTATTTTTTACATCAACTTGAAAAATGCATAATTATTTGATTGAAAAACTATCTTTACGTGCGATTGTTTCGAAGATTAGAGATAAATCTTTGTTAATTTTGATTAAAGCATAAAGCTGAATTAATTTTGAGTACATTTTGAAAGATTTAAATTTATAGCATTTTTTATTTTATTTTTTACATCAACTTGAAAAATGCATAATTATTTGATTAAAAAACTATCTTTACGTGCGATTGTTTCGAAGATTAGAGATAAGTCGTTGTTAATTTTGATTAACGCATAAAGCTGAATTAATTTTGAGTAAATTTTGAAAATTTCAAATTTATAGCATTTTTTATTTTATTTTTTACATCAACTTGAAAAATGCATAATTATTTGATTGAAAAAATATCTTTACGTGCGATTGTTTCGAAGATTAGAGATAAGTTGTTGTTAAAGTTTGATTGAAGTATAAAGCTGAATCAATTTTGAGTAAATTTTGAGAGTTTCAAATTTATAGCATTTTTTATTTTATTTTTTACATCAACTTGAAAAATGCATAATTATTTGATTGAAAAAATATCTTTACGTGCGATTGTTTCGAAGATTAGAGATAAGTCGTTGTTAATTTTGATTAAAGCATAAAGCTGAATTAATTTTGAGTAAATTTTGAAACTTTCAAATTTATAGTATTTTTTATTTTATTTTTTACATCGACTTGAAAAATGCATAATTATTTGATTGAAAAACTATCTTTACGTGCGATTGTTTCGAAGATTAGAGATAAATCTTTGTTAATTTTGATTAAAGCATAAAGCTGAATTAATTTTGAGTACATTTTGAAATATTTAAATTTATAGCATTTTTTATTTTATTTTTTACATCAACTTGAAAAATGCATAATTATTTGATTAAAAAACTATCTTTACGTGCGATTGTTTCGAAGATTAGAGATAAGTCGTTGTTAATTTTGATTAACGCATAAAGCTGAATTAATTTTGAGTAAATTTTGAAAATTTCAAATTTATAGCATTTTTTATTTTATTTTTTACATCAACTTGAAAAATGCATAATTATTTGATTGAAAAACTATCTTTACGTGCGATTGTTTCGAAGATTAGAGATAAATCTTTGTTAATTTTGATTAAAGCATAAAGCTGAATTAATTTTGAGTACATTTTGAAAGATTTAAATTTATAGCATTTTTTATTTTATTTTTTACATCAACTTGAAAAATGCATAATTATTTGATTAAAAAACTATCTTTACGTGCGATTGTTTCGAAGATTAGAGATAAGTCGTTGTTAATTTTGATTAACGCATAAAGCTGAATTAATTTTGAGTAAATTTTGAAAATTTCAAATTTATAGCATTTTTTATTTTATTTTTTACATCAACTTGAAAAATGCATAATTATTTGATTGAAAAACTATCTTTACGTGCGATTGTTTCGAAGATTAGAGATAAGTCGTTGTTAATTTTGATTAACGCATAAAGCTGAATTAATTTTGAGTAAATTTTGAAAGTTTCAAATTTATAGTATTTTTTTATTTTATTTTTTACATCGACTTGAAAAATGCATAATTATTTGAATGAAAAACTATGTTTACGTGCGATTGTTTCAAAGATTAGAGATAAGTCGTTGTTAAATTTTGATTGAAGCATAAAGCCGAATCGATTTTGAGTAAATTTTGAGAGTTTCAAATTTTTAGCATTTTTTATTTTATTTTTTACATCGACTTGAAAAATGCATAATTATTCGATTGAAAAACTATGTTTACGTGCGATTGTTTCGAAGATTAGAGATAAGTTGTTGTTAAATTTTGATTGAAGCATAAAGCTGAATCGATTTTGAGTAAATTTTGAAAGTTTCAAATTTTTAGCGTTTGTTTTTAAATTATTTGCATCGACATTAAAAATCCGCAATTTTACGGTTGAAAAACTGTGTTTGCGTGTGAATTGTTCGAACATTGGGGATGAGATAATATCATATTTTTTCTCAAACATAAAACTCAGTGGATTTTAAGCAATTTAGAAATTTTAAATTTGTAGCGATTGTTTTGTAATTTGTACATTGACTTTAGATATGGGCGGTCTGTGTAGTGAGTACAGGCGAGCGCTTGTGCCGGCTGCACCGCGTGCCGTGTGGGTTCGAATCCCAGCCCGGTCGAAAGATTTTTGGGGGATCGAGAAATAATCGATCGGGTCCATGGTTGTTGTAATAAGTCTTTCATTATTCATTAGTTCATTTATTCATTTAATTTATAACTTAAAATACATATATAAACATTGATGATGGCTAATGGTCATTGCATCAAGGTCAGGCATAACGCTAAAAACAAAAAAACAAAAAACTTTAGATATGCGCAATTTTACTATTGATAAACTAAGTTTACGTTTGATTAATTCGAAAATTAGGAAAGAGGTATTGCCATATTTTGATTGAAGCATAAAGCTGAATCGAATATTGCGAACCTCGAGGACGAGATGTTTTCAATTATTTTTTTTACTAAAACATAAAACACAATGGATTTTAAGTAAATTTTGAAAAATTTCAAGTTTGTTACATTTCTTTTTGACTTGAAATATGCGGAATTTTTCTATTGAAAAACTATGCTTACGTGTGATTATTTCGAAGGTTAAGGATAATAATAATATATTTAACGGGATTCACCCTGTACATTCAAGTATTAATTAGAATAAGGCTTTATCATATGTATATTGATTGAAGCTGAATCAATTATGAGTAAAGTTTGAATTTCTAGCATTGATTTTGAAATTGTTTTCATCAACATTCGAAATCCGCAATTTTACGATTGAAAAAGTGTGTGTGAATATTTCGAACAAAAGGGTGAGAAGTAATCATATTTTTACTCAAAAAAAAAAAACTCAATAGATTAATAAGTAATAGTATATTATTAAACGAGTGAGAAAGTTGGCCGTTGCCAGTGCAATTCACCCTCGTGGCAATGGCCAACTTGTTCACGAGTTTAATACTATACATTTTTGCATCATATTAAATAATTACCTAAAGAGTTTCCTGTTTGTATTAAATTATAACGAATAATTTTTCTATTTGTAAATTGCGGCAGCGCTGACAAAAAACGAATCGTAACCATAGTAACAACTAAACTGTTGTGCAATGAAACCGCTATCATTTGATTGGACGTCACCTGTTGAATAATAAAACCGCTATCATTTGATTGGACGTCACCTGTGGAGAAAATGATTCGGCCGAATAATAGACAACTTTCTCAATCAAAAACGATTTAACAACGTTTATATTATTTAATAAGATGCGAAAAAAGTTTATTATTTCATGGGTATCACAGAGTATTCAGGCGTATTTTATTATAAATATATATTTATCATTTTAACAGTTCTTAAAAAAACGAGAACCAAATACGAATAATATTATATTGACTTGCATTATTTACAATTTTTGTACCTAATTATTTCAAGCAATAGAGTAGACAACGTTAAAATTTTTATTTTCCTGCGGACGTGGCCGTTATCCGCCACTGTCATTTACCGACACGTTACTGCCAGAATTTATGCTTTATCCCTTCACGAAACGAGTAAAATTTAGTTCAGTTTAGTTTAATGTCCCCGAGGGTTAACAGTTCGAGGGACCCACTAAACCCATCACTTGCCAATAGATAATACCAATAGATCAATACGAATCGAACAATTTGCACATTCCGCCGCCGAACGACAAAATTAAATTTACCAAAACGGATTTCAAAGTCGCATTATGCATGCGGAGTGTATTCATCGGCAAATAAACTGTGTTTCGGTTCACTTTCAGCCCTCCCCCGAATTGTAAGAGTGGAAGTTTTTCTACTCATTGTTTGCACTGGCGTGGGAATGGTGCGAAAAAATTAATACTTGGGGGAGCTCCAGGCCACTTCTAGAATTGAAACGGATAGTGCGGCGAGGAATAAATTTTTATACCTTTACGTGAATTTATCTTGGGCCCTATTTTTATATATATATATATATATATATATATATAAAGAAGCATACACGATGCGAAAATGAGCCGTGTGCTTATTTCAAAATTGCAGCTGGGGAATAAATTAAAACCCGCAGAGCGCTCTCGCGTTTCACTAAATCACGTTATGAACGGCCATAATCAGGTTTGGATGTTTGAGGTGGAATATATTTCCCATTGCATTATTCCGGTGTGGATTCCATTTTTTCTCCCTCGATTTATTAAAAAAAACAAATGGGTTCCAATTTCGTCTTTATGCGGTATAAAGCTAATGCTAAATTTATATATGCCATTTTTCATTTTATTTTGTAGAATTCGTTTATCTTTAATCTACTTTTTTTCAGTTTTTCCGTACGGAAAAGTATTATTTTTTTAACGGAAATATTCGTTTTGAGGTTCAACGATATCTCGAAAAAACTTGTCTATGTATCTCTCTACACACTGTATCTCAAAACTAACAGGAATTACAAATAAACTTTAATCATAAGCCTCGTTTGATAATCCAAAGAATTGAGGAGGTTTTGGTAAAATGTCGTACACAGAAAGTGGGAATAATTTTTTATAGTCAGGGTTGGGAAAATATGTCGGAACACCTGATAACGTCATATCTTGAAAAATAGTGTAGCTGTTGAAAATCAAAGTACGCCACTGAATAGAATAATTGAAACTATAAACATTTCCTTTAAAAGTAATAAGGAAAAAACAGACGTTTGGCCAAAAATCGGGTGTACCGACACATTTGCCAACCCTGTATAACAAATTCTGTCTTTTAACCCGCCATTGCTGACGGAAATTTAATGGTGACGCCGGGGTTTTCAACTGAAGAGTTTTCGAAACATGTTACTAATAGTTCATTTTTTTTTTTAAATTTATGCTCTTTGACAATAAAACAAAGATATTTAATCAATTTAAACTCTGCAATGCGGCAGCTACTCGAAATAACGGAGAATAAATTTATTCGACACGCCCGGTCTCACAGACCAGTAGGTCACCATTGGCGGGTTAAGAATACTATAGTGGATAATATGACCAGGTAATAGGATTACATTTATATTTCTTCGGCTTATCAAACTAAAAATATATAGCAGTCGATAATATCCACTCACCAATAAATTTTTCGATTCATTTACTCGAATTTGGGGAATTTGTGCAGAATATAAATTCGCAAACATTTGTAAATTTAAATTCGATATTGTTTCAGTGGATGGATGATAGTGAAATATTATAGCCAGAAATATGATGTGCAAAATTGTTATTTTAATCTGTAACGATATTGGGTCGTAAAACATGGTTGCGCCGATGAAATGTAATGCATTTTTTATATTTTCAATATAAAGTGATTGTTGCCTTAATGGAATTTCATTTCCGTTTACATAAATTTTTATTAAATAAAGTTATTATTGTCGACATTTCACGACACGTTTATGATTCCAGTTTTAACATATATTTGCTTATTACGCGCAATAGAGAATAGACGTAAATAAATTTATGGTGTATTTCATAAATTAATTAATCGCAGTCGACTATGAATTAAAATGCGGATTTCTCTGATTAAACATTCAACGTAAAAAATGTTGACTATTGTGCATAATGTCCTTAATCACAGACATTCCAAAATTTGGGGGTGGCATATTAATTATTTTAAACAAAATAATAATTCTGCATGTATTATTACAAGTAATTTAAAAAGTTTCAAGGCGATGGCAATTGTTTTTATATTTTTTATCGAGTCCTCAAAATGGTAAAAATTATTAACAATTTTACGTTCGCTTCGCATGAAATTTTACCAAAATTTAGGGGTGGTATATTAATTATTTGAAACAAAATAATAACTCTGCATGTATTATTACAAGTAATTTAAAAAGTTTCAAGGCGATGGCAATTGTTTTTATATTTTTTATCGAGTCGTCAAAATGGTAAAATTTTTTCACAATTTTACGTTCGCTTTGCATGAAATTTTATCAAAGTTTAGGGGTGGCATATTTTTTTTTCAATAAAATTATAATTCTGCATGTATTATAAGTCATTTAAAAAAGTTTCAAGTCAATGGCAATTGTTTTCATATTTTTTATCAGTTGATGTTCCGACAAAATTAACGAACTTATTCCGCAGAGGAATACATTGTTTTTTTTGTTTTTGTAACAATAATATAAAAATAATATGGTATCGCTATATTAGTTTTTCAGTCACCTTTCCAAAAATCCACAAATATACAAGGTGTCCCGTTTGAAATTCTGAACTTGATGTCATTTTTACGGAAATGGATAAACCGAAATGAAATCTATGCATTCATTTCAAACCATTTAAAGCCACCAAGTTTAATTTTGGTACTACTAACCGTTCTCGAGATATCGGCTGTCCACTACCTCGTGGGACACCCTGTATATAAGATGCCTTCGTATAGGTTTGGAGGATATCTCGTTTGTTCCATCTATTCATTACTAGTTAACCTTTTCGGTGCTATACTCGAGCAAGAAAGGCATACACGCCGTGCTATCATCGAATGTACTCGAGCGCGCCAAAATCAAAAGAAGACAAAACAGATGTTTGTTCATAAATAAAATAACGGAAAATTCAGTTCATCATAAACGTGCTTGATCGGTTATGAATTTTTATCCATTTTTGCTTAATCAGTTGAAATTATTATTGTTCTTTTGCCTTAATTACTTAATGCTTTTGCAAGTACGAATTTCCTATTTCGTAAAATTGTTTTTGTGAAATAAATCCATATTTTTATTACTTGGACATTTAATTTAATAAATGCTAAAATCATAAATAAATATTAATGTGTTAGAATAAAATAACTTCGAAACTCAAAGCGGCAGTAAACACAAATTCATAAAATTTCCCCTTAATAGATAAGAGACTCCTGAACGTCCTCATGGGCTACTAGAGTCCACCCGAAATAGGGTAGGTAATCTTCACTCGACAATCCCCACTTGGCACTCCGATCTTCACCACCACTAGATCTTGATATATCTCATAGAAAATTCAACAATTTTACTCAAAGCGCTTATATCAATATAAAATAAAATTAAACTAATAAGGGAACGGTCGGTGACGTCTCTCACCGATTGGGACGTACTTTGTAAATGTTGTAGAGACCCGTATTTTTTTGTGCTTATCTTGAGTTTGTAGCATATATCTTTTAAAATACGAGGTAAATGAAAAAATGTTTTATATGTGAAATTTACATTATTTTATGCTATTTGCAACGATGTACTAAGTTTTTAGAAAAATTCAAAATTTTGAATCTAGAATTTTTGAAATAAACTAAAATCGATGCTAAAGTCATATTTTCTATCTAGGCTGAAAATAATACTGGGTTGTATAGGTAAATATAGGTAATACTGCAAATAATTATGTTTACTATGTAATATTGTTACAAACTACAATCAGCATTTTAAATAATTAAATTAATGATATTTAAATATTAAATATGTACCAAGGCGCCAAAACTACTGTTTCTTTCAATGAATTCTCAATCATGATACAGTATTTAATTTATGTGCTTTGGCAAACAAACCATGAATTAGTTGACGAACACTCGAAAGCAAAAAAAATACAAATTAATTTCTCTACCAAAACAACGTTGTGCGAGGCATTTCTTAGGATCTGCCAGGAGAATCGATTGTTAATAGTTTTAAGGTGTGTCGGGAAATGTAAATTTAAGAACAAAAATAGGGGGTTGTCATTAAAAAAAATGGATAACGTCGTTGCTTAAAAACAAATGACGGCTAAAAATGTACTTTTACGCAAAAATGTGTATCTTTATAAAAGAAAATCGACCTGTTCGAGGATTTTTTTAAAAAATATTTTATTTCGGTTTTACTGAATTATTCCATACTTTAAACGCACACTGTATATTTTTCTTGACACAGCCCTGAGCCATACAGTCACACACTGCTGAAATTTGCCTGCTTATATAATGTTGTTATTAATTATTAATCTGTATAATTTATATAATGGTAATTCTACTTTTGTAATATATCGTTATTGTTATGTAATAGTTATATTGTGCAATATTTTATTTTGATTTCTTTATTGTATTTTTTATTTTAAATTTTTCTTGTAAAAAGGTTCGTCCGTAAATAAACAAATAAATAAATAAATAAATATACTATTATAAATTATTTTATAAGATTTGTCTAAACAAAAAATGAATTGTCGTCGCTTATGATTTGAAATGGTAAAATTTCATGAAAACCGAACGTAAAATTGTGAAAAATTGTAACCATTTGAACGACTTGATAAAAAAATATAAAAACAATTGCCATCGCCTTGAAACTTTTTAAAAATTACTTACAATACATGTAGAAATATTATTTTGTTTAAAATAATTAATATGCCACCCCTAAATTTTGGTAAAATTTCAAGCGAAGCGAACGTAAAATTGTGAAAAATTGTAACCATTTTGACGACTCGATAAAAAATTTAAAAACAATTTTCATCGCCTTGAAACTTTTTAAAATTACTTATAATACATGCAGAATTATAATTTTGTATGAAAAAATTAATATGCCACCCCTAAATTTCATCAACTTTAAAATTTTCAACCAATTGTCTAGAAACTGTAGGCAATTATTTAATGCATAATCAATACTTAATATATTCCGGAGGAATAAAGATAAATAATTTTTGTTAAAATCTGCAGGATATTGAGCAGACTGCGGGCAATATGAATTAGTTTGCAGGATGTGCCCGCGCGACCCATAAAAAATCCATCCCCAGATCTAATTCGGATGCAGAGCGAGGGGTGAAAATCTGAGAGCCGCGGTCCCAGAAGGACTTAAATTTCCATCAGTCCCGTTGTTAAGGGACTTCCTCAATTAGATTACGCAACCCGTAAGAGCAGCATGCAATTACGGAGGTGTTTATAAACGCAAAAATCTGGGGCATCGGTAATATTCAAACGGGACCTGAATATTATCTTCCTGGTTTAATGGCGGTCCGTTGCATAAATCTCGGGACAATAAATTACTTTGGCGCCGAGATTGTTTCTCCGAATACGCAGAGACTCATCGTTGACCCCGAATAACCGTACAACACTATATTCACGTAATATAAAGTAAAGTCGAATGATATACTTTTATATACGGATTACGCTTATAATTACCGGACGTATATTAGGGTGTGTCGCGATAACTTAATTAATTAATGTTCTCTTATCTCGCGCAGGGCGTGTTTCCATGATATATGGCAAGGAGTGCGTGTGCTACGAACTATATTTAAGAATGGAATTCCTATGAAACACAGATTTTTAATATTCAATCGAATTAATTAGTTAATTGCAATTCAACAAAATTAGATTTTCAACGCGTCAATAATAATAGTTATTATTCCTGAGGATAAAGTTTCGACCTGAGCCTGTTATCAGGGTGTGTCCTTTCTTCTAATTTCTTTATAAATTGCTTCCATTGTCCTCAGTCTTTAGCCTTTGATTTTCCTCTTGTACTGTATTATCTCTTCTTGCTATTTATTTTATTACTGTGATATCAGAGTTTTTCCGGTGGTCTTCCTCTTCCTCTTCTCCAATCATGGCTTCTTATATTCTTCTCACTGGTCGGTTCATAACCCGAAAATGGGTTTTAAATACGCTCGATTTAATGTTTCTCGTTGTTACCTAGTTGTCGTTTTCTTCATACAAGGAATTCTTCGATTGTTTCTTCATTTACTAAAGTAGAATTTCTTCTAAGGAAATTTTAAAAGTTTGAGGTTTGTAGCTATTGTTTTCCTATTTTATTTACAATATTCAAAAATATGCAACCTGGAAATGCGGCGATTTAAAAAAAAATCGGTGATTTGTTATTTTAGATTTTTAAATAATCACAAAGTGGAATTGATTTTTTCATCAACTTGAAAAATGTTCAACCTGAAAACTAAACACGGCTTGTAAAATATTGGTCAAAAAATCAAAATCCATGATAAAAAATGCAAACAAACAAAGATTGAATATTTAATATAGTAATAATAATTTATTTACGTGCAACGAATGTTGCCAGTAGCAATTTTTAATTTCCCAAATATTAAATAAAACTCCCTCAAAATAACGCCTCTGTCCCTCTCCAAAATAATAAATTTTGAAAATAAAACGTAAATACAGTGGATTTATTGGAAAATATACAAAATTAAAGCATTATAATTATAAAATTTATTAAAATTAATTATTCATCTTCATCCTCAATATTTTCATCTTCTTTTCGGAACACATTACATATTTTTTAAATGAAAGTAGTGCAACATCTCATTGGAGGTAACAAAATTACGAAAACGGCAATAATAGAATCCCTATGATAACTTCCATAGATGATATCACAGGTTTTTCCTCATCTCTGAGGAAAATGACTGACTTTTTTATGGTAATGATGATTTCTAGCAAATGTAATAACATGTTCATTGATTTCCCCAAAAATACTCCTCGTATAAAATACCCACCCCAAAAAATACTCCATTGATTGAAGTTCCCCAAAATACACTCCAAAACAATAATTCACCCCATTTTGGGGAAAAGAAACCCAATCTGGCAACACTGCTCAGAAATAACTCTCTGATTTGAGAAGGGCATAGCTGAGAGTTTCAGCAGTAAGGAGTGCATTATCAGACAGCTAACCTTATGCCGTATTTAGGTCGGAAGGGCAGACGTGTCTTTGTCGAGTTCATTCATTTATAAATCAGTTGAAAGCGCCGTGTATCAATATACAAAAAAAAATGTAATGCATATATTTACAATTAAAAGGATACTAAATTATTTATTCGATGTAGATCAGGTGAAACGGTCCATTGACAAAATGCAGTGCATTCAGGAACGATTACTTTAGCAAAATTGGTAACGTGACTGGAGCAGGCATGTTGAAAGCTATAACCCCGCATTTGATATATTCGGATCAATTTTCCTCCAGCCCACATCTGAATCCGCAATTCGTACAATCATTCATAAAATGAAAGCAACCAATAGGAGAGATATTGATTGATGACATATCTAAGGAAGTCACTAAACATACAATGAATAATATCACAAAGCCATTAGCACATGCCATTAAAAGAGGCGCTCATCCAGAGTATATTTCCATAATTCGGTTGTCAAGTCATTCTAAATTATTGCTTATATTATGTGTACCTCTCCAAGATTATATCATTTTTATTTAGTTATGGCTGATTGCAAACTTTCTCAAAAATGGTGATTTATATCGCGAGGTGTGGATTTCTGCGAGAAATTATTTTTTTCTGGGTTGAAGGAGTGCCCTTAACGTTTTTTTGACTTTTGATTATGAAAATTATAGGGTAACTTTGCATTAAACAACTTTCGACCTTTTTTTACCACTATTTAAAATTCTAAAAAACGTCAAAAGTTACCTGACAGTGGACTATCACATAGTAACGGTCGCAACCATCATCTTCATAAAATTATTGGGAATTCCCATGTAAAATTTTAAATTTTAGTTTGTATCTTTATAGTCAGAATAAAATTTAAATCATTCCTTTACCTACTAGCATTTTTGTTTTTTCTTTATCTCCACTGATTCCAAATGCATTTTATGAACGAGGAATCGATAGGTTAAACAAATGTAATTCTGCATCCTTATTAACACAAAGTTCTACTCGCATAAAACGTACAATTTCCTCTAAAGAGCAACGAATTGTCCAATTTAATACGCGAGAAATAATTCGATTTTAAAAGGAGATAAATTACACTTGACGATTTTTTTACTGTAATTAAAAGACGCGAAAAATAGCCGTATTGTGGAATGTTACGTTCTTTTAATTATATATCCCGTCATATTTTTATACCATCCATTGCGCTCGTGACGATATAAAAAGCGTAATAAAATTCTATCTCCAGCGGCAATTGTTGGCCGGCACAGGACGTAAATAAACTTATAAACAGGCACGTGCAATGGCTTACAAGCAAGTTGTAATTGGATCATTTAACGATTCGTAATAATAGGATTATTTTCCTTATAATAACGAACATAAAGACGTTGTTAACTACTTCACTTTCAAGAAATCCGACGTCAGCCATCCCCGCGGCTTGTCACACTTGTCTCGCGGAAGACTTAATCCAACCCCTATTCTAATTAACGCAATACACAAACTGAGCAATCGAATTAACGTGATTTTGCGTATATGAAGATATAAAATTCGTCCGGAACTCTGGCGCAGCATATGTTCCCTTACACGAAACTAGCTCGGGGCGATATGCCTTATAACTGGGAACATTCCCTTTAATGGTGAACGAAACACGACATTCACCTGAAACGAGAACAAGTTTGAATGTAATAAATTTTAATGTATCTCGAGCATAAGCTCCGGCGGTTTTGAAAACCCACTTGGTCAAGTAATTTGAATGGGGACATAAATACTACGACACAAACTATTTGTGCCCAACGAGCTGTAACAATATTAACTTTACTGAGAGGAGAAAATGGTATATATGATGTGTAAACAAATTTATTTAATCAAAGTTGGGGAACTCATGTTTTAGTCTGAGAGTTGCTATGGTCCAATGATTTACTACGTTGGAAGGATCCAGGGTGGCGTTGTTTGAAAATTTATTCAAACGTATTTCATTTGTTGTGTAATATGGAGTTTAAATCCAAACGATTGATTTAAATTGATTATAAACAAATAAAGAAAACACAAGTTATAAGAGACTATTCTGTAAAATGAACGTTGGACACTCGCGATGTAATGTGACATCCGAACTTCGACGATGTGACTACATAATTAATTTTTATATAAAACTATCAAGAAAATCACAATTTGTACTTAGTAGTATATTAAGTATCAAGGGCGGCAAGTGAGTTATAACGGTGACCGATGTGAAGATAGCCATGGATTTTTCAGCCAGAGATTTCCCAGCGAATCCACCACCGAATAAAAAATTTCTTCAATTTTAATGATTTCTAATAAATAAAACGCTGAGAATGTAATTAACATTAGCCTATAGATGTACAGTCAATCCACAATTTCAATTATTTTTTCTCCAGTCCACGGGAACTCTCTTTTTAAAATGGCAAGAATTCAAAGTCCAAACTGTTTGGCGCGTTTAAAATTTAATTTTTTAACAACAATGTATAGATAAGAGTCTACTTAAACGATTTAACGCATGAAATTTTGGGTAAAATTGTTTATAACTTTTTTATTTATTTTTTTTCTCGGATCCACCCAAACTATATAGAAAATATAGCAAACTTTCAAAGTCAAATACGGCACTGTTTGACGCGTTTTAAATTTAATAATAAACCTACGAAGTGGTTAAAGACTCTCCGCGTCGTTTGTCACAGCAAATGAATTTATCGGTTGGGACATAATATAAGTAACATAACCACAATTTGTGTTACCAACTTAAATTTAACATCAAAATAATTGCACGTAAACATAGTTTATCAATAGAATAATTACGCATTTTTCAAGTTGATGAAAAAAAAATCAAAAACAATTGCTACAAACTTGAAACTTTCAAAATTTACTCATAATCGATTCAGCTTTATGCTTCCATCAAAATTTAACAACAACTCATCTTTAATCATCGAAATAATTGCACGTAAACATAGTTTTTCAATCGAATAATTACGCATTTTTCAAGTTGATGAAAAAAAAATCAAAAACAAATGCTACAAACTTGAAACTTTCAAAATTTACTCGAAAATGATTCAGCTTTATGCTTCCATCAAAATTTAACAACAACTCATCTCTAATCGTCGTAATAATTGCACGCAAACATAGTTTTTCAATCTAATAATTTCTCATTCTTCAAGTTGATGAAAAAAAAATCAAAAACAAGTGCTACAAACTTGAAACTTTCAAAATTTACTCAAAATCAATTCAGCTTTATGCTTCCATCAAAATTTAATAACAACTTATCTCTAATCACCGAAATAATTGCACGTAAACATAGTTTTTCAATCTAATAATTATGCATTTTTCAAGTTGATGAAAAAAAAAATCAAAAACAAATGCTACAAACTTGAAACTTTTAAAATTTACACAAAATCGATTCAGCTTTATGATTCCATCAAAATTTAACAACAACTCATCTCTAATCATCGAAATAATTGCACGCAAACATAGTTTTTCAATCGAATAATTACGCATTTTTCAAGTTGATGAAAAAAAAATCAAAAACAAATGCTACAAACTTAAAACTTTCAAAATTTACTCAAAATTGATTTAGCTTTATGCTTCCATCAAAATTTAACAACAACTCATCACTAATCATCGTAATAATTGCACGCAAACAAAGTTTTTCAATCGAATAATTTCGCATTCTTCAAGTTGATGAAAAAAAATCAAAAACAAATGCTACAAACTTGAAACTTTCAAAATTTACTCAAAATCGATTCAGCTTTATGTTTCCATCAAAATTTAACAACTTATCTCTAATCATCGAAGTAATTGCACGCAAACATAATTTTTCAATTGAATAATTACGCATTTTTCAAGTTGGTGAAAAAAAAAAAAAAACAATTGCTACAAACTTGTTACTTTCTAAATTTACTCAAAATCGATTAAGCGTTATGCTTCCATCAAAATTTAACAACAACTTATCTCTAATCATCGAAATAAATGCACGCAAACATTGTTTTTCAATCTAATAATTTCGCATTTTTCAAATTTAAAAAAAAAAATCAAAAACAATTGCTACAAACTTGAAACGTTTAAAATTTGCTCAAAATCGATTAAGCGTTATGTTTCCATCAAAATTTAACAACAACTTATCTCTAATCATCGAACTAATTGCACGCAAACATAATTTTTCAATTGAATAATTACGCATTTTTTAAGTTGAAAAAAAAAATCAAAAACAAATGCTACAAACTTGAAACTTTCAAAATTTACTCAACATCGATTCAGCTTTATGCTTCCATCAAAATTTATTAACAACTTATCTCTAATCATCAAAATAATTGCACGTAAACATAGTTTTTCAATCAAATAATTACGCATTTTTCAAGTTTATGAAAAGGAAATGAAAAACAATTGCTACAAACTTGAAACTTTCAAAATTTACTCAAAATCGATTGAGCTTCATGCTTCCATCAAAATTTAACAACAACTTATCTCTAATCACCGAAATAATTGCACGTAAACATAGGTTTTCAATCGAATAATTACGCATTTTTCAAGTTGATGACAAAAAAAATCAAAAACAATTGCTACAAACTTGAAACTTTCAAAATTTACTCAAAATCGATTTAGCTTTATGCTTCCTTCAAAATTTAACAACAACTTATCTCTAATCATCGAAATAATTGCACGCAAACATAGTTTTTTAATCGAATAATTACGCATTTTTCAAGTTGGTGAAAAAAAAAATCAAAAACAATTGCTACAAACTTGAAACTTTCAAAATTTACTCAAAATCGATTGAGCTTCATGCTTCCATCAAAATTTAACAACAACTTATCTCTAATCACCGAAATAATTGCACGTAAACATAGTTTTTCAATCGAATAATTACGCATTTTTCAAGTTGATGAAAAAAAAATCAAAAACAATTGCTACAAACTTGAAACTTTCAAAATTTACTCAAAATCGATTTAGCTTTATGCTTCCTTCAAAATTTAACAACAACTTATCTCTAATCATCGAAATAATTGCACGCAAACATAGTTTTTTAATCGAATAATTACGCATTTTTCAAGTTGGTGAAAAAAAAAATCAAAAACAATTGCTACAAACTTGAAACTTTCAAAATTTACTCAAAATCGATTGAGCTTCATGCTTCCATCAAAATTTAACAACAACTTATCTCTAATCACCGAAATAATTGCACGTAAACATAGTTTTTTAATCGAATAATTACGCATTTTTCAAGTTGATGAAAAAAAAATCAAAAACAAATGCTACAAACTTGAAACTTTCCAAATTTACTCAAAATTGATTAGGCTTTATGCTTCCATCAAAATTTAACAATAACTCATCTCTAATCATCGTAATAATTGCACGCAAACATAGTTTTTCAATCTAATAATTTCGCATTCTTCAAGTTGATGAAAAAAAAATCAAAAACAAGTGCTACAAACTTGAAACTTTCAAAATTTACTCAAAATCGATTAGGCTTTATGCTTCCATCAAAATTTAACAACAACTTATCTCTAATCTAAGAAATAATTGCACGTAAAAATAGTTTTTCAATTGAATAATTACGCATTTTTCAAGTTGATGAAAAAAAAAATCAAAAACAATTACTACAAACTTGAAACTTTCAAAATTTATTCAAAATTGATTTAGCTTTATGCTTCCATCAAAATTTAACAACAACTCATCTCTAATCATCGAAATAATTGCACGCAAACATAGTTTTTCAATCGAATAATTTCGCATTCTTCAAGTTGATGAAAAAAAAATCAAAAACAAATGCTACAAACTTGAAACTTTCAAAATTTACTCAAAATCGATTCAGCTTTATGCTTCCATTAAAATTTAACAACAACTTATCTCTAATCATCGAAATATTCGCACGTAAACATAATTTTTCAATTGAATAATTACGCATTTTTCAAGTTGGTGAAAAAAAAATCAAAAACAAATGCTACAAACTTGAAACTTTCAAAATTTACTCAAAATCGATTTAGCTTTATGCTTCCTTCAAAATTTAACAACAACTTATCTCTAATCATCGAAATAATTGCACGCAAACATAGTTTTTTAATCGAATAATTACGCATTTTTCAAGTTGGTGAAAAAAAAAATCAAAAACAATTGCTACAAACTTGAAACTTTCAAAATTTACTCAAAATCGATTGAGCTTCATGCTTCCATCAAAATTTAACAACAACTTATCTCTAATCACCGAAATAATTGCACGTAAACATAGTTTTTTAATCGAATAATTACGCATTTTTCAAGTTGGTGAAAAAAAAAACAAAAACAAATGCTACAAACTTGAAACTTTCAAAATTTACTCAAAATCGATTCAGCTTTATGCTTCCATCAAAATTTATTAACAAGTTATCTCTAATCATCAAAATAATTGCACGTAAACATAGTTTTTCAATCAAATAATTACGCATTTTTTCAAGTTAATGAAAAGAAAATGAAAAACAATTGCTACAAACTTGAAACTTTCAAAATATACTCAAAATCGATTAAGCGTTATGTTTCCATCAAAATTTAACAACAACTTATCTCTAATCATCGAAATAATTGCAAGTAAACATAGTTTTTCAATCGAATAATTACGCATTTTTCAAGTTGAAAAAAAAAATCAAAAACAATTGCTACAAACTTGAAACTTTCAAAATTTACTCAAAATCGATTAGGCTTTATGCTTCCGTCAAAATTTAACAACAACTTATCTCTAATCACCGAAATAATTGCACGTAAACATAGTTTTTCAACCGAATAATTACGCACTTTTCAAGTTGATGAAAAAAAAATTAAAAACAAATGCTACAAACTTGAAACTTTCAAAATTTACTCAAAATCGATTAGGCGTTATGTTTCCATCAAAATTTAACAACAACTTATCTCTAATCATCGAAATAATTGCACGTAAACATAGTTTTTCAATCGTATAATTATGCATTTTTCAAGTTTAATTAATAAATACAAATTTGTCTTTTAGTTAGTCCTTGCACGTAGAGGAAACAATCTTAAACCAATGTTAATATTAATAGTTGTGCCATTTATAAAATACAATTTCTTTTTTATAATTCAATATTCAACATGGCATCATGACTAAATTAGTTATCCACATAAAATTAGGATTTATTTGGTTACTTAACCAAAATTTTCCGTCATGCATTAGCATTAAAATAATATAAATTATTTGGTATATCTTCGTATATTGACATTGTGTTCAAATTATTTTACTTTGTAATTAATCCACGGTTATTAGGCGGAGTAACTAAATACCTAGCTGATTTAACATCGACTTAAATAAACCCTCCAAAGTTGTTTTAAATCTGAATATATAATATTACAAAAGCAAGAATTGTTGAGTACAATTACGTACGGAAAATTCCTTAGACTGGATGTGTATTCAGGGTATATCCAAACAATATGAAAAAACTGCATCGAAATCTTTCAATCAATTTCATATATAGGGAATATATTTCACAATACACACAAATAAATTGTTATGTTACCGAAAAGCGAAGTTACATTTTCTAATTATGCTGTTCTTTTTTCGTTCCATTTTGAGGATAAAATAATCTGCACGTATTCATTCATGTGAACAAAGCTGCCAACTCAGTGAGAGTAAAAATCGCTATCATGCTGAACATTTCGGCGGATGTAAAAATTCGGCAGAAATTTTGTTTTGTTTGAATTGATCTTTATTTATAAAATCCATAAAAATATGGACATCTTTTTTCAATCTTTAACATAAATTTAGGGCAAAATTTCAAAGGAGATTTCAAAGTATTTTATTCAAGTTCGTAAACCTTCTTTTTAATTTGGTAAATTTAAATAAAATTCAAGTAAATATTTAAATTTTTGGATCAAACTAATTACTACTCTTTTGGGTCTCCAAACTTTTTCCATCACGGGCCATATACAGGGTGTATTTGAAATAACAAACAGGCATTTAAGGGTACATACACAAAATATTTGTGAACTCATTTCCGTCAAAATTTATTCGAAAAAAAAATTTTGAATTTTCCTAATTTTTCGAAGTTTTTTAAACATTTTGAGAACCGATGCTTTTCTCATTTAATTAGGTCTGCATGGAATGTGTGTTTGTTTATTTAAAACGCGAGATACGATTTCTTGCCTCCGAAATTTGAAGTGTTATCGCAACGTTTTTTTTTTTTGTAAAAGATAAACAGTCCTCAAGTTCATTGATGCTTAAAGAGCCGAACTCAGATATTTCCTACGCGCTTGTTGTAATTCGATATCTAAAGCCGATGCCGTTTAAAAATTAGGTCACATTACCACTGCCCACAAACATGTTGCGTATTTTCACTCATTAACTTTAATAATTAATTGCGGGCTTTTTGTTACAGTTATAAATAAAATAATTGCGAATATTGTTTAAAAATAATATAATCTCTTTGTGGTTACGAATCTGGTTGTTATTTCAAATACACCCTGTATACAATTCTTCATAATCTAGTGGGCCAAGATATAATCAGTTTTATAACTAATTTCAAAACCTATAACAAAAACTCGTGATAAAATTTTAAAATATGACTTTTACGCAAAATGTAACTGCTTGCCGCGGGCCGGACCCGTTGAGGTCGCGGGCCGTAGTTTTGAAACCCTTGATTTAGTATATCCGCGCTGTTATTAATACATTCAACCTTGAGTTCTTTTGATGGTTTTGCTACGTTTAAATCAATATTTGACGTGACATTCACCCAGAATAAATGATGTGCTCATTTACTGTACTCTTTGTACGCTTCGTATTTTTCATTAACATTGTAATACGCTTGAAGTAAGAAAACTAATAAAGATTCATCATCGTATTTATTATTAATGTAGAGGTCGTGGAAACACAGGGCTTCAATCAAGCGGAATAATCAATACAAAAAGTCTTATTATGCGAGACGAGTGCCGTTCGTCCGAGATGTTCAGCGTTTTAAAAATATGCCCTAATTCCTTGTTCGGGCGATGGCGGAGCATGCCGATTGATTCTAAATGAATTTCCAATATTTTCCCGATGGCATTGCTATTTTATTGCCTCGTCGAGATAGGTAAATGCGTCCTTGTTCTCCCCTTTATCGCTCCACCGAGTGGAGTTTACGATTATTTGCTGCGAACATGTTTTCATTAATTTATTTTTATGATGACTTGCATTTTCCAGCGGAGATTTTTTCCGGGCGGGTAATTTGCAGAATTGAATTCCATTTCTAGTGTAATGAACACATTTCAGCACTAATAAAATAGCATTCCGGTATAATCTGAGAAATTTATACGTGAATTACAAAATTACAATTAGAATTAGCGACAATCATTCAATAAATCAATGTTTAAACATGTGCCTTTGATAGTTATTTATTTTTTTCCGCTACCGACAACGTAAATAAGCATTGCATCCATGGTTACAGGTACCGCAAATGGCTGATAACATTCGTGGTGTTTGTTGTCCTTGACGACGGAACTTATTTTTTTACTTACTGACCTAGGAAAATAATAAACAGAAACGTAACGCTCCAACGTATAGGCGAGCAATACATTTTCCTCTATACCTACACCATCGGCATCCTTTTTACATAACCACTGCTTAAACGCGTCGTAACACGACGCATTCCTGTTTTCGATTTTGCCGGCAACAGGTTCGACAAGCGATATTCGTAGCTTCGTTAATATCCATGCCCGCAAAAAGTTTCACTGGATTGACACAAACAAACAAAATTCGACATTGTTTTCTCCGTTGCTGGGTTGCCATAGAACGCATAGGTGACTATAAAAATTTTAATCCCAAATGTTACAAGCCGTATTTTAGAATTTATTTTTTAGTGACTCGAGTTTAGATCATAAGCTGATCATTTTCAAACTTTAAGTTCACACACACACACAAACACACAGACACAAAATTTGTATTTCCAGAAATTGTTGAAATGGTATCTAAGGACTCCAAAACGGATATTTCCGTAAAAAAAAATTGAAAATTTTTACACGATCACAATACTTTCTCGTACTTGGTAACGGAGAAAGTAAAAACAGGTCATTTTTTTTTATTAAAATTATTTTAACAAACAATGAGCTTAATTTTGAAGTATTCACTTTCGAAAAAGTCCATTTCGAAGAATTTACTTCGTAAGATGTTTATTCGAAACACTGCATTTTGCAAAATTTACTTTCCAAAAACTCCATTTCGAAGAATTGACTTTCTAATTTGTGTTTTTGAAATACTTCAACACCATTTCTAAGAATTTCCTTCGCGAATGTTTTTTTCGAAATACTACATTTCGAAAAACATTTGTCAAAAATAGTTTGATGGGTAAGCACGTGATTTACCCTTCCCAGAGTGTTATAACACCTTGTATAATTAAAATTCGAAAAACCTCTTTTCCAAGAATTGGCCATGTGACGAATTGGTTTTAGAAAAATATACTTTTGAAAATGTGTTTTTGAAAAGTTTAATTTCGAAGGATGTACTTTCGAAAAACTGAAATTCGAAGGATTTACTTTCCTAATTGCACTTAGAAGAATTTACTTTTTTTCAAAGAATTTACTTTCGAGAAACTCAATTACGAAAAGTTTACTTTTTAACATGTGTTTTAGAAATACTACAGTTCGAAAAATTTACTTTCCAAAAACTCTTTCAGACAAAAACCTAACCTAAGCCAACTAAAACTAGGTTAGGTTAGGTTAGGTTAGGTTATTTAAAAAACAATTAAATTTAAGAAAAATCACTTGGTATGTTTCACTTATTAAATTATTTATTCCGACTACTTTCGGCTGCAAGCCATATTCAAGGAATTAGTGTGACACGCACACACACACACACAGACACATACATACAATTTGTTTTTTCCAGAAATTGTTGACATCCAGGGACCCCGGAAATTTCCGTAAAAAAATTTTTTGAAAAAAGATCACTATACTTTCTCGTACTTCGTAACATAAAGCATGCCTTAGAAACCTGATAAAAAAAAGTCCTGATAAAAGTCCAGTAAGAATCCGGAAAAAGTGCTCTCACAAAGAAATGTCTTAAAAAACAGGTCCTTGAAAAAGACTTGAAAAACGTCCCGAAAACAGAGTCGTCACAAAAGAAATCTGAAAAAGGTCCTAGAAAAATATCTGATACAAAAGCTAGTAGAAAAGTACTGAAAATATGCTTAAAAAAAAGTTTGAAAAAGGCCTTAAAAAGTCCCGAAAAAAAGCCTGTAAAATAGTCCAGAAATGACCTTTACAAAGGTCCTAGAGAATACCCGAAACAAGTCGAGAAAATAATCCTAACAGAAGTAATAAAAAAAGCCATTGAAAAGACCTGATGAAGGGCATAAAAAAGGCTTGAAGAAAAAATAAAATAATCCTGAAAAACGTCTTGAAAAAATAATCCGGAAAAACCTCTTGAAAAATAAACCTGATAAAAAAGCCAGAAGAAAAATACTGAAAAAGCCTACAAAAAAGTCAAAAGAAAGACCTTTTAAAAAGTACTGAATAAAGCCTGTGAAATAGTCCCAAAAAAAGTCCTAAAAAAAGTCCTAAAAAAGAGTCCTGAAAGAAATTAAAATTAAAATCAGCCTTATGTCAACACGCTTTTTATAGCGTTTCTAATTTCATTGAGTATGTCAGTGACTTAAAAACATCGAGCTGAAATGAATTTTTTATGTTATTTTGTATTTTATAGCAACATTAGTTGTATAAATCTGTATCATTGTTTATTTTATCTTGTTTTGTTTTATTATATTTTAAGTATCGCTTTTAAACACTAAAATTATGACGTGTCTAATGTTGTTTTATAAGCAATGAACAGACTAATAAATTCTTATCTTATCTAAATCTAAATTTCTGAAAAAAGTTCTGCAAAGAGTCCGTAAGAAAGTCATAAAAAGACCTGAGAAAATTCCAGAAAATGGTCCTGAAAAAAACCTTAGAAAAGACCTGATAAAAGGCAATAAAAAAGCCTTGAAAAAATAACCCTGGTAAAAATTTCCCAAAAAAGGTCCTGAACATAATACTTTTTATATAGAAAAAAGGGCCCCGAAAAAAAATTGAAACAGATGAAACCTCAAATAAAAGACCTGAAAAAACGTCGTGAAAAAGGCCTCAAAAAAGAGTTCTAAAAATAAAGTCTTGAAAAAAGTTCAAAAAAAAAGTTTTAAAAATACAGCCTTGAAAAAAAAAATTGAAAAAACATCCTTAAAGAAGAGTCTTGGAAATATAGTGTCCAAAGTTTTGAAAACATGGTCCTTCAAAAAAAATCCCAAAAATAGTCTTGCAAAAAGCCTTAGAAAGGACCTGAAAAAAGGCACTAAAAAAATTCCAGAAAAATTATCCAGATTAAAAATCCAGAAAAAAGTCTCAAAAGAGGTCTAGAACAAAAAGTTTTAAAAATAAGGTTTTGAAAAAAGAGTCCTCGAAAAAAATTCTGAAAAGAAAAGTCCTGAAAAAACATCGTTAAAGAAGAGTCCTGAAAATATGGTCTATAGCCCAAAAATGGCCCCAAACAAAAAAAAATTTAAATAAAATCTTGAAAAAAAATTCGACAAAAGAAAAGTTCTGAAACAAAAGTTAAAAAAAAAACATCGTTAAGAAAGAGTTCGGAAAATAGAGTCTTTAAGAAGGTTCTGAAAACTCTTAACAAAAGTTAAAAAAAAAAACTGTCGTGTAAAAAAACCCAAAAAGTGTCTTGCAAAAAGGCTTAAGAAAAGACCTGAGAAAATGCATTAAAAATGTCGTGAAAAAAGTTCCTGAAAAATATTCCTGATAAAAAAATCCTGAAAAAAAAAGTCTCAAAAAAGGACCCTAAAAGTTGTAAAAATAGTCTTGAAAAAATTTTTTTCTGAAAGAAAAGTCCTGAAAATAAGTCCTACAAAAAAGTTCTTAAAAAAGACCTGAAGAAGAATTGAAAAAAGTTCTGCAAAGAGTCCTTAAGAAAGTCATAAAAATACCTGAGAAAATTCCAGAAAATAGTCCTGAGACCTGATAAAAGGCAATAAAAAAGTCTTGAAAAATGGGCTCTGAAAAAAATTTAAAAAGCTGAAAACTCAAATAAAAGACCTGAAAAAATGTCGTAAAAAAGGCCTCAAAAAAAGAGTTCTGAAAATAAAGTCTTGAAAAAAGTTCTGAAAAAAGTCGTGGCAAAATTTTTAAAAACATGGTCCTGCAAAAAAAATCCCAAACAGAGTCTTGCAAAAACCCTTAAAAAAGGCATTAAAAAAAATCCAGAAAAATAATTAAACAGATTAAAAATCCTGAAAATGTCTTAAAAGAGGTCCTGAAGGTTTTGAAGAAAGAGTCATTGAAAAAAATTCTGAAAAGAAAAGTTCTGAAAAAACATCGTTAAAGAAGAGTCCTGAAAATATAGTCTATAGCCCAAAAAGGGCCCCAAACAAAAACTTTTTAAAATAAAGTCTTGAAAAAAAATTCGACAAAAGAAAAGTCCTGAAATAAAAGTTAAAAAAAACGTCGTTAAGAAAGAGTCCGGAAAATAAAGTTTTTAAAAACTCTTAACAAAAGTTAAAAAAACAAAACTGTCCTGTAAAAAAAAGCCAAAAAGGCTTAAGAAAAGACCCGAGAAAAGGCATTAAAAAAGTCGTAAAAAAGTTCCTGATAAAAAAATCCTGAAAAAAAAGTCTCAAAAAAGGTCCTGAACAAAAAGTTTTAAAAATAATTATTTTTTTTTAAGAAAAGTCCTGAAAAAATAGTCTTGAAGGAAAGTCCTGCAAAATAAGTCCTAGAAAAAAGTTCTTAAAAATGACCTGCAGAAGAAATGAAAAAATCCTGAAAATAAGGTCATACAAAAAAGACCTGAAAAATCAATCCTAAAAAAGTCGTGAAAAAAGTCCTGAAAAAGTCCTGAAATTTTGATTTATACTATCATGGTATTTTTACTTTCTCCGTTACGAAGTACGAGAAAGTATTGTGATCGTGAAAATTTTTTTTGCGGAAATATTCGTTTGGGGGTCCCTGGATGCATTTCAACAATTTCTGTAAAAAAAAAATGTATCTGTGTCACACACACTATACTTTTAAGAAAAATATAAAATTTTTATCTTGCAAGAGTTTTTTTACCCTCAATGTCTGATTATCATGTATAAATTCTTGACTATCGGAAATATAATCGAAAACCTCAATCCGTTTTCCTCTATTTAAATCGATGGTAAAAAAACGGCTCTACTTAAAAAAATCCAACGAGTAGGGGCATTACCAGCAGTGGTGTATTGAGGGGGAACGTGGAGGAACGACGTTCCGGCACCTTTTTTTCAGAAACGGAACGCGTTTGTGTTTGTTAATATTTTGTATAGTAAGAATAAAAAAAAATTAAAAAGCTTACAAGGAAAACAATAGTTTGCTTAAAGCGTTCCCTTACTTCTTTGCTCTCACCATGCGTTCCCTTACTTCTTATTTTACCAATACACCACTGATTACTAGGTATTCTGTGTTGAACAATTGCATTTAAAGCTTCAGATCGTTTACTCGACTTGGAAAAAAAAAGATGAAAATCCTGTTAGGTTTGAAAAAAATATCCTATAACTTCTTTGATTCCATTGCAAGCCATCTCAATACTAAGTTTGATTTATGGGCATAATAATGAATGAACACAGCTCATGGTGCTTTTTTTATTTTAGATTAAAGACCATTCAAATGTCCTGACACCGCAGCGCCATCGTAAGTTTGAGCAATTAATTTATTTTTCAAGTCTTTCACTAATAATTGAAACAAATTTTCAGCATCTCTTCCACTACTAACATTATAGAAACCAGCGAATCTTTGAAAGTTGACTTTTGCAAGTTATGTCGATAATTTCATCAATTTGCCAGGAATTTTTTTTTGCAGTTCTACTTCAATTTTATTTTTAATAATTGAACTGGTGCTCTCAATTAACACGTTGACTGCTTTGTCAGTCACCGGTGACTGACACTGAAGCATTCCAATGAGGCCACGTCAGTGACCGATGACTGACAGTGAGTACCTACTTTAAACTTACTATTTAGCTAAAAAATGCATCAAAATGAATCAAATAAGCATATTCTTACTCATTTTATAAAATAAAACTTAAAAACAAAGAAAACTGTTTTTGACATTTTACTAAAAAACCTGTTGGCAGCCAATGTGTTAAATCATTTTGAATTGACTTAATAATTCCAATAAATATTTTAGCTTCATTAAAAAAAAATGTAATTTTGGATCATAAGTTTTAAAAAAATCGATTCATTCTTAAAATTACTTCTATTTTCAAAATCTGATTTTTCATTATGTCCACGAAAAGAACTTTCTTGGCTTGATAAATATATGCAGGCATCAACTAACCTTTTTAAAATTTCACGGTTTTCATGTACTTTTTCATTAAAATTTTCAATATCTTTTGTACGAGCATTAATTTTATTTTGTTTACCGAGCATTTCAAATTTAATAAAAGAAAATATGTGTTCGTGAGATGACTCATGCCTCTCAACCGCGCGCGATAAATTTTGTAAATTATTTTAACCAAGTTTGCTCCAAATTGATGATGTATTATTGATAAACAATACACAATACCAATAAAATAATTTATTTCTATTACTTGATGCCGTTAATTATTTTGTTTTAATACAGGGTTTATTTGAAATAACGAACAGGCATTTAAGGGCACACACACAAAATATTTGTGAATCCATTTCCGTCAAAATTTATTCGAAAAAAAAATTTGAATTTTCCTAATTTTTCGAGGTTTTTTTAACATTTTGAGAACCGATGCTTTTCTTATTTAATTAGGTCTGCATGAAATGTGTGTTTGTTTATTTAAAACGCGAGATACGATTTCTTGCCTCCGAAATTTGAAGTGTTATAGCAACGTTTTTTTTTTTTGTAAAAGATAAACAGTCCTCAATTTCATTGACGCTTAAAGAGCCGAACTCAGATATTTCCTACGCGCTTGTTGTAATTCGAAATCTAAAGCCGATGCCGTTTAAAAATTAGGTGACATTACCACTGCCCCCAAACATGTTGCGTATTTTCACTCATTAACTTTAATAATTAATTGCGGGCTTTTAGTTACAGTTATAAACAAAATAATTGCGAATATTGTTTAAAAATAATATAATCTCTTTGTGGTTACGAGCCTGTTCGTTATTTTAAATACACCCTGTATAATTATTTTCGGTAAATCCTTTCTTCCTCAGCAATAATGGCATTGGCGGTATTGGTCTACTCTTTGTTTTTACAAATAACTTTTCGTCATAATCTAGAGTGCTAAATTATTTTTTTTAAATAAATAATCAACTAAATCTACATAAGTGGAAAAACATTCCCTTTGACCTGATTTGTCATTAACTTTCACAAATGTTCCTATTTAATGTGGTAATTGTTAAACGTATCGACAAACAATTTTAAATAACAATTTAGTAAAATATAAAAGGAGTTTATAATTACCAAACAATAATATTACTCACATGCACATCGTGCCAATTAATAGCCCGCAAGTGGAGGTGGAAGTGAGTGAGAAAGAAATTAAATAGCGGCGTAGATTGCGTTAAAAACAGATGCGAGACGGAAGCTATGGAATCAGCTTCGTCGTTTTAAACTGAACGTTTTAATTTCAACGAAGAAGCGGAAATAGACCACATTAGCGTATCTCCGCGTGTTTACGGGTGGAATCAAGTCTCGTCGATCGGTTCATCATATGAACGATAGTGTTGTTGATTTTAAGAGAGGGAAATATAAAATGCATTAGTGTAACGTGATTTGTAAGTATAAGAAAATAAAATATTTTTAAAAGTCGTACTTCAGAATGGGAAAATATCGGAAGTAATTTATAAAAATACCGATATTCTTCTTACGAAACATACAGAGGAGACTTCTCTCAGGAGCCGCCACTGGAGGATATGTCTAAGTATGGCTTTATAAAGGCAGGAATCGTAAGAAATCCTTGGAGTTTCATGTTGTCGTAGGGCCTTGGGTACATTATGTTCGTTAAATGTGAAGTACTCCTAAGAATATACACGAAGATCACTTGTAGATGATGCAGTAGGAAATCAATATTATATTTTGATGGAATGATACTGTAAGTACTTCGAGGGTTTTACGCTCATAAAATTTCGAGTTTTCACCAATATGTATGTTTAATCGTTTATATTATGTGGGTCAAAATATTTGGAATTTTCCAGAATATCCATGTGTTCAGATTAATTAATTCTTAAACGTTTAAATTATGTCGTTTTAGAAATTTATAAAGTCTAATTTTATACAGCAAACTATACTTACACGAAAGTTTATACACATTCTACAAAGGCTGGTTACATCCAACACTTCGTCGAATGCACTTTAGTTGAATACCTAAACTAAGGACTAACTAATTAATGTTTTGCAATGTTACAAGTTTCGACAGCTTTCAATTTATTATATTACGAAAACTGTTAGCGTAAATAATATTATACATGAGAAGACAGTTATATTAATCAATTATTAAAGCAGGAACCACAACGTATTGTTATATTTTAAGTACAATGAGAGCAATATTAAATTTATTAATATGAAGTATTAAATAATCTATTTACAATTTTCGATATTAATAATGGAATTGTAATTATTCCATGCGAAAGACCGCCGAAACTTAATTATCATAATTTAATGAAGGAAGGACGCCTCTCATTTACATAGCGAAATTAATTAAAATATAATCTCTCTCTATATAAAATATAGGAATTATCGCCTTAATTAAACATTTGGTTACTGCCTGAAAGGGTGCTTCGGTTTTTAACGAGGTAATTACTTTATTTCTTCACACAAATGAGGAGATCGCGAGGGGAGCTCTCTCGTTGTGTAAGTCTTGAGAATTTACTGTGTACACATTATATAACTTAGCTGTATGCAAATGTTAACATTAATATTTTTCCAACTAGGAAATTTCGAGTTAACGTTGCGCCCCGCGAATCTTTAAAGGAGCCAGTCGCCTCGCCAGGGATTATTTATTGCGCACTTTGCTAGTTTTCATTTAAATAATTATCCAATTTTACTTTATGTTTGTTTACATTTACATATTTTAGAAAGGCAGCATAGAGTTGTTTCAGCAACAAATTCGATTTTCTTAGATTGAGTCACGAGAACAGTAAGCAGAGAGCATTCACATTCAAATATTCTAAAATTTAGAAACAATGCATTTCTAATTTTTACGGAAATGTAGAATCACATGTGTTGTCAGATGTTTTGGAAAGTTTCAAGTCGATTGCAATTGTTTCTATATTTTTTTCGCGTCGACGAATTTACTGCATTTTTTTTAAATTTCATCTCCGTTCACATTGAAATATTCTAAAATTTAGAAATAACACATTTCTAATTTTTACGGAAATCTAGAATCACATGTGTTATCAGTTGTTTTGGAAAGTTTCAAGTCGATGGCAATTGTTTTTATATTTTTTTCGCGTCGATGAATTTACTGCATTTTTTTTTAAATTTCATCTGCGTTCACATTGAAATATTTTAAAATTTAGAAACAACGCATTTCTAATTTTTACGGAAATGTATAATCACATGTGTTGTCAGTTGTTTTGGAAAGTTTCAAGTCGATGGCAATTGTTTTTATATTTTTTTCGCGACGATGAATTTACTGCAATTTTTTAAAATTTCATCTGCGTTCACATTGAAATATTTTAAAATTTAGAAACAACGCATTTCTAATTTTTACGGAAATGTATAATCACATGTGTTGTCAGTTGTTTTGGAAAGTTTCAAGTCGATGGCAATTGTTTTTATATTTTTTTCGCGACGATGAATTTACTGCAATTTTTTTTAAATTTCATCTCCGTTCATATTGAAATATTTTAAAAATTAGAAACAATACAATTCTAATTTTCACGGAAATGTAGAATCACATGTGTTGTTAGTTATTTTGAAAAGTTTCAAGTTGATTGCAATTGTTTTTATATTTTTTTCGCTTCGATGAATTTACAGCTATTTTTTTAAATTTCATCTCCGTTCACATTGAAATATTCTAAAATTTAGAAACAATGCATTTCTAATTTTCACGGAAATGTAGAATTACATGTGTTGTCAGTTATTTTGAAAAGTTTCAAGTCGATGGCAATTGTTTTTATATTTTTTTCGCTTCGATGAATTTACTGCAATTTTTTTTTAAATTTCATCTCCGGTCACCTTAAAATATTCTAAAATTTAGAAACAACACATTTCTAATTTTTACGGAAATGTAGAATCACATGTGTTGTCAGTTATTTTGAAAAGTTTCAAGTCGATGGCAATTGTTTTCATATTTTTTTCGCTTCGATGAATTTACTGCATTTTTTTAAAATTTCATCTCCGGTCACCTTAAAATATTCTAAAATTTAGAAACAACACATTTCTAATTTTTGCGGAAATGTAGAATCACATGTGTTGTTAGTTAGTTTGGAAAGTTTCAAGTCGATTGCAATTGTTTTTATATTTTTTTCGCTTCGATGAATTTACTGTATTTTTTTAAAATTTCATCTCCGGTCACCTTAAAATATTCTAAAATTTAGAAACAACACATTTCTAATTTTTGCGGAAATGTAGAATCACATGTGTTGTCAGTTGTTTTGGAAAGTTTCAAGTCGATGGCAATTGTTTTTATATTTTTTTCGCTTCGATGAATTTACTGCATTTTTTTTAAATTTCATCTCCGGTCACCTTAAAATATTCTAAAATTTAGAAACAACACATTTCTAATTTTTACGGAAATGTAGAATCACATGTGTTGTCAGTTATTTTGAAAAGTTTCAAGTCGATGGCAATTGTTTTTATATTTTTTTCGCTTCGATGAATTTACTGCATTTTTTTAAAATTTCATCTCCGGTCACCTTAAAATATTCTAAAATTTAGAAACAACACATTTCTAATTTTTACGGAAATGTAGAATCACATGTGTTGTTAGTTAGTTTGGAAAGTTTCAAGTCGATTGCAATTGTTTTTATATTTTTTTCGCTTCGATGAATTTACTGCATTTTTTTTAAATTTCATCTCCGGTCACCTTAAAATATTCTAAAATTTAGAAACAACACATTTCTAATTTTTGCGGAAATGTAGAATCACATGTGTTGTTAGTTAGTTTGGAACGTTTCAAGTCGATTGCAATTGTTTTTATATTTTTTTCGCTTCGATGAATTTACTGCATTTTTTTAAAATTTCATCTCCGGTCACCTTAAAATATTCTAAAATTTAGAAACAACACATTTCTAATTTTTGCGGAAATGTAGAATCACATGTGTTGTCAGTTGTTTTGGAAAGTTTCAAGTCGATGGCAATTGTTTTTATATTTTTTTCGCTTCGATGAATTTACTGCATTTTTTTAAAATTTCATCTCCGGTCACCTTAAAATATTCTAAAATTTAGAAACAACACATTTCTAATTTTTACGGAAATGTAGAATCACATGTGTTGTCAGTTATTTTGAAAAGTTTCAAGTCGATGGCAATTGTTTTTATATTTTTTTCGCTTCGATGAATTTACTGCATTTTTTTTAAATTTCATCTCCGGTCACCTTAAAATATTCTAAAATTTAGAAACAACACATTTCTAATTTTTACGGAAATGTAGAATCACATGTGTTGTTAGTTAGTTTGGAAAGTTTCAAGTCGATTGCAATTGTTTTTATATTTTTTTCGCTTCGATGAATTTACTGCATTTTTTTAAAATTTCATCTCCGGTCACCTTAAAATATTCTAAAATTTAGAAACAACACATTTCTAATTTTTGCGGAAATGTAGAATCACATGTGTTGTCAGTTGTTTTGGAAAGTTTCAAGTCGATGGCAATTGTTTTTATATTTTTTTCGCTTCGATGAATTTACAGCAATTTTTTTAAATTTCATCTCCGTTCACATTGAAATATTCTAAAATTTAGAAACAATGCATTTCTAATTTTCACGGAAATGTAGAATTACATGTGTTGTTAGTTAGTTTAGAAAGTTTTAAGTCGATTGCAATTGTTTTTATATTTTTTTCGCTTCGATGAATTTACTGCATTTTTTTAAAATTTCATCTCCGGTCACCTTAAAATATTCTAAAATTTAGAAACAACACATTTCTAATTTTTGCGGAAATGTAGAATCACATGTGTTGTCAGTTGTTTTGGAAAGTTTCAAGTCGATGGCAATTGTTTATATATTTTTTTCGCTTCGATGAATTTACTGCATTTTTTTAAAATTTCATCTCCGGTCACCTTAAAATATTCTAAAATTTAGAAACAACACATTTCTAATTTTTACGGAAATGTAGAATCACATGTGTTGTTAGTTAGTTTGGAAAGTTTCAAGTCGATTGCAATTGTTTTTATATTTTTTTCGCTTCGATGAATTTACTGCATTTTTTTAAAATTTCATCTCCGGTCACCTTAAAATATTCTAAAATTTAGAAACAACACATTTCTAATTTTTGCGGAAATGTAGAATCACATGTGTTGTCAGTTGTTTTGGAAAGTTTCAAGTCGATGGCAATTGTTTTTATATTTTTTTCGCTTCGATGAATTTACAGCAATTTTTTTAAATTTCATCTCCGTTCACATTGAAATATTCTAAAATTTAGAAACAATGCATTTCTAATTTTCACGGAAATGTAGAATTACATGTGTTGTTAGTTAGTTTAGAAAGTTTTAAGTCGATTGCAATTGTTTTTATATTTTTTTCGCTTCGATGAATTTACTGCATTTTTTTAAAATTTCATCTCCGGTCACCTTAAAATATTCTAAAATTTAGAAACAACACATTTCTAATTTTTGCGGAAATGTAGAATCACATGTGTTGTCAGTTGTTTTGGAAAGTTTCAAGTCGATGGCAATTGTTTATATATTTTTTTCGCTTCGATGAATTTACTGCATTTTTTTAAAATTTCATCTCCGGTCACCTTAAAATATTCTAAAATTTAGAAACAACACATTTCTAATTTTTACGGAAATGTAGAATCACATGTGTTGTCAGTTATTTTGAAAAGTTTCAAGTCGATGGCAATTGTTTTTTTTTTCGCGTCGACGAATGTATTGCAATTTTTTTTTAATTTTGTCCGCGTTTAGTGCAAACAAATAATGTGCCTTGCGACTCCAGGCAATGTTTTTGGTAGGATAGAGCTGAAGCGCAAAAGGATAAACGCAGTGAAGCAACAGGACGTTGTGGTAAGAAAAGAACAATCGATTACTAATATCGCACTTCCACCGGACGAGCTCCCGCCCCCAATAAAAAAACCTACACGAGGGTAAAACTGCATCGCGAGGGGCTGAAATGAGCGTTAGCTTAACGAGATTGGCGGCTGAGGGTTCCAGACTAAAAATTGTTCTCGTTATTACTGAAGATGACTTATCGTTGAAAAAAGTTAACTACGTTTGAGTACTCTTTATTCGGTTATATATTATTTATTAATAATTAAAGATGAAGGTGGCTTGAATTAGTTGAGATATTAAAATAATTCTAAAACGTCTAAGCAATTAATATTATTTAATTTATTTTAATTTCATCGAACGAGGCACAAGATAATTGAGTTTGAGAATGTTTTGGCTGCATTAAACAAGTTTGAGCGTCGAGAGTTTTGAATTGAATTGATTGTTGGGTAGAACGTGGGTATGTAAACGCTTTGTACATCAGGATAATTAGTTTTATAAGTTTGCAGGGATACGCTGTATAGTAAATATCTTAAGGAGGTGCAGATAATGCAGCGATATGCAACTCTCTACTCGAAGGCATCCTTTGTTATTATATTAGGATACAAAGCACCTTTGTTTAAAGCAGTTTTACTCTGAATATATATATATTACATAGCTTCCAGGCAATGGATATAATAGGCAATTTTATAATGGCGCCAACAAGTTGTTAATTAAGAGAAATATATTAGAATATTTCTGATTAAACAAAGTAATGTAAAGAAATGTTGCATAAATTCTAAAATATATTAGACGAAAGCTTTCTTTATATTTTAATATTATTTTCTCTGATCATTTTAGAGTAAACATGTAAATAAATTTTTTGTAGGGTAATAATTTCTGCATGCAGTCATGCTGTTTGCATTCATAAAAACCCGAAAAAATAATAAATTATAAACAAATGAGAAACAACTTTACTTGTTGCAGAAAGCATTAGTTAAATACAAGAAAACGAAATGTAGCCTGAATATATGAATATTCATATATTCAGGCTACATTTAGTTTTCTTGTATTTAAAAATTATAATTTTACGAAAATAATGGTTGCCATGAAATTAAAAAAAAAATGATGTGCTGTTGATCTGTTGGCTTCTGTCAAATTAATTTCATGCTTCATAACTGTTTACAAGTTTTTTGCATTAAAATGTATTGTATTCAAGAAAAAGTGCTAATTGTGAAGTTGTGGCAGTTTTCGTGAAGTGCGGGATATGTTTGCCATTAAATGTTCTTCATGGATTCACGCTATTATCTCTATTTACATTAATAAAAACTCAATAGATCAACTGCGCGCCATTTTTTTAAATTTTAGGGCAACCATTATATGTACAAAATCTTTATTTGCAGAAATAAAAAGTACAATACAGTCTGTGAGTAAAAGAATGATAGACAGCATAACAATTCTATTTTTCCTGTTCAATGGCTATCGACTCACGGTCTTCCAGCCTGGATTTAACGGTCTCACGAACGTCATGATTGCTAATGTCGAACGGATTTAACGGTCTACTGTTCTTCAAATGTCATGATCACTAAGGTTAGTATAAAAAGAGGCGATGAACTGATGAATGGTGATTTCAGGATATTTAGGTTTAGAATGAGGATTACGAGGGATCCACATTTGTTTGAGGATGTGAAGGTTATGTGGGTTATTGGCGATTTTTCGGGAAAGGTATTTCAGACGTTCTTCGATGGGAATTATTTGGGTTAATTGGTATAGAAGAGTATTAGATGGATTGTGGATAGGATTGAGAAGGTGCCTTATTTTTGTAAGCGTACGAAGGGTTGATCGTTCAGATTCCTGTATATTTTTCAAAACAGGAGGACGAGGATTTTGGAAAAAAAATGCGGTATTCTCAAGAAGAGGTCGGCAGACTGTGTGTGTGAATCTTGGAAATCTTGAAATTGGATTCTTCGTTTGGCCGCTACAGAAGTTCAAAGTTTAAGAAAATCAAAATTTTCCATAAAGTTCATGGTTGCATGCTATCTTTTTTGCATTTTTTTCTGGATGAAATTGTTTAATGCCAATCGATTTATCTCATTCTTCTGATGAAAAAAAGGTACTACATAAAGGTCCACGATGACTATTAAGAAACCCTAGGGTAGAATTTCAGGTTTTCGTCAAAAATAAAAAATCGCCAATTTTTTGTCTAATTCAAATTGGATTCTTCGTTTGGCCGCCACAGCCGTTCAAAGTTTGAAAAAATCGACTTTTCTCAAAATTTTCCATAAAGTTCATGGTGACATGCTAACTTTTTTGCATTTTTTCTGGATAAAATTTTTCAACGCCGGTTGATTAATCTCGTTCTTCTGATGAAAAAAAAGGTACCACATAAAGGTCTGCGATGATTATTAAAATAATTATTTTTTCGATTTTTTCAATTTTCGAGTTTTGTTTGATGACGTGTCACGGGCTTAAAATTGACATTTGTTTTTGCGAAAGGACATTTTCTGAAGCGTCTTAATAAGATCTTTCGGGTGATGTATAGAAATCCCGATTCGAACCTGTGGTTTTACCACGAAATCATTTTTAGTGCAATTTTTGAGCAAAAGTAAGAAGGGGGGACCCTTGGATAGAATTTCAGGTTTTCATCAAAAATTAAAAATCGCCAATTTTGGTATAATCTGACTCATATGCGCTCAAGGACCACAGAATTTAAAACCGCGTTTAAATTGGATTCTACGTTTGGTCGCTACAGCCGTTCAAAGTTTGAAAAAATTGACTTTTCTCAAAATCTTCCATAAAGTTCATGGTGACTGGCTAACTTTTTTGCATTTTTTTCTGGATGAAATTTTTTAATGCCAATCGACTTACCTCGTTCTTCTGATGAAAAAAAAAGGTACTACATCAAGGTCTACGATGATTATTAAGAAAATTGATTTTTTCGATTTTTTCCATTTTCGAGTATTCTTTGCTGACGCATCACGGGGTTCAAATTGACAGTTAATCTTGCGAAAGAACATTTTCTGAAGCATCTTCATGAGATCTTTCCAGTGATGTATAGAAACCCCGATTTATACCAGTGGTTTTTTCAGGAAATCATTTTTAGTGCATTTTTTGAGCAAACATGAGAAGGGGGGACCCTTGTATAGAATTTCAGGTTTTCGTCAAAAATAAAAAATTTCTAATTTTGGTCAAATCCGACTCATTTGCGCTCAAGGACCATAGAATTTAATACCGCGTTCAAATTGGATTCTTCGTTTGGCCGCTACAGCCGTTCAAAGTTTGAAAAAATCGACTTTTTTTCAAACTTTTCCAGAAAGTTCATGGTGACGTGCTAACTTTTTTGCATTTTTTTCTGGATGAATTTTTTTACCGCCAATCGATTTATCTGGTCATAAAAGAGGTACTACATAAAGGTCTACGATGATTATTAAGAAATCTAATAGATATTCTATACGAAATGATAAATCCAAATAAATACGTTATTTTTTGTGGAAATATAAATTTTTTGGACAATTCTCAAAACAAGACCCATTAACAGATCCAATGGCGTCGTATAAATTAATAAACAAATTAAACATACCGACGCGAATTCAACATTCGACAAGAGGTATCAGCGAAACACAAATTGACTACATGTTGACGAACATACCGAAAGATAAATTCACGTGCAAAAATTTGAACAACAACGTATCCGATCATTTGGGACAATAAATTTCAATCAAAGTTGATAAATCTAGTCCAAAACAAAAAAATTATAACAGTACCAAAATAGTAAACATTGATGAACTTAAATTCCACCTATCAAAAGTAAATTGGAATAATGTTGAGAAAAATGACATAAATTCAGCTTTTAATGCATTCTACCAAGAATTTTTATACTGTTTCAATATAAGTCGTACAACAAAATAAATAAATTTAAATTTAACAAGACATAAATGGGTAAATGATAATATTAAGAATTCTAGTCAAAACCTGAGAAAAAAACATATTGGTTAACGACGAATTTGAAAACTGATGACATGAAAAATATATATAAAAACCAGAAAAAGGAACATAAATAATTAATTCGTGCAACAAAACAAAACTATTTTAAGAACCAAATAGACAGCGCTACCAATAAACAAAAGAAAATATGGGCTCTTGTAAATACAGAACTAAATAAATCGCACAAAGAAAGAGTTGTCTCTGTTTTGGAAAATGGGGAAGATGTTAAAGAACCCGCAGAAATTGCAAACATATTTGGAAAGTATTACTCAACAATAACGGAGCTAAATCTAACCAAACAATTACTATGAAAAAAATGCATACTATGCATGCATCATGGTATTCAACAAGTTACCGGATGAAATCAAAACCTGAACAACGATCAAGACATTTAAACAAAAACTCAAGCAATTTATAATAGATGGCTGTTATTATTCCTGTAATGAATTTTTAGCTTATTGATTTTAATGCAGTTTTATATATATATATAAATCATCTTTATTAAAGAATTCATACATTTAGTATATGATATAAACAAATCTTGCTTAACTATAATAATTAAATGTGCAAAGATTCTTTATTGGCTATCGACCCGGGGTCTTTCAGCCAGTTTTATATATTTATTCTGTTTTAATGTGTAATTGGATTAATCCATTGGATTTTTAAAATGTAATAATTAATTTATATTTTAAACTAGTGACTGACTTATCATTTTAAATGGTGTAATGTATAATCTGTTTAGTGCGTAAGATTTTTTAACATATAACAATTATATTTTAGAGTAGGGATTGTTCTCGATTATTTATATTTTAGAATAGGGATTGTCTTCAATTATTTGTATTTTAATGTAAGCTGACGTATACAACTACTAACAATGTTACATGTACATTTAAAACAGTAGCAACGTAAATAAATATGATTTGATTTGATTTGATTTGATAAGAAAGTTGAATTTTTCGATTTTTCCATTTTCGAGTTTTCTTTGCTGATGCGTCACGGGCTTCAAATTGACATTTGTTCTTGCAAAAGTGCATTTTTTGAAGCGCCTTAAAGGGATCTTTCCAGTAGTGTATAGAAACCCCGAATCGAACCTGTGGTTTTTCTAGGAAATCATGTTTAATGCAATTTTTGAGCAAAAATAAGAAGGGGGGACCCTTGGATGATCTTTCAGGTTTTCGTCAAAAATTAAAAATCGCCAATTTTAATCAAATCCGACTCATTGGCACACGATGACCACATAATTGAAAACCGCATTCAAATTGGATTCTTCGTTCGGCCGCTACAGCCGTTCAAAGTGTGAAAAATCGACTTTTTTCAAAAAATTTCATGGTGACTGGCTAACTTTTTTGCAATTTTCTCTGGATGAAATTTTTTAACGGCAATCGTTTTATCTCATTCTTCTGATAAAAAAAAGGTAAAACACAAGCGTCTACGATGATTATTAAGAAAGTTGATTTTTTCGATTTTTTCCATTTTCGAGTCTTTTTGCTGACGACTCACGGCCTTAAAATTGACATTTGTTCCTGCGAAAAAACATTTTCTGAAGCGTCTTGAAGCGATCTTTCGAGTGACGTCAAGAAACTCCGGATCCAACCCGTGGTTTCGCCAGGAAATCATTTTTAGTGCAATTTTTGTTAAAAAGTAAGAAGGGGGACCCTTGGATAGAATTTCGGGTTTTTGTCAAAAATTAAAAATCCCCAATTTTAATCCGACTGATTGACACACGATAAACACAGATTTTCAATCCGCATTCAAATTGGATTCTTCGTTCGGCCGCTACAGCCGTTCAAAGTTTGAATAAATCGACTTTTTTCAAAATTTTCCATAAAGTTCATGGTGACATGTTAACTTTTTTGCATTTTTTTCTGGATGAAATTGTTCAACTCTGATCGATTTATCTCGTTCTTCTGATGAAAAAACAGGTACTACATAAAGGTCTATGATGATTATTAAGAAAGTTGATTTTTTCGATTTTTTCCATTTTCGAGTTTTCTTTGCTGACGGATCATGGACTTCAAATTGACATTTGTTCTTGCAAAAGTACATTTTTTGAAGCGTCTTAATGAGATCTTTCCAGTGATGTATAGAAACCCCGATTCGAACCAGTGGTTTTTCCAGGAAATGATTTTCAATGCAAGTTTTGAGCAAAAGTAGGAAGGGGGGACCCTTGGATGATTTTTCAGGTTTTCGTCAAAAATTAAAAATCGCGAATTTTAATCAAATCCAACTCATTGGTACAGAAGGGCCACAAAATTTAAAACCGCGTTCAAATTGGATTCTTCGTTCGGCCGCTACAGCCGTTCAAAGTTTGAAAAAATTGACTTTTTCCCAAATTTTCCATATGTTCACGATGACATGCTAACTTTTTTCCATTTTTTTCTGGATAAAATTTTTTAACTCCAATTGATTTATCTCGTTCTTCTGATGAAAAAAAAGGAGCTACTTAAAGGTCTACGGTGATTATTAAGAAAGTTGATTTTTTCGATTTTTTCCATTTTCGAGTTTTCTTTGCTGACGCATCATGGGCTTCAAATTGACATTTGTTCTTGCGAAAGTACAACCCCAGATCGAATCAGTGGTTTTTCCAGGAAATCTTTTTAAATTCAATTTACTTTCAGTCTTAGTTTAATTTATTTAATGCTTCTGCAACAAATAAGGATTTTCAATCCAAATTTAAAAATGTGTGAATTGTTGAATACACGGATCTGCTTAACAAGGTGAAAATAATCAAAGAGGAACAGGTCAATTACTGCACCTTACAGCACATCGGAATCACCATCTAGAAAATCCCCTAGAACCCTTATAAATAAATAGAAAAAATCGAGAAAGACTACTTGCAATCAGCATATTGGAGGATTAGAATAAACTTTCAAAACGCGGGGCCGAATTGGAAAGCGACACATCACACATTATACAAATATTCAGAAGTTTTAAGACGTGCTGGTGGAACACGAGAAATCAATACTAAATAATAATAGGATTTTCACGTACTGTGGTAAAAACAAGCATTGTCTAGACGAGATTGACCTTTTGCACCTTTGCGAAAGGGATAATGGCTTAATATCCTTGAAGCTGTGAAGATTACGACGGGGATTAATGAGGGCCAAAACATCGTTAATAATCACACCAAAATCTTAACAATCCCTTTATTGTTTAATTTAACTAGATAAATATTGTGTAATTAGGGATCTTAAACCAATGTTATTTCACTAAGTACTTAGTACTAGCAATAACGCAACTTTCTTTTGTATCATTCAATATCCGGCGTGGCACTAGCCAGGGAAATAGTTGTTTCAATAAATTATTTGTAAGACTTAATTTTGCTTGCAGAGTTACGAACAGGTTAAATATTTATATATTCAGGCTATATTTCGTTTTTTGAATTTATTTAATTACAGACCATTCGTTTTACCCCCAATTATTACATGGTTTATTATTTTAACTGGTGATCCAAAAAAATGCCTTGTTTCCAATTGAAACAGAGAATTCCGTTTCACCAAAAATGTAGCACCTTTTGCAGTGGAATATTATATTCCCTGGTCATTTAAGAGGAAACACGTAAATAAATGATTTATAGTGTAGAAATTTCTGCATGCAGTCATGCTATTATTTATTTTTTTATCATTCATAAAAACCCTAAAAAATGATAAAATAAAAATGATAATTTTCACGAAAATAATGGTTGCCATGAAATCAAACAAAAACAGTGCGCTGTTGATTTGTTGGCTTCTGTCAAATTCATTGAATACTTCATAACTTTTTACAAGTTTTTTTCATTCAAAATGTATTCTATTCAGGAAAAAGTGCAAATTGTGAAGTAGTGCTTTGCAGGTAGCAGTTTTCGTGTGTGTGGGATATGCTTGCCGAGCGACCAATTACCTCCATTGCAACGATCCAAAGGTCAATTCATAAATTTAAAACGACTGGCTCAGTATAACTCTAAAAGGACATCAAATGCTGAGCAGAATAATTTACCAATAAATAAGAAGGATGACGAGTTTAAGGTCTTAACTTCTGTAGTAGAAGATCCACACATAAGCTTAAGACAAATTGCTGGCAAGTGTGGAATTTACTATACGACTGATCAGAGGTAACATCATTTCCACTCGTACAAATACAAGTGCCACCAAGAAATATTACAGCGTGATTTTGAAAATCGAGCAGAATTTTGATATAACATGATGGAAAAGGCCAATGAAAATAGGAATTTCTTAAAAAAATGTGTGCTTTATTTTTGCTTTATGCTTTGTAAGACTTAATTTTGCAGAGTTAAGAACATACATATTCAGGCTACTTTTCGCCTTTACTTAATTTATTAGATCTATAACTGATTACAGTAATGAAATACTATGACCAAGTCCTATCTTTTTGCAGATGCATTAAATTAATGTAACAATATTGTATATAATATCAATATCTATATAATTTTGTTTTAATTTTATACCAGCCAAATAGTTCATTTGTAATTGACTTAATTATAAACCATAAAATAAATGTTTGTCCAATAAAAAGTCCATTCAAAGTAAATTACAGTGATGATACGCTGCACAATTTTAAACAATAACCATCAAAATCTGATAACGATCCCATTATCATATAATAGAGCGAAGAGAGAAAAAAAAACGCCAATATAGCTCCCAGTGCAGCACTCTCGGAACACATCGGCATCGGCCATAATCTACAAAGGGAGCGTTTAGCCACGAACTTATCGAAGTAATAATTAGGGTAAGGGCAATACCGGCTCTGTGAAAATCCTCGAAGGGGTAAAAACGGGGAGGACGGCGCATTTTAAGCGGGCCGTCCCTTTCGTTCGGGCCCTCTGTGGCGGATCGTCGCGGCAGTTTTGCAAACAATTGTTCATCTAATGACCGAAGTTATCGCAGTTAGACAACCCTCGACTAATAAAAGTTGTCAAGACTGGGGTTTAACATGTGGGCGGTATCTCTGCAATTATGTACTCTTCGCATTCGGTTTAATTGTTGCAAGTTTGCACCATCGAAAAGTATTATTTAAATTGTTATAATTGGCTGATTGAGGTTGGCGGCACTTACTTCGTGATACATTTGTAATTAAATAAAACACTTTTTTACTTAGTTAATATCACAATGTTTGATATTAACTAAGTAAAAGTGTGTTTTATTTAATGTTATAATTGGCATTTGAAATTATCAATAAATTGTTTGTTGAATTCAAAAATCCTGAAAAAATAGTCGTGAAAGAGAGTATAAAAAATCATAAAAATGACGAAAAAAAGTCCCAAATTAATGCTTCTGAATAAAAAGTCGTATAAGTAAGTCTTGAAGAACAGCACTGAAAAAGAATCTTGAAAAAGTGCTGAAAAATATTCATGAAAGAAAGTATAAAAAATCATAACAATGACAGAAAAAGAACCAAATAAATGCTTCTAAACAAAAAGTCCTATAAGAAAATCTTGAAGAAGAGTACTGAAAAAGAATCTTGAAAAAAGTTTTTAAAATAAATTCCCGATAAGAAGTTCTGAAAAAGAGTCCTACAAAAAGTGTTTGAAAAAGTCCCAAAAATGGTCCTAAAAACAGTCCTTAAAAAAGTCATGAAGCAAGAAGTCCTGGAAGAAAGTCCTGAAAAATAGTCCTGAAGAAAATGTCCTAAAAAAACCGACAAAAATAGTCCAGAAATATTCCCAACAAAAATATCCGGAGAAAAAGTACTGAAAAATTTCCTTAAAAGGTTCTGAAAAAAGTCCAAAAAAAAGACCTTGAAAAAATGTCCTCAAAAAAAAAACGGAAAAAAGTCCTGAAAGAAAATTCTTGAAAATAGTTCTGACAAAAAGTCTTTAACAAAATTCTTGAAAAAATTCTTTAAAAGAGAACTTTAAAAATACTCAAAAAACTACTAAAAAAAATCTGAAAAAATCTCGAAAAAGCCCTGAAGAAAGGTCTGAGAAAAAAATCATTAAATAGTTCTGAAAAAGTCTTGGAATCAATATCCTAAAAGAGACTTAAAGAAAGTCCCGAGGAAAGAAGTTTTCTCCTGAAAATAAAGTCTTAAAAAAGTCCTGAAAAAATGTAATTAAAAAATCCTATAAAAATGTAATTAGAAAATGTCCCCAAAAAAAAAAACAGGAAAAGTTCTGAAAGAAAATTCTTGAAAAATAGTTCTGACAAAAACTTAAAAAAAAACTTCTTGAAAAAATTCTTTAAAAGAGAACCTTAAAAATACTTAAAAAATTACTGAAGAAAAATCTGAAGAAAATGTCCCCAAAAATCTCGAAAATGTCCTGAAAAAAGGCCTGTTAAAAAAATCATGAAATAGTTCTGAAAAAGTCTTGGAAGCAATCTCCTGAAAGAGACTTAAGAATGTCCGAGGAAAGAGGTTTTGAAGAAAAGTCCTGAAAATAAAGTTTTAAAATAAAAAAGTCCTGAAAAAATATAATTAAAAAAATCCCATAAAATTATAATTAGAAAATGTCCTCAAAAAAAAACCGGATAAAAGTTCTGACAAAAATTCTTCAAAGAAAGTTCTGACAAAAAGTCTTCAAAAAAATTCTTTAAAAGAGACCCTCTAAAATACTCGAAAAACCACTGAAAACAAAATCTAAAAAAATCTCCCCAAAAATCTCGAAAAAGCCCTGAAAAAAGGTCTGAGAAAAAAATCATGAAATAGTTCTGAAAAAGTCTTGGAAAGAATATCCTGAAAGAGACTTAAAAAAACTATTAATTTGAGATCTGAGCAAAGAAGTCTTGAAAAAAGTCCTGAAAATACAGTCTTTAATAATAAAGTCCTGAAAAATGCAAATAAAAAAACTCTAAAAAAATGTAATTAAAAAAATCCCAATAAAGTCTCAAGAAATACCATAAAAAGGTCATAAAAAAGTCCCGAAAGAAACTTCTGAAAAAGATTGTCCTGAAAAAGAAATCTCAAAGAGAGTTAAAAAAAAAGTCCTGGAGAAAGTTTAAAAAAATTAAACGAGGAGCTAGAATTTCACAAATATTATATTACATTTATAAAATGCCAGGTTATTTATTTCTTTTTTTAATTTGAGTTTTCCACATATGAAATGCTACAATAAAATTATACAAAAATTAGTTTCAACGTTTTTTTGCAAATGAACCCATTTAAAGGAAAATGTGAAAATTATTAGCCGAATATAAAATGTTATAAAAAATAAATGATCTTTTGATTTTTTTTTTGAAAATTTTCTTCATCGAAAAAATTACCAGCTAAAGATGAAAGGCTAAAATGAAATTATGCAAAAATGATTTTCAAGTGTCAGAACGTTTTTTTGTTTCGGTTTTTGTAAATAAACCCTTTTTTTAATTGTGAATTTTTATTTTTTTTTACATTCAAAAAATGATTAGCCATAGAAAGTAAATTATTTTTTTGATTTTTTGTAAAAAAATAAACATTTTAAAGAAAATTGTGAATTTTTAAATTTATTTGAAAATGTTCTCCGTCGAAAGAATTACCAGCTAAAGATGAAAGGCTAAATAAACCCATTTTTTGAAAAATTGTAGATTTTTATTTTTTTTGACATTGAAAAGTTATTAACTTCAGAAATTAAATTCTTTTCTTTTGATTTCTTTTGTAAAAAACACATTTTTAAGAAAATTGTGAATTTTTCAATTTTTTGAAAATATGTCCATCGAAAGAATTACCAGCTAAAGATGAGGCTAAAACGAAATTATACAAAAATTATTTTCAAGTGTCAGACCGTCTATTTTTGTAAATAAAACCATTTTTTTAATGTGATTTTTAAAATGTTTTTACATTGAAAAATTATAAGCCAACTATAATGGAACGCTACAAAGATTACCTTCTGTTCTTTGTAAGTAAACCGATTTTTAAGAAAATTGTAAATTTTTAAATTTTTTTGAAAATGCTCTCCATCGAAAAAATTACGAGCTAAAGATGAACTGCTAAAATAATATTTTGCAAAAATAATTTTCAAGTTTCAGAGTGGCTTTTTTGTTTTTTTTTGTAAAAATCCCAGTTTTAGAGAATTGTGAATTTTAATTTTTTTTTTGAAAATGCTATCCATCGAAAATTTACGAGGTAAAGATGAAAGGCTAAAATAAAATTTTACAAAAATTCCTTTCAAGTGCCAGAACGTCTTTTTGCTTTTTTTGTAAAAAACCATTTTTAAACAATTGTAAATTTTTAATTTTTTTTAAATGTTCTCCATCGAAAAAAATAAAAATATTAGCTAAAGATGCAAGGCTAAACTTAATGTACGCAAAAAAAATTTTGGCAGAATGTCGATTTTTTGTAAATAAACTTATTTTTTTGTTAAATGTGAATTTCTAAATTTGTTGAGATTGAAAAATTATAAGCCAAATATAAAAGGCAGGAATAAAACACTACAAAAATTAAATTCTTTTGTTTTGTTTTTTTGCAATTAAACCGATTTTTAAGAAAATAGTGAATTTAAATTTAAGGTTGTTTACATTTGTTTCTCGTTCCTCGTGTCAGGCATCGATCGACGCTAATTAAAAATCCACACCGAATTAACACACCGACTCAAGCGGCTCTTTTTCGCCGCGAATGAAACATGCATTATACTCTCGCTGTTTCTTCCGTGATATTCGTTTTGCAAATAAAGTGATAATACATATAATTAATTACAACCTTTGCTCTGTGTATGTTGTGTTGCCTAACCGTCGTCACCGAGAGCCAAGTGAATTCATGCGTCCGGCCATTGTCACCGAGTTCCTACATTTTCCACGCGGATAAAAAGTGAACAATATGATGCCTTCGTTTTGTTTAACCTTCGTGGTACTGTTGGTGAACTCCCCAATATGCATTCGAACATATTCAGTGTGTAACCCACTGGACGGTTCCAATTATCCAATGAATTAACGGCAATATTACATTTTGATGTCGACACATGTCACGTTTAAGTACTGCCAATAGCAACAACTAAAATGTTACCACAAATAGTTTAATAATGAGCAAAACTGTAAAATAAAAAATCTCATTATTAAACTATTTTTGATATAACAAAAGGTCGATTGTTAAACCAAAGTAGAAAAACAATTTTATGATAATATTATTAAGGCTAGCAATTGACCAGTCGACTAGATGGGCAAACAACAATACACACATGGCGCATTCAATCAGTAAATATTCAAGTACACAAGTACAGTCTCCTAAATCCATTGATGTAATTACGTCATGTGTACAGCTCTCCCAACCCCTCAGAATGAACTTGCAAATTACCAGTAAACTCATCGAAACTTGTGCAGTTACACTCAAATGCACTACTGTAGATTTCTGTATGTTTTGTACTAGAAACTTGAAAACGCCAATCAACACAAATATGCATCCACTTGTTAATAGGTATAACATAACTGTTATATCACAAATATATTTATTAGCATGTGCATGATTTTTTCTAATGTGTAATAAATAGGGTAAAACATTTAATGGAATTTTTGAATAATTGGACAATCCAACTAAAATCCATTATATGATATTGGAGTGTATAAAATCATTGATGTGGGGAATTTGTTTTATTTTTATTAATTACCAATCGAATATACGTGTTGCCGTTATTACATTCATTCCACTGTTTAATTGAAATATATTTAAATGTGTGTAACTTTATTTAATATTGATTTTATCAATCATTTTAACAGGTTTTCGACTGCACACAAAAACAGCTACCGACAAATATTTACATTATAGCATTGCATTGTTCGTTAAATACATTTGTATCTTATGGTTTATCTCATCCTTTTTTGTAAAGCTGCTGTTTTTTTTTTTATTAAAATCATTAATAATGTTATTTTAGTCGAGAATTTCTTAATCGTGGGATGACTGATGGTATGTGATTTTTAATTTCAAATAATATGTCCATTACCTCACAAATAATACTTATTAACAACGAGTGTGTCAAGTTGGCACCCCAATGAAGAGTTCTGATAGTTCTAAATAGAGTTCTCAATTCCTTTTGATGTATATAGAAGTACTATCAAATTTTTAAAAAGATTGTAAAATTGGGCTGTCAGGATTTTTTTTGAAAAATGGGGTGCTAACTTGACACGAATAGTTCTGAAGTAGTTTTAAGATGTGTTTGGGTTAGTACTATAGTTCCTGATACTTTAAAAAAAGAGTATCCTGAGATAAAAATTTTCAAAGTTGGAAATTCGAAATATTCAAATTCATATTACTCTCTTAATATTGGTCAAATCTAAATATTTCACAACAACTTTGGATAGAACCTACAAAGAACTACAGGAAACACCAATCAGAACTATCCGGAACTATATTTTTTTGAAAAAAGTCGCGAAGCAAAAAAAAAAAAAGAGTTCCAGGAGTTGTGAGTTAATTTTCTATTTCTACTCATTGAGTACAATAATTCTTTCTAATAAACAAATTGGATACAATCACGATTTATGGCATTTTTTAATAAATTTAAAATGCGATAATAGAAAACTAAATTTTGAAAATACCCATTTCCTGTTATTTAATCGCAATTTACCATTAAAGTTTTCGTTAGAACTCCTTGAGTACAACCCATTAGTTAAATCAGGAAATGGGTATTTTAAAATTTCATTTTCTATTATCGAATTTTAAATTTATTTAAAAATGCCATAAATCGTGATTGTATCCAATTTGTTTATTAGAAAGAATTATTGTTCTCAATGAGTAGAAATAGAAAATTAACTCAGAACTCCTATAACTCTCAAAAAAAGTCCTGAAAAAGGTTTCTAAAAGTAGTGCTGATTAATAGTTTCAAAAAATCTAATAAAAATCCTGTACAAGAAAGTCTTGACAATGATTTCTAAAGGAAGTCCTGATTAAAAAATCATAAAAAACCTAATAAAAGTCCTGAACAAGTCTTGATAAAAAAGTCCTGAAAAAAAGTCCTGACAAAAAAGTCTTGAAAAACAAGTCCTTCAAAAAGACCAGAAATAAAGTCCTAAAAGAAAAACATGAAAAAAGAAAAATAAAGTCTTGAAAAAGAGTACTGGCACTAGCCAGGGAAGTAGTTGTTTCAATAAGTTATTTGTTTATAGTCTTAGTAAGACTTAATTTTGCTTGCAGAGCTACGAACAGGTTGAATATTTATATATTCAGGCTATATTTCGTTTTTTTGAATTTATTTAATACTTTCTGCAACAAGTAAGGTTGTTTCTATTTTATTTACTGTTAAAAAGTTGTGAAAAGGAGTTGTGAAAAAAGTCATAAAAAAAAGTACTGCAAAAAGAGTCCTGAAAAAATAAGTCTTCATATAAAACATCAGAAATAAATGTCCTTAAAAAATCCCGAAAGAAGTCCGAAAAAGAGACCCAAAGGAGAGTCCTAAAATAAGTCCTGAAAAAACTCCTGAAGAAAAAAGTCTTGAAGAAAGCCCCGAAAGAGAGTGATGATAAAATATCCTGAAAAAATGTCCTGTAATAACAATCTTGAAAAAAAAGTTATGAGAATGACATCGTAAAAAAAAATCCTTATAAAAACATTTCTAAAAAGACCCTGTAAAAGGATAATTAAATAAGACCTGAAAAACTTCTGAAGAAATATTATATCTTCAAAAATGTCTTAAAATAGAGTACTCAAAAAAGTAGGAAAAAAAAATTCCCGAAAAAATAATTCTGAAAAAAGCAATGAAGAAAATTCTGAAAAGAATCCAGAAAACAAGTCCCGAACAAGGGGTTCCTAAGAAAGTCTCGAAAAAATATCCTGGAGGAACAGTCCTGGAAATAAAATCGCGAGAAAGAGTATTGACAAAAGTTGCGAAAAAAAGTCCTGAAAAATAGTTTTCATACCAGAAATAAATGTTCCGAAAAAGAGTCCTAAAAAGTCCTGAAAAAAGTTCAGACAAAGAGTCCTGATGAAATATCAGAAAAAATTGTTCTCTAAACAGTCGTGAAAAATTACCCTGAAATAAACAAAAAATTTCTGAAAAAAGCATAGCAAAAAGTTCTTAAAAAGATCTGAAGAAATTGTCCTAAAAAAGAAATCCCAGAGTATTGGAAAAAGTCCTGCAAAAAGGCATAAACAATCCTGAAATAAAAAGTTTTGAAAAAGCCTTGAAAAAAAATATCTAAAAAAGGTCATGAAAAGAAATATTCTAAAAAATGTCATGAAGAAAATTTTGAAATTTTTTTCTGAAGAAAATCCCAAAAATGAATCCTGAACAAAGGGCTTTTAACACATTAGCTGCCAACAAGTTTTTTTTGTAAAATGTCAAAAAAGATTTTCTTTGTTTTTAAGTTTTATTTTATAAAATGAGTAAGAATATGCTTATTTAATTTAACTCGTGACTGTAAGCGCTAAACAGTAAGTTCAAAGTAGGTACTCACTGTCAGTCATCGGTGACTGACATGGCCCCAGTGGTACACTTTATAAAAATAAAATAAAAATGATTTTATGAAAAATGTTTTCAAGCAAAAAAATGTTTATTTCTTTGTTATCTTGAAAGTTTGTTTAAATGTTTTTGTGATATTTTTCATATTTAAGAAAATATTGACAAAAAACAAAAAACAGTTAAGGTAAACGCCCACTTCCGCGATTTGTCTCCACCCAAAATTCGGCAACTGTTTTTGTAGAATACCAAACATTATTTGTTGTTTTATAGATTTTAAGCTTTTGAAGCAAATTCCTTGATTCATAATTTTTTACAATTTTTAAAATCGTTGGGTGTATTTTTCACTTTTCAGTTCAAATTCAGGATATAGTCGATTTGTTTCTATTTCAAATTTGTCAATTGTTTTTGTAGAATAACAAAAATTATTTGTTGTTTTATGGATTTTAAGCTTTTGAAGAAAATTCCGAGAATGATTATATTTTTTACAATTTTTTCATTTTTCAATTCAAATTCAGAATATTGTCGATTTGGTTCTACCTAAAATATGGCAATTGTTTTAACATAAAATCAAGATGTATTTATCGTTTTATCGATTTTGTTTTTTGAGCATTTGACGCAATTTCCTAGATTTATTATTTTTTAACGATTTTTCAAGTCGCTAAATGCCATTTTTATTTTCCAGTTCAAGTTTAGAGCGTTGTCAAATTGTTTATATCTAAAATCTGGCAATTGTTTTTATAGTAAATCAAAAGCTGTTTGCTGTTTCATGGATTTTGAGCTTTCGAAGAAAATTCCTAGATTTATTATTTTTTTACAATTTTTCAAATCCATGAGTGCAATTTTAATTCAGAATATTCTCGATTTGTTTCTACCTCAAATTTGGCAATTGTTTTTTGTGGAATAACAAAAATTATTTGTTGTTTTATGGATTTTAAGCTTTCGAAGAAAATTCCGAGAATTATTATATTTTTTACAATTTTTCAAATCGTTGAGTGTATTTTTCATTTTTCAATTCAAATTCAGAATATTGTCGATTTGGTTCTACCTAAAATATGGCAATTGTTTTAACGTAAAATCAAGATGTATTTATTGTTTCATCGATTTTGAGCATTTAACGCAATTTCCTAGATTTATTATTTTTTAACAATTTTTCAAATCGTTAAATGCAATTTTTATTTTCCAGTTCAAGTTTAGAACGTTGTCAAATTGTTTATACCTAAAATCTGACAATTGTTTTTATAGAAAATCAAAAGCTATTTGTTGTTTCATGGATTTCGAGCTTTCAAAGAAAATTCCTAGATTTATTATTTTTTTACAATTTTTCAAATCCTTGAGTGCATTTTTCACTTTTCACTTAAAATTCAGAATATTGTCGATTTGTTTCTACCTCAAATTTGGCAATTGTTTTTGTGGAATAACAAAAATTATTTGTTGTTTTATGGATTTTAAGCTTTCGAAGAAAATTCCGAGAGTTATTATGTTTTTTACAATTTTTCAAACGTTGAGTGTATTTTTCATTTTTCAATTCAAATTCAGAATATTCTCGATTTGTTTCTACCTCAAATTTGGCAATTGTTTTTGTGGAATAACAAAAATTATTTGTTATTTATGGATTTTAAGCTTTCGAAGAAAATTCCGAGAATTATTATATTTTTTACAATTTTTCAAATCGTTGAGTGTATTTTTCATTTTTTAATTCAAACTCAGAATATTGTCGATTTGGTTCTACCTAAAATATGGCAATTGTTTTAACGTAAAATCAATATGTATTTATTGTTTCATCGATTTTGAGCATTTGACGCAATTTCCTAGATTTATTATTTTTTAACAATTTTTCAAATCGTTAAATGCAATTTTTATTTTCCAGTTCAAGTTTAGAGCGTTGTCAAATTGTTTATACCTAACATCTGGCATTTGTTTTTATAGAAAATCAAAAGCTGTTTGTTGTTTCGTGGATTTTGAGCTTTCGAAGAAAATTCCGAGAATTATTATTTTTTTACAATTCTTCAAATCTTTGAGTGCATGTTTCATTTTTCAATTCAAATTCAGAATATTGTCGATTTGTTTCTACCTCAAATTTGGCAATTGTTTTTGTGGAATAACAAAAATTATTTGTTGTTTTATGGATTTTACGCTTTCGAAGCAAATTCCGGGAATTATTTTTTTTTTTACAATTCTCAAATCGTCGAGTGTATTTTTTATTTTTCAATTCAAATTCAGAATATTGTCGATTTGTCTGCACCCAAAATTCGGCATTTGTTTTTGTAGAATAACAAACATTATTTGTTGTTTTATGGATTTTGAGACTTTGAAACAAATTCCTTGATTTATTATTTTTTACAATTTTTTAAATTAGGAATATTTTCGATTTGTCTCTACCCAAAATTTGGCAATTGTTTTTGTAGAATATCAAAAACTATTTGTTGTTTTATGGGTTTTGAACTTTTGAAATTGAAATTTTACGAAAAACTTTTCAGTTCTTCGGATTGTTAAATAAGACCATGTTCAGAGTTTTATAATCAATTGCTCTATTAGTTTTTGAGATACAGAACGCGCATAGGTGCACAGACACACGGACACACTCACACCCATAATGACTAAAAAAAAAATCCAGAAAGCTTTGAAATCGCCTCTAGAGACCTCAAAACGGATATTACCGCAAAAAAAAATTTGAAAACATTTTCACGATCACAATACTTCATAACTGAGAAAGTAAAAACGAAAATCGTTTTTTTTTCAGAAATTGTTGAAATGACATCTAGGGACCCCAAAACGGATATTTCCGTAAAAAAAAAAATTGAAAAAAAAATCGCGATCACAATACTTTCTCGTACTTCGTAACGGAGAAAGTAAAAATAACTGTAAGGGCGATTGCTGGAAATTCTCTGGATGAAACATCTCTAAATTTTTCACGCAGATTAAAAAATCAATGTTCGTTGGAAATAAAGAAAATAAAAAAATACGCCCTTCCCTTGTTTTCGAGTTATTTTAAATTAATTGCGAGAGTGTAGTGATTTAACACCAAAAATTACTTCGAAGCCGATTGCTAGAAATTCCCTTCAAAGAACATTACTATTTGCTTTAGTACAAAAACTGAAAATTCAATATTCTCTGGAAAACATTGTATACAAGATGTATTTTTGGATTTCAAAAAAAAAATCCTAGATTGCTCAAAATTACTTCGAAGGGACATGACCAAATTTGCCACGCAAAACAATTGCTTGTGTCATTATGTTACAAACATGTATCGGTCAATCTTTTGAAAACATGCCAACACTTTAATTTTATGATAATTTTTCAAATTCTGAGAATCTTATCCAAGAAATATATAATAATTCCACCAAATAGAAACTTAGTTGTCGATGTAAATAAAACTGAACTTATTATAACCACATATTTCTTATATGTTTCTGCATAAATCCAAAAAACCTAAAATTTTACTAAAAAATCTCGAAACTATCAAACGCTACAATAATTTCAGCAACTTTTTTGAAATCGCCGTAAAAAGTACACCAACAAAGTCAAAACGCGAACTCGATATCTTTTCAAATAACCAAACTACAACCAAAAACGCGTTTGACCTAGTGCGGAGGGAATTCCCTCTCTGGAATTCGGGTACGTAACAAAAAAAAACGTGCGAACGTCCTTGAAGGTCGGCGCACGACCCACTCAACCTTCCCGAGCGGCGGCCATCATTATGACGGCCGAGCGCTTATTCGGGGAAACACGCGCGCGCTCGTTCACATGCCCAGTCAGGAAGCCGCCGGAAAACAGGTGATTTTTGCGATTTTTTTTTGCGTAAACTGTAAAACTTATTTAGAATTGAGTTGGTCTATGCGGTAGCATGTATCTTCATGAATGTAACATAAATTTTATGAGAAAAAATATTAGTAATCAAAGAAGATACAACCATCCACCTGAAGGCTGTTGAAAAAACAAGTTTTGCGGTGACCACTGCTATTCGGATTTGAATGATCGGGAATCCAAAAAATAAAAATAAAAATACATTAAAGTATCTGGTGATTGAACAAACAGTTTGTTGAAATATTGATCTGGGACAAAATGGCGGACTTTTAGAGTTAAAATTTTGATAATGCTTGAAAATGTCGCTCGTTTTTCGTTCGTTTTATAAGAAAAACATTATACGTTGTATAGAGGAAGTAAAAATATATTATCATCGTTTTCAAAATTAAAATGGTGATGTGGCAATCATGTTACTTTCTCCGATTTGATGCTACTGTTATTTGTATTTACATTTTTAATTTAAATCATATTTTAAATGTACATCGGGCGTTTTGCAGAATCGGACGAAACGGACATTTAAAACGTCAAAATTATTACAAAAAATGACAAATTATACTTCACATTCTAATAGTCAGTTTACACAAAAGCCAAAGATATTTCGAAAAAACTTATTTTTCATAAGTTGTTAATTTTGGCATTGTCTAAAATTATTATTAATTTAAATTTGATGTACCTGTTATCGTTTCATAATTATAAACCAAAAATAAAAATAAAAATAAATTAATACATTTTTTTCCGAAAAACAATGATTTTATGAAAAATATTTTCAAACAAAACATATTCATTTCTTTGTTGTCTTCAATATTTGTTTAAATGTTTTTTGTTTAATTCTGCCATTGAAACTTTTACTTTCTTGCGTGGATGGGCGCAAAGAAAGTTTTACTTTTATCCACTGAATCAGTTGCTAAGGAAACGAGTGAGTGAAACTACTTTACACTAACTCTTATGTGACTTTCACTCGTTCTAATGTCAGTGGAAATATTATAAAGTATTCTTATCGTGTTATTTGCATATTTTATTTTTATATCACATTAAACGTCAAAATTAAACAAATTGCTACATAATTGACAGTTATTTTTAATTTGAGGCATAGCAACTACATGCCTGCATTCTATAATGAGTAATATCATTAATATTCTTCACGTTTTATTTTATACATTTTATAGGCAGGATTAAACAAAACGCTATACAGCACTTGTGATGAAACGAATTTCGCTCACTTGTGCACCAATTGCACACTCGTCTACGGCTCGTGTACAAACAGGTCCGTGCGTGAGCAAAATTCGAACTTTCATCACTACTGTAATATACTATTTTTTTAAATGTTATTCATATTTAAAAAAATATTGGAAAACCAAAAAACGGTTGAGGTAAACACCGATGTGCGAAATTATACAATACAGGGTGTTTCAAATTCAAGGCTCACCATGGGGATCTCGCTTATTAGAAGAGATAGAGGGTATGTTTAAATTTGGCACTTTTGCAGAATTTTATGCTGATTAATAATCCACTGAGAAAAATCACTTAAATTGTTTTGTTTTTGAGTTAAGTCCAAAAAACGGAAAAAACTGATTTTAGTTTTTTCTTTATATCTTTGTTATTTGAGGTGATATTTAAAAACAGCAAAGACGTTCTTATAGCACTTTTTTATTATCTAATAGATGACATAAGATTTTTAGTTGTAACGTGTTTCGTTTCTTTTGGACCATCATCAACTTTCTTATTTCTTATGGACGCCATATTTAATTTTTATGACAACAATGACAACAATATAACACAACATACATTTAGTTTCATAAATGAACTTATAATCGTTAAAAACACTTTTATTGGCAATCTATGTAGTGCTTACTAAAAATCATCCGTGCCATGGAATTAGAAACACTGTTTGTGAATTTGCATTCATGTGTCCAATCCAAATCATGTTTTTTTTTTTTAATTATCATCTTCATTGCATGTTTGTAGCAACCAATTACAAAATGCAAGGCGTCTTAAATCGCCAGGTGCAAGAGATTGATGAATTTTGATTTATTCTAAATTATGTTTTGTAAGTTGAACGAAAAATTAAGATACATTTAGTATTTACATTTCCAAAATATTATTACGACCTTCTTGAGTAACTTTCTGTCGATCCATGGACAAAAAGATTTTATGGGGTTGCCTTCTTTCTAAAACATTTTTAATATTCTGATTCAGCCAATGATGTATTTCTGTTTACTGAATAAAAAATACGTAACATCTCTCTCTCTCTCTCTATCTCTCTCTCTCTCTCTTATATTTCTGAATTATCGAACGATGTTATTATTCATAAACAATAATAGTGTTTGAAAACAAAGAGTTATTCGGATTTTTAATTGATTTTAATTCCATGGCACGAATGATTTGTAGTAAGCGCTAAATAGATTGCCAATAAAAGTGTTTTAAATGACTATATGTTCATTTATGAAATCATATGTATGTTGTGTTATATTTTTGTCATCACAAAAAAATGAGCATTAAGATGCGATAAAAATCAAATATGGCGTCCATAAGAAATAAGCAAGTTGATGATGGTTCAAAAGAAACGAAACAAGTTAGAAGCAAAAATCTTATGCCATCTATTAGATAATAAAAAAGTGCCATAAGAATGTCTTTACCGTTGTTAAATATCACCTCAAATAACGATGATATACAGAAAAAACGAAAATCAGTTTTTTCAGTTTTTTGGACTTAACTCAAAAAAAAAACAAAACAATTAAAGTAATTTTTCTCAGTGGATTATTAATCAGCATAAAGTGCCAAATTTAAACATACCCTCTATCTCTTCTAATAAGCGAGATCCCCATGGTGAGCCTCGAATTTGAAACACCCTGTATACCGGGTGACCCCGGGATCTGTAAAAGCCCCATAACTTATTTGCTATTTGAGATATCGACTTCTAGTTTTCTTGAACTGGTACCCACACTTATTCTACATATTTTAAAAATATGTATGTTTTTGTACAGGGTGTCCCAATATACATAACAGACCAAAGTTATGTTTTTTTAATGGAACACCCTATATTTTATACTTTATTTTCAACCCTCTTGAGAAGCTGATAAAAATAGTATAAGATACTATGGGTCTATTATGGACGGTTGGTTAGTTTTTAGACAAACTTGTGGCAAAAACATGTACACATTGAAAACATTGCAGAAGCGTTTCTAGCAAAGATAGCATCATTATTTATACACTAGAAAATTTCCGACATCATAAAGAATAATACACATCGGCTTTGGTTCTATTTTATTCATGGTGCTATACAGGGTATTAACATACGCTAAACAATGGATAACTATTTTTTTCAAATGGAACACCCTATATAAGTTACCACCGATCTATGGCATTTTTAATAAGCTTTCCAATGATATACAGTTTGTATAACAAAATATTAAGGATTCTTGAGATTTATCAGTAAAAACATATTTGTTTTGTCACCTTCTGCTGATTTTTGGATTTTCAGCCAAAACTATGCATTTTCATGAAAAATTATAAGAGACTAAAGTTGTAGAGCGAAAAATTTTCGATCGACATAGGTCTTTCAACTTTTAAGATAATGCGTGCATTGTCCGCCAGAGCGCGCAAAATCGTGACCGTATATGCATTTTAGCGTTTTCTTTTCAATTTTTTTATTAATAATTTGCACTATACTTTATTTTCCGCACCCTCTAGCGGGAAAACGGGAAATTATAGGGAAATTAAAATGGCCCATATCGATTGAAAATGTTCCGCTCTACAACTCTTAACAGAAGCAATTTTTGCCAAAAAAGACTTATTCAAATAAAACGAATAAGTTTGTTGGTATCACTTTATTACATAATAAATCACAAAGTGATACCAACAAAGTTATTCGTTTTATTTGAATTATTCAAAATGTATCACGAAGTGAAAGCCTCCACAATTACTTATTAATATAAGACTTATGTTCAAAGTTTTATGTTAATTACTCTATTAGTTTTTGAGTTACAGCGCGCACAGACAGATCGACACACACAATGTTTTTTCTTCAGAAATTGTTGAAATCGCCTGCAGGGACATCGAAACGGATAATTCCGTAAAAATATTTAAAAAAAAATTCACGATCACAATACTTCATAATGGAGAAACCAAAAATACAAAATATTTCATATCCACAATAGCTCTTTGTGTTTTTATGTATTAGTGTGCAAAGTATGTGCCGATTGAGATAGACGGACAAATAATTTTAATCAATTTATACATCAAAAAGGAATTATTTCAGAAAAAATATTTTTTAACAAAGGATGTCCATTTCTTTGTTATCTTTAATATTTTTTTCCATAAATCGTTGAAATCTCCTCTGACGATCTCAAAGCGAATATTTCCACTGAAAATATATTTTTTTCTGATTGAAACAATATTGAGTGATATTGCCTTAGTTACGATGTGTCATAACACACATATATTTCCCTAGGGAAATATAGACATTAAACAATTGTCATTAGAAGCTTCTCGCAAGAATTGTTTTAATTGCTCTCGGGACAACACCTCCGATTTCTTGGGAAGGTATCCTTTATGAATTTTACAGCTTTGGATTTTACGGGAACCAAACATACACGGTCTTTCGTCGCTTGCGTTAACACATAGTTTGACATTTCACCAATTTATGAAACAACGCAAATACCAAAACAAGTCAACCATGATATTTACAAACAAGGCCCTTAGCAACGTTACCAATCCGATAAATTCAAAAATTTACAATCCAATATTTTCCCATTTACAGAACAATATTCTTCAATCAGAAAAAAACTATTGATTACAACACGGGAAATATGAATACATTTCCCTTGGTTATCTATACATCCCTCGGGATGTAACTAGCCAACCTCGGGAAATATACTATTCATATTTCCCTAGTTGTAATAATAGCTATTAAAAATATTTTCACGATCACAATACTCGCCCGTACGGGCAAAGTGATAACACTACACGATCTTTAACCAGTTGTTTCGAGCCCAGCAAATGAAAACAGTCAGAGCACCTGTTGTGGACCTGATTTGTATATGCACGAATAACATTTGCTAAAATTACATTCATGAATTTATAAATCACGCTTGTTCCACACCGTGCGCATTATTATTCAAATTTTCGAATGGCCCAGTTATTATTTCTCGAATCAAAAATATTTTGATTGAACCTGCACCTTCACTGACCGTGGTGGGCTTGAAATATTGACGTCCATCATGCAGCCGATATGATTGAAAATATTATCCCAATTCCCGTGTTTTATTTCCGTTCGACCCCCCCCACGTCTATTTACGTGCCACCGCAAAGGTTACCGTGCGCAAATAAAATTTGTTGACGTTTAAATTCATAACAAATTATTATTAATTTTGGTGGATTTTATTTTGTACAATTTATTTTTATTACATGTTATTAAATGTTTATATTTCATTTAAATAAAGATAAAATTATAAAAACAGTGTTTTCTAAGTTCTCCTTTGAAAACAAAATTGACATATTTTTTCCTGCGACCGTGATTACTTCAGATCCAAAGTTATTCAGGATGGCTCCTTTTGAAATGAAGACCCTGCATAATAAGTAGTTGTCTTTTAGAAAGTCTAGAAGATGGCTTTGATTTCGCCATTGCCCAAAATTTTATTTTATTTAAACCTATGTTTATTTTAATGAGATTATAATTTGAAATTATTTAGATTTTTACTGTCTCTGTTACGAAGTACGAGAAAGTATTGGGATCGTGAATTTTTTTTTTAATTTTTACGGAAAAATCCGTTTTGGCGTCCCTAGATGCCATTTCAACAATTTCTGGAAAAAAAAAATGTGTCTGTGTGTGGCTGTCTGTCTGTGGGCTGTATCTCAAAAACGAATAGAGTAATTGGTATAAAACTTTGAACATACGTCTTATTTGATAGCTAAATGTCGTGCGAGTAGTGTGTTCTTGGTGTGCTCTGCCTATAAACTAACTTTTATCGTGTTTATAAGTGAAATTAATTATTTGTGACCAGTCCACTTATATTGTAAGTTGCACATTTCCTCACTGTGTGATTTTATATATAATGCCTTTCACAAGTGACCAGATAATTGACCTCAAAGTGGTAATTAAAGAGGTCGTTGCCGAAATTTTTAAAGATGACCGATTCATTTCGAATGTTTTTGATAAAATTATCACCAAGGTGAGTGCTGGATTCCAGACACAATGCGATAATTTAAATACAAAAATGTGTGAATTAAAAAGTGAAAATTCCACACTTAAAAAAAGAATCGATCAGCTGGAGCAATCTGTTCGCAATTCAAACATCCGAATTAAGTGTCTTCCGGAGGATTTTAACGAGAATTTAATAATTAAATTGAAAGATTTTCTCCATAATAAATTGTCAGTCGGCGAAGAAATTAATTTTAGTAAATGCTTTCGCATTGGCAAAAATGGATATAAGCCTCGCACAATTATCGCTTGCTTCAATCAACGTGAATCAGTCGATATACTATTGAAGAAACGCTCAGGACTAAAAAATCACGGAATTCATATAACGGAGGATTTGTCACCACATCGATATCGATTGTTAAAATTGGCCTGCGAAAAACTTGGAAATATTAACGCTTGGTCATATAATGGATGTATCTTTGGGAAAACTACACAAAATGGCCAGGATTTCAAGCGGAAAATTCACTTGGAATCAGATATCGAGCTACTGCTAAAAAATAATAATTAATGCATGGTTTCTAAATATCATATAAATACATTCATGCATGCCACTAATTAAGATTTATTTTTTTATGCACATTTTTCATTAATTTCACTTTAATAACATTTATTTTTCTTGTTTTACTCATAGGCGGCGCACATAATATAATTTGGTTTGTAATCAATCAGAATACGTAATAATAATATAAATCACTTAAAACATTTCGTATGAATCTTATTACTCTTTGTCACTTGAATGTCCGTTCCTTAGTTTGTAATTTTGTCAACTTTAAAGCTCATGTAATTGCTAATTCATTTGATTTAGTTGCGGTGTCTGAAACATGGCTAAATAGTTCAATTGATGTATCTCTTGCCCAGATTAATGGGTATACATTTATTCACAAAGAAAGAGTTATTGGGCGTGGTGGCGGGGTCGGTTTGTACAAAAAAATAATTTTAAGTTTGAAACTATACCTTTTCTAAATAATCATACCAACCTCGAACAGATTTTTATCAAATGTAAATTTGGCATTCGCTACTATTGTGTAGGCGTTGTATATAGACCTCCTTCCTTAAATATAGATACATTAATTGAATCTCTTGACACTGCTGTCAGTTACATTCCACCACAATGTGACGATATATTATTTTTGGGGGATTTTAATATTAACTTGTTAAACCTCGATTCAAATATCACACGGCGTTTTAATAATTTTCTAGATACTTATGAATTTTATCAGGTAGTTGAAGAACCTACCAGAGTTACTGCAATTTCTGAGTCATTAATTGATTTAATTATTGTATCAAATAAACGCGATATTAGTGAAACGGTTGTAATTAAAATACACGATATTGCAGACCATGATTTAATTTATTGTAAGCTCCTATTTAACTCTACTAAATCTAATCATCTTTTAACATACCGTAAAGTGTATAATATTGATAAAATTGTTTTTTTAAATGACTTCAAATCTCTGAACATAGATCGTTTATTGTACTTCAATGGAATTGATGATAAAGTTGCGTTTCTTAATGATAATTTGATAACACTCTTTGATATTTATTCACCCTTAACAACGTCACGTATCACTAAAAAAACAGCTCCATGGTTAACAAGTACTATCAAACTTATGATGGCAGATCGGGATAATGCCCATAAGAAGTTTAAATCTACCAGGGAAAGATCAGATTTTAACACCTATAAAAATTGGCGAAACCTGGTTAACTCTGCAATCACACGAGAAAAAAAGGCTTACCTTAACCATCTGCTCAGTAATGAACCGAAATACCCTTGGAAACATTTAAAATCAACCGATGTGCTAAAGCAAAAAATTCGCAATATTCCTAACAATCGAAAGGATGCAGATGCTGCTAATACTTTTTTAGTTCACTCAATCAAAACTGTTACTGACTTCGATTTGGTCGCATTTTATAAGGATAATCTGCATCCCAATATTCAAAACAGACTTCGATTCACACTTGTTGATACTCATATTATCGAAAATCTATTATTTAATATTAAAACTAATGCAATGGGATCGGATGGACTTAGTGCGGTCATGCTTAAAATGTGTTGCCCATATATTATTCCGTATATCACTCATATTATAAATTGCTGTCTAGAGCAATCTACGTTTCCTCATGCTTTGAAATTAGCGTCTGTTATTCTAGTACCAAAAAAAGATAATCCTCAGCAACTAGAAGATCTTAGACCCATTAGTATATTACCAGTGTTATCAAAAATCGTCGAAAGTATTATCAAGTTTCAATTAACTAATTTTATTGAATCTAATAATTTGTTACCGATCAATCAATCCGGTTTTAGATCAAACTATAGTTGTGTAACTGCTTTATTAAATGTTACAGATGAGATCATTTCAGCTACAGATAAGGGCATGTTATCTTGCTTAATCTTAATAGACTACAGCAAAGCCTTTGACACTATTAATCATGACGTTCTATTAGCCAAGTTGAAGTACATTGGACTGGACTGCAGTGCTGTCAATCTACTGGCTAGTTTTCTTTATAACCGACAACAACAAGTTAAAATTGATAACACAACATCAAGCTTTTCAAATGTTACTGCAGGTGTTCCTCAAGGATCAATTTTAGGCCCCATTTTATTTTCCATATACTCGTCCTTCATCCCTGATGCTTTGCTATTTTGCAATTGTAATTTATATGCAGATGATACCCAAATATTACATTCATTTAATTTTCGAGATATTGAGGCAGCAAACCGAAATATAAATATTGATTTATCAAATCTATTAATAATGTCACGTAGGCATTCTTTGAATATTAATCCTAATAAAACCACTGCAATATTATTTGGTCCTAAAAATATCATCGACACTGCCAAGAGTTTACTCGATATTAAATTAGATAATATTACTATACCCTTTGTAAACTCAGTACGTAACTTGGGTTTAGCTATTGATTCAGATTTGCGCTTTAAGTCACATATTAGTAGATGCATTTCTAGAGCCTACAATAATTTAAGAATGATTTATTCCAATAAAAACTTTTTAAATAAAAATACAAAACGACTGCTCTGTGATACATTAGTGCTAAGTCATTTCGACTTTTGTGACGTTGTTTATAGTGCATGCCTAGACAAAGTGACGATTAGACGCATACAGAAAGTTCAGAACCCCTGTATACGGTTAATATTGGGTATTAGAAAATATGATAATATTTCCGGTAAATGTACTGAGTTAAACTGGTTAAATATGTATAATAGAAGGATTTTACATTGTTACACACTTTACTATAAGATCATTTATTTTCGTACACCTCCATATTTATACGACAAAATTGTATTCCGTACGGATGTGCACAACATTAATGTTAGATTTCGGGGACTTATCTCGCCACCAAAACATAAGTCAGCCATTTTTTCTAAGATCATTCTCATACAACATCTACAAACTATTTAATAAAATACCATTAAACCTGAAATCTTTAAAATTAAACAAATTTAAATTATCTATACGTGCATTGCTAATTCAAGAGGAGCTTTAAAGTTGACGAAGTTGATTTGAATATGTTATTTTTATATTTGTTCGTATGTACATTTAATCTCGTGCGATGTTATATTTTTGGATTCCGTATAATTCTTTTTAGTTACTTGTAGGTTAAGTGGAAGAGCAGTAACAGGTGTTACCTGACTGAACTTCGCCTACTCTTATATTTATTTTTATTTTTGTTGTACTCTATTAAAAAATAAAGACATTATTATTATTATTATTATTATTATAATCCGAAGAACTGAAAAGCTTTTGGTAAAATTTCGCACACCGGAAGTGTGTGTTTACCTTAACTGTTTTTTGTTTTTTGCCAATATTTTCTTAAATATGAAAAATATCACAAAAATATTTAAACAAAAATCGAAGACAACAGAGAAATTAACATCTTTTGCTTGAAAATTTTATTCATAAAATCATTTCTATTCGAGAAAAAAAATTATTAATTTTTTTAAATTTTTGGTTTATAATTATGAAACGATAATAGCTACAGCAAATTTATGTTAATAATAATTGTAGAGAATGCTAAAATGAACAACTTCTAAAGAATAAGTTTTTTTCGAAATGTTGTTAGTTTTTTAATTTGAAGTGTAATTTTTCCATGTTTCATAATTTTGACGTTTTAAACGTCAGTTTCATCCGAGTTTACACAACGCCAGATGTACATTTAAGAAATGATTTAAATTGAAAATAAACCATGAAAACGTAAATATAATGGTTATTATACCATCAAATCTGAGAAAGTAACATGATGACCACATCACTATTTTTTTTAAATTAAAATAGCATATGATAGTAGAATATCGCTTTCATCGCAGTTTGAGAATACATACAGGTTAAAGGGTATCAATTATTTGATTAACGATACATTATTTATTTGCATACACCACATACTCTCTATTCAGAACAGAACTTTACTAATGGCCGTTGTCTAAAGTAAATACGTTTCCGAAGCAAAGCATATATGAACAATAACTGGCAGCAAATATTATACGCTAAAATAAAATGTAATAGAAATATAACGAGCTGTTGACACGGACCCTTTCTGAAAGTTAGTTTTTTTTAAATAATAATTCCACAAATAACTTCATTGTACATAAAACTTTTAAACGATCACGAACTTTTGCAGTCGCAATAGGTATAATTGAAAATATATATAAATTCTTCCGTCCCTTTTATAAAACCTGATATTTCGACGAGAGATGCACGTGTGACTCGGGGAGTAAAGCTTGTCCGTACGAATAAAAGCGAAGCCGGCGTCGGTTTGGAAACCGGAAAAGCCCAAGAGACATCGCGGGTGCCGTTGCAGAACAAGAAGGGTCAAAAGTTGCGCGCTCTCTCTCTCTCTCTCTCGCAGTTTAGATGGTGTGTAATTGGGGTAAAATGAAAGTTACTTTCCGTGCAGGGATTAATATTGGGCTCGCGCCTTTTTCGGTTCGTAACATTATTTTATTCATGCTTAACCTTTCAGCGTACATATTACCATATGACCGGCAAACATATAATCATAAAATAACTCGCATTAGGGTGAAATGATTACTATTGAATATGCGATAAAAATCACACAGATTTTTACTTTCTCCGTTACGAAGTACGAGAAAGTATTGTGATCGTGGAAATTTTTTCAAATTTTTTTTTACGGAAACATCCGTTTTGGGTTCCCAAAGTGCCATTTCAACAATTTCTGGAAAAAAAAATTGTGTCTGTCTGTCTGTGCGCGCTGTATCTCAAAAACGAATAGAGCAATTGATATGAAACTTTGAACATAAGCCTTATTTAATAATCCAAAGAACTGAAAAGCTTGAGCTAAAATTTGGTACACTGCGTAAACGCGTCTGTACATGGCTATTTACTTAATTTTTACATATTTTAGGGTTCAGTTTTATAGTCTAAATTTTTCAAATTAAAAATAAAATTGTGATGTGGCCATCATGTTACTTTCTCCGACTTGATGGTATCATTTATATTTACGCTTCCATGGTTTATTTTCAATTTAAATCATATTTTAAGTGTGCATCGAGCGTTTGGTAGACTCGGATGAAACTGACGTTTAAAACGTCAAAATTATGAATGATGGAAAAATTATACTTCAAATTCAAAAACTCAATTTACTCAAAAACTAAGGGGATTTCGAAAAAAACTTATTCTTTATAAGTTGTTCATTTTAGCATTCTCTACAATTATTATTAACATGAATTTGCTGTAACTATTATCATTTTATAATTATAAACTAAAAATTAGAAAAAAAAAATTCTCGAATAAAAATGATTTTATGAAAAATGTTTTCAAGCAAAAGATGTTCATTTCTTTGTTGTATTCAAAGTTTATTTAAAAGTTTTTGTGATACTTTTCATATTTAAGAAAATATTGGCAAAAAACAAAAAACAGTTAAGGTAAACGCCCACTTCCGATGTACGAAATTTTACCAAAAGCTTTTCAGTTCTTCAGATTACCAAATAAGACGGATGTTCAGAGTTTCATATCAATTGCTGTATTAGTTTTTGAGAAACAGCGCGCACAGACACACACACAAAATTTTTTTTTCCAGAAATTGTTGAAATGCCATCTAGGGACCCCAAAACGGATATTTCCGTAAAAAAAAATGTTGAAGAAAAAATCACGATCACAATACTTTCTCGTATTTCGTAACGGAGAAAGTAAAAATCCTGGAAGAAATCCTGAAAAAAGCTGAAAAAAGTCCTGAAAAAGAAAAAATGTCTTGAAGAAGTTCTTAAACAAGTTTCGAAAAATTCCTGAGAAAAAGAAAAAGAAAAGAAAATCTTGAATAAAAGTCCTTAGAAAGGTCATAAAAAGACCTGAGAAAAGCTTTAATATGAAAATGTCCTTTAAAGAGTTCTGAAGAAAGAAGCCCCGAAAAAAATTTTGAAGAGAATCCTAAAAATAGAGTCTTAAAAACAATGGCCTGAGAAATATCCTGAGAAAAAGTCCTTAAAAGAAGTCCAGAAAAAAAAAATCCTAAAAAAAAAACAGAATTGAAACTTTTCAAATTTACTCAAAAATCATCAAGGATTGTAATTTCGTTAAAATTTGGGAATATTCCATGCGTGGATTTTAAAATAAATCCTAGGGAACAAAACATAATTTCTTGAAAATTTGCAATAATTTTGCTGACTCAAAAAAAATATAAAAACAATTGCCACCGACTTGAAACTTTCCAAATTTACCCAAAAATCATCAAGGATTGTGATTCCGTTAAAATTTGGAAATATTCCATGCATGGATTTTAAAATAAATCCTAGGGAACAAAACATAATTTATTGAAAATTTGCAATAATTTTGCCGACTTAAAAAAAATATAAAAACAATTGCCACCGACTTGAAACTTTCCAAGTTCACTCAAAAATTATCGACGATTGTAATTCCGTTAAAAATTGGAAATATTACATGCATGGATTTTAAAATAAATCCTAGGGAACAAAACATAATTTCTTGAAAATTTGCAATAATTTTGCTGACTCAAAAAAATATAAAAACAATTGCCACCGACTTGAAACTTTCCAAATTTACCCAAAAATCATCAAGGATTGTGATTCCGTTAAACTTTGGGAATATTCCATGCGTGGATTTTAAAATAAATCCTAGGGAACAAAACATAATTTCTTGAAAATTTGCAATAATTTTGCTGACTCAAAAAAAATATAAAAACAATTGCCACCGACTTGAAACTTTCCAAATTTACCCAAAAATCATCAAGGATTGTGATTCCGTTAAAATTTGGAAATATTCCATGCATGGATTTTAAAATAAATCCTAGGGAACAAAACATAATTTATTGAAAATTTGCAATAATTTTGCCGACTCAAAAAAAAAAATATAAAAACAATTTCTACCGACTTGAAACTTTCCAAATTTATTCAAAAATCATCGAGGATTGTAATTCCGTTAAGATTTGGAAATATTCCATGCGTGGATTTTAAAATAAATCCTTGCGAACAAAACATAATTTATTGAAAATTTGCAATAATTTTGCTGACTCAAAAAAAAATATAAAAACAATTGCCACCGACTTAAAACTTTTCAGATTTACCCAAAAATCATCAAGGATTATAATTCCGTTAAAATTTGGGAACATTCACTCTGAAAAAATTCAATAAAATTAGTATAGTCCACAAATGTTTAAAATTTAAGAATATTCAAGAAATTTATTCTAAAGTAATTTGGAAACGATTTATGATTTTTTTAAAGTTGGAAAAGTAAAATTTCACATAATAAACTTCAAAAAATTGGAAAAATCTTTAAAATTCACTTTTAAAAAATTAAATAAAATCAGTATACTCCACAAATGTTTAGGACTTAATTTTGAAACGACTTATGACGTTTTAAATTTGGAAAAGTAAAATTTCACATGATAGAGTTAAAAAATGTGAAAAATATATTAAACTTCACTCTAAAAAAAATTCAATAAAATTAGTAAACTCCATACATTATTAGAATTTAAGGGTATTCAACACATTTTACTCAACATTAATTATGAAACGACTTATGACATTTTAAACTTGAAAATATAAAATTTCACATGATATGAAAAAAATATTAAAGTTCACTCTAAAAAGAAAAAATCAATAAAATTGGTAAACTTCACAAATGTTTAGAATTTAAGTGTATCCAAAAAAATTAATTTAAGTTAATTTTGAAACAACGTTTTAAATTTTGAAAAGTACAATTTTATATGATGGACTAGTATGAAAAAAAAACTTCAATCTAAAAAAAAAACAATAAAATTGGTAAATTTCAAAAATGTTTAGAATATAAGGATCATTTTACTCTAAATTAATTTTGAAACGACTTATGATTTTTTAAATTTGGAAACGTAAAATGTCACATAATAAACTTGAAAAAAAAAACTTCACAAACAAAAAAAAACAGTACACTCCACAAATGTTTACAATTTAAGGATATTCAAGAAATTTTACTCTAACTTAATTCTGTAACGAATTTTTTTTTTTCAATTTGGGAAAGTAATAAATGAACTACAAATTTGGAAAAAATTAAAATGTCACTCTAGAAAAAATCAATTAAAACCTGTATACTCTGAAAATGTTTGGAATGTAAGGAGATCGAAGAAAATGCACTCTAACTTAATTTTAAAACGACTTTTGACGTTCTAAGTAAAAATACATTCAAATATGAAACATATTTTATTAAATTTACGTGGCGTTTTTCCAATAAAAAACAAAATCAAAATCAAAATTAAAATCGAAATTAAAGTTGTAATTGCAATTACAATTGAAAAAAATTAAAATCAGTATTAAACAGGGTAAATAAAATACTATCATAAATCGCGTTCTGTGAATTAAAACTGCGAATTGGCGTGTTTAATAACCATATTAAACACGAAAATACGTGTGCGTGCTTAATAAGCGTATTAAACACGCAAATGCGTGTTTAAGAAATTGAGTGTTAAATGTTCTCCATTAATGCTGCCCATACAATTAAATAATGCGCACATAATTACATTTTCGTGAACTAAAACATTTATGCAAATATTAACATCTCATTATTTTTTTTATAAGATGAATTAAATCAATTGTAAATTATGAAATATCGAGGGGCTTCCGCTTAGGGCCACAAAATACCCCAACCAGACACTGATCACCAGTATTACACACACATCAATAGTTGAAATGAATTCAGTATTACAAATTATTTATTAATCTCTATTTCATATTACCATCACCAATATACGTGTTTATTAAAACAATTAAAATGTATATTTCTTCGTCAAAGAATCCTAACAAATTATTGATTATTGCTAATTTTTTTTCTCCTTATGTCGCTCTAGGAGACCTCATAATTTATTTCCCAAAATCGAATGTATTTGTATTTCGGCAAACATTAATACACTTATTAGTGAAAATTCTTGTGAATGATCACTAACCATAAAACTTGTAATTGCAGCTGCCAACAGTGACGTTGTGCAACGATTTCTATTATAAATCTTGTTCCAGTTTATTTAGCTTTAATTATGTCAACTACTGTGTTATATTCTGATATTGTAATATTACATTTACTCATCTCTTTCTGAGGTGTGTACACTATTTTATTAAAACAAATAAATATTATTATTATTGGTTCGCCTCAGGGCCCCCAATTTGAAGTTACGGCACTGACTGCATAATTAATAATCGTCTCTGCAATAATGTATAGACGTAAAATACGAGCATGAACTTAATACACACACACATAATATGCATGAATAAGGTTAATACATTTATTGCAAAATTAAATATCCAAGGCGTATAACTTGGATGTCACGTCAAAAATGTTCCATGCAAAGCCGCCATACTTTTCATAGTTTGCATGGAGAAAATGGAAAAGCCATGTGAAACACATCACTAACCTTAAGCAGCTTCCAACGGCGAATTTTGTGTCCACGGCATCAACACGTTTCTTGTAACACTACACTGTATTCACGAACATTCCACTAAATCTCGATATTTACGTTACTTGAACTGGACAATAATTAATACTCCCGAACTTCAATTGCACCAAGAAATCAACAAACTTACAAACAAATGCACGACTCGCGCACGCCGTTGATTTGTTTGGAGCGACAGAGACAGCGAATGCATTTCCCGGAAGTCCGTCATCGGCGTGTCCCCCCGTCTTTGTTTTACCCCGCGACACCCGCGCGTTCCGTTTCACTCGATCACGATCGCATCATTGTCGGCGGCGTAGTGTACTTTCGGTGTCGTTTAATAAGTTTAATTAATTTCGAGTGTATTTTAATGCAATCAGTGTGTGTATTAGGTAAATGTGTAGTGTAATCACGGACAGGGAACACTGCAGAAGTGTAGCTGTTGGTGAAATTTCGAATGATGACTTTAAGGCCATCAGAGTTTGCCGTCCACAAGCAAAATTGGGAAAATGGAGGATACAACTTACGCACGGACACAAACACAAACTATGTAAGTACATTTAATTACAATGTGTTATAATTAGTAATGCATACGGTAATCATCTCTGCAATAATGTAAAGAAGTGAAATACGCACAAGCACATACACACATAATTTATTGCAAAATTAAATATACTGGGATGTAACGTAGAAACGTAACGTAAACAAAAATAAATAGACTCGTACAATGTTTTATGACAACAATACATATACATCGTGTTTGAATTTATAATGTACAATATGCACAGTAATTATCACAAGATGTAGTCGAATAAATTAAATAAAAACACCACTAATTTATAACTATTTACTCAACTAGTTAGACTTATTACTTACGATATAATTTAAACACTCCTAAAGCCGTGTCAAATCTCAAAGAATTGTTATTAATGATCATTGTAAATCTACGTAAATCTGAGTTACATGATCAAGTTGAACTTTGCAATGAATTTATAACTCTATTGAGAAGCGAACTTTAATAAACTATTAATTGGAGTATTGATTTCATTGATACAATGTATATATAATTTAGGTTACTTGATGTGGCTATTGTGAGTGTTTCGGTTGATAATTAACTGTTATGAATTCTTGATACGCTATTCTGGCAGATGTTGTAAGGAATATGCGAACAGTTTCCAAGTTAAATTTATCGATTGTAGCGTATGAATAATTAAATTCGTATTTATGATGACTAGTTGCTCAATCATTAAATCTTTTTAATTTAATATATGAAATATTAACTTAAATTTGTTTTGTTAATTCTTTGTGTCGTTTAATCCGTTTAAGGCGGGACCCTTGGGTAGATTTTCAGGTTTTCGTCAAAAATTAAAAATCACCGATTTTACCTGAATCCGACTAATTGACGTACGAGGAGCTCAGATTTGCAAACCGCGTTTAATTTGGAGTTTTCGTTTAGCCGCTACGGCCGATCAAAGTCTGAAAAATCAATTAATTTATTTAATTTTCTAAAATGTTCATGGTGACCAGCTAATTTTTTTGTTATTGAAGATAGCTGAATTTTTTTAACGGCAATCAATTTTTCTCGTCTTTCTGATGAAAAAAAAGGTATATTTCAATGGTCTACGATGATTATTAAGAAAGTTGATTTTTTCGGTTTTTTCCATTTTCGAGTTTTCTTTGCTGACGAGTCACGGCTTTCAAATTGACGTTTGTTTTTGCGAAAGTACATTTTCTGAAGCGTCTTGAAGGGATCTTTCCAGTAATATGTAGAAACCCGGAATCGAACCAGTGGTTTCTTCGGAAAATTATTTCAAAGCCAATTTTTGAGCAAAAGTAAGAAGGGGGGACCCTTGGGTAGATTTTCAGGTTTTCGTCAAAAATTAAAAATCATTAATTTTAACAGAATCCGACTAATTGACGTACGAGGAGCTCAGATTTGCAAACCGCATTCAATTTGGAGTTTTCGTTTAGCCGCTACTGCCGATCAAAGTCTGAAAAATCAATTATTTTTTTAAATTTTCTTAAATGTTCATGGTGACCAGCTAATTTTTTTTGCTATTGAAGATAGCTGAAATTTTTTAACGGCAATAAATTTCTCTCGTCTTTCTGATGAAAAAAAATGTATACTTCAATGGTCTACGATGATTATTAAGAAAGTTGCATTTTTTCACAAAATTTCAAGGGGTTTGTTTGCTTGTGTCTTTTTTCACGTTTTCATCAAAAATTAAAAATCTCCAATCCGACTAATTGACGTACGAGGAGCTCAGATTTGCAAACCGCGTTCAATTTGGAGTTTTCGTTTAGCCGCTACGGCCGATCAAAGTCTGAAAAATCAATGAATTTATTTAATTTTCTAAAATGTTCATGGTGACTAGCTAATTTTTTTGTTATTGAAGATAGCTAAAATTTTTTAACGGCAATCAATTTTTCTCGTCTTTGTGCTGAAAAAAAGGGTATACTTCAATGGTCTACGATGATTATTAAGAAAGTTGCATTTTTTTACAAAATTTCAAGGGTTTATTCATGTCTTTTTTCCAAGTTTTCATCAAAAATTAAAAATCTCTAATCCGACTAATTGACGTACGAGAAGCTCAGATTTGCAAACCGCATTCAATTTGGAGTTTTCGTTTAGCCGCTACGGCCGATCAAAGTCTGAAAAATCAATTATTTTTTTAAATTTTCTAAAATGTTCATGGTGACCAGCTAATTTTTTTGCTATTGAATACAGCTGAAATTTTTTAACGGCTATCAATTTCTCTTGTCTTTCTGATAAAAAAACAGGTATACTTCAATGGTCTACGATGATTATTAAGAAAGTTGATTTTTTCGATTTTTTCCATTTTCGAGTTTTCTTTGCTGACGCGTCACGGCCTTCAAATTGACGTTTGTTATTGCGAAAGCACATTTTCTGAAGCGTCTTGAAGTGATCTTTCCGGTGATGTGTAGAAACCCGGAATCGAACCAGTGGTTTCTTCGGAAAATTATTTCAAAGCCAATTTTTGAGCAAAAGTAAGAAGGGGGGACCCTTGGGTAGATTTTCAGGTTTTCGTCAAAAATTAAAAATCATTAATTTTAACAGAATCCAACTAATTGACGTACGAGGAGCTCAGATTTGCAAACCGCGTTCAATTTGGATTTTTCATTTAGCCGCTACGGCCGATCAAAGTCTGAAAAATCAATTAATTTATTTAATTTTCTAAAATGTTCATGGTGACTAGCTAATTTTTTTGTTATTGAAGATAGCTAAAATTTTTTTTTAACGGCAATCAATTTTTCTCGTCTTTCTGATGAAAAAAAGGGTATACTTCAATGGTCTACGATGATTATTAAAAAAGTTGATTTTTTCGATTTTTCCCATTTTCGAGTTTTCTTTGCTGACGCGTCACGGCCTTCAAATTGACGTTTGTTATTGCGAAAGCACATTTTCTGAAGCGTCTTGAAGGGATCTTTCCGGTGATGTGTAGAAACCCGGAATCGAACCAGTGGTTTCTTCGGAAAATTATTTCAAAGCCAATTTTTTAGCAAAAGTAAGAAGGGGGGACCCTTGGGAGGATTTTCAGGTTTTCGTCAAAAATTCAAAATCACCAATTTTAACTGAATCCGACTAATTGACGTACGAGAAGCTCAAATTTGCAAACCGCGTTCAATTTGGAGTTTTCGTTTAGCCGCTACGGCCGATCAAAGTCTGAAAAATCAATTCTTTTTTTAAATTTTCTAAAATGTTCATGGTGACCAGCTAATTTTTTTTGCTGTTGAAGATAGCTAAAATTTTTTAACGGCAATCAATTTTTCTCGTCTTTCTGATGAAAAAACAGGTATACTTCAATGGTCTACGATGATTATTAAAAAAGTTGATTTTTTCGATTTTTCCCATTTTCGAGTTTTCTTTGCTGACGCGTCACGGCCTTCAAATTGACGTTTGTTCTTGCAAAATTCTATTTTCTGAAGCGTCTTGAAGGGATCTTTCCAGTGATGTGTAGAAACCCGGAATCGAACCAGTGTTTTCTTCGGAAAATTATTTCAAAGCCAATTTTTGAGCAAAAGTAAGAAGGGGGGACCCTTGGGTGGATTTTCAAGTTTTCGTCAAAAATTCAAAATCACCAATTTTGACTGAATCCGACTAATTGACGTACGAGAAGCTCAAATTTGCAAACCGCGTTCAATTTGGAGTTTTAGTTTAGCCGCTACGGCCGATCAAAGTCTGAAAAATCAATTATTTTTTTAAATTTTCTAAAATGTTAATGGTGACCAGTTAATTTTTTTGCTGTTGAAGATAGCTGAAATTTTTTAACGGCAATCAATTTTTCTCGTCTTTCTGATGAAAAAAAGGGTATACTTTAATGGTCTACGATGATTATTAAAAAAGTTGATGTTTTCGATTTTTTTCCATTTTCGAGTTTTCTTTGCTGACGCGTCACGGCCTTCAAATTGACGTTTGTTATTGCGAAAGCACATTTTCTGAAGCGTCTTGAAGGGATCTTTCCGGTGATGTGTAGAAACCCGGAATCGAACCAGTGGTTTCTTCAGAAAATTATTTCAAAGCCAATTTTTGAGCAAAAGTAAACCCTTGGGTGGATTTTCAGGTTTTCTTCAAAAATTAAAAATCACCAATTTTAACTGAATCCGACTTATTGGCGTACGAGGAGCTCAGATTTGCAAACCGCGTTCAATTTGGAGTTTTCGTTTAGCCCCTACGGCCGATTAAAATCTGAAAAATCAATTAATTTATTTAATTTTCTAAAATTTCCAGGTGACCAGCTAATTTTTTTGCTATTGAAGATGGCTGAAATTTTTTAACGGCAATCAATTTTTCTTGTCTTTCTGATGAAAAAAAGGGTATACTTCAATGGTCTACGATGATTATTAAAAAAGTTGATTTTTTCGATTTTTTCCATTTTCGAGTTTTCTTTGCTGACGAGTCACGACCTTCAAATTGACGTTTGTTCTTGAAAAAGTACATTTTCTGAAGCATATTGAAGGGATCTTTCCAGTGATGTGTAGAAACCCGGAATCGAACCAGTGGTTTCTTCGGAAAATTATTTCAAAGCCAATTTTTGAGCAAAAGTAAGAAGGGGGGACCCTTGGGTGGATTTTCAAGTTTTCGTCAAAAATTAAAAATCATCAATTTTAACGGAATCCGACTGATTGACGTACGAGAAGCTCAGATTTGGAAACCGCGTTCAATTTGGAATTTTCGTTTAGCCGCTAGAGCCAATCAAAGTCTGAAAATTCAATTATTTTTTTAATTTTCTAAAATGTTCATGGTGACTAACTAATTTTCTTGCTATTGAAGATAGCTGAAATTTTTTACCGGCAATAAATTTCTCTCGTCTTTCTGATGAAAAAACAGGTATACCTTAATGGTCTACGATGATTATTAAAAAAGTTGATTTTTTCGATTTTTTCCATTTTCGAGTTTTCTTTGCTGACGCGTCACGGCCTTCAAATTGACGTTTGTTCTTGCGAAAGTATATTTTCTAAAGCGTCTTGAAGGGATCTTTCCAGTGATGTGTAGAAGCCCGGAATCGAACCAGTGGTTTCTTCGGAAAATTATTTCAAAGCCAATTTTTGAGCAAAAGTAAGAAGGGGGGACCCTTGGGTGGATTTTCAAGTTTTCGTCAAAAATTAAAAATCATCAATTTTAACGGAATCCGACTGATTGACGTACGAGAAGCTCAGATTTGGAAACCGCGTTCAATTTGGAATTTTCGTTTAGCCGCTAGAGCCAATCAAAGTCTGAAAATTCAATTATTTTTTTAATTTTCTAAAATGTTCATGGTGACTAACTAATTTTCTTGCTATTGAAGATAGCTGAAATTTTTTACCGGCAATAAATTTCTCTCGTCTTTCTGATGAAAAAACAGGTATACCTTAATGGTCTACGATGATTATTAAAAAAGTTGATTTTTTCGATTTTTTCCATTTTCGAGTTTTCTTTGCTGACGCGTCACGGCCTTCAAATTGACGTTTGTTCTTGCGAAAGTGTATTTTCTAAAGCGTCTTGAAGGGATCTTTCCAGTGATGTGTAGAAACCCGGAATCGAACCAGTGGTTTCTTCGGAAAATTTTTTCAAAGCCAATTTTTGAGAAAAAGTAAGAAGGGGGGACCCTTGGGTGGATTTTCAGGTTTTCGTCAAAAATTAAAAATCACCAATTTTAACTGAATCCGACTAATTGACGCACAAGGAGCTCAGATTTGCAAACCGCGTTCAATTTGGAGTTTTCGTTTGGCCGCTACGGCCGATCAAAGTCTGAAAAAACCAATTATTTTTTTAAATTTTCTAAAATGTTCATGGTGACCAGCTAATTTTTTTGCTATTAAAGATAGCTGAAATTTTTTAACGCCAACCACATTCTCTCTTTTTTCTGATGAAAAAGATGGCATACTTCAATAGCCTGCGATGATTATTAAAAAAGTTAATTATTTCGATTTTTTTCATTTTCGAGTTTTCTTTGCTGACGCGTCACGCCTTTCAAATTGACGTTTGTTCTTGCGAAAGTACATTTTCTGAAGCGTCTTGAAGGGATCTTTCCAGTGATGTGTAGAAACCCGGAATCGAACCAGTGGTTTCTTCAGAAAATTATTTCAAAGCCAATTTTTGAGCAAAAGTAAGAAGGGGGGACCCTTGGGTGGATTTTCAGGTTTTCGTCAGAAATTAAAAATCACCAATTTTAATTGAATCCGACTAATTGACGTATGAGGAGCTCAGATTTGCAAACCGCGTTCAATTTGGAGTTTTCGTTTAGCCGCTACGGCCGATCAAAGTCTGAAAAATCAATTAATTTTTTTAAATTTTCTAAAATGTTCATGGTGACTAGCTAATTTTTTTGCTATTGAAGATACCTGAAATTTTTTAACGGCAATCAATTTCTCTCGTCTTTCTGATGAAAAAACAGGTATACTTCCATGGTCTACGATGATTATTAAAAAAGTTGATTTTTTCGATTTTTTCCATTTTCGAGTTTTCTTTGCTGACGCGTCACGGCCTACAAATTGACGTTTGTTCTTGCAAAAGTACATTTTCTGAAGCGTCTTGAAGTGATCTTTCCGGTGATGTGTAGAAACCCGGAATTAAACCAATGGTTTCTTCGAAAAATTATTTCAAAGCCAATTTCTGAGCAAAAGTAAGAAGGGGGGACCCTTGGGTGGATTTTCAGGTTTTCGTCAAAAATTAAAAATCACCAATTTTAACTGAATCCTACTAATTGACGTACGAGGAGCTCAGATTTGCAAACCGCGTTCAATTTGGAGTTTTCGTTTGGCCGCTACGGCCGATCAAAGTCTGAAAAATCAATTATTTTTTTGAAATTTTCTGTTCATGGTGACTAGCTAATTTTTTTGCCATTGAAGATAGCTGAAATTTTTAACCGGCAATGAATTTCTTTCGTCGTTCTGATGAAAAAAAGGTATACTTCAATGGTCTACGATAATTATTAAAAAAGTTGATTTTTTCGATTTTTTCCATTTTCGACTTTTCTTTGCTGACGCGTCACGGACTTAAAATTGACATTTGTTTTTGTGAGGATATAAATTACATAGGAAATTCAATTAGGAAACGCTGTCAATAATTTGAAATTGCCATTGTAAAGTTTGTCACGACTAGGAGGCCGAACAAAAATCGGCCCGAATGGAAGGGCATTCATCGACCGACAAGTTGGTAATTCTTTCACGATTTTAACCGCATCGGAAATGAACAGAACATAGCAGACCCTTATGATAGAACAAGCGTCCCTTTGGCCTCCACTCTTGGGAAATACAGCGGCCCTTGTATTTGTGTATCGATTATGGGGCTCTTATTTCGCATCGCCGCGTACTTGCACCCATTATCAAAAGCAGGTCGTTTACGTGCCTGTTGCTGTTGCTTTTACGGCGCTCTTGTATAAAGATATCGTTGCTCATTTATAGCCAAACATTTCTTACTTAAAACGTAATTTATACACCCCGCGGGCGGCATTATTTCCCATACTTTATCACTTCAGAAATATTTATCGGAGCTAATGATAGCCGTAATTATTTACCTTAAGTATAATTTAATGCGGTACAAAATATACACACCCAGTGATGCAGATAAAAGTTCGGGGGAAATATATTATAAATCTTAGCAGTAATACGGATGATAATCATCTATTATTTTCATTTTCTGTTAAACATTTATTGATAATTAGTTTTTTCTAGCTTAAGTGAAATAATGTTATTTTTTCTTTAAACAAGATTATTAAAAAGAAGCTGTGCTGCACATAAAACCACATTTTAGCCGCCTACTGATGTTGATTTGCATCTAATACCAACTATTATAATGAATTAACCCATTGACCCACAACCACGAGTACTCCTCGTGTTTAAATGTTCGGGCTAAACACAATATCTCGTGGCGCGCCGCTTGGGCCAATCACATCGAACACGAGCTCAACTCGTGGCGAGCCGCTTGGGACAATCAAATCGAGTACGAGCTCAACTCTTGGCGCAGCGCTTGCGTTAGTAGTGCTGCACAATGAATGCATTATCTTGCGAAACAGAATTTTTTGAAGTCCGTATTTTTTGCGCTGCGCTGCGCCATCGATGAATGACATGATTTTTAAAAGTTTCGGCTTTCCGACTTAAAAAGAAAAAGAAATTGCTCTTAAAAGAAGAAAAACGAACTTGGGGGTGCGTGTTGTTTTGTCAGTCTCGACGCACATACGCGTACTTATCCAATTGAAGCAATTTATTTTTCTCAAACAAAGACTAAAATCATGTATTAAATTGATTGATGTTTACTTTATCTTTTGAACTTTAACGTGGAATATAAATTCATTGAGTTTATGTATAATATTTGTGCATAGTATACGAGCTTATTACGCAATATGAATTTACTGATTACACACCAAACTTAAATAACCTCGGGAACTATAAATTTCGCATGTGTATAAAAGCGGTAAATGTTTAAAACAAGCATCATTAGCATAACTAATTACATTCAAAGCATCTCAGCAGGACGGTGCAAAGATAGCAGTAGGCAATCCGATTTGAGCAGAAGTGTTTATCTTAGCCGATGTCTTATGTTAACAAGCATTCGTGCGTTCATAGATAGCAAGGCCGACGGGAATATTTGAATATGGACGTCCCTCGGAAGAGCAGAAGAGAATGGAGAGGGCGAGAGAAAGACGCCCTCATTAGCCGCGCAACACCACGCGTCACTTAACACAGAGCTATTAGACATCCTGTCACGCTGATGAAAATTGATTTCACCCTTCTGATCCCCATAATGTTATCTCATCCTGCTCGGGGTACAATGAGTAGTGAAACCTTACTGCCTTACAGCTTACAGCTGCAATGCGTCACCTCGACTTAGATTTCATCAAAGCGCCATCATCGGAGAAACGGGGGCATAAACAGTTCCCGGTGCGGTGGCGCTTCGACTTGACTTCTTGACTCGTAACTGTGATCTGTCAGGAATTCCTTCAGATACGTTCGTCTTGCCTCTCTCGCATTGAATTAATACGTGCATGCAAAAGTCGGAGTTATTCTCAATACTTAATGAGAATCTACGCGGCTGAATCGGAGTACATGAAAAATCGATTAAAGTTACCAAGGAGACGAATAACTGAAAAAAGTAAAAATTACGATATCATATTATGCTCTTATATATTTCATAAGTATACACTAGTACAGCAAGTGGCTATTTACAGTATATTATAGGATAATGCAATTTTTATTATTAAATGGTTTTCAAATTAAGGCAATAAAACATGATTTTAGCTTAAATAACTTTTTATTTTAAAACTCAAATTGTATTCAAAATTAAATTAATTCTTAAATAATGCCGACATATTCCCAACAACATAAAATATTCCCGTAAGATTAAAAGCCGCTATATTCGCGGCAATAAAAATTTTCTCGTGAGATAATGCTTTTGCTCCTACGGCTCAAGTAATTTTTAGGTTCCCGGCGCGTCCTCCAGTCGTTCAATTGAGCTCTTTTATAAACTAGCTCGTTAGCTAAGAGTTAATTAATATTCAGATCATGATCTGTTTAACAATTGATAATTAATTTGCGTTAAGATAAAACGTCTTGTCCTTTGTGGATCAGCAAAGCAAACTGAAGTGGCAGAATTGGTGCAAAAAAAAGGAGCACATTTTATGTTGCAAGCTTTAGCCAATCTGACTATATCATGTGTAATAATCTTCACGTAACACAAAAACCACAAAAATTAGTTTTCTGCTGATAAAAATTGTATCTGTCAATGCAGCAGAGGTCAGTTTAGAAATGATCAGCCTTCTATTTTTCGTAAGAATCAATGAAATTTTGGAGGAAACAAAATGGCAACGATGAAAGTCAGAATTTTTAATTGAAAATTGTACATTACTTTTCAGTTAATTAAAATTATATCTGCCAATGCAAGTGGTCCTAGCTTTTAAAATGTGTTTGAAAATAATCAGCTTTCTGTGTTTTAAAAGAATTATTGAAAAATCTTTGCTTAAAACAAAATGGCGTCGGTTGAAACTCAGAATTTTGAATTATTGAAAATTGCACAATATTAGTTTTCAGTTGACTAAAATTAAATCTGCCAATGAAACCGGTACAGGCTCCTAAAATCGGTTTGCAAATGATCATCCTTCTATGTTTTAGAAGAATAACTAAAAAATCTTTGCTAAAAATAAAATGACATCGGTTGAAACTCGGAATTTTGAATTATTGAAAATTGCACAAAATTAGTTTTCAGTTGACTAAAATTAAATCTGCCAATGAAACCGGTACAGGCTCCTAAAATCGGTTTGCAAATGATCATCCTTCTATGTTTTAGAAGAATAGTAAAAAATCTTTGCTAAAAACAAAATGGCGTCGGTTGAAACTCGGAATTTTGAATTATTGAAAATTGCACAATATTAGTTTTCAGTTGACTAAAATTAAATCTGCCAATGAAACCGGTACAGGCTCCTAAAAGCGGTTTGCAAATGATCATCCTTCTATGTTTTAGAAGAATAATTGAAAAATCTTTGCTAAAAATAAAATGGCATCGGTTGAAACTCGGAATTTTGAATTATTGAAAATTGCACAAAATTAGTTTTCAGTTGACTAAAATAATATCTGCTTATGAAACTGGTCCTAGCTCCTAAAATCGGTTTGCAAATGATCATCCTTCCATGTGTTAGGAGAAAAACTGAGAAATCTTTGCTGAGAACAAAACGGCGTCGGTTGAAACTCAGATTTTTAAATTATTGAAAATTGCACAATATTAGTTTTCAGTTGATTAAAATTATATCTGCCAATGAAACTGGTCCTACCTCCTAAAATCGATTAGCAAATGATCATCCTTCTATATTTTAGAAGAATAACTGAAAAATCTTTGCTAAAAGCAAAAAGGCGTCGGTTGAAACTCAGAATTTTGAATTATTGAAAATTGCACAATATTAGTTTTCAGTTGACTAAAATTATATCTGCCAATTAAACTGGTCCTAGCTCCTAAAATCGGTTTGCAAATGATCATCCTTTTATGTTTTAAAAGAATTATTGAAAAATCTTCCCTAAAAATAAAATGGTGTCGGTCGAAACTCAGAATTTTGAATTATTGAAAATTGCACAATAATAGTTTTCAGTTGACTGAAATTAAATCTGCCAATGAAACCGGTCCTAGCTCCTAAAATTGGTTTATAAGTTATCATCCTTCTATGTTTTAGAAGAAAAACTGAAAAATCTTTTCTAAAAACAAAATGGCGTCGGTTAAAACTAGGATTTTTGAATTATTAAAAATTGCACAATATTAGTTTTCACTTGACTGAAATTATATCTGCCAATTAAACTGGTCCTAGCTTCTAAAATCGGTTTGCAAATGATCATCCTTCTATGTTTTAGAAGAATTACTGAAAAATCTTTGGTAAAAACAAAATGGCGTCGGTTGAAACTCGGAATTTTGAATTATTGAAAATTGCACAATATTAGTTTTCAGTTGATTAAAATTATATCTGCCAATGAAACTGGTCCTAGCTGTCAAATCGGTTTACAAATAATCATCCTTCTATGTTTTAAAAGAATAATTGAAAAATATTTGCTGAGAACAAAATGGCGTCGGTTGAAACTCAGATTTTTGAATTATTGAAAATTGCACAATATTAGTTTTCAGTTGACTAAAATTAAATCTGCCAATGAAACCGGTATTAGCTCCTAAAATCGGTTCGCAAATGATCATCCTTTTATGTTTTAGAAGAATAACTAAAAAATATTTGCTGAGAACAAAATGGCGTCGGTTGAAACTCAGATTTTTGAATTATTGAAAATTGCACAATATTAGTTTTCAGTTGTCTTAAATTAAATCTGTCAATGAAACAGGTGCTAGCTCCTAAAATCGGTTCGCAAATGATCATCCTTTTATGTTTTAGAAGAATAACTAAAAAATATTTGCTGAGAACAAAATGGCGTCGGTTGAAACTCAGATTTTTAAATTATTGAAAATTGCACAATATTAGTTTTCAGTTGATTAAAATTATATCTGCCAATGAAACTGGTCCTACCTCCTAAAATCGATTAGCAAATGATCATCCTTCTATATTTTAGAAGAATAACTGAAAAATCTTTGCTAAAAGCAAAAAGGCGTCGGTTGAAACTCAGAATTTTGAATTATTGAAAATTGCACAATATTAGTTTTCAGTTGACTAAAATTATATCTGCCAATTAAACTGGTCCTAGCTCCTAAAATCGGTTTGCAAATGATCATCCTTTTATGTTTTAAAAGAATTATTGAAAAATCTTCCCTAAAAATAAAATGGTGTCGGTCGAAACTCAGAATTTTGAATTATTGAAAATTGCACAATAATAGTTTTCAGTTGACTGAAATTAAATCTGCCAATGAAACCGGTCCTAGCTCCTAAAATTGGTTTATAAGTTATCATCCTTCTATGTTTTAGAAGAAAAACTGAAAAATCTTTTCTACAAACAAAATGGCGTCGGTTAAAACTAGGATTTTTGAATTATTAAAAATTGCACAATATTAGTTTTCACTTGACTGAAATTATATCTGCCAATTAAACTGGTCCTAGCTTCTAAAATCGGTTTGCAAATGATCATCCTTCTATGTTTTAGAAGAATTACTGAAAAATCTTTGGTAAAAACAAAATGGCGTCGGTTGAAACTCGGAATTTTGAATTATTGAAAATTGCACAATATTAGTTTTCAGTTGATTAAAATTATATCTGCCAATGAAACTGGTCCTAGCTGTCAAATCGGTTTACAAATAATCATCCTTCTATGTTTTAAAAGAATAATTGAAAAATATTTGCTGAGAACAAAATGGCGTCGGTTGAAACTCAGATTTTTGAATTATTGAAAATTGCACAATATTAGTTTTCAGTTGATTAAAATCATATCTGCCTATGAAACTGGTCCTAGCTCCTAAAATCCGTTTGCAAATGATCATCCTTCAATTTTTTAGAACAATAACTGAAAAATCTTTGCTAAAAACAAAATGGTGTCGGTTGAAACTCAGAATTTTGAATTATTGAAAATTGCAGAATATTAGTTTTCAGTTGACTGAAATTATATCTGCCAATGAAACTGGTCCTAGCTTTTAAAATCTGTTTGAAAATAATCAGCTTTTTGTGTTCTAAAAGAATTATTAAAAAATCTTTGCTAAAAACAAAATGGCGTCGGTTGAAACTCGGAATTTTGAATTATTGAAAATTGCACAATATTAGTTTTCAGTTGACTAAAATTAAATCTGTCAATGAAACCGGTGCTAGCTCCTATAATCGGTTTGCAAATGATCATACTTCTATGTTTTAGAAGAATAACTGAAAAATATTTGCTGAGAACAAAATGGCGTCAGTTGAAACTCAGATTTTTGAATTATTGAAAATTACAAAATATTACTTTTCAGTTGACTAAAATTAAATCTGCCAATGAAACCGGTGCTAGCTCCTAAAATCGGTTCGCAAATGATCATCCTTTTATGTTTTAGAAGAATAACTGAAAAATCTTTCCTGAGAACAAAATGGCGTCGGTTGAAACTCGGATTTTTGAATTATTGAAAATTGCAGAATATTAGTTTTCAGTTGTCTTAAATTAAATCTGTCAATGAAACAGGTGCTAGCTCCTAAAATCGGTTCGCAAATGATCATCCTTTTATGTTTTAGAAGAATAACTAAAAAATATTTGCTGAGAACAAAATGGCGTCGGTTGAAACTCAGATTTTTGAATTATTGAAAATTGCGCAATATTAGTTTTCAGTTGTCTTAAATTAAATCTGTCAATGAAACAGGTGCTAGCTCCTAAAATCGGTTCGCAAATGATCATCCTTTTATGTTTTAGAAGAATAACTAACAAATATTTGCTGAGAACAAAATGGCGTCGGTTGAAACTCAGATTTTTGAATTATTGAAAATTGCACAATATTAGTTTTCAGTTGTCTTAAATTAAATCTGTCAATGAAACAGATGCTAGCTCCTAAAATCTGTTCGCAAATGATCATCCTTTTATGTTTTAGAAGAATAACTAAAAAATATTTGCTGAGAACAAAATGGCGTCGGTTGAAACTCAGATTTTTGAATTATTGAAAATTGCACAATATTAGTTTTCAGTTGTCTTAAATTAAATCTGTCAATGAAACAGGTGCTAGCTCCTAAAATCGGTTCGCAAATGATCATCCTTTTATGTTTTAGAAGAATAACTGAAAAATCTTTCCTGAGAACAAAATGGCGTCGGTTGAAACTCAGATTTTTGAATTATTGAAAATTGCACAATATTAGTTTTCAGTTGTCTTAAATTAAATCTGCCAATGAAACCGGTGCTAGCTCCTAAAATCGGTTCGCAAATGATCATCCTTTTATGTTTTAGAAGAATAACTGAAAAATCTTTCCTGAAAACAAAATGGCGTCGGTTGAAACTCGGATTTTTGAATTATTGAAAATTGCAGAATATTAGTTTTCAGTTGTCTTAAATTAAATCTGTCAATGAAACAGGTGCTAGCTCCTAAAATCGGTTCGCAAATGATCATCCTTTTATGTTTTAGAAGAATAACTAACAAATATTTGCTGAGAACAAAATGGCGTCGGTTGAAACTCAGATTTTTGAATTATTGAAAATTGCACAATATTAGTTTTCAGTTGTCTTAAATTAAATCTGTCAATGAAACAGATGCTAGCTCCTAAAATCTGTTCGCAAATGATCATCCTTTTATGTTTTAGAAGAATAACTAAAAAATATTTGCTGAGAACAAAATGGCGTCGGTTGAAACTCAGATTTTTGAATTATTGAAAATTGCACAATATTAGTTTTCAGTTGTCTTAAATTAAATCTGTCAATGAAACAGGTGCTAGCTCCTAAAATCGGTTCGCAAATGATCATCCTTTTATGTTTTAGAAGAATAACTAAAAAATATTTGCTGAGAACAAAATGGCGTCGGTTGAAACTCAGATTTTTGAATTATTGAAAATTGCACAATATTAGTTTTCAGTTGTCTTAAATTAAATCTGTCAATGAAACAGGTGCTAGCTCCTAAAATCTGTTCGCAAATGATCATCCTTTTATGTTTTAGAAGAATAACTAAAAAATATTTGCTGAGAACAAAATGGCGTCGGTTGAAACTCAGATTTTTGAATTATTGAAAATTGCACAATATTAGTTTTCAGTTGTCTTAAATTAAATCTGTCAATGAAACAGGTGCTAGCTCCTAAAATCGGTTCGCAAATGATCATCCTTTTATGTTTTAGAAGAATAACTAAAAAATATTTGCTGAGAACAAAATGGCGTCGGTTGAAACTCAGATTTTTGAATTATTGAAAATTGCGCAATATTAGTTTTCAGTTGACTAAAATTAAATCTGCCAATGAAACCGGTATTAGCTCCTAAAATCGGTTCGCAAATGATCATCCTTTTATGTTTTAGAAGAATAACTAAAACATATTTGCTGAGAACAAAATGGCGTCGGTTGAAACTCAGATTTTTGAATTATTGAAAATTGCACAATATTAGTTTTCAGTTGTCTTAAATTAAATCTGTCAATGAAACAGGTGCTAGCTCCTAAAATCGGTTCGCAAATGATCATCCTTTTATGTTTTAGAAGAATAACTAAAACATATTTGCTGAGAACAAAATGGCGTCGGTTGAAACTCAGATTTTTGAATTATTGAAAATTGCACAATATTAGTTTTCAGTTGACTAAAATTAAATCTGCCAATGAAACCGGTATTAGCTCCTAAAATCGGTTCGCAAATGATCATCCTTTTATGTTTTAGAAGAATAACTAAAACATATTTGCTGAGAACAAAATGGCGTCGGTTGAAACTCAGATTTTTGAATTATTGAAAATTGCACAATATTAGTTTTCAGTTGACTAAAATTAAATCTGCCAATGAAACCGGTATTAGCTCCTAAAATCGGTTCGCAAATGATCATCCTTTTATGTTTTAGAAGAATAACTAAAACATATTTGCTGAGAACAAAATGGCGTCGGTTGAAACTCAGATTTTTGAATTATTGAAAATTGCACAATATTAGTTTTCAGTTGACTAAAATTAAATCTGCCAATGAAACCGGTATTAGCTCCTAAAATCGGTTCGCAAATGATCATCCTTTTATGTTTTAGAAGAATAACTAAAACATATTTGCTGAGAACAAAATGGCGTCGGTTGAAACTCAGATTTTTGAATTATTGAAAATTGCACAATATTAGTTTTCAGTTGACTAAAATTAAATCTGCCAATGAAACCGGTATTAGCTCCTAAAATCGGTTCGCAAATGATCATCCTTTTATGTTTTAGAAGAATAACTAAAACATATTTGCTGAGAACAAAATGGCGTCGGTTGAAACTCAGATTTTTGAATTATTGAAAATTGCACAATATTAGTTTTCAGTTGTCTTAAATTAAATCTGTCAATGAAACAGGTGCTAGCTCCTAAAATCGGTTCGCAAATGATCATCCTTTTATGTTTTAGAAGAATAACTAAAAAATATTTGCTGAGAACAAAATGGCGTCGGTTGAAACTCAGATTTTTGAATTATTGAAAATTGCACAATATTAGTTTTCAGTTGTCTTAAATTAAATCTGTCAATGAAACAGGTGCTAGCTCCTAAAATCTGTTCGCAAATGATCATCCTTTTATGTTTTAGAAGAATAACTAAAAAATATTTGCTGAGAACAAAATGGCGTCGGTTGAAACTCAGATTTTTGAATTATTGAAAATTGCACAATATTAGTTTTCAGTTGTCTTAAATTAAATCTGTCAATGAAACAGGTGCTAGCTCCTAAAATCGGTTCGCAAATGATCATCCTTTTATGTTTTAGAAGAATAACTAAAAAATATTTGCTGAGAACAAAATGGCGTCGGTTGAAACTCAGATTTTTGAATTATTGAAAATTGCGCAATATTAGTTTTCAGTTGACTAAAATTAAATCTGCCAATGAAACCGGTATTAGCTCCTAAAATCGGTTCGCAAATGATCATCCTTTTATGTTTTAGAAGAATAACTGAAAAATCTTTCCTGAGAACAAAATGGCGTCGGTTGAAACTCGGATTTTTGAATTATTGAAAATTGCAGAATATTAGTTTTCAGTTGTCTTAAATTAAATCTGTCAATGAAACAGGTGCTAGCTCCTAAAATCTGTTCGCAAATGATCATCCTTTTATGTTTTAGAAGAATAACTAAAAAATATTTGCTGAGAACAAAATGGCGTCGGTTGAAACTCAGATTTTTGAATTATTGAAAATTGCACAATATTAGTTTTCAGTTGTCTTAAATTAAATCTGTCAATGAAACAGGTGCTAGCTCCTAAAATCGGTTCGCAAATGATCATCCTTTTATGTTTTAGAAGAATAACTAAAAAATATTTGCTGAGAACAAAATGGCGTCGGTTGAAACTCAGATTTTTGAATTATTGAAAATTGCGCAATATTAGTTTTCAGTTGACTAAAATTAAATCTGCCAATGAAACCGGTATTAGCTCCTAAAATCGGTTCGCAAATGATCATCCTTTTATGTTTTAGAAGAATAACTAAAACATATTTGCTGAGAACAAAATGGCGTCGGTTGAAACTCAGATTTTTGAATTATTGAAAATTGCACAATATTAGTTTTCAGTTGTCTTAAATTAAATCTGTCAATGAAACAGGTGCTAGCTCCTAAAATCGGTTCGCAAATGATCATCCTTTTATGTTTTAGAAGAATAACTAAAACATATTTGCTGAGAACAAAATGGCGTCGGTTGAAACTCAGATTTTTGAATTATTGAAAATTGCACAATATTAGTTTTCAGTTGACTAAAATTAAATCTGCCAATGAAACCGGTATTAGCTCCTAAAATCGGTTCGCAAATGATCATCCTTTTATGTTTTAGAAGAATAACTAAAACATATTTGCTGAGAACAAAATGGCGTCGGTTGAAACTCAGATTTTTGAATTATTGAAAATTGCACAATATTAGTTTTCAGTTGACTAAAATTAAATCTGCCAATGAAACCGGTATTAGCTCCTAAAATCGGTTCGCAAATGATCATCCTTTTATGTTTTAGAAGAATAACTAAAACATATTTGCTGAGAACAAAATGGCGTCGGTTGAAACTCAGATTTTTGAATTATTGAAAATTGCACAATATTAGTTTTCAGTTGACTAAAATTAAATCTGCCAATGAAACCGGTATTAGCTCCTAAAATCGGTTCGCAAATGATCATCCTTTTATGTTTTAGAAGAATAACTAAAACATATTTGCTGAGAACAAAATGGCGTCGGTTGAAACTCAGATTTTTGAATTATTGAAAATTGCACAATATTAGTTTTCAGTTGACTAAAATTAAATCTGCCAATGAAACCGGTATTAGCTCCTAAAATCGGTTCGCAAATGATCATCCTTTTATGTTTTAGAAGAATAACTAAAACATATTTGCTGAGAACAAAATGGCGTCGGTTGAAACTCAGATTTTTGAATTATTGAAAATTGCACAATATTAGTTTTCAGTTGTCTTAAATTAAATCTGTCAATGAAACAGGTGCTAGCTCCTAAAATCGGTTCGCAAATGATCATCCTTTTATGTTTTAGAAGAATAACTAAAAAATATTTGCTGAGAACAAAATGGCGTCGGTTGAAACTCAGATTTTTGAATTATTGAAAATTGCACAATATTAGTTTTCAGTTGTCTTAAATTAAATCTGTCAATGAAACAGGTGCTAGCTCCTAAAATCTGTTCGCAAATGATCATCCTTTTATGTTTTAGAAGAATAACTAAAACATATTTGCTGAGAACAAAATGGCGTCGGTTGAAACTCAGATTTTTGAATTATTGAAAATTGCACAATATTAGTTTTCAGTTGTCTTAAATTAAATCTGTCAATGAAACAGGTGCTAGCTCCTAAAATCGGTTCGCAAATGATCATCCTTTTATGTTTTAGAAGAATAACTAAAAAATATTTGCTGAGAACAAAATGGCGTCGGTTGAAACTCAGATTTTTGAATTATTGAAAATTGCGCAATATTAGTTTTCAGTTGACTAAAATTAAATCTGCCAATGAAACCGGTATTAGCTCCTAAAATCGGTTCGCAAATGATCATCCTTTTATGTTTTAGAAGAATAACTGAAAAATCTTTCCTGAGAACAAAATGGCGTCGGTTGAAACTCGGATTTTTGAATTATTGAAAATTGCAGAATATTAGTTTTCAGTTGTCTTAAATTAAATCTGTCAATGAAACAGGTGCTAGCTCCTAAAATCTGTTCGCAAATGATCATCCTTTTATGTTTTAGAAGAATAACTAAAAAATATTTGCTGAGAACAAAATGGCGTCGGTTGAAACTCAGATTTTTGAATTATTGAAAATTGCACAATATTAGTTTTCAGTTGTCTTAAATTAAATCTGTCAATGAAACAGGTGCTAGCTCCTAAAATCGGTTCGCAAATGATCATCCTTTTATGTTTTAGAAGAATAACTAAAAAATATTTGCTGAGAACAAAATGGCGTCGGTTGAAACTCAGATTTTTGAATTATTGAAAATTGCACAATATTAGTTTTCAGTTGTCTTAAATTAAATCTGTCAATGAAACAGGTGCTAGCTCCTAAAATCGGTTCGCAAATGATCATCCTTTTATGTTTTAGAAGAATAACTAACAAATATTTGCTGAGAACAAAATGGCGTCGGTTGAAACTCAGATTTTTGAATTATTGAAAATTGCACAATATTAGTTTTCAGTTGACTAAAATTAAATCTGCCAATGAAACCGGTATTAGCTCCTAAAATCGGTTCGCAAATGATCATCCTTTTATGTTTTAGAAGAATAACTGAAAAATCTTTGCTGAGAACAAAATGGCGTCGGTTGAAACTCAGATTTTTGAATTATTGAAAATTGCACAATATTAGTTTTCAGTTGACTAAAATTAAATCTGCCAATGAAACCAGTCCTAGCTCCTAAAATCGGTTTGCAAATGATCATCCTTCTATGTTTTAGAAGAATAACTGAAAAATCTTTGCTGAGAACAAAATGGCGTCGGTTGAAACTCGGAATTTTTAATTATTGAAAATTGCACAATATTAGTTTTCAGTTGACTGAAATTAAATCTGCAAATGAAACCAGTCCTAGCTCCTAAAATCGGTTTGCAAATGATCATCCTTCTATGTTTTAGAAGAATAACTGAAAAATCTTTGCCGAAAACAAAATGGCGTCGGTTGAAACTCAGATTTTTAAATTATTGAAAATTGCACAATATTAGTTTTCAGTTGACTACAATTATATCTACCAATGAAACCGGTCCTAGCTCCTAAAATCGGTTTGCAAATGATCATCCTTCTATGTTTTAGAAAAATAACTGAAAAATCTTTCCTAAAAACAAAATGGCGTCGGTTAAAACTCGGAATTTTGAATGATTGAAAATAGCACAATTTTAGCTTTCAGTTGACTGAAACTAAATCTGCCAATGAAACCGGTCGTAGCTCCTAAAATCGGTTTGCAAATGATCATCCCTCTATGTTTTAGAAGATTAACTAAAAAATCTTTGCTGAGAACAAAATGGCGTCGGTTGAAATTCAGATTTTTTAATTATTGAAAATTGCACAATATTAGTTTTCAGTTGACTGAAATTATATCTACCAATGAAATCGGTCCTAGCTCCTAAAATCGGTTTGCAAATGATCATCCTTCTATGCTTTAGAAGAATAATTAAAAAAATCTTTACTAAAAACAAAATGGCGTCGGATGAAACTCGGAATTTTGAATTATTGAAAATTGCACAATATTAGTTTTCAGTTGACTAAAATTAAATTTGCCAATGAATCCGGTCCTAGCTTCTGAAATCGGTTTGCAAATGATCATCCTTTTATGTTTCAGAAGAATAACTGAAAAATCTTTGCTGAGAACAAAATGGCGTTGGTTGAAACTCAGAATTTTGAATTGAAAATTACTTAAAATTAGTTCCCTGCTGCTTAAAATTATATCTGCAATTGCAACTTGCTTCAATCATCAAAATCGCTTTAGCAGTAAGCAGTGTTTAGTATTTTGGAAGAATCATAAAAAAAAATCTTTGATGGGAACAAACTAGTGTCGGTTTAAATTTGAATTAAAAATTACACAATATTAGTTTTCATTATATCTGCCAGTGGTTTAACAGAATTCCGTTCGTTTGCTTTTGTCCTCATTTGATAGTTGATGATGATTTGAAAACTTGTAAGCATTGTATTTAAATTTTTTTAATGTCTTGTAAATGGAAGCTGAACTTATTTGAAACTGTGCTGCGATAATTCCTAAATATGATACAGGGTTCTGTTCTACGTAACATAAAATGTCGAGTTTCATCTCTTCCATTAAAATGAATATTATTTTAGCCTTTTTTCTCACGCAGCCGGTGTTGTCAAAATCATGGTCAATATTAAAAATCGTTCCGATGGATGGAAGTTGTCTCCTCGGGTTTCAACCGAAAACAAATCTCTAACACCTCGAGTGCTCTTCCCACTTTTATACCAATTAATTATTTGCATTCTTTCGTCGGTGGAGTAATACATTTTTGAATTGTATTGAAATGGAGCCTCGAGAAGAGTATTTAAGGTAAAAAATACATCGAAATTGAAGAGGATTTGTTAATAAACATTGTGAAAGAGTAAGTGTGAATTAAAATATGTGTAACGTAATCGCAGAACCTAACCTCAAATTGTGTATTCCGTTTACCATCGTTTACACAGTCGAAAATATAATACCAGTGTTATGTCATTCAAGCCAGAGTTATATTTATTACCACCTTTGTGCATTACAATCGCTAAGAAAATAATACATTATATAAAACAAGAAGACTGGTATACACAGATTAAATAAGTATCATAATATGGAGTATGCAAATATGATTACAAAAAATTGATGAATATCTGCATTTGAGAATGGCGACATTTGTAAGTCCATCAATTCTCGGAGCTTGTTTAATTTCCATTTGTTTGTTTGGATACCGGAGGAAGATTAAATGCTTTTCCATTGATTTTTCGGTCGGGAGCATTAATATTGAAGCCGGCCTCGTCATTAATCTGAGATAATTTCGTAGTCCACCGGCGGCCATAATCGAATTATTTCTTTTGTAATTACGTGCAGAACCGCAGCGTTATCCCTGGCTGGCACACGAAGTACAAGGCAACCAGGAACTTGTAAACAAGCTCTAATTGTTTGTCGGTGGGTATCCTTAGAAAGTTCTAGATGAGAACTTGTTTTGTTTAGGGAACTGGAGAGAATTATGTATTTTCATTATTACAAACGTTCTGCGTAAAAGTTGAATCCGTCATTGTGAGATGGATGGTAATTAAGTACAGTATCTTCTGTGCAGTTTATTACATGTAATGAGTATTATATTAAATTGTTGGTGTTTAATGAGAAAGAAAGGGGGGGATAAATATGAATGTCATTGTTATTATACAGGGTGCCCGTTTTTCGAGCGGCATAATGGGGATTTCAGTTATCTTAAGAGATACGAGGTTGGTTAAATGAGGGCAAAGTTGTGTATTACAACGTTGATTAATAATCTGTTGAGAAATTGGAGTTACCTTTTTTGTTTTAAAAAAATCGCGAAAAAATAATAAAAATCAATTTTCATTTCTTACTTTTTTATTCGAAAACTATTACTATTCCGCATTTTACACTAACACATTATTAGAGCACTTTTTAATGGAGGATCTAAATATGTTATTAGATTTATTGTAGCTTTTAAGATGGCGGAGAAACAATAGACAACTTTTGTTTTTCTTATGGCCGCCATATTGGATTTCTGCATTTTCTAATGCAAGATGTTTTTCTGTTTACTATGATATATCACACATTATGTTTTAATTTTATATTTGAGCCAATATTTGAAATTGAAAATTCTTGTAAAGAGTGTCATGTAAACAAAATCAACACTTTTGTTCAAAACAAAATGTGACAATTTCATTCTTGAAATTTACTTTACTAGTAACTTTATCGTAAAAATGAAATTTTCAAGTCAAGAAAAACGCGATATGTTAGAAATTTATTACAATTCCCATAAAAATGCGCAAGTCTCAATGAAGGTGTATCTTCAGAAATATTCGAGAAATTTATCCCCGTTGGATTACTTTTTATGGGGAACTTTGAAAAATAAGATTTAGCGTTCCAGCCAATATTATTGAACTGCGCAGAAGTATCTTTGATTTTATAAATAATATTAGAAGAAGATATATTAGTAGAGCAATTTTATAATTTAAGAAAAAGAACAGAATTGTGTTTGGAATATGAATGTGAATAATTTATTTATTTATTTATTTATTTACGGACGAACCTTTGAATACTTATTGTAGCATTATGTTTTCTAGTAGTTTCAAATGTTGTAATAAATTCCTGAGATTGTTATTCGTTTATAAATTGTATTTTTTATGAAACCCAACCTTACCCAAACAGAATTGTTGATAAATGAATACATATTCCCTTGCTTGATTGTAGATGAATACAATAATAAAATAAAATGCAACTGTTTGTTTTAGAGGCTTTGTAATACTCATTGTTGTAGAAAAGTATGTACTCTTTACAAAAATAATACATTTAAAATTTTGGCTCAAATTTAAAATTAAAATATAATGTGTGACATATCATCGTAAACAGAAAAAAATCTTGCATTAGAAAATGTAGAAATCCAATATGGCGGCCGTAAGAAAAACAAAAGTTGTCTATTGTTTCTCCGCCATCTTGAAAGCTACAATACATCTAATAACATATTTAGATCCTCCATTAAAAAGTGCTCTAATCGTGTCTTAGTGTAAAATGTGCAATAGTAATAGTTTTCGAATAAAGAAGTAAAAAATGAAAATTGAATTTTTTTATTTTTTCGCGATTTTTTGAAAACAAAAAAAGGTAACTCCAATTTCTCAACAGATTATTAATCAACTTTGCCCTAATTTAACCAACCTCGTATCTCTTAAGATAACTGAAATCCCCATGGTGCCGCTCGAAAAACGGGCACCCTGTATAGTCGTTTCTGAAAATTATTGTTGAATATTCTTTCATATTTAAAAATCTGATCAAAACCAAGGTGTACCTTTATCGTCGAAGCATATTGAATTGAAAAACTCAACTTGTTTGTTTTGTAACGAGCAATGACATAGGAAGTATTTATATTAAAAGAAAATAGTCAAAAATCTACTAATAAAATATGTGAAAAATTCAACCGATTAGCTTGCAAATTCAATTATTTTATATTTTTTAAGACAAGGTAGAAAGACCTATGGTCGATAGCCCAAACAGGCGACGTACTAACATAATTGTTCAAAATATAAATTTTAATTATTTTGTTAAAGTGTAAAATTTAAAAAAAACACTGGGATGGAACTATGGTGTTGATTAATAGTGTACGTGATGAAGGTGTAGGTTTATGGTAAGGAATAAGGAGCTGTGATTTATCGCAGTTAATTTTGATGAGCCATTTTACGAACCAGTGTTGCAAAGTGTCAATCAGCTGTTGCAGGGTTGTCATTGCTTTGTCAAGTGTTGCGCTATATGCAATTAGAGCAGTGTCATCTGCAAATAATAGGGCATATGCTGAAGGATTAAATGATGCGGGATTGGGATTGTATATGTCGGAGCAGTAGAGATTGTAAAGCAGGGGAGATAGAGGAGACCCTTGGGGAACACCTTTCTCTGAAATGAAGGGATACGAATAAGATAGTCGTATTTGAACTTTAAGGTATCTGTTGGAGAAGAATTGGTCTATAATGTTTATAAGGTGGGAAGGGATGTTGAGGAGGTAGCATTTGTACAAGAGACCTTGATGTCAAACTGAGTCAAACGCCTTCTGTATGTCCAAAAATGCAATGGCGGGCTTTTTTCCTTCAAGATGCGCCGTTTGACAATTTGAAGTTAGGATTGTTAAAGGTAAAATTGTGGATCTCTGGGTGAGGAAGCCAAATTGGTAATCAGGAATAAGAGAAGCAGCACTTGTTAGAAGCTTTTGCTTTATAAGGGATTCAAATAGCTTCCCAATTACCGGGAGGAGTGTGATAGGACGGATGTGATAAATCGGTATCGGGTTTAGGGATGCATATTGTTTCCATTCAAACGGGAAATATTGTTGCTCGCAGCAATAATTAAAAATTTGGATAATGTATTTATGGATCTCATAGGGAAGGTTTTGCAGGATTTGTCTGGGAATCTTGTCGTGTCCTGGAGCAGTATTTTTTCCTGAGTGTAGAGTAGTGAAATAGTCATCTTCTTCTATTCTGTCATTCGGTAGCGGAGTTATAGGTAGTCTAGTTCGTCTGTCATGCCAGTCCTTGACTTGTCTGTATAAATTATTGTCATAGTTGGGGTCGTTTGTCTGTTTATATGTTTTTTCAAAAAGGAGTTGCAAATGTATCAGCTATGTTGTTCTCCTCTGACAAAACATTGCCATTTGAAGGGTCAGTTATTTTATTAGGATAGTTTAATTTTTTTATTTTGACAACTTTTTTACTTCTTTCTAGAAGCCTTTACCCTTCATGTCGTTAATATTTTGACAAGCATTTAGCCATGTGTCCTTTTTATATTCAAAAATCAAGTCGTGAATGTCCTTGTTTAACTTATTGAATTGTCTCTTGAGATCTGGGTGGTTATCTAGCCTTGTCCCCGTTGAGCTGTCTTTTGTATTTGAGGAGGCGGAGGATAAATTTGGGTAATGGATTTACTATATTTGGAGGTATGTTTGTCGACGGAGCTTTCCAGGGTTGAAAGAAATTGGGATATTGTGGAAGGAGTAATATGTGGATTGAGATTGATGAAGTTTGTCATGTTGGATGTTACGTTATCTATGTTGCAGTCTTTGTATTTAGGAATTAAGTCAGGGGGTAATGGAAGTGGTAACGCTTGGATATCTAGATCAAATTGTATAAAAAGATGATCTGAACAAATATCAGGAATCAATGTTATAGAGTTTAATAAATGTCGGATATTTTGTGTACATACAAGGATATCGGGTGTAGAGGATTGATGTTCACTCATTATGAATGTGGGGGGTGTTTGAATACGGAGAAAATTTGACAGGGAGAGGAATGAGTTTAGGTGTTTGAGCTTAGCTTTATTTAGATTAAAGTCACCTACTATAATCACGTAATCATATAAAGAAGCTTTTATGAATATGTATCATCTGTTTGGCCGTTAGGATGGATATATACGAGAAATATATGGAGAATAAAGGCAGGTAGAGAAATGGTGAAATGTAAACATTCATTTAATGGGTTGTTGATTTTGGGGGGATTTGATTTTCCTATGGATAATGAATGATGGGCTGCTACTAAAGAACCACTACGGTGGTTTTGGTTAACAATAGATGACGGTATCTGGATAGTGTTCCAATTTCTAAATTGAAATGGAAGATTTAATTTAGTTTCTACTAATAAATATACAGCAACTTGATTATTGGCGAGATAGTGGGATTTTTTGGAAGGAAATTAATGTTGCCATATAGAAAGCGTAAACTAGCCATCGGTAACAACTTGCGAGTGAGCGGTGTGCACTCCTGCTTTATGAGCGACAGGTGGAATGATATTAGGGAATTTCAGGTCGAACAAAACAACAAACATACGGATTCCAGAAAATGATACGTGAGTGTCGATTTGATATGAATCGATGAATCTGTCGTGGAGTTTTTTAATGAGCGCTTGTCTGTCGATGACTTTAGGTGGGTTGAATTTTGTGATTAATGTATCGATGATGTGATCGTGAAGCGTTATGGGAGCATGTACTCGTGAGTTTTTTGTTTATTTACTCAAAACACATTCTACTCCATGATTAAGTAAAAATCTGCAACCACTCCTCCACTACATTCCGAGATGATCACACTTGAACAGCGCGTATAGTCATTCAGAAATTGCGCTTGTTCCGAGAGTTAAAAAAAAAATTAAAACAGTTGCCATAAGCTTGAAAATTTCCAAATTTACTTAAAACACATTCTACTCCATGATTCAGTAAAAATCTGCAAACACCCCTCCACTACATTCCGAGATAATCATACTTGAACAGTGCGTATAGTCATCCAGAAACTGCGCTTTTCTCCGACAGTAAAAAAGAAGTATTAAAACAATTGCCATAAGCTTGAAAATTTCCAAATTTACTTAAAACACATTCTACTTCACGATTCCGTCAAAATCCGCAAACACTCCTCCACTGAATTCCCAGATAACCGCACATGAAGAGCGCTTGTAGTCATCCAGAAACTGCGCTTTTCTCCGACAGTAAAAAAAAAATTAAAACAGTTGCCACAAGCTTGAACTTTTCCAAATTTACTCAAAACACTTTCTACTCCATGATTCAGTAAAAATCCGCAAGCACCCCTTCATTAAATTCCCAGATAACGGCACTTGAAGAGCGCCTACAGTCGTCCAGAAACTGCGCTTTTCTTCGACAGTAAAAAAAAAAATGTACTCAAAATACATTTTTCTCCATGATTCAGCAAAAATCCGCACACACCCTTTCACTGAATTCCCAGACAACCGCACTTGAATTGCGCCTATAGTCATCCAGAAACTTCCCTTTTCTCCGAAGTAAAAAAAATATTTTAAAACAGTTGCCATAAGCTTCAAAATTTCCAAATTTACTCAAAACACATTCTACCTCATGATTCAGTCAAAATCCGTAAACACCCCTCCACTGAATTCCCAGATAACCGCACTTGAAGAGCAAAAATTGCACTTTTCTCCGACAGTAAAAAATATAAAAAGTTTGAAAATTTCCAAATTTACTCAAAACGCATTCTAACCACTCCCTTCATTTACTGTTTAAAAATACGATGCTCAGTTTCAGAAGTGCGTATTAAAATACATACGTTTGCGTCATTATTTTCACTGATGGCCAACGAGATTAAATTACGAGGCGAACCGCTAACATCACGTGATCGGTTCGGTTTGTTCGATTTCTGATCGCAATAGGCCGCGATTCTAAAAATCGTGCTCGAAATTTGAGAACCCCTTATCTCCAGAAAGTGTATCACATGGCAAACGCGATCCAGGAATCGCTTAAATCATGCCACTGTAAATTAAAATTTAATCTCTCTCTCGTCATTTGGATCTCGTAAGGTAGCAGAGGTGCAAAAACGGTTGAATTGGAAGAAATGTCCATTTTTTCAGCATGGACAATAATCACTGTAAAAAAATTGTCGTACTTACGAATTTGTTATACAAAATTAAAAAGTGTTTTATTGATCATTTAAAAAATATGTATTATGAAGTACAAGCTTTCTACATAACAAAAAAAGTAAAAAACATCGTAGGTAAGTTTTTGTCAATTTCGTCAGACTTCTTGTTGGCGGATTGGATGCAAATATTTGGGATTCCCTCTATAGATTTCCTGGGCCTTTTCTTACATTTGACAGACCAAGCACCATATCCTTCTTCTGCACAAGCGGAACAAACTATTGGCCTTGTTGTTGTGTGATGCGAGCCGGAACATTTTCCACATTGTAGGCTGGCGGAACAGTCTTCTGTTTTGTGATCGTATTTGTTGCAGCGTCTGCATGGAATGGGTAGTGGTTCGGGTGGGTTGCTTTCGACAACTGGGTACACATTACACATAAATTTAAACTTTTCGTGTAGCAGTTTTTGATAAGCTTCATGTGATGCAGTAATAACCCTAATGCAGGTTGATGGGTTGCCTCTAGCTCTAGCTATAATACGTCTGCAGTATCTGTGTGTGATGCCATTCTCCTTCAAGTGCGCACTAATTACGTCATCCGCTATCTCAAATTCTACAGATTTAATAACTGCTGCGTATGATGCTGTTGGATATTTATTAGGCGTCGCGATTTGTTGAGTACTCTCACTAAAGTTAGCAACAATGCCTTTAATTTGCAAATTTTTCAGATAATTGGCGATCAGTGTCTTTGGTTTGGTGGATTTTACAATGAAGCACGTTTTAGTTTTTATTATTGTTGCGTTCGGATCAAACTTTTCTCTATTCCAGAGAGTAGCAAATTGTATACGTGTTTATTCGTTTGCGGTGTTAAATTTGTATACACAATTGTTATTGGTTGGATTTAAAATGGTTGGTTTTAAAATTACCGTTTGTTGTTGGTTTGTATTTAATTGTGCTTGCTGTGAGCGTGTTTTAATTTGTGTAGGAGTTGTGTGAGATGTAGTAGGTGAAGTAGGTATAGGTGTTACCTTTGCTTTCGTTGTTTGTTTTCCTGTCGAATATTTCAAGTTGATCGTTTTCAACGTATTTTTTTCTCGGGAGAGCCTTTTTGCGTTTGGTGGACGGCCATATGCACGGCGTTTGCCCGGCTTGACAAATCCCTCGCTCTCGGTGTTCTTGGGATCGACCTCCATGTCCGAACTCTGTGATTCCTCTTCTTCCATTGTTGAAAACACCCTGCTGGGGGTGTTTCCCACTTGCCCGACTTGTTGTACGCCAAGAGGTGACTTATTACCACTTGGTATTGCCGAAATACTTCTGCACGATTTGCCTTTTGCGATTATTTCAAGAGCCGTTTGTTTACGACTGCACAGTACAGTTGCTCGCCGGCGAATGTATGATATATATTTAACAAAATTTTAACAGATAGCATTTACAGGGATTAAAGTATAAAAAATAATAAAGACTTTATTTAACTAAATTTAAGCAGATGGCATGGAAAAGGATTAGAGTATAAAAATTAATTTTTATTTAAAAAGAAAAGTCAGCATTATATACAGTAGTAATCTTCGCAATCTTTATTCATTTCTAATCCTTTAAAATAGGGCGCTCGCTATCTCGCATACATATTACACAAGTTCTGCGCGAATAAGATAAAAACCTATTATATATTTCTGCTCGCCCTTTATATTCATTTTCGGGGAAGATTACGAGCCGGGTTTAAAATACTTTGTGAGTTTTTTTTTTTTTTTATTTAAGCCGCCTCTCCTTCGGCTCATTTATAATAGAGCGAACGGAGGAGCCATTATGCGGGGAGTGCTGACACTGGTGGTGCGGGAGCTCTAAATGTCGCCGCAAGGAGCCGATTGTAACTCTTTGATTGCGTTCAATTCTAGATGAATTGTGGGTTAATTTTGGAAATAAGGAAACCTCGCCGGCGCAAATTGAAACTCGGGGCGGAATGCGAAATTTGCGCGAGGGTGCCGAAAAAGTAGTCGTCCCTTCGCGAGCAATTCCTTTTGGAGGTTCTAGAAAGACATTTAATTAATATGTATCGTGCAGGTTGCTCGTAGATAAATGGTGAAAATAAAAATAAAATATTATTTTTTAAAGTATCATCAATGTGGTGACGTATTTAAAAATCCATTAATGAATATTTAATTTTGAATGTTGTGATGAAATAATTGTGGTATTCAGTTACGTACATGTTTTATTTCATGATACATATAAATATATCGTGTGAGCCACAAAATTTTGTTTCAGAGTTGCCTGTGAGATAAAACAGGTACGTCACCTATTATTACGTCATGAGACTACATTAGTTCAATTGAATTAGGTTTAAAAAAATGAATTAATCTCAGACATGACTGCTACGCTTCTCTCTCTGAGGCATGGCCAACTCAGAAATAAAATTCTCTGGCTCACACCTTATGTACCGTATGTTCGTTATTGTTTGATAGCTGTTGAATTTACCGCTCCTAAAAAAAACTTTTAATGTAAGTACTAACGAGTGGCAGGACTATTAGGGAATTTATTTTGAACTAAACTATAACATATGTTCAAAGTGTTGCCCATTTTGATCCAAACACAAATTTACCCGGCGTTTCATGTTGTTGAAGACATTTTGTAACATTGTGCACCGCTTCTGTTATTGTATTGCGCAGTTCTTGTAAAGTGTGGAGTCGATCAGTATACACTTTTTATTTTTTGAATATCCGAACATAAAATAGTCCAGCGGTGTCAAATATGGTGAGCGAGGTGGCCATAGATCTTTGCTAATTAACCTATCTCCGAAGAACTGCCGCAACTGATTTAACGTTGTATTTGCAGTATGCGCAGTAGCTCCATCCTGCTGAAAGTATCCTTGCTGCAATTCATCATCATGAAGTTGTTCGATAAAAGGATTCAAGAGTAATTTCCGATAGCGAGCTGCGTTAATATTGTCATTAAAAAAAAATAGGGCCATAGATTCTCCTTCGGGACATTGCCAGCCATACACCAACCTTCTGAGGATGTAACGGAACCTCAACAAATATATGGGGGTTTTCTGCAGCCCACACTCTATGGTTTTGCGAGTTCGCATAGACGCTAAGGTGAAACCAAGCTTCGTCACTGTAGAACGTTAAATCTAACAAATCGTCATCATTCAGGAACTCGTTAAACCAATTGCAATACTGCACTCGGCGAGGATAATCAGGCGGCAGCAACTGTTGAGTTGCAGTTACTTTGTACGGATGTAAATGTAAAATTTTTTTGCAAGCCTTCTGACATGTACCGAGCGATAAATTTGTCTGAGCAGACAAACATCGGAGCGATTTCTTCGGACTCACATCTGCAACGACTGCTTCCGTAAGGACAGTAGGCCGTCCTGTAGATTTTCCTTTGGAAACGCTGCCGGTTTCATGGAATCTGGTAACAATACGGCGAACATGTTGCACAAAGTAATTGTGACCAAACTCAACATCAGGAAACTGCTCATGAAATTGTTCCTCGCAATTTTCATGCGTTGCTTGTCCCTGTTCGAAAATATGCTTCAAAGATAAACCTGTTGTGGTGATTTTCAAACGGCATTCTTAACCTAAAATCACATTTCATAATTAAGATTTGCATGTGTTAATGTAGTTATTTTTTAACTTACCAATAAAATATCTGCAGTAAGATGAGATAGTATAAAACGTAAACGTAAAACTAAAGCACACACGATCGCACTGACAGTTAATTCTACGGGCGCTAATGATGGATTCGACACTCTCGCACGAAGGTACCAACATTGCAATATGAAAAACAACGCGCCAAATTCAAATGCCTATCAAACAATGTTGAACGCAGGGTATAATAATGAATAACCTGTGTAAAATGATTTCATCGGAAAATATTGCGAACAATACAGTGAATTATGAATTCATTATACGATTCAGTGAATTATAGGTGAGATTGTTCTCGAAAAATATGCTGAAAAAGAAATGTAATTGAATAGGTGTAGAACAATATGTAATCAAATTATTAATGACTACAAAATATTTTATTAACCCTTAATGAACGAACGCATTATTGTAGAATAATGAACGACGGAATTTTAACAAATTAATTGTTTTATTACTACGAGGTCGAGCGAGAAACAGTGCATAATTAAACCTTAGCTAGTTAATAATAGTTACAACCATGGCTTTGTCAACAACTAAAATGTGCTTTTTTCTGAATTGATCCGTTGGTGATGGTGTCATTCGTTCGCTAAGGATTACACAACAAAATATGGGTTTTTGATTTTCTTTAAAATAAATTGCATTATCTTAGATGAAAACAAAGCGGTAAAACTTTGAACTTAGACTGGAAAAACGAAAATTTCACTCAACGATTTCGAAAATTGTAAAGAAAAATAATTAGTCAAAGAATTTAACTAAGATTTTTCTGATAAATTTCATATTTATCGATTCTTTTTCATTTCGAAAAATATTTCTTGTTGGCCAATAATAATAATTGACGTTTATTGCCCAACAGGAAACATGTCCCAATTACAAGACTACTTACAATCATACATACAATAATACAATACAATTACAAATATAAATACAATACTAAGATAACGTTCTTTACAAAATATCTTATGATTGCTCCTCAAGTTGGGAACAAATTAAATTTACAGAGTCATAAAAGATATCACATTCGTGTGATATCTGCGTTGAGCACTTTCAAGGAGCTGACATTGGTGTTGATTTTGTAAAAACCACACTAAGGAGGCATATTCTAATTTTGGACGCAATATGAAAATAATCGACGCAATCCGCCTGGAAAAAAAAGGCAATCACTCTGAACTTGAATTTGAAACTGAAATGTTCACCACGTGATTAAAAGATTTCTAAAAGTATCATCGCACATGGAATTATCTTAAAATTGTCCAAATCCACTTAAAAATGTTTTCGACATATCAAAAAATAATTGACGCCCCTTGTTTGGACACAAATTGGCGGCACTGTGATCATGAATTTAAATGAGTAAAATGTGCACATCGCGATTAAAAAAATTCTAAAAGATAAAGGTAGAAACGCCAAAGTGGCGAAATCTATTGCCTGAATCTTGTACTAAACCAAATCCGGGTGGCTTTAACACCGACAAGATATGGACATTGCCAGCGGCGGCAAATATAACAATGTCCATATCTTGTCGGTGTGTTGGTGTTCTGATGGGGGAACAATATTTAATTTTCACAATTCTAAAAATATTATCGAATTTCGAAAAATATTTCTTATTGGCCATTATGAAAATAATTGACCCTATCCGCCTGGAAACAAAATGTCATCACTGAGAGAAAGGTGCACCTTGTGATAAAAAAATGTATTTCTAAAAATATCATCGCACGTGGAATTATCTTAAAATTGTTAAAATCTACTCGGAAATTACATATCTTTGACATAAAAAAATTATTGAAGCACTTTGCTTGTAAAGTCAAAATGGCGACAATATTAAGTTGAATTTGAGTAAAATGTGCACCTCGCGATTAAAAATATTTTTCTATTTTGCATCGAAAACGGAGTAATTAACGCACTCATATGGCTTCGTTAGGGGCTCGCTCAGTGCGGTAATATCAATTTTTCAAGGTTGGCACCGTTGAAATTCAGAGCTGTCTAGCCTGTCCTAAATTTTCGGCGAGAATTTTTTCAAAATTTTCCTTACCGTTCACGGTGACTTGAAAAAAATGGTATTACATGGTATTACATAAAGGTCTGTGATGATTATTAAGAAAGTTTATTTTTTCGATTTTTTCCCATTCAATCAATCAATCAAATTATTTATTATGTTGGTTGCTACATTTAATGCAGATACATTCGTCATAAGATTAAATTTAAATTTAAATAAAAATATAAATATTACGAAAATAAAATATTACAAAAATGAGACATAATACATAATACAAGGTACAAGTTAAAATTTACATGTGATACAAGTCCGTTTATTTATATAGGTTTGCTTTGCAATAGATCAATAAATTCTTTTACATTGTAAATAGAGGTCGATGCCAACAGTAGTTTTAATTTGCTTTTAAAGTGCTTTAAATCGTTTTGTTTTATGTTTTCCGGGACTTTGTTATACAGGACACTACCTGCGTGGATGGGGGATTTTCGAGTTTTCTTTGATAATGTGTCACGGGCTTCAAATTGATATTTGTTGTTGCGCAAGTACATTTTCAAAAGGGCTTTGAAGGGATCTTTATGGTGATTTATCGAAACCTCCATTGGAATAAGTGGTTTCTTCAGGAAATCATTTCAAATGCAATTTTTGGGAAAAAGTAAGAAGGGGGGACCCTTTAATGATTTTTCAGGTTTTCGTCTAAAATTTTAAATCGCCAATCGCACATTTGTATAGATAAAATTGATATTAAAAGCAATAAATAAAAATTTAAATACATGCATGCAATAATAGAATATATAAAAATTATGTAAAAAATAATGTGTGGTTCAATAAAATTACAAATAACAATCACAACGTATTAAAATTTTAAAAATTTACTAAGGATTTTGGTTAAAATTAAAATCTAAAAATCTATTTGACACCCATTGATGCTGTAGAATGCCTTCTTGCAAAGGTACTCTTTTATGCAGGTAATGAATTTTCTTTCTGGGAATGATTTTACATGTTCAGGAAGAAGATTGTATAACATGGGACCGTAATAATTTGTTCCATTTCTGTACTTGGTCAACCACATGTCTCTATTTCGAGTGTGATGTTCATGTACTTGTTTATGGGTCGTAAATCTATTCGCATTTTTGTGCACAAATTTGAGGCATTCCAATAAATAAAAACTTGGCAATGTAAGAATTTTTAATTTAATAAATGCATATTTACAGTCATCTTCATACGGTATAGTTGTTAGAGCCCGAACTGCTCTCCTTTGAATTGTGAACAATTGTGTACTTATTGAGGAGTGTCCCCATATTAAAATGCCGTACATTAAGATGGAATTAAACCACGCATAATAAGCAGTGACTCGACACTTCAATGGTAAGTAGTGACTTAGGCTTCTTAGTAAATAGGTTGCTCTACACAGTTTTTGTGATATTTCTTTGCCATGTGTCTGCCAGTTCAATTTGGAGTCTACCAATAGCTACCAATCTCCTCATCTACTTGCCGTGGTGAAAATATTATGTTGACTGTTTTAGAAGGATTTAGAGACAGTTGATTTGTATTAAACCATTCCTTAACCTCTTAACCTCCGCCAGCTCCTCTCTTTTCTTTATTGCGATTTGTAGATTGCCCGACATTACAATCGAAGTCGTATCATCGGCATACATGATTAATTTTGCACTGTTTGTCTTTATGGGTAAATCGTTAACATAAATCAAGAACAACAAGGGTCCTAAGATTGATCCTTGCGGTACAAAGTATAGTTTCCGTAGTAAGGTACCGTGATCAACGCAATCAAAGGCCTTACTAAGATCAAAAAAGGACGCTACAGAGTCCAGCTTCAAATCCTGCAAGTATTTCTTTAGTAAAGACCTTGATTGCGTCAATAGTAGAACGACCCCTACGGAATCCATATTGGTTTTCTGTTAAAATGTTATTAGACTCTAAATAGTTGACGATTTGATTAAACATGATTTTCTCTAAAACTTTGGATATAATTGATAGTAAAGAGATTGGCCTGTAGTTATCGAGATCCTCTACCGAACCTTTTCGTCAGCCAAACATTTATTAATTAATTTTGTTAGAGGAAGTATGATTATGTTCAATGAATGCTTAAGTAATGTAGTCGTCATTCCATACAAGTCGCGACAATTTGAACTTTTAAGGGAATTTACAACTTCTCTTACTTGTACGGGACTCACCTCTTTAAATGAAAAATATGTTTGAAGCTTTGGGACCTCAAAGAGGAATTTAAGGGGATCTGTATCAGTTGGTCCAATATCCTTTATAATAGTTCCCGCAATGGTATTAAAATAATTGTTAAAAACATTTGGATCAATATCACCGTTAGTATCACAGATAGGTTTATTAGGTTTTAGTAATGACCACATTGCTTGTGAGCTGTTGCCGGATCTTTCAATATAAGATGCGGTTGCAGAAATGGTTTACACTGACATTCCTGCAAATCTGAATCAGTTGAAGCAAAGAATTCGCGATGAAATTTGAGCAATTCCACAAGAAATCTGTGTCCGCGTGTTCGCTAATTTCAGAGAGCGTTTGGAGGAGACGGCATAATTTTTCACGAATAAATTTCCACATTTTGTAGTAAATTTTAAAAATAAAAAATGTTAATGCAATTTAAAACTGAATGAGTTGTAATTTTTTTAAATAGTAAAAACCTTTTCGGACACCCGTTACGAGCAGGTGTTTCTCCAGTTGAACATTGCTCAGTGTTACGTTAGCAAAAATCTATGAATTGAACATTCAAAATTACTAGCTATCTTATTATTTAAATTTTTGGCTTCTTTCAGCAAAAATTATTTAACCGACTTTACATTAATTTTGGCACATCGATTTGATTGAGCGTGGTACGGTGACGAAGTTAGAAATTTAATATTATTCATCTCCAAAAATGTACGGCATTCGCGAACTATGAATTGCCGCCCATTAATTGAAACTGGAATCTTTGATATACCAAACCGAGCAAATGTTTCTCTTAACTTATTAATTGTATTTTGCGTGATTTCAATTGAAAGAAGTAGCTATAACCCAAAATAAAAAGAGTTACTGTTGATTAGTAGATTACAGCGCTATTTAAGCTGTTGGTGCGGTCCAGATGCGAGAGTAACGAGAGAGGAAGACATGATTGGATAAAAGTGAAATATATGAAGTTTGTGCACTATGGGGAGAGCAAAGACGTATGGAAGCATTAGATGAAGGAGTGCAAAGAATTAGATTTACAAGTGGGAGAAAAGAAACTAGAGAGTCACTGAAAGGAATGTACGAGAGAGAATCGCAAGGGAATGGAGGTGTGCAAGTAATTAATAAGTAGTCGGGAGAGTGCAGCAGTCTGAAAACAAGCCGATAAAGAAAGTTAAATAATTGTAAATTTGTCAATTCAAGGTTTATCTGTTTAAGATCAACATCAGCTAATAATTTTCAGTATTGTCCTTTTTAAGCCCTGAATTAGAATTTGTGCCGAAATCGAATGTTGGGGTATTTACAGAATATTTACAGAATTATCTGGATTGCAAATGAACAACGATGTATTGTCAGCGGTAAATGTATGCACTGCTATAATTCCGTTAAGTGAATGATCCCTGAACTCCGGATAATCCTCACGTTCGTAAATCTGGATGATCGAGTATCCGTTCAGTATCCACTCCCTAATCCGTTAAACTGATAACAGCGGTAATGCATTTTTCGCGTACGTTTAATTAGTAATTATTGTAAGAACACTTTTCCCGTAGAGGGGGGTAATTTTTTACAAGAGGGTGTGTGTGAGTGGTGGGATTGAAGGGGCGGTTGAACTATGCCGTACGAGGATTTAATTAGATCAAGTCGGGAGCGCTATGTGCCGATATTAACCCGCAGGGAAATTGCGAGCGGACATTTTGCGGAAAGAAAAATATTCCCAATTTCCACTCATCGCGGCGACTTGAATTAATTTGTTGTACGTCGTCGGCCCCTCGCGATGCGCTGCAATTTGTACATTCCACGCGTCATCTACAAAACTCGATATCAAAGCCACTTTTATTATATCGTATAACTTTCATGTCGCCCGCTTTCCTTATTACGTTCGCGCGTAATGAGAACTTGCATGCGGAAACATTTTATATTCCTTTTATGCGGGAAGAAAACCCTCCATTATGTGGGCCTCCTTCCTTCTCGTTTCTCCAAGAAATATACACCTAAATTAGCTTATTTCTTCTTTATTCCCGCCGTAGACGTCAGTGAGGCCCACCAAATTTCCTACGCAACTGCTCATCCTAATAAGGTACCTTTTCCTTTCATTAATAATAATATTTATGGGAAGGATTATACAGTGCGAGTCTCTAACTTGGAATAAATTCAGTAAATCAAACAAAGTTTATTTTTCGGAAATATGCTCGGACACGTCGATTAGTATTTTAAATTGCGCTCTTTATGATGTAATAAAATTTTATACAGCGTGTCCCAAAATTGAGATATGACGTCATCGACTATTTTTTTTAATAGCAACCCTAATTTTTTTATCACTATTTTTAAAGAGTATATCAAGTTACACATGTGTGCCAAATTTCAAATTTTTATTTCCTGTCATTTAGAAGATATTTAACAAACAGTATCAAATTTGAAAAATGAATTCAACTTAATAGTCTTTCTTCAATAAATGCTCAAAATGTTGTCCATTTTCTAACTGACAATACCCTAAACGGAACTGAAACTCGTTTTGAACATTTCTAATTACTTCGGGGGAAATTAGTCTACACTCCTGTCTTATTCGTTCTTTCAACTCCTCAAGATTTGGCGGTTTGGTCTTAAAAACTTTGCTTTTCAAGTACCCCCATAAGAAAAAGTCCATAGGTGTTAAATCCGGAGACCTGGGTGGCCATTCAACTGGTCCTCTTCTGCCAATCCATCTTCGTGGAAATACATTATCCAGGTACTCACGGACACGCCTTGCAAAATGAGGAGGCGCACCGTCCTGTTGAAACCAGATGTTTCTATTCGGCACGTCAGCTTCTACAGGGCAAGGAAACAAAATAGCCAAACTCGGAATTAGCTCTTCCTCCAAGAATTGTAAATATCCCGCTCCATTGAGATTATTTGGAAAGAAAATTGGTCCTAAAATTCGATCACCAACAATCCCTGCCCAAACATTAACTTTTTCTGGATATTGAGTGTGGCCTTCCCTCATCCAGTATGGGTTCTTGTCTGCCCAATAACGGCAATTTTGACGATTTACCTCACCATTTAACATAAACGTTGATTCATCGGAAAACAATATATTTTCTATTTTTAGAACATTTCTATCTAGTAGATCCATCATTTTTTCGCAAAAGTGAAGTCTTCTATCCGGATCATCTTCGGTGAGTTCCTGGAGGATTGTCATTTTATAAGGATGAAATGTTTCCTCTCTAAGGATTCTTGACACTGAAGACTGGCTAATTTTGAGTTCCCTAGCCATCTGCCTAGAGGAGACATGATGATTTTCCTGAACAGAGAGAAGTACATCAATTTTGACCTCTTCACTCAGCGCATTCTGACGATGATTATTCGTTTTTCTTAAATGCCCATTTTCCCGAAACTGACTTTCAATCTTCCTTACGGTACTTTGAGATATGGCTGGTAAGTCAGGATACTTCTCTCTAAATAAATAAATAACTTCATTTTGTGTTCTTGTCCTATCTCCATAGCCAATCATCATTAAAATTTCGATTTTGTGGGTTTCAGTTAAGTACGGCATGTTAGTATAATTTTTCGACCAACGGTGAACAACAGTCAACACAACAATGGAACGACTAATACTCTCCTCACTCGAATATGCGTGGAATGCGATGCTACACTTCTTACTTGTTTTTATAACTAAACGTCAAAATGATAAACGTCAGTTTGAAAAAAAAATGACAAACCAGCACGTTTTGGCATTCCACTTTTAAAATGCATAAAAATTCGATTAAGGTGACTTGATTTCTTCATTCTACAAATTTTATAATGTTTGTTAAATATCTTTTAAATGACAGGAAATAAAAATTTGAAATTTGGCACACATGTGTAACTTGATATACTCTTTAAAAATAGTGATAAAAAAATTAGGGTTGCTATTAAAAAAAATAGTCGATGACGTCATATCTCAAATTTGGGACACGCTGTATAAAATTTTATTACAACAAAAAGAGCGCAATTTAAAATACTAATCGACGTGTCCGAGCATATTTCCGAAAAATTACTGAATTTATTCCAAGTTAGAGACTCGCACTGTATATGTGAGACATTGTTGTAGAACAATAAAAAATTATTTACACTGCGTCTGTATTTTATTAAGTAAAAATAATTAACCTCTGATTTTTCAGGTAAAATTCGTCAGTTAAGCGATTGTTCACTTACAAAAAAAAACACTTTTACTTTGTTGGTATAACACAAATTTGTATTGTTGACTATAGTTTCGGCAACTCAACTTGCCACTATCAAAACGTAAAGTTTTATGTTTTGATAATGGCAAGTTGAATAAAAGTGTTTTTATTATATTTACAACATGTATAACTAAGTAGAAGCCTCCACTATAAACAATATTGTTAAGTTGTCCATGACAATTAAAAAAGAAGGGTTAAAAAATCAATTTAAAAAAAATGTGTTAGTAGCTTTTTGCAATACAAGTTATAATTAAGCATACAAAAATGACAGCCTCCTCGATGCATACGAGCCACTCATTTTCCACGACAAAAGGCTGCAAATTGATTTGGAAATTATTAATTGTTAATAGTTAGCCCAACCTAAAATAGCATCATATTGCATGAACTTTACAGCGTGGCTAATATTGAAAACGTCTAGTTTATACCGCCCAGCAGCATATTATATTAGTGTTTAAACTGTAAATTAAATATTTGTCTAATTAAAAGTGCATTCTGTTATGCAGAGGAAATCTTTGTTGGATATTTTAATGAAATTACAGCCAACTGCATTGTTAATGATGCAAATTTATTAATTTGGTTCCTGCTGTAACACATTTTAATATCTAGTTCTCGTAAGAGCAAAATTATTAGGTTAATAATCTCAAAATTAAAAGGAATTGGTGTATTAAATCACTCTTAAACATTTTGCGTTGATATTTATTCCAATCATTTGGACGCAGAAACGTACTTGTTAAATTTGCTGAAATTTGTTAACGCCAATCGATTTATTTCGTACTTTTGATGAAACAAAGGTATATTTCAATAGTCCACGATGATTATTAAAAAAATTGTTTTTTTTCGAGTTTTCTTTGCTGACGTGTCACGGGCTTCAAATTGACATTTGTTCTTGCGCAAATACATTTTCTGAAGGGCCTTGAAAGGATCTTTACGGTGATGTATAGAAACCCCGAATCAAACCGGAGGTTTCTTCAGGAAATCATTTTAAATGCAATTTTTGGAAAAAAGTAAGAAGGGGATGATTTTTCTCGATTTCGTCAAAAATTTTGAATCGCCAATTTTAATCAAGTCCGATTAATTGACACACAAGAAACACTGATTTTAAATCTGCGTTCAAATTGGATTCTTCGTTTAGCCGCAACGGCCGTACAAAGTCTGAAAAAATCAACTTTTCTCAAAATTTTCCATGAAGTTCATGGTGACTGGCTATTTTTTTTCAATTTTTTCTAGATTTAATTTCTTTACGCCACTCGATTTATTTGGTCCTTCTGATTAAGAAAATGGTGTTACATAAAGGTCTACGGTTAATTTTTTCGATTTTTTCCATTTTCAAATTTTCTTTGCTGACGTATCACGGGCTTCAAATTGACATTTGTTGTTGCGCAAGTACATTTGCTAAAGGGCTTTAAAGGGATCTTAAGATGTTGTATAGAAACCCGGAATCGAATCACATTTTCTCGACAAGCTTGTATAATAAGAACTATTTACATACTTAGTGAATGGGCTATCGACCAGTGGTCTTTCGGCTCAGCCTATTGTAGTTATAGATTATTTAATGAGGTGTCTATAGTTGGGGGAATAACACTGATGCGTTCATACAGGATTTTTTCCGGGAATTTATATTTGCAGGGAGTACTAGGATTGCGCTGAAGGCAGTATAGATCAAGAATCTCTCGATTGGAACGGTGAGCTGCGAATTTGGTGAATAAATTGTCCATGCGAATATCAATAGGGATGAGTTGTGTCAGGTGGTAAAGTAGGACTTGGGGGGGGGGGGGGGGTTGAATAGTGGATTGGAAGGATTTCGGATTTTGGTTATCGAACGAAGGGCTGAACGCTCTGCTACCAGTACATTATTTATTGTGGGATTTCTGAAATGGAGAAAAAGGATGCAGCCGTAATCGAGCAAGGGCCGACATATAGACTTATAAATTGTGCAGGCCGTTTTAATGGATATACCCTGATTTTTGTAGGTCAGAGACCTAAAATGTCTGGCCCTTGCAACGATTTTGGCCTTAATGGTTTTGGTATGGGGTTTAAAGGAAATGTAGCTATCTATTAGAATTCCAAGGTATTTACAGGATAGAGACTGGGGATTTATTTATTTATTTATTTATTTATTCATTTAACGGATAACACCTTTTTTACAAATTACAAAATAAGATTATTAAAATGCTTAAAAAATTAAATTAAATTAAAACTAAAATGAACACAAAATCAAAACGAAATAATATTATTAACAGAGATTTTAGGATAATTTGGAGAAGTTCTATGGAATGGCATAAGCAGTTGTATTTTGGAAGGATTTACTAGGATTCTCCATTTTGAACACCAAACTTCAACTTCCTGGATAAGTTTTTGGAGGGAACAAATGGTAGATAATAAATTAAGGGAGTGAGAGATAAGGGCCGTGTCATCAGCAAACTGAAGGGTGTATAGGGATGGGTTAAAATAAGAAGGATCAGCGTTGTACAGGTCGTAGCAAAATATCGTATAAAGCAAGGGGGATAGAGGGGAACCTTGTGGAATCCCTTGTTCGGGATCAATTGCACGGGAGAAGGCAAGACGGATTTTAATTTGTAGGGATCTATTTAGGAGGAAATTTTTAACAAGGTTTAGTAAAAAGGGAGGTATTTTAAATTGGTGCCCTTGGATGATTTTTCTAGATTTCGTCAAAAAATTTAAATCGCCAATTTTAATTAAATCCAATTAATTGACACACAAGAAACATTAATTTAAAATCCGCGTACAAATTGGATTATCCGTTCAGCCGCTATGGCCGTTCAAAGTTTGAATTTTCCATAAAGTTCATGGTGACTTGGTAAGTTTTTTGCAATTGTTTCTAGATGAAATTTGTTACTGCCAATCGATTTATTTCGTTCTTCTAGTGAAGAAAAAGGTATTACATAAAGGTCTACGATGATTATTAAGAATGTTGATTTTTTCAAATTTTTTTCATTTTTTTTCCTATTTTCGAGTTTTCTTTGCTGACGTGTCACGGGCTTCAAATTGACATTTGTTGTTGCGCAAGTATATTTGCTGAAGGGCTTTAAAGGGATCTTTACGATGTTCTATAGAAACCCCGAATCAAACCTGTGGTTTCTTCAGGAAATAATTTCTTCATAATGTTTATTAATGATCTCCCTAAACACATAAGCGACGCACATGTATGCATGTACGCAGACGATACGTCTATAGTAGTAAGTGGACCTGATGTCAGCACATGCAATACAAAAGTAAATCATATGATCTGCGAATTCATCTCATGGTGCTCAAAAAATAATCTAATAATAAATTTTTCTAAAACAATATGCATTGAATTCCATAATACGCACTTTCAGCCATCAAATTACCTTATCAATATGGGAAATAATACAATCGAAATTAGCGAAGATACCACCTTTTTAGGAATACAAATAGATAAACATTTATCATTCAAAACTCATATTGATAAATTAGTCGGTAAACTAAACAAATCTTACTATGCACTTTCACGTCTAATGCATGTATTGGACGAAGCTGGCTTGAAAACTGCGTATTACGGAATAGTTCATTCTCTACTTAGCTATGGCATCGTACTGTGGGGACAGGCATCAACAGCAATCAGAGCTTTTGTAATTCAGAAGCGCGTTTTAAGACTAATATTTAAATTAAACTATAACGAATCTTGCAGAACCATATTTAAAACTAAACAAATTATGACAATGCCATCAATTTATATCTATAAGCTAATGAGCCACATACATACAATAAAAAATTCACTTAAATGTCATAGCGATGTTCATACTTATGACACACGCAACTCGTCTAAGATACTGATAAAAAAATTTAATCATCAACAACACAAAAAGTCCCCTATTCATGCAGGTGTTTTCCTTTACAATATATTGCCTGACGACATGAAATCTGTTACATTAAAACAATTTAAATGTTATATTAAAAACATATTAATTAAAAATGCCGTATATTCTGTTCCGGAATTTATTGAATTATTTGCTATCCAGCACACTTAACATGTTATTTTATTTTAGTTATGTATTATATGTTCAATTTTAATTACTGTGTGTATCAACAAATGTTATATGTATTTTCAGTTTTGTTGATACTTTTAGGTTTAGTTAATATTTTATTGTTGACGAATGTATCTATAGTATGTATAGAAATAACATAATAAATGAAATTCAATTCAATTCAATTCAAATGCAATTTTTGGAAAAAAGTATGACCCTTGGATGATTTTTCAGGTTTTTGTCAAAAAATTTGAATCGCCAATTTTAATAAAATCTAATTGACACACGAGGAACACCGATTTGAAATCCGCGTTCAAATTGGATTCTTCGTTTAGCCGCTATAACCGTAAAAAATCTGAAAAATCGTCTTTTTTCAAAATTTTCCATGGTGACTTGTTAACTTTTTTGCAATTTTTTCTGGATGAAATTTCTTAACTCCAATTGATTTATTTTGTTCTTCTGATGAAGAAAATGATATTGCATAAAGGTCTACGATGATTATTAAGAAAGTTAATTTTTCGATTTTTTTCCATTTTCGAGTTTTCTTTGCTGACGTGTCACCGACTTTAAATTGGCATTTGTTGTTGCGCAAGTACATTTTCTAAAGGGCCTTAAAGGGATCTTCAAGGTGATATATAGAAACCCCGAATCGAACCAGTGGTTTCTTCAGGAAGTAATTTCAAAGCCAATTTTTGAGCAAAAGTAAGAAGGGGGACCCTTGGGTAGTTTTTCAGGTTTTCGTCAAAAATTTTAAATTGCCAATTTTAATTGACACACAGGGAACACAGATTTGAAATCCGCGTTCAAATTGAAGTCTTTGTTTAGCCGCCACGGCCGTTCAAAATCTGAAAAAAACGCCTTTTTTCAAAATTTTCCATGGTGATTTCCTAACTTTTTGTATTTTTTTGTAGTTGAAATTTATTAACGCTAATCGATTTATTTCGTTCTTCTGATGAAGAAAATGGTATTACATAAAGGTCTACGATGATTATTAAGAAAGTTGATTTTTTCGATTTTTTTCCATTTTCGAGTTTTCTTTGCTGATGTGTCACGGGCTTCAAATTGACATTTGTTGTTGCGCAAGTAGATTTTCTGAAGCGTCTTGAAGAGATCTTCACGGTGATGAATAGAAACCCTGAATCGAACCAGTGGTTTCTTTAGGAAATAATTTCAAAAGCAATTATTGGGAAAAAGTATGAATTGGAAAATTTTTCAGGTTTTTGTCAACAATTGTAAATCGCCAATTTTAATTAAATCCGACCAACTAGGAACACAAATTTGAAATCCGCGTACAAATTGGATTCTTCGTTTTGCCGCCACGGCCGTTCAAATGTTGAAAATATCGACTTTTTTCATAATTTTCCCGATGACTTGCCAATTTTTCTGCAAATCTTCCTAGATGAAATTTTTTAATGCTAATCGATTTGGCTCATTTTTCTTATGAAGAAAAAGGTATAACATAAGTGTATACGATGATTATTAAAAGAGTTGATTTTTTCTATTTTTTCTATTTTCGAGTTCTTTTGCTGAGTCGTCACGGGCTTAAAATTGAAATCTGTTCTTGCGAAAATACATTTTCTGAATCGTCTCGAACGGATCTTTCCAGTCACGTAAAGAAAGGTCCAATCGAAGTAGTGGTTTCTTCAAGAAATCGTTTCAAAGCCGAATTATGACCAAAGTACAAAGGGGGGACCCTTCACGTTTTCATCAAAAATTAAAAATGCCAATTTTTAATTGAATCCGACAATTTGCACCCGAGGAGCACAGATTTAATATCCGCGTTTGAGTTGGTTTCTTCGTTTAGCAGCTACGGTTCTTCAAAGTCTAAAAAAATCGACTCTTTCTAATTTTTCTAAAATTTTCAAAGTCACACGCTAATTTATTTGCTATTTAAAGACAAGTTATACTTAATATTCTGTCTGGGAGGTAAAATGCGATTTTCAAACCGATTAGGAATAATAATTTATTTATTTTATTTATTTATCCATTTAGGGGAATCCCCATTTTACATAAATTCGTCTATACAAATATTACAATTTTGTTTACTTAAAATTAAACTTAAAACTAATACTACTACAAATACTACCTAATAAGAGTGTTATATTTATTTAAGTTTTTCTTATACACATATTTCTTTGTATCAAATAAATTGAACCAGTCATACGAAGTTACTTTATTAGCAGATCTTAACATTCGATTAATTGGGCTATTATACAAGGTGTCTAAAAAAGACATCACCAAAATGATATGGTGTATTCCTGAGACAAAAAAAAGAGCAAATTAACTAAATTTATCTATAAGAAAAATTACATACTTTCCAAGATACAGCAAGTCAAAGTTTGATTTTTTAAATATTTTAATCTATATCTCGAAAATGGCAGATGAGATTGATTTGTTTATTTTTTTTTGACAACTACATTAGGTGTACTACATTGTTTAAAAATTTCAAGAAATTTCTTCAAGTACAAAGGTGCTCCAGAGGACATGCTGTTTACATTATTACATAGAACTTTTTTGTTCTTCACATTTTTTACGATTTAATATTTTTTTCAATGCAACTCATCACTTTTAAAGAATTTATAACTCTTAAAGTTTATTTTTAACAAAAAAAAAATAAAAAAGAACTTATTGTTCATTGTTTAATTGCGCTTGTCCTGCAAAAAAAATTCTTAAAAATAACTATAATCCAAAAACTGCTTTTATTTTAACATATCAAATTATTTAACAAATTACAAAAATTGTTCAAAATGACCCCCATAAAAAAAAGATAATTTCTTGTGGATCGAAATATTGTCGAGTGTTTCCTTCGCAGAAACCGTAAACGTCATGCATGTCTGCATACTCTTCATGAGTATAAACGTTCATTTTAACACTGATTACAGTACACATTGTATGCGCGTGCGCGCGTCGCATCGATGCGCGTCAGCCACGGTCACGATACTTCGGTCACCACCACTCAACGTGTTAACCAGTTTTACTTAAATTGAAAGTTTTAATTGTGCTGACACACGTTTTCAAGGAATTTACACCCGCCTACTTAGATTATTTCATTTTTTAACTCGAAATTTTCCAAAAACAATAAGTTCTTTTTTATTTTTTTTTGTTAAAAATAAGGCGTAAACAAAAAATTTTTAAGAGTTATAAATTCCTTAAAAGTGACGAGTTGCATTGAAAAAAATATTGAATCGTAAAAAATGTGAAGAACAAAAAAGTTCTATGTAATAATGTAAACAGCATGTCCTCTGGAGCACCTTTGTACTTAAAGAAATTTCTTGAAATTTTTAAACAATGTAGTACACCTAATGTAGTTGTCAGAAAAAAATAAACAAATCATTCTCATCTGCCATTTTCGAGATATAGATTAAAACATTTTAAAAATCGTAAACTTTGACTTGCTGTATATTGGAAAGTATGTAATTTTTCATATAGATAAATTTAGTTAATTTGCTTGTTTTTTTGTCTCAGGAATACACCATATCATTTTGGTGGTGTCTTTTTTAGACACCTTGTATAAATAATTAACTTTATGTCTTTGTTTGCATAAATTGTTGTTTCTAAGCGAACTGGAGTAACTTGAAAAATTAAATTTAATATCGGATAACAAAGAAGGACACCTAATATTGAATTTAGTAATCCGTGTAAAAAACATAGGTCTGTAATTGATATTCGATTCGCAAGCGATGAAATTCCTAAAGAATTCATAATATCCTGGTAAATAACAGTTATTTACATGACGCCGGCGAATTTAAAATTCCATATTCCTCAGGATTTTTTTCTGAACTGATTCCAACCGATTTATGTCAATTGCCAAGGCGACCCCACTGAACATGCATATTCCAAATTACTCCTAACTGATAAACAATAAAGAATTTTTAGAGCATTTGCATTCATAGAGATCGTGTGCTTCCGTTACTAAGTAGTAATCCATAAATAAACTGAATAGAAAAAGTTGTGATAAAAATAGCTTAATAATTACTTCTTCACATTGACGTGGCTGTAGTAACATACAAATTCACAAACCGCCACGGCTGAAGATTCTCGCAATTGACGACCAGTTAGGCAAATTGCCTAACAAGCACCATAAAAATAAATTAATTAAATTGTTCACAAATCAAATTAAACTTTTCTTGAAAATAAATCAGTTTACGCTTATGTAACAACAAGCCAGTTAATTGAAAACCATTTTATGCTAAATGTTACGAATTTAATACATTCTACATGGTCTTTTCGTACATCGGAGATATTTGCAATGCAAATAAAAGGGTTGGTGCCAGCTTCAAGGGTGAGAAGTGTGGCTGTAAAGCCTAAATTGAATCCTATTTATTTCTAAAGGATGGGATTGTCTCGTGAATCCGTGGAATGTTGTGCGGTTTTTTCGATCTACGAAAGCAGCCCTTAAAACGACCGAATGTTAATGTCCATCACTTATTTAAGCGGCAAATGGGCGAAAATAAAGGGGATGCGTGAATTTGTGTATACGGACCTAGGGGATTTTAAGTAAACGGGATATACATGTTTGTAAATGTGTGTTTTAATCAACGAACGGCGGTTCTAAAGCCACGTCTACATTATGCCATTTGGTAAGACCAGTTGGCAAAGCCAGTGGTTCAACCACCGTCCACATCAGTGTTTATTTTATTTATTATATATATACGGGAAACCCCTTTTACAAAAATTATAATACAAAGTACAAAATAGACGTCATTCTTAATAATTAATTGTTGGAGTTTAGTTACAGATAAATGTTCACTTTGCATGTTTTCTTTCTTTTTTTAATTTGCACACAAACAATTTTTGTTTTTCCTATCAATTTTCTCTTTTCTACTAGAAAACCAACCGTGATTTCCAACAGTGCATCCATTTTTTTTATTTCTCTCTTTATACACTCGGCGTCAAAACACTTTTTTTTTCCATCGCATTGTTACGGGGGGTGGGTTGGACTTGGGGTCAAAATCAACTACACATTCTTAAAGATAAAACTTGAATCTTTCCCAAACTGAAAGATTCATCGATTTTTGACCAAATTGAACCAAGTTACGACGGTGTGAACAATCGAGTTTTTTCGCGATTTTTCGAGTGGCGCTTTTTTTTGACGCCGAGTGAATCCTGTAAATTTCTGCACTATGCTTAAGTAAGGCAAATGTTTCACAACGTGTTAAACGAGAACCAAATTCAACAAATACAAATATTTCCTTGTTGGTAATTCAAAGATCTTTCGTCCATCAAACCATTAGTAAATTCCACCATAATTTTTTCCTCGCGCAGGAACATAAAATTGTTAACTTTGAGGCGCAAAATGACAAATAAGTGAAATATTAAGCGCGTTTCTCTATACAATGTGAGGCGAGTGTTGTGTTTGCGCCCTTCCTAAAGGAATGCTCCAGGATAATATGTTTTTTTTTGAAGTTTGCGCCACCCTCACCTCCATCCTCACAAACAATTTAGATCCATCCTTTGGAGTTTTTTTTAATTGTAATGTACGATAAAGGCGGAAAGAAAGAGGGAAGTGGAATCAAATTTCAAATAACATTTTCGCGGACTTTTAGTACATTTTGAATTGGATATAATATGAATAAATTACTATATAATTTTGCTCGTTAAAAATATAATTTCTGTAAACGTCTCTCTTCATAAAAATACATCACGTCGAATTAGTGTTTGTATAATTTAATTTAGATTTCAACCTCATGATTTATATAATACACGAATACATAAATTAAGGTAAACATACGTATAGCGTGTGCAGTACATTATCCTCTAAATATTATACCTATAAATTATATTTTAATGAAATGAAACAAAATCCGAGCTTTACTAATGCTTCGGCATTTATCAGAAATAACACCGGCGTCTAATAATAATAACAATGGTGTGAAATATTAGAAGCTATTATATTAAAACAAATTTTGGGTTATACCACCAAGGCCTGAACTCTGGAGAAATTAAGTAGGCTCAGTACCGTCCAATTTGTTTTCATTTATCGCGTTTCAGACAGTAATTTCAGCATAATTAATATTAAAACTCGACTTGCGGACGGATCGGATGGGACCAGATGTGCTCGGCCGAAGAGAAAATCACGGCTTTCTGGAGTTTGAATTTATTTTTAACGTTAAGTGTAGACGGTGAATTTCCCTCAAGATAATTACGGGATGTTTTACTCTTTTTCTAAATTAGGTGCACCTTGTGTTCTCGGAGTTCCAAACTTGAAAAACAGCCCCATTTGTTTTTAACTTAATTATCGTTAGCGGTTTAATATATTACAGTGGATTCCTTAAAATATATACTCTGTTTTAAGGAGTGTAATTAAACTTATTTTAGAATCGTATTTTTCTTAGGTTGTAATTGCAATTTTGTAATTTAGTAAAATTTAGATATTTTTCCAATATCAATATAAATTCGTTTTCTAAAGGACATTTTGTAAAACACTTGGTTGACAGTTTGCCATAGAGGAACACATTCTTCATGCACGATAGCCCCACCATCAATAAAACTAATCAGCATTGTTTTGATCTTTGATTTGGCTTTTTGGGTCGAAGAGATGTCTCAGTGTGACACTCCTGACTTCGCCGCTTTGTCTCAAGATCGATTCGTGATCATTGGCAATCCTCCCAAGAAGATCAACGCACACGTTTGTTCGAGTGTCCTTCTGCTCAGTTGTAAGGTTTTTTGGCACCATTTCGACACAAACCTTTCGCATGTGCAATTCTTCGGTCCTTATTGTTAAACGAGGGTCTGATGTCACAAGAGCCGTCACACGTTCGACGTTTTCTTTCGTTATTTAAAGTTAAAGGTCTCCCTGAGCGAGATTCGCCCCCAGCGTGTTCTCGGCCTTTCAAAAAATATTTGTGCGAGCGAAAAACTTGTGCTTTGTGCTCTTGATGAGGAATGTTCCCCATGGGCCCGTTTCAATTTTTCAGACGCAAAACTCGCGAATTCCCATAATTTAACACAAGTCTTAATGGCGTAGCGTTGTTATACTTCGATCAATGGATCTTTGCGTGTACGTCATAAACTACTGAATCTAGTTCCGACAGTATTTTCATGCGCTCACTCTCTCTACGATACGTTAAATTAGATGCAACAATGTGCTTACATATGTCGTCCAAGGCGGGAATACTTTGTTTTCAGCAATGACGCACACGCAAACATCCGTTGATTTAACTATATAACTTTCGCTGTTCCATTTTCGTAACACACAACAAAAGCACAACGTAACTGATAGCGCTCTCAAAAATCACGTGATGGCTGTACGGAGTTGAAACTCGGACTGAGCATCTGGAAGAGATTAACACAAAGTCTTGTGAAGTAGAACAAAACAGCGCTGCCATATCGCTCGCAGTGTTGTCAGTTTCATTATTTTTCTCACACACCTCGTACAATTTTTTTTCGAACGTAACGAGCTTAGGTAAATATATTCTTCAACTCATTGGTATTTGCATAAATTTAAAGATTTATTACAATATTATCAATAAACATTGTTTTCCGATTTGTTTACAACCAATAAACGGTATTTTTTTTTCAAAATAGGATTTAATTTTTAAATGTTGATGTATTTCTGTTAAACTTAGGCTCGTGCAAGGTGTGTGAACGCATTTCAACAAAAAAAAAAAAAATTCAGTAATTATAGTTAAATAAAGCAGTGGCGCACTGCACAAATACAAGCAACTGCTGAAAACATCGGTCGTGCGAACATTCAAATAACTGTATCGTCGAATCCATTAGTCCTACAAAATAAATACAAGAGATCAATTTTGAAGATCTTCATGTCATTCTATGTAATATCCATTTGTTTATAAATTTCATTGGCATTTTTCATTATCAACTCACCAAACCCAAATTGAGAATTGAAAGTTCTTTAAAAATCAATCGAAATCCAAAAGTTACAAATGTTCATTTTTTATAGTTGAAAATAGTCATTTTCGGCAGTTCCAAATGGTCATCTTTAACAGTTGAAAAGTATCATTTTTGACAGTTAGAAATTGTAGTTTTTTCCTGTTTAAAATTGTCATTTTTAGCAGTAAAAAATCGTCATTATTGTAGTTGAAAATTTACTTTTTTGGCTTCTGAACATTGTCAATTTTGGCAGTTTAAAACTAGTTTTTGACAGTTAAAAATTCTCAATTTAGTAGCGGAAAATCATTATTTCTGGTCATCGTTGGCAATTAAAAATAACAATTTTCAGCTATCATTTTCAACTGCCACAAACTACAGTTTTAAACGGCAAAAAATTGACAAACATTTTCAATAGCCAAGAAAGTAAATTTTCAAATAACAAAAATGACACTTTTAAACTGTCAAAAACTGTGAAAAGTGAAATATTTTAATGTCATTTTCATAGTTTTTGACAGTTGAAAATTGAAGTTTGGTAAGCTATTTTTAGGTTATTTTGTTTTAGTTTATTTTATCTAATTGTTAGTTGACGTAAGCTACTTTTTATTTTGACGTGTCTCATATTGTTACTAGAATGCACAAGACCAATAAACTCTTATCCTATCTTATCTTTGCCTCTTGAAAATTTTGGAATTTAAAAATTGTCATTTCCGGCAGTTGCAAATGATTATCGTTAACAATTAAAAATTGCATTTTCTGCCAGTTAAAATGGTCATCGTTAGCAGTTGAATTTTTACTTTTGACAGTTGGAAATTGTAGTTTTTGCAAGTTGAATTTTTTTTAGTTTTTGGTTGCTGAAAATTATCAATTTTCGCATTTCAAAATTACAGTTTTTAGAGGTTGAAAATTGTCATTATTGGTAGCTAAAAATTATTATTTTTGTCAGTTGAAAAAGGTCATCGTTGGCAGTTAAAAAACATTTTTGACAGTTGAAAACTGTAGTTTTTCGCAGTTGCAGATTGTCATTTTTGCTAGTTGAAAATTTTCATTTTTGGCAGTTGCAGATTGTCATTGTGAGCAGATAAAAACACAATGTTTGACAGTTAAAATGGCCATTGTTAGCAGCTGAAAATTGTCATTTTTGACAGTTGGAAATTGTCATTTTTGGCAATTGAAGATTGTCATTTTTTGAAATTGAAGATTGTCATTTTTGGCAATTGAAGATTGTCATTTTTGCCAATTGAAGATTGTCATTTTTGGCAGTTGCAGATTGTCATTGTGAGTAGATAAAAATGCAATATTTGACAGTTAAAATGGCCACTGTTAGTAGCTGAAAATTGTCATTTTTGACAGTTGGAAATTGTTTTTTGGCAATTGAAGATTGTCATTTTTGCTAGTTGAAATTTTTTATTTTTGGCAGTTGCAGATTATCATTGTGAGTAGATAAAAATGCATTGTTTGACAGTTAAAATGGCCATTGTTAGCAGCTGAAAATTGTCATTTTTGACAGTTGGAAATTGTCATTTTTGACAGTTGGAAATTGTCATTTTTGCTAGTTGAAAATTTTCATTTTTGGCAGTTGCAGATTGTCATTGCGAGCAGATAAAAACACAATGTTTGACTGTTAAAATGGCCATTTTTGGCAGTTGCAGATTGTCATTGTGAGTAGATAAAAATGCAATGTTTGACAGTTAAAATGGCCACTGTTAGTAGCTGAAAATTGTCATTTTTGGCAATTGAAGATTGTCATTTTTGCTAGTTGAAATTTTTTATTTTTGGCAGTTGCAGATTATCATTGTGAGTAGATAAAAATGCAATGTTTGACAGTTAAAATGGCCATTGTTAGCAGCTGAAAATTTTCATTTTTGACAGTTGGAAATTATCATTTTTGGCAATTGAAGATTGTCATTTTTGCTAGTTGAAATTTTTTATTTTTGGCAGTTGCAGATTATCATTGTGAGTAGATAAAAATGCAATGTTTGACAGTTAAAATGGCCATTGTTAGCAGCTGAAAATTGTCATTTTTGACAGTTGGAAATTGTCATTTTTGCTAGTTGAAAATTTTCATTTTTGGCAGTTGCAGATTGTCATTGCGAGCAGATAAAAACACAATGTTTGACTGTTAAAATGGCCATTTTTGGCAGTTGCAGATTGTCATTGTGAGTAGATAAAAATGCAATGTTTGACAGTTAAAATGGCCACTGTTAGTAGCTGAAAATTGTCATTTTTGACAGTTGGAAATTGTCATTTTTGGCAATTGAAGATTGTCATTTTTGCTAGTCGAAAATTTTTATTTTTGGCAGTTGCAGATTATCATTGTGAGTAGATAAAAATGCAATGTTTGACAGTTAAAATGGCCATTGTTAGCAGCTGAAAATTTTCATTTTTGACAGTTGGAAATTATCATTTTTGGCAATTGAAGATTGTCATTTTTGCTAGTTGAAATTTTTTATTTTTGGCAGTTGCAGATTATCATTGTGAGTAGATAAAAATGCAATGTTTGACAGTTAAAATGGCCATTGTTAGCAGCTGAAAATTTTCATTTTTGACAGTTGGAAATTATCATTTTTGGCAATTGAAGATTGTCATTTTTGCTAGTTGAAAATTTTCATTTTTGGCAGTTGCAGATTTTCATTGTTAGCAGATAAAAATGCAATGTTTGACAGTTAAAGTGGCCATTGTTAGCAGCTAAAAAATGTCATTTTTGACAGTTGGAAATTGTCATTTTTGGAAATTGAAGATTGTCATTTTTGCTAGTTGAAAATTTTTATTTTTGGCAGTTGCAGATTATCATTGTGAGCAGACAAAAATGCAATGTTAGACAGTTAAAACGGCCATTGTTAGTAGCTAAAAATTGTCATTTTTGACAGTTGGAAATTGTCATTTTTGGCAATTAAAGATTGTCATTTTTAGCAATTGAAGATTGTAATTTTTGCTAGTTAAAAATGTTCATTTTTGGCAGTTACAGATTGCCATTGTGAGTAGATAAAAATGCAATATTTGACAGTTAAAATGGCCATTGTTATCAGCTGAAAATTGTCATTTTTGACAGTTGGAAATTGTGGTATTTGCCAGTTGAAAATAGATTTAAAAATTGATTTAGATAAAAGTTAGACTGTTTGGAGGTGAATGACCTTGGTTTAACCTTGCGAAATCTACTAAGGTCAGGTGAAAATCAAAGTGCGCCCTGAATCTTAAAAATTAATACAGGAATTACCGTGAAACTTTAAAGATAAGTCTTATTTGATAATCCCAAGAACTAAAAAGCTTTTGGTAAAATTTCGTAGACCGGAAATAGATGTTTACCTTAACCGTCTTTTGTTTCCTTCCGATAATTTTTCAAATATGAAGAATATTGAAAAAACATTTAGACAGATGAAGAAGAACTTTTGGTTGAAAATATTTTCAAATAAAAATAAAATGTAAGTTTAATAGTCACGTGAATCTTTTATTCGTTAGGTTCGAAAAGTCAAATTTTCAAAATCGCTTTTTAGAAAACCAATTTTCAAAATTATCTGAAGAAATTCGAAAATCTTCCACCGCGTGCATTTTTTATGAATTTTTGAGTATCGAAACGCGCAATTTCTTTATCCTTTAATTTATTTTTTTATCATTTACATCAAAAGACCCAAATTTTCAAAATATCTTTTTTTTCTTTTTTTGGCTTTGGCTTATAAGCCATTCAACCACTAACGGTTATAGTAATTGCAGGATAAACAAAATATCTTTAAAAGATATGTTCACAAAATAACTAGAAGAAATTTTGATTTTTGCAGTGCGTGTATTTTTTGTACGATTTTCAAGTCACGCGCGGCGTTTTCACGTACAACTTTTATCCGTCACCTTGAAAGTCTCAAATTTTTCAGAGAGTTATTGAAAAGATGATTTTTTTCAAATTAATTATTTTTTTTAATTTTCAAGTGCGTGTATTTCTTTTGTAAATCACACCAGAGCGCTTTTTTATGTTCACGCGAATCTTTTATTCCTTACGTTAAAAGATTCAAATTTCCAAAATCGTTATTCAAAACACCAATTTCGAAAATGATCTTAAGAAATTTATAAATTTTACGCCGCGTGCATTTTTAGTGTGGGGAGGCCTACTTTTTTCCTTCTAACGTAAAACTTTTAGTATTCACATCGAAAGGCCCAAACTTTCAAAATATTATTTTAAAAGATGGATTTACAAAATAACAAGAAAGAAATTTTAATTTTTCTAGTGCGTATATGTTTTTGTGAATTTTTGAGAATCGCACAAGAGTGTCGTGAACAGCGCCTTTGTTATATTCACGTAAATCTTTTATTTTCAAATTTTCAAAATCGCTATTCAAAAAACCCATTTTCAAAGTTATCATAAGAAAGGGGGTATCTTATCCCGCGATGGGCGTGGCGATTTGAGTTGCAAGTGTAGAAACCTTGTTAATATTAAGAAAATGAGATTTGCATGCTCATTAACTGTCATTTTCGATTTCTACCAAATATGTGGTAAAAAATGCGTTTTTCTTTAAATTATTCCACTGTAAAATTGTGTGTATTTTTCCGGTCAGTTGTGTGATCGGATTTAATTGATTTAATTTTATTACACCCAAAACTAGAGAACGACATTTTTCCAGATTTTATAATGTGTTAAGTAATTGTTTCGTTTAGTTATTTGTTTGTAGTCTTAGTAAAACTTCATTTTGCAGAGTCACTAACACGTTGAATATTCAAATATTCAGGCTAAAAATAAAATTCAACCAACTCATATTATTCGGCGTGCACCTAGTTCAGCACAAAAACATATGGCTGCTACACCAAAAGAAGTTTTTCAGTTATTTGTGACTAAAGTTATTATGCAGGAAATTGTTTATAATTGGAAATCAAAAATATGGACTGATAATGAACTTTATGCATTTTGTGAATTACTTATTTATGCTGGAGTTGACAAAAGCTAGAACTTTTTTCTGGTGAATTTGATAATTCTATCAATCAAACCACGATGTCCATATTTCGATTTGAAGAAATACGAAGATTTATTCAATTTGACAATAAAAGCACTCAAGGAACACGCTTAGAAACCGATAAATAAGCACTAGTATCTTACATCTGGGATCTATTTATTTAACAATATAAAACTGTAACAACTCACTTGATTGATTTTCAGCCGCATCTGTTATTTGCTTTATATCCGCTTTATGACGTTAATGACTATTTCTCAGAGCAGAAAATATTTATTAATCATGTGTCATTGCATTTATATAATCATTCTATGTGTATCATTCTTTGATTACTGCCTATTAATATTACCAACTTGGCAAGAAACCGTTCAGAATTTAACGTTCCTCGAGTAAAATATTTCCTGTTGAAATAGTAATATTTATGAGTGATATCTGGGGCGATATCCTTCGACCGAAAAACGGAATCGCCGCTTAATCAAATAAATCGAATCCAGAACGTTACAACGGGCCAGAATTATTCGAATGTTTTTGTTGAAACGTTCTTTAGTTTTAAAGGGTATCCGTCAGTTAAGCTTCAGCGTAAAAATACCCACCCGGCTGACACATTTATGCGTTCCGGACACTATTTATTTAGTTTAGCTTTCTTAAAGGAACGCCGCTCTGCTGCCTTTAACTTGACGAATCCTCCAGATTTTCCTCGGGGGAAAATTTTTGCGTGCTCACCGTAAATCAATCAGGGCACACTTATCTTCCTACAAGGTATGATATATCTATTTAGAAGGTGCTCGTTCCGGTATTCCGTCCCTCGCGTTTTGTTTTACAAATTGGCGCAGTTTTTACTGCCGTAGTAGAAAATGTAAACAACTGTATAATTTATTGTTTAGAGATTGCATCTACAATCAGTTCCATGCTGCATTGTGGTAAATGTGATAAATTAGCATGCAAGGTATTAGCATTTTGTATATTTTATTAGCGCAAGATAAATGTTTATGGAGGGAATTGCGGAATCCTCGCGTAAATCATGCAGATATTAATATAAATTGATGTTTTAAATTTTGTGCACTAGCCTTAGTGATTCATTAATTCAATAATTTAATGCTTAGCTTACAGCAGCAGGTGAATTATAAAATTTTGTAGGTAAGCACCTCTAGTTGGAAACAAAGAAAGAAATACTGGTTTTATTGTTTAATTGTGTTATGAAAATGGAAAAGGCTGAAAGTGCCACAAAGTAAAATTTTCAGTATTCAATAAAAACTTCCTAAAACTTTATCCTTTAAAAATCTATAAAATTCCTTAAAAATATAAAATATATTTTGATTTGTTTTTCAAGAGTTTTTTTTTTTTATTGTACATACAGGGTGTCCTAAATAGAGTAGGATTGCATAGGTATCTTTCTTATTCTTAAAGCTAGAGATCTGGTTAAATAGGCAATGTTGTGCAGTTTTCTATGCTGATTCAGATTATGTTGAGAAATTTTCAAAATTCCGAGCAGTTTAGATAATATTAAAAAAAAACTGAAAATCGCGATTTTCAAAAAAATCAAATATCTCAATAATTATTAAAGATGCGAAAAAAAGTTTTAAATAAAAGTTACTTGGTTTAATTAGGCAAACATAGAAATATCAAGTCAAAATAAAATTCAAGATGGCGGTTTCCGAGATATTAATACCAACTTTCTTATTTCAAATGGCCGCCATATTTGATTTTTACACGCATAAATAGACTTATTTTCTCTTTTTAACGATGTACAACAACCTATGTAAAAATAAAAAATAATGGAAATATTAATTGTTGTAAGTTTAAAACAAAATTTGTAATAACGACTAACTGTCATCTTACATTAGTTTATCAGTTGTATTAATCATTCATACATGTGTATTATCTTAAGTTGTTGTAATATCGATAAATATTAATTACTTGAAATGGCGAATTATTCAATATCTGAACAATACGATATGTTTTGTAATTACATCAAGTGTTACAAAAACCCTCATCTTGCAGCACAAACATACCAAGCAAACTTGGTCTCGGTCGCATATCCGGGCGTGTGCAGGTATACAAACAGTTTTGCTTCATCAGGGCATTTTCAAGGGGATTTTAAACTAATTCATTGACAGAAAAATACATAGAATTTGGTTCTCAATTTTTTATACAGAAGAAAAATGTTTTCGCTTATATACTAAAACTGTACATTGGTTGTAAAAACAGTTCATTTCCGGGTGACAGCCCAACTTAAATGACTGTTGTTTAATTGTTAATGAATAGATAAATAATGTCATTTACGGATGGATATCAACTTAAATTATTTCGTGAATAAAAATTATACTTTGGGTTAACACTATCCCGTAACGCATGTTTATGCAATGAATCCTTAAAAACATAATTATACTGATAACATCTAAAAAAATTTTTTACGGAAATATTCGTTTTGGGGTCCCTAGATGTCATTTCAACAATTTCTGTAAAAAATGGTGATGTGGCCATCATGTTACTTTCTCCGACGTGATGGTATCATAGCCATTTATATTTACGTTTTCATGGTTTAATTTCAATTGAAATCATATTTTAAATGTACATCGAGCGTTGCGTAAACTCGGATGAAACTGACGTTTAAAATTATGAAAGATGGAAAAATTATACTCCAAATTCAAAAACTCGGTTTACCGAAAAACTGACGAGATTTCGAAAAAAACTTATTCTTTAGAAGTTGTTCATTTTGGCATTCTCTACGATTATTATTAACATAAATTTGCTGTAACTATTATCGTATCCCAAAACGGATATTTCCGTAAACATTTTTTTTTTAAATCACGATCACAATACTTTCTCGTACTTCGTAACGGATAAAGTAAAAATAATGTCTTCTTTGTTTCATTAATTACAATTCATAAACAGAAAAGTCAATGAACTCGCATTCAATTCAATTATTTTTCAACAAATCAGTAAATTTGTGTTTGTAAATATTTTCAATAAACTTTAATAAAATTATCGAGGACAAAAAACAAATTTAAAAATGTTGTCATTTTCAATCTATATATATAATTATAAAACGATAATAGTTATACAAAATTTATATAAACAAAATTTCTGGAGAATGCTAAAATGAACGACATATAAGGAATACATTTTTATCAAAATCTCGTTCGTTGACATTTATATTATTTATAATACAAAAAACTGCCAACCGCTTGAAATGAAATGAATAAAAGATTTTATGGTTCCAGAAAATTTTGTCGAATATATACATTTTTTGATCAATTTTTATGATTATTATCAATGTTACATTGTATTTTTTCAAATATTAGCTTAGATCCACATCAGAGTTATATTTTTTTTTAATGTCGTATGAGGTGCCCCACTCTGTATATAAAAGTGTTTTTTTGTATAATCATTTTAATAATTTGTCTACGTTTACATTTGCAAATTAAATCGAATACTTAATAATAGCATTTTTTTTTTATTTTTTGCATGAATTTATCAATCCTTTTTTATTGAACAGCTGATATTCTTATTGATAATAATTTTCTTATGAATTTCATTATTGCAATCATGTTCCGATGCATTAAATATCTGTATTGACAAGCAGGTAAAAAGGACCAACCGATTTCGGCACACGCCAGATTTTTGGGTCGCTTTACAACAACGTAAACTTGAGACCCCGCTGAGTGTTGTGGTAAACAAGACCTTTGTACCATCTTCCTTTGTCGTCCCGAAGAAGGCAAAAGGTAGTGGTCGCCTTCAGAAGTGACTTTTGAAAAAGTTAAAATGTATGCCTAGAAAATTTGATGAACAAAAAATTATTTTAATGAATATTCTTCAACTGTAGTCTTAATTTTGTTTTAATTTCTCTTTTTCATTTATCACGTTTACTAAGTTTGCAAAAGGTGTAACAGTAAATGAATAAATAAATAAATAAATACATTTCTATTTTATTCTAAAATATACGAGTTTTATAATGGTCCTATAAAGCTATCAATAGAGCTTCGTTAAAGCAATAAGCTCTATTACACATACACAAACAGCTAAAGGTGTACAGCCAGTTAGGCGCAGCGCAACAAAAACAATTTAAGGGCAAATTAAGCGGAATTGATTTCCTATAGTTATAACAGAATGCAGTAGCTATTTCGCTCTTTACCGAAAAAAATATGCGCGCATGCATTTTTAGTATGCAGCAGTGTGCAAAATTTATTAGAGCCAAAATAGGTGGCCATTATCTACGGCTTGGCGTAATCGCTCCATAAAATTTTTGCGGAGCACTTCCGCGCCTAAACAATTGCTACATAAATTGTTGATGTTAACAGATGTAAACACGAGGACATAATTGCCAACTAGGAATTAAATACGATTAAAGCGGGCGCGATTTAACGCTGACGTATTCATTTTAGGGCGAACTGGTGCATGAAACGACGGGCACGTAATAAGTCAACTAAACATAATGCCTCGTGGCCCGAGAGTAGTTTTTTAAAGGACTTTCAGATAGGGATGGACGTGTCAACGCCGCCGTTGCAGTGTCATTGAAACAGGAATTATGGGATGTATAGGGTGTCCCACGAAAAAGTTGCATTTTAAAATTGCTATAAAAAAAGACGGGTGGATATTTTTCAATTTTTTTTTTATTGAATAGCCCCAATATTGCGGTTTAATAGTGAAAGACCACTTCATTCATATGGCTGCCCCGGCTGGCTTTGCAGTAGCCCATTCTGTCGACCCAATTTTTCACGACATTTTCGATGGTTTGGCCCTCAATGGCTGCTATGGCGACTTCAATCTCGTGCTTTAGGTCGTCAATCGTCTCTGGATGGTTGGCGTAGCACTTATCCTTGACGGCTCCCCACAAAAAAATAGTCGCAACTGCGAGGCGACCAGTTGACATCGCCGTTTCGGCTAATTATGCAATTTTCGAACGTACCGCGCAAAAATTCGACTGTAACGTTGGCTGTGTGGCATGTGGCGCCGTCCTGCTGGAACCAAATGCCGCCGATGTCTTCCTCTTCCATTCGGGGAAAGAAAAATTTTTCCAACATGCCACGATAGCGCTCACCATTGACGGTTACGGCTGCTGCTTCGTTTTCGAAGAAAAACGGACGAATGATGCCGCCGAACCACATACCGCACCAAACAGTCACTCGTTGTGGATGCAGTGACTTTTCCTGTGTGGATTTTCTGAGTTTTTCTTATTGACATAACCACCGAGGTGGAAATAAGCTTCACCTGAAAAGATGATTTTTCAATATAAATGCTCATGTTCCATCAAGCGTTCTTCGGCCCATTGGGCGAACCGAAATCGCATCGGATGGTCCTGTGGCTTCAGCTCTTGCACCAATTGAATTTTGTACGGCTTCAAACCGAGGTCTTTCGTCAAAATTCTTGGAAGGGACGTGCGAGAAACGTTCAATTCCTGCGAGCGGTGTCGAGTTGATGTTGATGGATAGTCACTCACACATTCGGCAACAGCAGCAATATTTTCGACGAGCACGGGAACGCGTTGCTTTGTCCATTAACACACTTCACAAATTTATCCACAAACTGCCTGGAAGGTGATTGATTTTTCCCGAATTTTGTGCGCATTTTTCTTGCAGTTTCGGTTGAAGACTCACCATTTTGGAAGTAAGTTTTTAATATTTCCCAATTTCAAAAATATCCTTCCTATTATAAAAACTAAACAACCTAAAGTATAACGTTTTTTTCACAATATCATCTTATTAAATATCCAACTCAACTCTAAATATACTGTTTCTTGTTTCGGATGAAAAATGTGTTTTTTCTGCAGTTAATAAAAAATTGGATACGTATTCATTCATTCATTAATCTCTATTACATAACACTCTCTCTGTCTTTTCGCGTGATACTAAATATGGCTAGTATAAAGCAGACATTACGAGGCGCGAGATATTTTTCTGAATGGACCGAGTCGGTAAATCAATTTGACAGTTTGAAAATTTGTTTAAACACATAAATCTCCCGGTACGAGTGTCAAGCATCAACATTGTCGCTCGCTCTACGACCGGAAGGAAATGAAAGTGAGGATGAATTGTTCCACAGTAGCTCACTATTTTATTGTATTAAAAATGCAAGGTCCGCCGTTACGGAGGCACGTATTAAAGTTTTTAATTGTATTAAGCCCTCACAAAAACCGATTATAAACTCTAATAAAACTTTCGGGGCGTTAATACGAAGGGACTTTGGTTGCGATCTTCTATTAGGGATTTTATGACACGTTGCGCCCGCGAGTGCACCAAGCGAGCAGTTTCGTGTAATTTCATAATGCACCTAAATGAAGAACCAACTTTCGTTTTAAGTTTTTCCGTGCGCAAATTTTGTAAAACAGGAAACTTCATTCATTACCCTAATAACGAATTCGACACAGTTTTCCTTAACGTCGTAATGAGACACTAACGCGGTTATGTGTGATTAGGAAGAGCAATTTAGAAATTTTGTTTGAAAGTATGTGATACTATTATAAACTAGGAAAAGTGTAAAATTTCTTTAATAGTTCTAATAATTGATTTTCTTTTTTTTATACCAGAGGTCGATAGATATTTTTCTAAATTTAGTGTAGATAGAATAATTTATTTGTAGATACCTAAATAAATACATAAAGATACTAAACAATCTTTATTTATTTATTTAGGTATCTACAAATAATTTATTGTATCTACACTATAATTACTTTTATTATACTTTATACATTTTATAATTGTATTGAGATATTTCACATGAATGTTTTTATTCATCACGAAATAAATTATTTAAATTTGAATTTGAATTAGAAAAATATCTATCGACCATTGGTCTTTCTGTCCCTTCTATTATATTTAAGCACATATATGAGGTACCCTTCCTAAATATAATTTAAATAAATATACAATACCTCCTTCGGAACGAAACTTTATCGTATCAAAAGCCCTGATCCTTGTTTGTCGAAAGTGTAATATCTTTTTGTTGCTGGAGTCCACAAAGAGATTTAATATAATCTGTGTCAACCTATCGCGCGCAATTTCCTTTAAAGAAACTGGGCTCAAAGGTTTTTTCAAGTATTTACAATGTGCCAAAAATGAATTGTTACTTTCTAGTATAGAAAAATTGGGTTTATATTCCTAAAAGCCTCAATTATAAAAATGATTTAATAATAAAAGCATCATTTGTAATAAAACATCTAAAATAATACCAATTGAATGGCAAAAGAATTAAATATACAGGGTGTTAGCAAAATAATTGTAAACTAATAAAGAACTTTATTTCAACTAAGGATTACAAAGTTAGAAAGGGCCATCGACAATGTCCTTCAGCCCTGTAAACTAACAATTTATATTGTTATATATTGTAATTTTTAGGTACCTTATTGCAGATTACTTTTTACTATTACACGTAGAATAATTTTTTAAATTTAATTATCAAATTGCGTTTAATGAATAAAACCGTTTGAAATATAAAAATTTGTCAAAAAAAAACAATTTTTTACATACGTGCATTGAAAGAAACAATTTTCATGCTACAAATATAGAGAATACACTTTTTTTTCGAGATCTTACGAACAGTAGTGGAATACATAAAAAAACATCATTCTAACCTAAGAATCGTATTCCTAAACAAAATTAGTAAAAGCGTGTGTAATGTAGAAATAGTATATTACAGTACAAGTAATGAAAGTGTTTTTATTTTAAGAGTTCAGCCTAGAATCGAAATATCTGCTATCTCGATAATTATACAACGAATTGAAATGCGGCTTTCGCTTATATATGGATTAATATTATTTAGGAAACAATTGCAAATAAATTTCAAGAAAAGAGTAGAACTTTTGTCAAAATTGAGTAATCTTCCCGTCGATGATTATTTTAGATCGGCGAGAGAGATGCAAATATGTGACTCAGGCGTTCATTCGACGTTAGTATGGTTCAGTTTGACGGTAAGCAACAGATCCCGGCAGAAAATCATGTCCAGTCATTAGAAGCGACGTGAACGCATCGTAAATATACTGACACGATATTCCCCCCGCTTCGCCCCGCGCCACTGTTGGGAGCGTAAATATTCTCTATTTCATTAAAAGGTTTTTAATTTATGTAATTAACAAAACTATATTTATTTACGATTAAATGATATATTTTGCATCAGATTTATATGAAGTACGTAATCTGAAAAATGCTTATACATTTATTCATTCATAACTGAAAAAGCAATGCTCCGTATTTTACCAAGTTACAACAAAACTTATTTAAAAAAATGGTGATGTGTCCATCATGTTACTTTCTCCGATTTGATGGTATAATTGTTTTATATTTATACATTCATGGTTTATTTTTAACTATAATCATATTTTAAATGTACATCGAGCGTTTCGCAAGAACGTCAAAATTATGAAAGATGAAAATGACAAATAATACTTTAAATTCTAATAATCTTTACCGTAAGTTTACTCAAAAACAAACAAAAAACCCTGAAAAAAGTCCTAAAAAAGATTTCTAAAATAGTTCTGATTAAGACGTCCTAACAAACCTAATAAAAGTCCTAAACGAGAAAGTCCTGAAAAATATTTCTAAAAATAGTCCTAATTAAAAAGTCCTAAATAAACTAGTAAAAGTCCGGATATAAATGTCTTGATAAAAAGTCCTGAAAAAAAGTGTCCTGAGAAAAAAATTTCTTGCACAACAGTTCTGAAAAAAGTTCCGAAAAAGAGTCCTAATAATATATCCTAAATCTGTAAAAAAGAGTACTGAAAATAAATCTTGAAATAGTTCCGAAGAAATTGGCTAAAAACAAGTCCTCCTGAGAAACAGTCCTATAAAAAATCCTGCAAAAAGGCCTGAAAAAAATCCCAAAAAAATGTCCTAAATAAATGCCTGAAAGAAAATGTTTTTAAAATTAACTTGAAAAAGAAGTGCTAGGAAAATTCTGAAAAAGTCCTGATAAAAAAGTCCTAAAAAAAATCAAAAAAGTTCGTGAAAGAAAATTCATGAAAAAGATATTCGGAAAACAATGTCATGAAGAAATTTTGAAAAAGTTGTTCTGGAAAAAAATACCGAGAAAAAGTCCTAAAAACAAGAGGTACTTAAGAAAAATCCTGAAAAGAAAAATAGTTGGAAATAAAATCTTGAAGAAAGAGTCCTGATAATTCCTTTAAGAATGATTTTGTCGAGGTTAAGAGTCAGCACTTGTTTTGAATTTTGAAAATTTAACGTTTTTTCGATTTTCGAGCGCAGCAATTGGTCATTTTTGAGTTTGACAGTGATTATTTGGAAAACTACTCCATTAATATTCCCGGATTTTTCTAAAATATGAAAGCCCAGTGCTTTATGAATAATTCTGTAAAAGTTAAAAGTTAAATTAAAAAAAAAAACGATTTTTAAGCGCAGAAAATGGTAATTCTTAAATTTGACAGTGATTATTTGGAAAACTACGTCATTAATAAGTCTGGATTTTTCTAAAATATGAAAGTCCAGTGTTTTACGAATCATTCTGTAAAACTCCGCACTTGTTTCAACTTTCGAAAAAAACAACGATTTTTCGATTATCGAGCGCAGAAAATGGTCATTTTTGAGTATGACAGTGATTATTTGGAAAACTACTCCATTAATATTCCCGGATTTTTCTAAAATATGAAAGCCCAGTGCTTTATGAATAATTCTGTAAAAGTTAAAAGTTAAATTAAAAAAAAACGATTTTTCGATTTTTAAGCGCAGAAAATGGTCATTCTTGAGTTTGACAGTGATGATTTGGAAAACTGCGCGCTTCATGGGACTGGATTTCTCTAAAATATGAAATCCTAGTGTTTTACGAATAATTCTGTAAAAGTTGAGTCCGTATTTGTTTCAAATTTAGAAAAATCAACGATTTTTCGATTTTCGAGTCCAGAAAATGGCCATTCTTGAGTTTGACGGTAATTATTTATAAAACTGCGCCATTAATGAGCTTCAATATGAAAGTTCGGTATTTTACGAATAATTCTGTAAAAGTTGAGTCCGTACTTTGAAAAAACAACGATTTTTCGATTTTCGAGCGCATAAAATGGTAAATTTTGAGTTTGTCAGTGATTATTTGGAAAACTGCGCGATTAATGAGCCTGGATTTTTCTCATATATGATAGCCCAGTGTTTTATTAATGATTCTATGGAAGTTAAGAGTAAGTACTTGTTTCAAATTTAAAAAAAACAACGATTTTTCTATTTTTTAGCGCATAAAATGGTCATTCTTGAATTTGACAGTGATTATTTGGAAAACTATGCGATTAATGAGCCTGGATTTTTCTAAAATATGAAAGCCCAGTGTTTTACAAAACATTCTGTAAAAGTTAAGAGTCCGTACTTGTTTCAAACTTAAAAAAAACAACGATTTAGTCATAAAAATGTCCTGAAAAATAGTCTTCATTCAAACTACCAGAGGACTTGAAAAAGGTCATCTAAAGAGGCCTAAAATAAGTTCTAAAAAAAGTTCTTAAAAAAATCCTCGTAGAAAGTTCTTTTCAAAATGTCCTCAAGAACACCTGAAAATGTTCTGAAAAAATTGTCCTGGAAAAAGTCCCAAAAAGGCTGAAAAAAGTCCTGAAAAAGGCCTAAAAACACACAGACAGTATGTTATGTAGAGTAAAATGGTGATGTGGAAATCATGTTACTTTCTCCGACTGTATATTTACGTTTTCATGGGTTTATTTTCAATTGAAATCATATTTTAAATGTACATCGAGCGTTGCGTAAACTTGATGAAACTGACGTTTAAAACGTCAAAATCATGAAAGATGGAAAAATTATACTTCAAATTCAAAAACTCGGTTTACTCAAAAACTAACGAGATTTCGAAAAAAACTTATTCTTTAGTTGTTCATTTTGGCATTCTCTACAATTATTATTCACATAAATTTGCTGTGACTATTATCGTTTCATAATTATAAACCAAAAATTAAAAAAAAATAATAAATTTTTTTCTCGAATAGCAATGATTTTATGAAAAATATTTTCAAGCAAAAGATGTTCATTTTTTTATTGTCTTCGATGTTTGTTTAAATGTTTTTGTGATACTTTTCATATTTAAGAAAATATTGGCAAAAAACAAAAAACAGTTTAGGTAAACACCCACTTTCGATGTACGAAATTTTACCAAAAGCTTTTCAGTTCTTCAGATTGTCAAATAAGATGGATGTTCAAAGTTTCAAATTAATTGCTCTATTAGTTTTTGAGATACAGCGCGCACAGACAGACACACACTACACACAGACACACACACACACACACACACACACACACACACACACACACACACACACACACACACACACACACACACACACACACACACACACACACACACACACACAGACACAAAAAAAATTTTTCCAGAAATTGTTGAAATGGCATCTAGGGACCCCAAAACGAATATTTCCGTAAAAAAAATTTTTGAAAAAAAAATCACGATCACAATACTTTCTCGTACTTCGTAACGGAGAAAGTAAAAAAATATTACCTCACATAATAGGTAAAGGTGCAATTGATCTCATGTAATTTTTTCAGATTTTTATAATCAGTAGCTTACTTTCTACAAGCTGTTGAATTTCATACATCTTACAATTTGCTTAATTTCGGGTACTTTCTTACACTTTTTCAGTATTATCTCGACAAATAACAAACGTAAACACTTAATTCTATAGCAGATTGTAGATAATACTACAAAGAATGGTTACCAATTTTATATAATTTTAGAGTGCACTAGTTATTGAAATATACTTGCTGAAACACAGGAGACTCCCTTTTTGGAACGGATAGTAGTTACTTTACTTGGTGGGTGGATCCACCATGGTGGCCTGGTGTGATAGGGCACTAAAGACGTCGCACTTAGGTGGCAATGCCATTAGCACGACCACACATGAAATGCATGTCGGCTACGAACACTTCACTGAGAACAACAGTCAAATACTGAATCCTTATTTCAGAAAACATCAGCCAACTATTGCAAGGAAACGATATCTTGAAGGAGTTAAAAAAGAATAACATTAAATATCTACGAGGGCTCATGTTGATTAAGACTTGTTTGTTTATTTCGTTTCATACGACTCTATAACTTTCAATATAAAGAAAACTACACATTTAAAACACGTGTCACAGAAATTAATACTCTTGATATACCAATTTGATTAATGGTTCTTGTTTCATGCACGTTCAAAGACTTTTGAAAACGGATAGTAGTGACTTCAACTACGTGTGGTCGACGATGACGCCAATTAAAATAGCGCCTTTGTTTACAAAGTAATGTTTTGTATTCTAATTACACGGTTACAAGGTTTCCGCGTAAACACCTAAATTTAATCTAATACTCACATCAACCAATCAATATTTGTACGGTACAGTTTCCTGCGAGCGTTTCTTTTTTGTAATTTCAGGGCTCGAGATGGAGCTATTAAGGATATCCTGAATGTGGCAGCGAGGGTGCAGTCAATCCAATCTAATTGAATGTATGCTGAGTTAATGCGACTATAAATTATCGCTTTCATAGCGAACGGTTCATGTTTATGTATATTCGAGCATCCGTGGAGAAGATGCGGATGACAAGGGCACCTTTTAAAAGTCCATACTTAGAAAATAATAATCCGTAGTGGACGCGGGTGAATGGTGCGGCCTTAACGTTAATAAAATTCAATGGGCGCGATATTAAATTTGCATCGACTTAAATATCTATTCTGTCAGATTCAGGCGACGTTTAATATTTAAATTCGTCCGTTCTGCGAGGGCATCGACATCCACTCGACTCATAGATCAGCATTCTTATTGCAAGGCAGGAAACCCTTTGGCGTCTCGTGACGTCGACGATTTTTCGTAATGGAGAGCACTTAATTATGAGGGCGCGTCCCTTTCCCTTCCGATCGCGCGGTGTTGACGTCTCGGCGCCGAGGACTACTGAAGGAGGTTATAATTACGCCCGCTATTGCTGACTCTGTGTATCTATCGACGCGGCTCGTTATGGCCTCATCAACAGAGCTCTTTACCGGAAATATTTTAACGAACAAGAATTTTTCATATTACGATGGAGAGATATGTTCGCTAATGAACTTTTTGTCCGATGGTCCTGCTTGAAATACCGATATGGGACTTGTATAATGGCGGGGGAGGACGTTGGGGAATGTTCATGTGCATAATTTTGCAGATACGTTTGGTACGATGAGTGTTCGAACAGGCTCTATCTATTGCAGATGGTGTAATTTTGATACGAATTATTACAAACGAAACGTATCTGTTTAGTATGCATTATTGTTATATTAATAATATACTGGTTTGAATGAAAAATGCAACACTAAGAAAAACAGCCAGAATTTATTTAATTTTTCTACAATTGATGGCTTTCGGTATAAAAAGTAACTCATTGAAATTTCAATAAAAAAACTCCTTCGTCAAACCTCTTTTTAGGATGATTTTATATACGAAAAATAGCAATATCAAATGGTGTTTTTATAAACATGGAACAATTTGGATTAGTTTCCTCGTGATAATAGTGCGAAGAACATCATTTAAAATGCCCAGAGTTCGTAACCGTCGAAATTTTGTACAACTAAGTGATTTCGAGCGAGGTCGTATTATTGGCATGAGAGAGGGTGGTCTTTCGTTTAGAGAAATTGCCAATAGAATGGAACGTGACGCAACCATAGTAATGAGGTGCTGGAGAAGATGGTCTGAGGAAGGTTTTAATGGACGTCGGAGAGGATCTGGACCACAGCGAAGAACGATAGACCGCGAAGAACGCAGGTTGAGACTTTTGGCGATAAGAGAAAGATTCTCCATTACGCGGGCCATTGGAAACACTTGGAGGGTTACATTAAATGTTAGAATCGCAATGGCATCGATATATCATCGAATACGGAGTTTTGGAATGCGTAGTTATCGTCCTTTTTGTTGCCTTCCCCTGACTCTACGTCATAGAGCTTCTAGGTTGGAATGGTGTAGAGAACGGGTGAATTGGAGACAAGAATGGCAACAAATTGATGAATCCAGATTTTGTTTGTGGGCCAACGATGGACGTAGACGTGTCAGACGTTTCCACGGGGAACGCAGAAATATGGACTTCGCTCTTCCTCGGCATACTGCTCTCACGCAGGGGGTGATGATTTGGGGTGCCATCACGTATGGTGGTAGGTCCCCTCTAGTTTTTATTCCTGGCACCCTAAATACTTGGCGCTACGTACAGACTATTCTAGAGTACTACAAGGGTTGCAAAACCCTATCTTTCAGCAAGATAATGCTCGCCCACATACAGCAAGGGTAACAATAGAGTGTTTAGAAGAAGCTAACGTTATAGTGCTTCCATGGCCTTCTCGTTCACCAGACCTTTCGCCCATCGAACATGTTTGGGATATGATAGGCGTCAGACTGGGAAATTTACCCCATGCCCCAGATACTTTGAACGAATTTCGTTTGCGGATTCAGGAAGCTTGGGATGAGCTACCACCCCAAGAAGATATTGATCACCTCATTCAAAGCAAGTCGAACCGCGTGAATGAGTGCATTAGAAACAACGGAGGACCGACTCATTAATAAAAAAAAATGCTTGTGTAAGTTTTTCAACTGAAATTTTGATCGTTTACTTGAGACATTCAAACACAACTTCTGTGAAATTTTCACTAAAATCTGACCATTACTTCTTGGTGTTGCATTTTTCATTCAAACCAGTATATGTTTCAAATCGTATCATATAAATATATTGGCCATTAGTCTTCATTAGACAATTCACGAAAGCATCTCATACCTTCATTGTATTATTTCCAAAATCATAAAGAACCACTCCGTACAGTACTAAACATAAGTGAAATTATATATACAGAGTTGGGCATATGTGTCGGAACACCTGATTTCTGACTAAACGTCTGTTGTTTTTTTATTACTTTTAAAAGAAATGTTTATGGCTTTATTTATTCTATTCAGTGACGTACTTTGATTTTCAACAGCTGCTCTATTTTTGGAGATATGACGTCATCAGCAATTTTTTTAAATAGATCACCCTGTATATTTTTACATTTTCGAATAGACACTTTTCCAACAATTACAATGATATAGGATTTGGTGGGTGTGCGACTTGTGGTTTTCTAAATATTAAATAAAATAATTCAATCCGTCACAAGTTGACTTTCATCTTTTTTCCACGGCTTTCTGATAAAACATTTGTGTGTTTTTGTTTACTGTCACTGACAGATAGTTTCCGTATTAAATATTAACATTGCTGTTCAATTATGGGTGAACTAAGTGAACGTGAAAGAATTACGTTGTTAATGATGGTTGGTTTTGGAGATAGGCAGAGATCTCTACAAGATGCATGCAATATTTTTAATGCAACATTCCCTGATAGAAATTCTCATATTTCAAAATCAACAGTTTCAAGGGTTGTGCAAAAGTTTCACGAAACAGGAAGTGTTAAAAATCGCACAAAATCCGGTCGACGTAAATGGGCCACAAATGAAGATAATTCACTTGATGTCCTTCTGAATCTACAAGAAGAACCGAAAACGTCAGTACCTAAATTAGCTTTACATCACAGTATTAGCCAGAGATCGGTAAGGAGGATATTGTCCAAAAATAACTTTCATCCGTATAAAGTACATTTAGTGCAGGAATTAAATGTAGATGATCCTGATAGAAGGATGCAGTTTTGTCGAGAAATGATGGATAACATTGAAATTAATAGTAACTTTGTTAATAACATAGTATTTTCTGATTAATCAACATTTTGTCTGGATGGTTTTGTAAATCGACATAACTGTCGCTACTGGGCTGATCAGAATCCTTACTGGATGGAAGAAAGTCACACCCAACACCCTCAAAAATTAAATGTATGGGCGGGGATAATCAGAGGACATATCATCGGACAATTCTTTCTTAGAGAAAATTTAAACTCCAACCGGTATTTACAACTTTTGCGCGAGCAAATTATTCCGGCATTAATTCGGTTATTTCCAAACGAGCTAAATCCCGAACTATTGTCAGATGGTATTTGGTATCAGCAAGATGGAGCTCCGCCTCATTACGGAATTAACGTGCGTCAATATCTAGATGAAATATTTCCACAGAGATGGGTAGGTCGAAGAGGACATATTGAATGGCCACCACGATCACCTGATTTAAGTCCTCTGGACTACTTTCTTTGGGGCCATTTAAAATTTGTGGTCTACAAGTCCAAACCTCAGTCGTTAGAAGAGTTGGAAGATAGAATTAATATGGCTGTGCAAGAAATACCACTGCAGACTATTCAAAACTCTTTAAAAGCCTTCGTTGATCGTTTAGGAGATTGTCAGGCTACTGAAGGTCACCATTTTGAACATTTATTATGATTTTTTTTTCTTAATATTAAATGCTCAATATTTTGTAATAAAAATTTCATTTTCCATTATTTTATTTAATATTTAGAAAACCACAAGTCGCACACCCACCAAACCCTATATCATTGTAATTGTTGGAAAAGCATCTATTCGAAAATGTAAAAATATACAGGGTGATCCATTTAAAAAAACAGCTGATGACGTCATACCTCGAAAAATAGAGTAGCTGTTGAAAATTAAAGTATGTCACTGAATAGAATAAATAAACCAATAAACATTTCTTTTAAAAGTAATAAGAAATCAATAGACGTTTAGCCAGAAATCAGGTGTTCCGACACATATGCCCAACCCTGTATATTTAAATAATGAAGGCTTTATACGAGTAATTAATGAGCTATTAATAATTGATCGCCTGCATTGTGTATCAAATAAATAACAAAAAAAAATGAAGATAAATCTCTTTAGTTCTGCGCCAGTTACGTAACAATTCAATCAGTTTCATAATTCTCTGAATTTTCCCGATCAATACAGAATAGGAAAATTATAGGAAACAGGCAATTCGGCGGACACTAATCCTGTCTGCAGGCCATTCAAATGGAATAATGTTTTAGTGACATCTGTTCCCAAACACACACACACACACATAGAGTGGAACATTGTAAAGTTTAGAACCGGTCGAGGATTAAATTGTATTTATGCAGAAATTCAAGAATTAAATGATTACATTACGTTTATGGATTCATACAAGTGGGCTTGTTAACATCGCACATACAAATTGTTGCATTTTATACATTTTAGTACCGTGTGAGCCACCCGTTTTTTTTATTCAGAGTTGGCTGTGAGATAAATTAGGAATGATAACTTTGAATTAAACAACTTTCAAAGATACCTGACAATGGACTACCACATAATAACGGTCGCAACCATCATCTTCATAAAATTAGGAATGTCGTCGAATATTAAAAATTAGGACATTTAGCCTACAGGCTTTCTATGAAAAAAAGGTTAGTTAAAAAAAAATTGCAACATATGTTATATGCTCGCCATGTTCTGCTAAGATTTCCTTATTTCTAACTCTTACTTACCCACCGCTTTCTCTGCGACTTACGTTTCATGTTACCCTAAATAAATCCACAAAACGGCGAATAGATGCTGAAATGGTCGTACGGAACGCGACCACTACCTTTTGCCTTCTTCGGGACGACAAAGGAAGATGGTACAAAGGTCTTGTTTACCACAACACTCAGCGGGGTCTCAAGTTTACGATGTTGTAAAGCGACCCAAAAATCTGGCGTGTGCCGAAATCGGTTGGTCCTTTTTACCTGCTTGTCAATACAGATATTTAATGTGTCGGAACATGATTGCAATAATGAAATTCATAAGAAAATTATTATCAATAAGAATATCAGCTGTTCAATAAAAAAGGATTGATTAATTCATGCAAAAAATAAAAAAAAATGCTATTACTAAGTATTCGATTTAATTCGCAAATGTAAACGTAGACAAATTATTAAAATGATTATACAAAAAAACACTTTTATATACAGAGTGGGGCACCTCATATGACATTAAAAAAATATAACTCTGATGTGGATCTAAGCTAATATTTGAAAAAATACAATGTAACATTGATAATAATCATAAAAATTGATCAAAAAATGTATATATTCGACAAAATTTTCTGGAACCATAAAATCTTTTATTCATTTCATTTCAAGCGGTTGGCAGTTTTTTGTATTATAAATAATATAAATGTCAACGAATGAGATTTTGATAAAAATGTATTCCTTATATGTCGTTCATTTTGGCATTCTCCAGAAATTTTGTTAATATAAATTTTGTATAACTATTATCGTTTTATAATTATATATGTAGATTGAAAATGACAACATTTTTAAATTTGTTTTTTGTCCTCGATAATTTTATTAAAGTTTATTGAAAATATTTACAAACACAAATTTACTGATTTGTTGAAAAATAATTGAATTGAATGCGAGTTCATTGACTTTTCTGTTTATGAATTGTAATTAATGAAACAAAGAAGACATTATTTTTACTTTCTCCGTTACGAAGTACGAGAAAGTATTGTGATCGTGATTTTTTCAAAAAAAAAATTTTACGGAAATATCCGTTTTGGGATACGATAATAGTTACAGCAAATTTATGTTAATAATAATTGTAGAGAATGCCAAAATGAACAACTTCTAAAGAATAAGTTTTTTTCGAAATCTCGTCAGTTTTTCGGTAAACCGAGTTTTTGAATTTGGAGTATAATTTTTCCATCTTTCATAATTTTAAACGTCAGTTTCATCCGAGTTTACGCAACGCTCGATGTACATTTAAAATATGATTTCAATTGAAAATGAACCATGAAAACGTAAATATAAATGATACCATCAAGTCGGAGAAAGTAACATGATGGCCACATCACCATTTTTTACAGAAATTGTTGAAATGGCATTTAGGGACCTCAAAACGAATATTTCCGTAAAAAAATTTTTGAAAAAAAATCACGATCACAATACTTTGTCGTACTTCGTAACGGAGAAAGTAAAAATTAACGTACATACATTAAATTAAAGTCACGAACAGGTTGAATATTCATATCTTCATTATTTTACTGTACAATAATTTTAAAATCTAAAATGACGACCTTAAACTAATGTTATAATAACAGTAGAAATACTCATAGATGTTATCAGTATAATTATGTTTTTAAGGATTCATTGCATAAACATGCGTTACGGGATAGTGTTAACCCAAAGTATAATTTTTATTCACGAAATAATTTAAGTTGATATCCATCCGTAAATGACATTATTTATCTATTCATTAACAATTAAACAACAGTCATTTAAGTTGGGCTGTCACCCGGAAATGAACTGTTTTTACAACCAATGTACAATTTTAGTATATAAGCGAAAACATTTTTCTTCTGTATAAAAAATTGAGAACCAAATTCTATGTATTTTTCTGTCAATGAATTAGTTTCAAATCCCCTTGAAAATGCCCTGATGAGGCAACACTGTTTGTATACCTGCACACGCCCGGATATGCGACCGACCCCATCTGGAACCGAAGATTTTACTACCCTATAAATGTGAGTGTTGGGGTCAACAACGCCATTGTACCATCTTCCTTTGTCGTGGCGAAGAAGTCGCTGAGTTGCGACCATAGTAATTTGGCCAGAGCGGCGGGATCAAGGGGTACCATTTGTGGGTTGTTTACTACCGACGATTAGGGATTCTATTCTCTACGTAATGGTGTAGAAATTGTAATTTATGACCATATTCGAACCTTTTCTGCCTGCTAGAGACGAGGTCTGGACAAGCTTCCAAAAAGATATGCCAGATGTTCCCATTCTTCACCCCTAGTACCTGCGTTCGACCTTCCCTTTAAATTTTAAAAGGAATTCGTTTAAATGAATGCAACGCAACTCAATATCCGTTCCAAACTAACGTACCCTGAATAAAACTAACTCATATTTAATACATTACAGGTACTTTTTCAATCTAAAGGGCAATTATTAATTTTTACTTTTAAGTGTAACATGGATCAATGAAATTATATTTATGTTCATTTCAGTATTTTTGTGTATTTTTTTTCTCCAGTTAAATATAAACTACTAGCCTTATATAGTGCAAGAACACTAACTAGCCCCGAACTTTACAAAAAATAAAGATTTTCAAATTTCAAACAATTATAACTTTGTCAGGGTTCTTGCTCTATATAAAGCTAGTAGTTTATGATATCTAGCTAGAGAAAAAATACATTGTGATAAATTTAGGTTATTTTTGGGTCTAAAGTGGATTTTCTAAATTTTCAATACCAAACTTCCATTTTACTGGTTATTTTTAAATTTTGGATCTTTTGGGTAATAAACATTGTTGTAAAGGAGACTTTTCTGAAAACAATCATGTCAATTTCAATGTTGTAACTTAACATAGTACAGAGATATTCAAATTAACGCTAATGAAAATGAATTAACTTGAAAACACGTCGTGCGCTTACAAATATAGTAACGGTGCAAGGTATTTTTTTAAAACTTTTAAACTCAATTATAGGGTAATCGCATATAAAAAAATCAAAATATTTAAAAATGGTCACGCAACGAACTTAATTTTTATTCACTTGGATTGACCCAGTTGAGAATGTCGCCAGTCTGTTTCTAGCTTAGAAATATCAATTGTTTTCTAGTATGTCTACTATATCTAAGTGGTCAATTTGAAGTCAATTGTACGAGTGATAATGTTTTTTGAAATTTTAAAATCCTTAGATGCAAATTTCGCTTTCTCGAATTCAAGTTTCGAATGTCTCCATTTTGTTTCTAACTTAAAAATATGAATTGTTTTCTAGAATGTCAAAAATGCTTTATTTTTTAATTAGTTTTAGAAATTTTTAAGAAAATTCCACGATTGATAATGTTTTTACTATATTTATAATCCCCAGATGTAAATTTCGCTTTCTCGAATTAAAGCTTCAAAAGTCGCCGTTTTATTTCTAGCTAAAAATTTTATCAATTGTTTCCTAATGTATTAAAAATGTATCATTACTAAGAAGTTTTGGAAACTTTGAAAATAATTCCAAAAGCGATAATTTTTTTAGCATTTATTGTACATACTTTATTATACATGTTGTAAATATAATAAAAACACTTTTACTTTATGTTTTGATAATGGCAAGTTGAGTTGCCAAAACTATAGTCAACAATAAAAATCCGTGTTATACCAACAAAGTAAAAGTGTTTTTATTATATTTTTAGAATTTTCCTTATTTCAAGATGTAAATTTCGCTTCCGCATATTCAAGTTTCGACTGTCGCCATATTGCTTATAGCTTAAAAATATCAAAATAATTATCTAGTACGTAAAAAATGAATTATTTCTAAGCAGTTTTGGAAATTTTGAAGATAATTCCACGAGTAATAAAGCTTGTAGAATTATTCTAATCCCAACATGCAAATTTTTCTTACTCGAATTAATAATAATATTAATACATCGCCCTTGAAAAATACAAAATAACTGAAATATACATTTCTATGAAATAAAGTAATCTTAATCTTTTTGAAAATGTATTTTTTTTAATAACGAACACTCGAGTGTAAAAAATTAAAAATTAATATAAAACAGAAGTATAAAATCCTACAAAAATTCAGATTACTTCACAAGCCGTCGATCTTTTAACATAATTTTGGTTTTTGAATGTGCAGCAATTTTCAGTCGAGTTATGAATTTCTGAAAATGTATTTTCTTCAATGTCGAACTCTCGAGCGCAAAAATTAAAAATTAATATGAATCGCGGGAAAAAATTCTACAAAAATTCAAATCACTCTACACGACGTTGACCTTTCAAAATAATGTTGGTTTTTGAATATGCAGCAATTTTTAGTCGAGTTATGAATTTTTGAAAATGTATTTTTTTCAATGTCGCAATTTCGAATGCAACATTAATATGAAAAATAACTACATAAAAAATACTACAAAAATTCAATTCACTTCACAAGACGTCGATCTTTCAAAATAATTTTGGCTTTTGAATCTGCAGCAATTTTCAGACGAGTTACGAATTTTTGAAAATGTATTTTTATCAATGACGAGCACTCGAGCAAAAAATGAAAATGAATATGAAACGAATTTTTACAGCACTCTGTAAATTTATTAATAATTAACATATTTTTTGTATTACACTATTTCACTAGTGCGTAATTACATAACTCGAGTTATGTACTATACTTTATCTACAACCATACCTTTATTGGCTTAAAATAGGGACAATTTAATTTTCATCTATAATATCCCTAATGCGTCAAATATTACCGATCATTAAAAGGAAAAGTATTCTATTTCTTAATTATTTCATCTTCATCTTAGGGCGATCAACCAGTTAGACATGAATGCACGGCTTATTATAATACATCCCAAAAAAGGGCTCACTACCTGCTTGGGCCAAAAATTTAAAATTCGATCCGGTGGGCACGTGTCCGCAAGTTTGACATTTTTACGACCGCCTGGTGATTATTACCGACCGCAATAAACCCAACGGCCATGCCGCCTACTCTGGACATTTTTAGCGGCTCCTCAAAAGTCTACGGTCTTCTTCAAAAGAGGACTCTTCATGGTGAGTTGGAGGAGCCGCTAAAAATGTCCAGAGTAGGCGGTAGGCGTGTCCGCTAAAGGTACGGAAAATAAAGTATAGTGCAATTTATTAATAAAAAATTTGAAAAGAAAACGTTAAAATGCATATTTGCGCGCTCTGGCGAACAATGCACGCATTATCTTAAAAGTTGATAGACCTATATCGATCGGAAATTTTTCGCTCTAGAACTTTGATCTCTTATAATTTTTCCTGAAAATGCATGGTTTTGGCTGAAAATCCAAAAATCTGCAAAAGGTGGCAAAAAAATATGTTTTTATTGATAAATCTCAAGAATCCTTAATATTTTGTTATACGAACTGTATATCATTAGAAAGCTTATTAAAGATGCCATGCATTAGTGACAACATATATAGAGTGTTCCATTTGAAAAAAAAATGTTATCTATTGTTTTGCGTATGTTGACACCCTGTATAGCACTATGAATAAAAGAGAACCAAAGCCGATGTGTATTATTCTTTATCATGTGGGAAATTTTCTAGTGTATAAAAAATGAAGCAATCTTTGCTAGGAACGCTTCTGCAATGTTTTCAATGTGTACATGTTTTTGCCACAAATTTGGCCATAACTAACCAACCATCCATAATAGACGTATACTATATTATACTATTTTTATCAGCTTCTCAAAAGGGCTCAAAATAAAGTATAAAATATAGGGTGTTCTATTTAAAAAAACATAACTTTGTTCTGTTATGCATACTAGGACACCCTGTACAAAAACAAACATATTTTTAAAATATTTAGAATAACTGTGAATACCAGCTCAAGAAAACTAGAAGTCGATATCTCAAATAGCAAATAAGTTATGGGGCTTTTACAGATCCCTGGGTCACCCGGTATATGGTCTTTCAATTAATTTAATAAAAACGGTAATTGACGTAATTATCACCCCATTGACTAAATTAATTAATGAAGTAATAACTACCAGTACATTTCCTGATCTGCTAAAACTTTCAAAGGTTATACCAATTTTAGAAGACGGTGATTTAAACGAGGTTAGTAATCATCGACCTATTTCACTACTTCCTGTCTTTTCAAAAATAATTGAGAAGATATTATATAGACAGTTATTGGAATTTCTTGAAAGTAATAAATCATTTACCACGAGTCAACATGGATTTAGAAAAAATAGATCAACAATTACCGCAACGCTTGACTTACTTAATTATATAATCAATAATTTTGAAAATTCTAACTATTTATTGGCCACATTTATAGACCTATCGAAGGCTTTTGATTGTGTGTCTCATTGTCATTTGATTAGGAAGCTGTATACTTACAATCTTGATCCTACCAGTTGCAGACTTATTATGTCATTTCTTGCTAATCGGCAACAATATGTTTATTTCAATGGTGAATATTCCAGTCAGGAATCTATAACCCCCTATTATTCATTATGTATATTAATGATTTTGCTGAAGTTATGCAGAACCATGAGGTCGTACTTTTTGCAGATGATACCACATTGATTAGTACTGCAAATAATCATAGGGAGGTAATTGAACGGAATGTGGAAGCTCTCGAAATTGCAAATATGTGGTTCAATAGTAATCGCCTTAAACTCAATGCGGCTAAGACGCAACATATGATGTTTACACAAAACGAAGTTAGTTGACTCGAATATCGTGGAGAGCGTTAAATTCCTGGGATTTTTCATTGATAGGCATCTATTGTGGCATAATCACGGCAATGAAACTGCTAAAAAAATTAATAAAACTATTTATCTATTAAGGAGTCTATCACAGGCGGTTACAACTAATACTTTGAGAACAGCATATTTTTCATTGTGTCATTCGCACATATCTTACGGTGTATTAATCTGGGGACACTCAGCGGTAAGATGGTATGTTCTTACGTCAGCGGCGAGCAGTCAGGATAGTAGCTTCATTGCCATACAGAGACTGTTGCAAGCAAGCATTAGTAGATTTAAAAATATTAACATTTTCTTGTTTGTATATATTTGAATGCCTTAAATACATTAAAAACAATATAGGCAATTACCAGCATCACAATAACACAGATGAACACGATACTCGAAATAAAGGAAATATATGTCCTAAATCCCTTCGTCTTTCGAAATAGAAAAACGGAATAAATTATCACGGTGTAAAATTTTAAACAACAAATTAATTAATTTAAATAACAAATTGCCACCACAATTGCGAGTTGGCCCCTTAAATGTTTTTAAACGAAAAATAAAACAGTTTTTACTGGATAATGCCTTCTATTCATGGGAGGAATATCTAGAGTTTGATTTTAATAATGTTAATGTATTTTAGTGGTCTTTTAATTCCTTTTAATTTTGCAATTTTAATATGTTATTGTTCTAAATTAAGCCTATATATGCTATCTATGCTTTTTAATACACATTTATATCGTGTCGGTTTGTACTGTTTTTATGCGCATTGAATACCTATAAATTGTTAATAAGTAATATTAAGTTATATGTATAGATATTACTTGCATTGCCTCATTCATGACTTGTGTAAACCTAATGGTACTTGCACTAATAAACATTATTATTATTAAGACCGCTGAACATGTTATCCATCCAGAAATTTTATGGTGATAAAATTATAAAAAAAAAGGTTGACTCGAACGTGTGACCGTCATTATCAAGTGATAATGATGGTCATACGCCAAATCTCTAGTCGTGAATATCTGTTTACATTTAAATGATTGTCTTCTCATAATTAAAACATAGTGAACTTTTCAATTCAGCTTGAGTATATACTCACTTTCATATGAAATGTACCACCCTGAAAGAATAATACGATTGATGCAAAACTTGGTGATCTTGCATTTCATATGAAAGTGGGTATATTATTTTACTAAAATTATCTTCGACAAAAATAACAGAATTTGTATAAATTAATTATCCCTTGTGTTTCTATTACGAAACAAATTATTGCCCTCCAGCTTTACTTTACGTTGATGATCCTTTTAACGAAAGGTTAGTTCAAAACTATTTAAATAACCGTATTTTACGTTATCCATATGTACAAATAACTAAATGCTTTGCTTGTTTTCGGACAATTTACATTATTAGCAATTTGTGGCAGTAGAAATTACACTGTATTGCATTAATTAAGTTGCATCCAATTTAATTAAATGCGGACTAATGTGTTTGCATGTAAAATAAGTACAGTAAGCCACTGGTTTTGTATACTACTGTGCGTGGAACAAAGAATTTGGCGTTAGTTATAACTTCCAAACTTACACTACTTTATACTCCCGCAAAGCAACTGAACTGTGTGTACGAGTCTAGTTTCCATTACACTCCGCACTTCGAGTTGCCCTTTGAGTTTAATGGTAGGTTCGAATTGCTAAATACACATTTTGAATTATGTACTGAAACTTACACTGAAATACTATAATAGTAATGATAATAATAATAATAATGTACAATATTTGGTGCCAATACAAATTTTAGGAGGTGAAAGTGGAACATTTAAAAGATCAATTTAAACAATTTAATGTATAATTTGAGGTTTGTAATTCATTTTACCAGGTTTATATTAATTCAGCAAAAACATATGTACTTGCTGATATTTAAATTGGATTTTCTGGACTAACATTATTAAAAAAGTAGTTTTTTTCATTTTTTCCATTTTCGAGTTTTTTTTTGTGAAGACGCCACGGGTTCTAAATTAACATTTGTTCTTGCGAAATTACATTTTCTGAAGGGTTTTGAAGTGTTCTTTCCAATGATGTATAGAATCCCAAAATCGAACCAGTGGTTTCTTCAGAAAATCATTTCAAATTTTGAGCAAAAGTAAGAAGGGGACACCCTTGGATGTTTTCGCCCGTTTTAATTGAATTCGGCTAATTTACACGCAAAAAACATGGGCTTGTAAACCGCGATCGATTTCGAGTCTTCGTTTAGCCGTTACGGCCGTTCAAAATCTGAAAAATCGACTTTTTACTAAAATTTTCAGTGAAATGTAACTTTTTTGCTATTTTAACTACCTGAAATTTTATTTTATTATAGCTTAACAAGTTAAAATAGAAGATGGGTCCGTAGTGTCAAACACAGTATAGTTGTAACCACGGGTGTGAAACCGAGATATGAATATCGACAACACGAAAGTATGTGGGCCACTCCAGGACGGTGGGGCGAGGGGGAATTTCAAATTTGCCGCTTTTGTAAAGATGGTTCCCTCGATGTTGCCAGATTTATCAAAGATCTTATTATGGGGATTATCGTTTTTAATAATCTTAAAATTTCACTACAATGTAATAATTTTAACAATTAAAATTATGTTTTAAACATAATTAGACTCATTATCGCTTATATTTGTCATAATAACTCATGAAAGTATAATATTACTGTTTATTAAATATAATCATGTGCATTGTATATTTTATACTTCAATGTATATGCGGCAACGCTTAATGAGTCTCACCATTTTTATTAACTAACCTCAATAGTGCTGTGAGTGCTAGTAATTCATGTTTGAAGGTAAGTTATTATATATTCTGTCTTATAAACTCGTCACTTGCATTTATTAATAATGGAAACATCAAATGGCTGTATTAAATATTCTTGTAAATATCCAGAATGTCAAAATTCTTTCTTTTGCCATATCTATAACTAATGTCGACTACAAAAATAAACATTTCTATAAATTTCCCAAAAATGAAGAATATCTTAAAACATGGAAAACCACTTGTGATATTGAACAGTCTTCATTGTTTAAATTTTCATTCATGTGAATCATTTTATTCATAAACATTTTGTTAACCATTTCTGCAAAAAATTGAGTTGCAATGCTGTTCCGACACCAAGAAGTAAGACAATATAACTACACTAATTTACTTTTTAACTATTTTAATGTCATGAATCCTGGATACAAGCAAACAACTGACCTGTTACGACGCCTGAAAGAAATATCCTAAGAAGAACGAAGAGACCTGATGGAACATTGCACCTGGACAAGACCCTAATACCCAATTGTTGTGATATTTTTATATTTGATAATTTTGTTAATAATAATGTGTATAATTATTCTGTTATATATATTTTTTCCATGTAGGCCTATTTTTATTTTTATTTTGTGAAATCCAATCTTTTTTCTTTTACCAAAACCAGTAACTTCTTCATTTATGTACTATCTAAAAGTATAATCAATTATGTGCTCAAAAAACATAATTGATTGTATTTTTAGTGTTATTAAATTGTTATATATCGTCTAGACGAGTATAACATTTTTAAATTTTAGCGGAAATCGTAGTAATTTGCCACCCCGACACCAGGCGGCGCCAATAATCGTGTTTCCGAAATTTAACATGCAGGTTTCATTTCTAAAGGTATGTGTTCTGTGGTTGTAACTATCCAAGTACGCACTGCACTGATATATCTGGTTCTACAGTTAATGTAGATGTAATATCTAATTCATTGGGATTAGAAATTAATATATTTTCGTTCAAAACTCTCATGTACCGATATGTGGATCATTAATTTAACGTAATGGGGCCCCCGGGTTAAACGACCCAAAATTAATAGAGCCTGGAGGATGTTGACTTAGTTAATCTTGACGTTAAACCTCGGCGGAATTTAAGAAAATTGCCCCCAGAGGGCCCCAACTTCGCCGCACCCGTAAGCCAATAATTCAATTTTTGCCATCATCAACGGGCAGGTATATCACGAGCCTAAGAAACGGCCCTAATGAGTGTTTCTTGTAGGCGGCAAGGTTTTTGTGTATAATGAGATGGACGCAGATGCTTACACGGAGAATAATTCTCGACTCGGCGTGTTCACATTATGTGTGCAATATATCTAACCATTAACTTTTATGAATCCGCAACCACTTAAAATAAATTACACCATAACTATCTCCCCCTCACAGTGTACGGTATAAAAATAAAAGATCACGGAAAATATGTCTTTGGGCTAAATTATATTAGGGGCAGTCCGCATTCGTTATACCTCCATGGAATAACTCCTATAAAACCCTCGAGCAACCGGAATGTATCATTTTATTCTTTCTTTATATTATTAATTGGATAACTAGATTAATATTACCAATGCAATCTGTTCTCAACTGCCTGAGGATCAATTACATAAAAAGGTTAATAAATAAATTAGAGGCAACCTCACTTTTTATTTTATTGAATTTATTTAAAAGGTTAATAATTGAAAATGTTAGCAGTTACACCCAATTTATCACGAAACTCTTTTTAATGCTGTAATAATTAATGTTGACACAATTTTTCTAGAAGTCGTTGAAATCGCTTCTAGTTATATCAAAGCGGATATTTTTCAAATAAAATTTTCGATCAAAATATTTTCCCGTACTTCGTAACGAAGAAAATAAAAAATGCAGAGACAGCTTTTAAGAAATCAGTGTGTGTTTCTAAATTGCACTTGTTAAAAAAAAACATTGATAACACTTAAAAATAATGTATTTTTGGCATAGCAAAAAAATAATTGGCATACCCTCGCTGGAAACAAAATGGCGACACTTTAAACTGGAATTGCAAAGAGTAAAATTTGCATCTCATAATTACAAGGAAATTAAAAAAAAGTATTGATCTTGGAATTGTCTTCAAAATGTTTAGATCTACTTAGAAATCACGTACTTTTGACATACTAAAAAAACAATTGGCATTCCCTTGCTGGAAACAAAATGGCGACGCCGTAAAATTGAATTGCAAAAAGTAAAATTTGCATCTTACAATTAAAGGGAAATTTAAGAGAAGTATTGATCTTGGAATTGTCTTCAAAATGTTTAGATCTACTTAGAAATCACGTACTTTTGATGTACTAAAAAAAACAATCGGCATCCCCTTGCTGGAAATAAAATGGCGACGCCGTAAAATTGAATTGCAAAAAGTAAAATTTGCATCTTACAATTAAAGGGAAATTCAAGAGAAGTATTGATCTTGGAATTGTCTTCAAAATGTTTAGATGTACTTAGAAATCACGTACTTTTGATATACTAAAAAAACAATTGGCATCTCCTTGCTGGAAACAAAATGGCGACGCCGTAAAATTGAATTGCAAAAAGTAAAATTTGCATCTTACAATTAAAGGGAAATTTAAGAGAAGTATTGATCTTGGAATTGTCTTCAAAATGTTTAGATCTGCTCAGAAATCACGTACTTTTGATCTACTAAAAAAATAATTGGCATTCCCTTGCTGGAAACAAAATGTCGACGCCGTAAAATTGAATTGCAAAAAGTAAAATTTGCATCTTACAATTAAAGGGAAATTCAAGAGAAGTATTGATCTTGGAATTGTCTTCAAAATGTTTAGATCTGCTTAGAAATCACGTACTTTTGATCTACTAAAAAAACAATTGGCATCTCCTGCTGGAAACAAAATGGCGACGCCGTAAAATTGAATTGCAAAAAGTAAAATTTGCATCTTACAATTAAAGGGAAATTCAAGAGAAGTATTGATCTTGGAATTTTCTTCAAAATGTTTAGATCTGCTAAGAAATCACGTACTTTTGATTTACCAAAAATACAATTGGCATTCCCTTGCTGGAAACAAAATGGCGACGCCGTAAAATTGAATTGCAAAAAGTAAAATTTGCATCTTACAATTAAAGGGAAATTTAAGAGAAGTATTGATCTTGGAATTGTCTTCAAAATGTTTAGATCTGCTCAGAAATCACGTACTTTTGATCTACTAAAAAACAATTGGCATTCCCTTGCTGGAAACAAAATGTCGACGCCGTAAAATTGAATTGCAAAAAGTAAAATTTGCATCTTACAATTAAAGGGAAATTTAAGAGAAGTATTGATCTTGGAATTGTCTTCAAAATGTTTAGATCTGCTCAGAAATCACGTACTTTTGATCTACTAAAAAAACAATTGGCATTCCCTTGCTGGAAACAAAATGGCGACGCCGTAAAATTGAATTGCAAAAAGTAAAATTTGCATCTTACAATTAAAGGGAAATTCAAGAGAAGTATTGATCTTGGAATTGTCTTCAAAATGTTTAGATCTGCTTAGAAATCACGTACTTTTGATATACTAAAAAAACAATTGGCATCTCCTTGCTGGAAACAAAATGGCGACGCCGTAAAATTGAATTGCAAAAAGTAAAATTTGCATCTTACAATTAAAGGGAAATTCAAGAGAAGTATTGATCTTGGAATTGTCTTCAAAATGTTTAGATCTGCTTAGAAATCACGTACTTTTGATATACTAAAAAAACAATTGGCATCTCCTTGCTGGAAATAAAATGGCGACGCCGTAAAATTGAATTGCAAAAAGTAAAATTTGCATCTTACAATTAAAGGGAAATTCAAGAGAAGTATTGATCTTGGAATTTTCTTCAAAATGTTTAGATCTACTTAGAAATCACGTACTTTTGATATACTAAAAAAACAATTGGCATCTCCTTGCTGGAAATAAAATGGCGACGCCGTAAAATTGAATTGCAAAAAGTAAAATTTGCATCTTACAATTAAAGGGAAATTCAAGAGAAGTATTGATCTTGGAATTGTCTTCAAAATGTTTAGATCTGCTTAGAAATCACGTACTTTTGATATACTAAAAAAACAATTGGCATCTCCTTGCTGGAAATAAAATGGCGACGCCGTAAAATTGAATTGCAAAAAGTAAAATTTGCATCTTACAATTAAAGGGAAATTCAAGAGAAGTATTGATCTTGGAATTTTCTTCAAAATGTTTAGATCTGCTCAGAAATCACGTACTTTTGATCTACTAAAAAACAATTGGCATTCCCTTGCTGGAAACAAAATGGCGACGCCGTAAAATTGAATTGCAAAAAGTAAAATTTGCATCTTACAATTAAAGGGAAATTCAAGAGAAGTATTGATCTTGGAATTTTCTTCAAAATGTTTAGATCTACTTAGAAATCACGTACTTTTGATATACTAAAAAAACAATTGGCATCTCCTTGCTGGAAACAAAATGGCGACGCCGTAAAATTGAATTGCAAAAAGTAAAATTTGCATCTTACAATTAAAGGGAAATTCAAGAGAAGTATTGATCTTGGAATTTTCTTCAAAATGTTTAGATCTACTTAGAAATCACGTACTTTTGATATACTAAAAAAACAATTGGCATCTCCTTGCTGGAAACAAAATGGCGACGCCGTAAAATTGAATTGCAAAAAGTAAAATTTGCATCTTACAATTAAAGGGAAATTTAAGAGAAGTATTGATCCTGGAATTGTCTTCAAAATGTTTAGATCTGCTTAGAAATCACGTACTTTTGATATACTAAAAAAACAATTGGCATCTCCTTGCTGGAAATAAAATGGCGACGCCGTAAAATTGAATTGCAAAAAGTAAAATTTGCATCTTACAATTAAAGGGAAATTTAAGAGAAGTATTGATCTTGGAATTGTCTTCAAAATGTTTAGATCTACTTAGAAATCACGTACTTTTGACATACTAAAAAAACAATTGGCATTCCCTTGCTGGAAACAAAATGGCGACGCCGTAAAATTGAATTGCAAAAAGTAAAATTTGCATCTTACAATTAAAGGGAAATTTAAGAGAAGTATTGATCTTGGAATTGTCTTCAAAATGTTTAGATCTACTTAGAAATCACGTACTTTTGATGTACTAAAAAAAACAATCGGCATCCCCTTGCTGGAAATAAAATGGCGACGCCGTAAAATTGAATTGCAAAAAGTAAAATTTGCATCTTACAATTAAAGGGAAATTCAAGAGAAGTATTGATCTTGGAATTGTCTTCAAAATGTTTAGATGTACTTAGAAATCACGTACTTTTGATATACTAAAAAAACAATTGGCATCTCCTTGCTGGAAACAAAATGGCGACGCCGTAAAATTGAATTGCAAAAAGTAAAATTTGCATCTTACAATTAAAGGGAAATTTAAGAGAAGTATTGATCTTGGAATTGTCTTCAAAATGTTTAGATCTGCTCAGAAATCACGTACTTTTGATCTACTAAAAAAATAATTGGCATTCCCTTGCTGGAAATAAAATGGCGACGCCGTAAAATTGAATTGCAAAAAGTAAAATTTGCATCTTACAATTAAAGGGAAATTCAAGAGAAGTATTGATCTTGGAATTGTCTTCAAAATGTTTAGATCTGCTTAGAAATCACGTACTTTTGATCTACTAAAAAAACAATTGGCATCTCCTGCTGGAAACAAAATGGCGACGCCGTAAAATTGAATTGCAAAAAGTAAAATTTGCATCTTACAATTAAAGGGAAATTCAAGAGAAGTATTGATCTTGGAATTTTCTTCAAAATGTTTAGATCTGCTAAGAAATCACGTACTTTTGATTTACCAAAAATACAATTGGCATTCCCTTGCTGGAAACAAAATGGCGACGCCGTAAAATTGAATTGCAAAAAGTAAAATTTGCATCTTACAATTAAAGGGAAATTTAAGAGAAGTATTGATCTTGGAATTGTCTTCAAAATGTTTAGATCTGTTTAGAAATCACGTACTTTTGATCTACTAAAAAAACAATTGGCATTCCCTTGCTGGAAACAAAATGGCGACGCCGTAAAATTGAATTGCAAAAAGTAAAATTTGCATCTTACAATTAAAGGGAAATTCAAGAGAAGTATTGATCTTGGAATTGTCTTCAAAATGTTTAGATCTGCTTAGAAATCACGTACTTTTGATATACTAAAAAAACAATTGGCATCTCCTTGCTGGAAACAAAATGGCGACGCCGTAAAATTGAATTGCAAAAAGTAAAATTTGCATCTTACAATTAAAGGGAAATTCAAGAGAAGTATTGATCTTGGAATTGTCTTCAAAATGTTTAGATCTGCTTAGAAATCACGTACTTTTGATATACTAAAAAAACAATTGGCATCTCCTTGCTGGAAATAAAATGGCGACGCCGTAAAATTGAATTGCAAAAAGTAAAATTTGCATCTTACAATTAAAGGGAAATTCAAGAGAAGTATTGATCTTGGAATTTTCTTCAAAATGTTTAGATCTACTTAGAAATCACGTACTTTTGATATACTAAAAAAACAATTGGCATCTCCTTGCTGGAAATAAAATGGCGACGCCGTAAAATTGAATTGCAAAAAGTAAAATTTGCATCTTACAATTAAAGGGAAATTCAAGAGAAGTATTGATCTTGGAATTGTCTTCAAAATGTTTAGATCTGCTTAGAAATCACGTACTTTTGATATACTAAAAAAACAATTGGCATCTCCTTGCTGGAAATAAAATGGCGACGCCGTAAAATTGAATTGCAAAAAGTAAAATTTGCATCTTACAATTAAAGGGAAATTCAAGAGAAGTATTGATCTTGGAATTTTCTTCAAAATGTTTAGATCTGCTCAGAAATCACGTACTTTTGATCTACTAAAAAAACAATTGGCATTCCCTTGCTGGAAACAAAATGGCGACGCCGTAAAATTGAATTGCAAAAAGTAAAATTTGCATCTTACAATTAAAGGGAAATTCAAGAGAAGTATTGATCTTGGAATTTTCTTCAAAATGTTTAGATCTACTTAGAAATCACGTACTTTTGATATACTAAAAAAACAATTGGCATCTCCTTGCTGGAAACAAAATGGCGACGCCGTAAAATTGAATTGCAAAAAGTAAAATTTGCATCTTACAATTAAAGGGAAATTCAAGAGAAGTATTGATCTTGGAATTTTCTTCAAAATGTTTAGATCTACTTAGAAATCACGTACTTTTGATATACTAAAAAAACAATTGGCATCTCCTTGCTGGAAACAAAATGGCGACGCCGTAAAATTGAATTGCAAAAAGTAAAATTTGCATCTTACAATTAAAGGGAAATTTAAGAGAAGTATTGATCCTGGAATTGTCTTCAAAATGTTTAGATCTGCTTAGAAATCACGTACTTTTGATATACTAAAAAAACAATTGGCATCTCCTTGCTGGAAATAAAATGGCGACGCCGTAAAATTGAATTGCAAAAAGTAAAATTTGCATCTTACAATTAAAGGGAAATTTAAGAGAAGTATTGATCTTGGAATTGTCTTCAAAATGTTTAGATCTACTTAGAAATCACGTACTTTTGACATACTAAAAAAACAATTGGCATTCCCTTGCTGGAAACAAAATGGCGACGCCGTAAAATTGAATTGCAAAAAGTAAAATTTGCATCTTACAATTAAAGGGAAATTCAAGAGAAGTATTGATCCTGGAATTGTCTTCAAAATGTTTAGATCTGCTTAGAAATCACGTACTTTTGATATACTAAAAAAACAATTGGCATCTCCTTGCTGGAAATAAAATGGCGACGCCGTAAAATTGAATTGCAAAAAGTAAAATTTGCATCTTACAATTAAAGGGAAATTTAAGAGAAGTATTGATCTTGGAATTGTCTTCAAAATGTTTAGATCTACTTAGAAATCACGTACTTTTGATGTACTAAAGAAAACAATCGGCATCCCCTTGCTGGAAACAAAATGGCGACGCCGTAAAATTGAATTGCAAAAAGTAAAATTTGCATCTAACAATTAAAGGGAAATTTAAGAGAAGTATTGATCTTGGAATTGTTTTCAAAATGTTTAGATCTGCTTAGAAATAACGTACTTTTGATTTACCAAAAAAACAATTGGCATTCCCTTGCTGGAAACAAAATAGCGACGCCGTAAAATTGAATTGCAAAAAGTAAAATTTGCATCTAACAATTAAAGGGAAATTTAAGAGAAGTATTGATCTTGGAATTATCTTCAAAATGTTTAGATCTACTTAGAAATTACCTACTTTTGATTTACCAAAAAAACAATTGTCATTCCCTTGTTGGAAACAAAATGGCGACGCCCTAAAATTGAATTGCAAAAAGGAAAATTTGCATCTAACAATTAAAGGGAAATTTAAGAGAAGTATTGATCTTGACATTGTCTTCAAAATGTTTAGATCTGCTTAGAAATCATGTACTTTTGATTTATTAAAAAAACAATTGGCATTCACTTGCTGGAAACAAAATGGCGACGCCGTAAAATTGAATTGCAAAAAGTAAAATTTGCATCTAACAATTAAAGGGAAATTCAAGAGAAGTATTGATCCTGGAATTGTCTTCAAAATGTTTAGATCTACTTAGAAATCACGTACTTTTGATATACTAAAAAAACAATTGGCATCTCCTTGCTGGAAACAAAATGGCGACGCCGTAAAATTGAATTGCAAAAAGTAAAATTTGCATCTTACAATTAAAGGGAAATTCAAGAGAAGTATTGATCTTGGAATTGTCTTCAAAATGTTTAGATCTGCTTAGAAATCACGTACTTTTGATATACTAAAAAAACAATTGGCATCTCCTTGCTGGAAATAAAATGGCGACGCCGTAAAATTGAATTGCAAAAAGTAAAATTTGCATCTTACAATTAAAGGGAAATTCAAGAGAAGTATTGATCTTGGAATTGTCTTCAAAATGTTTAGATCTGCTTAGAAATCACGTACTTTTGATATACTAAAAAAACAATTGGCATCTCCTTGCTGGAAACAAAATGGCGACGCCGTAAAATTGAATTGCAAAAAGTAAAATTTGCATCTTACAATTAAAGGGAAATTCAAGAGAAGTATTGATCTTGGAATTGTCTTCAAAATGTTTAGATCTGCTTAGAAATCACGTACTTTTGATATACTAAAAAAACAATTGGCATCTCCTTGCTGGAAATAAAATGGCGACGCCGTAAAATTGAATTGCAAAAAGTAAAATTTGCATCTAACAATTAAAGGGAAATTTAAGAGAAGTATTGATCTTGGAATTATCTTCAAAATGTTTAGATCTACTTAGAAATTACCTACTTTTGATTTACCAAAAAAACAATTGTCATTCCCTTGTTGGAAACAAAATGGCGACGCCCTAAAATTGAATTGCAAAAAGGAAAATTTGCATCTAACAATTAAAGGGAAATTTAAGAGAAGTATTGATCTTGACATTGTCTTCAAAATAATTAGATCTACTTAGAAATCACGTACTTTTGATGTACTAAAGAAAACAATTGGCATCTCCTTGCTAGAAACAAAATGGCGACGCTGTAAAATTGAATTGCAAAAAGTAAAATTTGCATCTAACAATTAAAGGGAAATTTAAGAGAAGTATTGATCTTGGAATTATCTTCAAAATGTTTAGATCTACTTAGAAATTACCTACTTTTGATTTACCAAAAAAACAATTGCCATTCCCTTGTTGGAAACAAAATGGCGACGCCCTAAAATTGAATTGCAAAAAGGAAAATTTGCATCTAACAATTAAAGGGAAATTTAAGAGAAGTATTGATCTTGACATTGTCTTCAAAATGTTTAGATCTGCTTAGAAATCATGTACTTTTGATTTATTAAAAAAACAATTGGCATTCACTTGCTGGAAACAAAATGGCGACGCCGTAAAATTGAATTGCAAAAAGTAAAATTTGCATCTAACAATTAAAGGGAAATTTAAGAGAAGTATTGATCTTGGAATTGTCTTCAAAATGTTTAGATCTGCTTAGAAATCACGTACTTTTGATTTACCAAAAAAACAATTGGCATTCCCTTGCTGGAAACAAAATAGCGACGCCGTAAAATTGAATTGCAAAAAGTAAAATTTGCATCTAACAATTAAAGGGAAATTTAAGAGAAGTATTGATCTTGGAATTATCTTCAAAATGTTTAGATCTACTTAGAAATTACCTACTTTTGATTTACCAAAAAAACAATTGCCATTCCCTTGTTGGAAACAAAATGGCGACGCCCTAAAATTGAATTGCAAAAAGGAAAATTTGCATCTAACAATTAAAGGGAAATTTAAGAGAAGTATTGATCTTGACATTGTCTTCAAAATGTTTAGATCTGCTTAGAAATCATGTACTTTTGATTTATTAAAAAAACAATTGGCATTCACTTGCTGGAAACAAAATGGCGACGCCGTAAAATTGAATTGCAAAAAGTAAAATTTGCATCTAACAATTAAAGGGAAATTTAAGAGAAGTATTGATCTTGGAATTGTCTTCAAAATGTTTAGATCTGCTTAGAAATCACGTACTTTTGATTTACTAAAAAAACAATTGGCATTCCCTTGCTGGAAACAAAATAGCGACGCCGTAAAATTGAATTGCAAAAAGTAAAATTTGCATCTAACAATTAAAGGGAAATTTAAGAGAAGTATTGATCTTGGAATTATCTTCAAAATGTTTAGATCTACTTAGAAATTACCTACTTTTGATTTACCAAAAAAACAATTGCCATTCCCTTGTTGGAAACAAAATGGCGACGCCCTAAAATTGAATTGCAAAAAGGAAAATTTGCATCTAACAATTAAAGGGAAATTTAAGAGAAGTATTGATCTTGACATTGTCTTCAAAATGTTTAGATCTGCTTAGAAATCATGTACTTTTGATTTATTAAAAAAACAATTGGCATTCACTTGCTGGAAACAAAATGGCGACGCCGTAAAATTGAATTGCAAAAAGTAAAATTTGCATCTTACAATTAAAGGGAAATTTAAGAGAAGTATTGATCTTGGAATTGTCTTCAAAATGTTCAGATCTACTTAGAAATCATGTACTTTTGATTTATTAAAAAAACAATTGGCATTCACTTGCTGGAAACAAAATGGCGACGCCGTAAAATTGAATTGCAAAAAGTAAAATTTGCATCTTACAATTTAAGGGAAATTTATAAGAAGTATTGATCTTGACATTGTCTTCAAAATGTTTAGATCTGCTTAGAAATCACGTACTTTTGATTTATTAAAAAAACAATTGGCATTCACTTGCTGGAAACAAAATGGCGACGCCGTAAAATTGAATTGCAAAAAGTAAAATTTGCATCTTACAATTAAAGGGTAATTTAAGAGAAGTATTGATCTTGGAATTGTCTTCAAAATGTTCAGATCTACTTAGAAATCATGTACTTTTGATTTATTAAAAAAACAATTGGCATTCACTTGCTGGAAACAAAATGGCGACGCCGTAAAATTGAATTGCAAAAAGTAAAATTTGCATCTAACAATTAAAGGGAAATTCAAGAGAAGTATTGATCCTGGAATTGTCTTCAAAATGTTTAGATCTACTTAGAAATCACGTACTTTTGATATACTAAAAAAACAATTGGCATCTCCTTGCTGGAAACAAAATGGCGACGCCGTAAAATTGAATTGCAAAAAGTAAAATTTGCATCTTACAATTAAAGGGAAATTCAAGAGAAGTATTGATCTTGGAATTGTCTTCAAAATGTTTAGATCTGCTTAGAAATCACGTACTTTTGATATACTAAAAAAACAATTGGCATCTCCTTGCTGGAAATAAAATGGCGACGCCGTAAAATTGAATTGCAAAAAGTAAAATTTGCATCTTACAATTAAAGGGAAATTCAAGAGAAGTATTGATCTTGGAATTGTCTTCAAAATGTTTAGATCTGCTTAGAAATCACGTACTTTTGATATACTAAAAAAACAATTGGCATCTCCTTGCTGGAAACAAAATGGCGACGCCGTAAAATTGAATTGCAAAAAGTAAAATTTGCATCTTACAATTAAAGGGAAATTCAAGAGAAGTATTGATCTTGGAATTGTCTTCAAAATGTTTAGATCTGCTTAGAAATCACGTACTTTTGATATACTAAAAAAACAATTGGCATCTCCTTGCTGGAAATAAAATGGCGACGCCGTAAAATTGAATTGCAAAAAGTAAAATTTGCATCTAACAATTAAAGGGAAATTTAAGAGAAGTATTGATCTTGGAATTATCTTCAAAATGTTTAGATCTACTTAGAAATTACCTACTTTTGATTTACCAAAAAAACAATTGTCATTCCCTTGTTGGAAACAAAATGGCGACGCCCTAAAATTGAATTGCAAAAAGGAAAATTTGCATCTAACAATTAAAGGGAAATTTAAGAGAAGTATTGATCTTGACATTGTCTTCAAAATGTTTAGATCTACTTAGAAATCACGTACTTTTGATGTACTAAAGAAAACAATTGGCATCTCCTTGCTAGAAACAAAATGGCGACGCTGTAAAATTGAATTGCAAAAAGTAAAATTTGCATCTAACAATTAAAGGGAAATTTAAGAGAAGTATTGATCTTGGAATTATCTTCAAAATGTTAAGATCTACTTAGAAATTACCTACTTTTGATTTACCAAAAAAACAATTGCCATTCCCTTGTTGGAAACAAAATGGCGACGCCCTAAAATTGAATTGCAAAAAGGAAAATTTGCATCTAACAATTAAAGGGAAATTTAAGAGAAGTATTGATCTTGACATTGTCTTCAAAATGTTTAGATCTGCTTAGAAATCATGTACTTTTGATTTATTAAAAAAACAATTGGCATTCACTTGCTGGAAACAAAATGGCGACGCCGTAAAATTGAATTGCAAAAAGTAAAATTTGCATCTAACAATTAAAGGGAAATTTAAGAGAAGTATTGATCTTGGAATTGTCTTCAAAATGTTTAGATCTGCTTAGAAATCACGTACTTTTGATTTACCAAAAAAACAATTGGCATTCCCTTGCTGGAAACAAAATAGCGACGCCGTAAAATTGAATTGCAAAAAGTAAAATTTGCATCTAACAATTAAAGGGAAATTTAAGAGAAGTATTGATCTTGGAATTATCTTCAAAATGTTTAGATCTACTTAGAAATTACCTACTTTTGATTTACCAAAAAAACAATTGCCATTCCCTTGTTGGAAACAAAATGGCGACGCCCTAAAATTGAATTGCAAAAAGGAAAATTTGCATCTAACAATTAAAGGGAAATTTAAGAGAAGTATTGATCTTGACATTGTCTTCAAAATGTTTAGATCTGCTTAGAAATCATGTACTTTTGATTTATTAAAAAAACAATTGGCATTCACTTGCTGGAAACAAAATGGCGACGCCGTAAAATTGAATTGCAAAAAGTAAAATTTGCATCTAACAATTAAACGGAAATTTAAGAGAAGTATTGATCTTGGAATTGTCTTCAAAATGTTTAGATCTGCTTAGAAATCACGTACTTTTGATTTACCAAAAAAACAATTGGCATTCCCTTGCTGGAAACAAAATAGCGACGCCGTAAAATTGAATTGCAAAAAGTAAAATTTGCATCTAACAATTAAAGGGAAATTTAAGAGAAGTATTGATCTTGGAATTATCTTCAAAATGTTTAGATCTACTTAGAAATTACCTACTTTTGATTTACCAAAAAAACAATTGCCATTACCTTGTTGGAAACAAAATGGCGACGCCCTAAAATTGAATTGCAAAAAGGAAAATTTGCATCTAACAATTAAAGGGAAATTTAAGAGAAGTATTGATCTTGACATTGTCTTCAAAATGTTTAGATCTGCTTAGAAATCATGTACTTTTGATTTATTAAAAAAACAATTGGCATTCACTTGCTGGAAACAAAATGGCGACGCCGTAAAATTGAATTGCAAAAAGTAAAATTTGCATCTTACAATTAAAGGGAAATTTAAGAGAAGTATTGATCTTGGAATTGTCTTCAAAATGTTCAGATCTACTTAGAAATCATGTACTTTTGATTTATTAAAAAAACAATTGGCATTCACTTGCTGGAAACAAAATGGCGACGCCGTAAAATTGAATTGCAAAAAGTAAAATTTGCATCTTACAATTTAAGGGAAATTTATAAGAAGTATTGATCTTGACATTGTCTTCAAAATGTTTAGATCTGCTTAGAAATCACGTACTTTTGATTTATTAAAAAAACAATTGGCATTCACTTGCTGGAAACAAAATGGCGACGCCGTAAAATTGAATTGCAAAAAGTAAAATTTGCATCTTACAATTAAAGGGTAATTTAAGAGAAGTATTGATCTTGGAATTGTCTTCAAAATGTTCAGATCTACTTAGAAATCATGTACTTTTGATTTATTAAAAAAACAATTGGCATTCACTTGCTGGAAACAAAATGGCGACGCCGTAAAATTGAATTGCAAAAAGTAAAATTTGCATCTTACAATTAAAGGGAAATTTATAAGAAGTATTGATCTTGGAATTGTCTTCAAAATGTTTAGATCTGCTTAGAAATCACGTACTTTTGATTTATTAAAAAAACAATTGGCATTCACTTGCTGGAAACAAAATGGCGACGCCGTAAAATTGAATTGCAAAAAGTAAAATTTGCATCTTACAATTAAAGGGTAATTTAAGAGAAGTATTGATCTTGGAATTGTCTTCAAAATGTTCAGATCTACTTAGAAATCATGTACTTTTGATTTATTAAAAAAACAATTGGCATTCACTTGCTGGAAACAAAATGGCGACGCCGTAAAATTGAATTGCAAAAAGTAAAATTTGCATCTTACAATTAAAGGGTAATTTAAGAGAAGTATTGATCTTGGAATTGTCTTCAAAATGTTCAGATCTACTTAGAAATCATGTACTTTTGATTTATTAAAAAAACAATTGGCATTCACTTGCTGGAAACAAAATGGCGACGCCGTAAAATTGAATTGCAAAAAGTAAAATTTGCATCTTACAATTAAAGGGAAATTTATAAGAAGTATTGATCTTGACATTGTCTTCAAAATGTTTAGATCTGCTTAGAAATCACGTACTTTTGATTTATTAAAAAAACAATTGGCATTCACTTGCTGGAAACAAAATGGCGACGCCGTAAAATTGAATTGCAAAAAGTAAAATTTGCATCTTACAATTAAAGGGTAATTTAAGAGAAGTATTGATCTTGGAATTGTCTTCAAAATGTTCAGATCTACTTAGAAATCATGTACTTTTGATTTATTAAAAAAACAATTGGCATTCACTTGCTGGAAACAAAATGGCGACGCCGTAAAATTGAATTGCAAAAAGTAAAATTTGCATCTTACAATTAAAGGGTAATTTAAGAGAAGTATTGATCTTGGAATTGTCTTCAAAATGTTCAGATCTACTTAGAAATCATGTACTTTTGATTTATTAAAAAAACAATTGGCATTCACTTGCTGGAAACAAAATGGCGACGCCGTAAAATTGAATTGCAAAAAGTAAAATTTGCATCTTACAATTAAAGGGAAATTTATAAGAAGTATTGATCTTGACATTGTCTTCAAAATGTTTAGATCTGCTTAGAAATCACGTACTTTTGATTTATTAAAAAAACAATTGGCATTCACTTGCTGGAAACAAAATGGCGACGCCGTAAAATTGAATTGCAAAAAGTAAAATTTGCATCTTACAATTAAAGGGTAATTTAAGAGAAGTATTGATCTTGGAATTGTCTTCAAAATGTTCAGATCTACTTAGAAATCATGTACTTTTGATTTATTAAAAAAACAATTGGCATTCACTTGCTGGAAACAAAATGGCGACGCCGTAAAATTGAATTGCAAAAAGTAAAATTTGCATCTTACAATTAAAGGGAAATTTATAAGAAGTATTGATCTTGACATTGTCTTCAAAATGTTTAGATCTGCTTAGAAATCACGTACTTTTGATTTATTAAAAAAACAATTGGCATTCACTTGCTGGAAACAAAATGGCGACGCCGTAAAATTGAATTGCAAAAAGTAAAATTTGCATCTTACAATTTAAGGGAAATTTATAAGAAGTATTGATCTTGACATTGTCTTCAAAATGTTTAGATCTGCTTAGAAATCACGTACTTTTGATTTATTAAAAAAACAATTGGCATTCACTTGCTGGAAACAAAATGGCGACGCCGTAAAATTGAATTGCAAAAAGTAAAATTTGCATCTTACAATTAAAGGGTAATTTAAGAGAAGTATTGATCTTGGAATTGTCTTCAAAATGTTCAGATCTACTTAGAAATCATGTACTTTTGATTTATTAAAAAAACAATTGGCATTCACTTGCTGGAAACAAAATGGCGACGCCGTAAAATTGAATTGCAAAAAGTAAAATTTGCATCTTACAATTAAAGGGAAATTTAAGAGAAGTATTGATCTTGGAATTGTCTTCAAAATGTTCAGATCTACTTAGAAATCATGTACTTTTGATTTATTAAAAAAACAATTGGCATTCACTTGCTGGAAACAAAATGGCGACGCCGTAAAATTGAATTGCAAAAAGTAAAATTTGCATCTTACAATTTAAGGGAAATTTATAAGAAGTATTGATCTTGACATTGTCTTCAAAATGTTTAGATCTGCTTAGAAATCACGTACTTTTGATTTATTAAAAAAACAATTGGCATTCACTTGCTGGAAACAAAATGGCGACGCCGTAAAATTGAATTGCAAAAAGTAAAATTTGCATCTTACAATTAAAGGGAAATTTATAAGAAGTATTGATCTTGACATTGTCTTCAAAATGTTTAGATCTGCTTAGAAATCACGTACTTTTGATTTATTAAAAAAACAATTGGCATTCACTTGCTGGAAACAAAATGGCGACGCCGTAAAATTGAATTGCAAAAAGTAAAATTTGCATCTTACAATTAAAGGGAAATTTAAGAGAAGTATTGATCTTGGAATTGTCTTCAAAATGTTCAGATCTACTTAGAAATCATGTACTTTTGATTTATTAAAAAAACAATTGGCATTCACTTGCTGGAAACAAAATGGCGACGCCGTAAAATTGAATTGCAAAAAGTAAAATTTGCATCTTACAATTTAAGGGAAATTTATAAGAAGTATTGATCTTGACATTGTCTTCAAAATGTTTAGATCTGCTTAGAAATCACGTACTTTTGATTTATTAAAAAAACAATTGGCATTCACTTGCTGGAAACAAAATGGCGACGCCGTAAAATTGAATTGCAAAAAGTAAAATTTGCATCTTACAATTTAAGGGAAATTTATAAGAAGTATTGATCTTGACATTGTCTTCAAAATGTTTAGATCTGCTTAGAAATCACGTACTTTTGATTTATTAAAAAAACAATTGGCATTCACTTGCTGGAAACAAAATGGCGACGCCGTAAAATTGAATTGCAAAAAGTAAAATTTGCATCTTACAATTAAAGGGAAATTTAAGAGAAGTATTGATCTTGGAATTGTCTTCAAAATGTTCAGATCTACTTAGAAATCATGTACTTTTGATTTATTAAAAAAACAATTGGCATTCACTTGCTGGAAACAAAATGGCGACGCCGTAAAATTGAATTGCAAAAAGTAAAATTTGCATCTTACAATTTAAGGGAAATTTATAAGAAGTATTGATCTTGACATTGTCTTCAAAATGTTTAGATCTGCTTAGAAATCACGTACTTTTGATTTATTAAAAAAACAATTGGCATTCACTTGCTGGAAACAAAATGGCGACGCCGTAAAATTGAATTGCAAAAAGTAAAATTTGCATCTTACAATTTAAGGGAAATTTATAAGAAGTATTGATCTTGACATTGTCTTCAAAATGTTTAGATCTGCTTAGAAATCACGTACTTTTGATTTATTAAAAAAACAATTGGCATTCACTTGCTGGAAACAAAATGGCGACGCCGTAAAATTGAATTGCAAAAAGTAAAATTTGCATCTTACAATTAAAGGGTAATTTAAGAGAAGTATTGATCTTGGAATTGTCTTCAAAATGTTCAGATCTACTTAGAAATCATGTACTTTTGATTTATTAAAAAAACAATTGGCATTCACTTGCTGGAAACAAAATGGCGACGCCGTAAAATTGAATTGCAAAAAGTAAAATTTGCATCTTACAATTAAAGGGAAATTTAAGAGAAGTATTGATCTTGGAATTGTCTTCAAAATGTTCAGATCTACTTAGAAATCATGTACTTTTGATTTATTAAAAAAACAATTGGCATTCACTTGCTGGAAACAAAATGGCGACGCCGTAAAATTGAATTGCAAAAAGTAAAATTTGCATCTTACAATTTAAGGGAAATTTATAAGAAGTATTGATCTTGACATTGTCTTCAAAATGTTTAGATCTGCTTAGAAATCACGTACTTTTGATTTATTAAAAAAACAATTGGCATTCACTTGCTGGAAACAAAATGGCGACGCCGTAAAATTGAATTGCAAAAAGTAAAATTTGCATCTTACAATTAAAGGGTAATTTAAGAGAAGTATTGATCTTGGAATTGTCTTCAAAATGTTCAGATCTACTTAGAAATCATGTACTTTTGATTTATTAAAAAAACAATTGGCATTCACTTGCTGGAAACAAAATGGCGACGCCGTAAAATTGAATTGCAAAAAGTAAAATTTGCATCTTACAATTTAAGGGAAATTTATAAGAAGTATTGATCTTGACATTGTCTTCAAAATGTTTAGATCTGCTTAGAAATCACGTACTTTTGATTTATTAAAAAAACAATTGGCATTCACTTGCTGGAAACAAAATGGCGACGCCGTAAAATTGAATTGCAAAAAGTAAAATTTGCATCTTACAATTAAAGGGTAATTTAAGAGAAGTATTGATCTTGGAATTGTCTTCAAAATGTTCAGATCTACTTAGAAATCATGTACTTTTGATTTATTAAAAAAACAATTGGCATTCACTTGCTGGAAACAAAATGGCGACGCCGTAAAATTGAATTGCAAAAAGTAAAATTTGCATCTTACAATTAAAGGGAAATTTAAGAGAAGTATTGATCTTGGAATTGTCTTCAAAATGTTCAGATCTACTTAGAAATCATGTACTTTTGATTTATTAAAAAAACAATTGGCATTCACTTGCTGGAAACAAAATGGCGACGCCGTAAAATTGAATTGCAAAAAGTAAAATTTGCATCTTACAATTAAAGGGAAATTTAAGAGAAGTATTGATCTTGGAATTGTCTTCAAAATGTTCAGATCTACTTAGAAATCATGTACTTTTGATTTATTAAAAAAACAATTGGCATTCACTTGCTGGAAACAAAATGGCGACGCCGTAAAATTGAATTGCAAAAAGTAAAATTTGCATCTTACAATTAAAGGGAAATTTAAGAGAAGTATTGATCTTGGAATTGTCTTCAAAATGTTCAGATCTACTTAGAAATCATGTACTTTTGATTTATTAAAAAAACAATTGGCATTCACTTGCTGGAAACAAAATGGCGACGCCGTAAAATTGAATTGCAAAAAGTAAAATTTGCATCTTACAATTTAAGGGAAATTTATAAGAAGTATTGATCTTGACATTGTCTTCAAAATGTTTAGATCTGCTTAAAAATCACGTACTTTTGATTTATTAAAAAAACAATTGGCATTCACTTGCTGGAAACAAAATGGCGACGCCGTAAAATTGAATTGCAAAAAGTAAAATTTGCATCTTACAATTTAAGGGAAATTTATAAGAAGTATTGATCTTGACATTGTCTTCAAAATGTTTAGATCTGCTTAGAAATCACGTACTTTTGATTTATTAAAAAAACAATTGGCATTCACTTGCTGGAAACAAAATGGCGACGCCGTAAAATTGAATTGCAAAAAGTAAAATTTGCATCTTACAATTAAAGGGTAATTTAAGAGAAGTATTGATCTTGGAATTGTCTTCAAAATGTTCAGATCTACTTAGAAATCATGTACTTTTGATTTATTAAAAAAACAATTGGCATTCACTTGCTGGAAACAAAATGGCGACGCCGTAAAATTGAATTGCAAAAAGTAAAATTTGCATCTTACAATTAAAGGGAAATTTAAGAGAAGTATTGATCTTGGAATTGTCTTCAAAATGTTCAGATCTACTTAGAAATCATGTACTTTTGATTTATTAAAAAAACAATTGGCATTCACTTGCTGGAAACAAAATGGCGACGCCGTAAAATTGAATTGCAAAAAGTAAAATTTGCATCTTACAATTTAAGGGAAATTTATAAGAAGTATTGATCTTGACATTGTCTTCAAAATGTTTAGATCTGCTTAGAAATCACGTACTTTTGATTTATTAAAAAAACAATTGGCATTCACTTGCTGGAAACAAAATGGCGACGCCGTAAAATTGAATTGCAAAAAGTAAAATTTGCATCTTACAATTAAAGGGTAATTTAAGAGAAGTATTGATCTTGGAATTGTCTTCAAAATGTTCAGATCTACTTAGAAATCATGTACTTTTGATTTATTAAAAAAACAATTGGCATTCACTTGCTGGAAACAAAATGGCGACGCCGTAAAATTGAATTGCAAAAAGTAAAATTTGCATCTTACAATTAAAGGGAAATTTAAGAGAAGTATTGATCTTGGAATTGTCTTCAAAATGTTCAGATCTACTTAGAAATCATGTACTTTTGATTTATTAAAAAAACAATTGGCATTCACTTGCTGGAAACAAAATGGCGACGCCGTAAAATTGAATTGCAAAAAGTAAAATTTGCATCTTACAATTTAAGGGAAATTTATAAGAAGTATTGATCTTGACATTGTCTTCAAAATGTTTAGATCTGCTTAGAAATCACGTACTTTTGATTTATTAAAAAAACAATTGGCATTCACTTGCTGGAAACAAAATGGCGACGCCGTAAAATTGAATTGCAAAAAGTAAAATTTGCATCTTACAATTAAAGGGTAATTTAAGAGAAGTATTGATCTTGGAATTGTCTTCAAAATGTTCAGATCTACTTAGAAATCATGTACTTTTGATTTATTAAAAAAACAATTGGCATTCACTTGCTGGAAACAAAATGGCGACGCCGTAAAATTGAATTGCAAAAAGTAAAATTTGCATCTTACAATTTAAGGGAAATTTATAAGAAGTATTGATCTTGACATTGTCTTCAAAATGTTTAGATCTGCTTAGAAATCACGTACTTTTGATTTATTAAAAAAACAATTGGCATTCACTTGCTGGAAACAAAATGGCGACGCCGTAAAATTGAATTGCAAAAAGTAAAATTTGCATCTTACAATTAAAGGGTAATTTAAGAGAAGTATTGATCTTGGAATTGTCTTCAAAATGTTCAGATCTACTTAGAAATCATGTACTTTTGATTTATTAAAAAAACAATTGGCATTCACTTGCTGGAAACAAAATGGCGACGCCGTAAAATTGAATTGCAAAAAGTAAAATTTGCATCTTACAATTAAAGGGAAATTTAAGAGAAGTATTGATCTTGGAATTGTCTTCAAAATGTTCAGATCTACTTAGAAATCATGTACTTTTGATTTATTAAAAAAACAATTGGCATTCACTTGCTGGAAACAAAATGGCGACGCCGTAAAATTGAATTGCAAAAAGTAAAATTTGCATCTTACAATTAAAGGGAAATTTAAGAGAAGTATTGATCTTGGAATTGTCTTCAAAATGTTCAGATCTACTTAGAAATCATGTACTTTTGATTTATTAAAAAAACAATTGGCATTCACTTGCTGGAAACAAAATGGCGACGCCGTAAAATTGAATTGCAAAAAGTAAAATTTGCATCTTACAATTAAAGGGAAATTTAAGAGAAGTATTGATCTTGGAATTGTCTTCAAAATGTTCAGATCTACTTAGAAATCATGTACTTTTGATTTATTAAAAAAACAATTGGCATTCACTTGCTGGAAACAAAATGGCGACGCCGTAAAATTGAATTGCAAAAAGTAAAATTTGCATCTTACAATTTAAGGGAAATTTATAAGAAGTATTGATCTTGACATTGTCTTCAAAATGTTTAGATCTGCTTAAAAATCACGTACTTTTGATTTATTAAAAAAACAATTGGCATTCACTTGCTGGAAACAAAATGGCGACGCCGTAAAATTGAATTGCAAAAAGTAAAATTTGCATCTTACAATTTAAGGGAAATTTATAAGAAGTATTGATCTTGACATTGTCTTCAAAATGTTTAGATCTGCTTAGAAATCACGTACTTTTGATTTATTAAAAAAACAATTGGCATTCACTTGCTGGAAACAAAATGGCGACGCCGTAAAATTGAATTGCAAAAAGTAAAATTTGCATCTTACAATTAAAGGGTAATTTAAGAGAAGTATTGATCTTGGAATTGTCTTCAAAATGTTCAGATCTACTTAGAAATCATGTACTTTTGATTTATTAAAAAAACAATTGGCATTCACTTGCTGGAAACAAAATGGCGACGCCGTAAAATTGAATTGCAAAAAGTAAAATTTGCATCTTACAATTAAAGGGAAATTTAAGAGAAGTATTGATCTTGGAATTGTCTTCAAAATGTTCAGATCTACTTAGAAATCATGTACTTTTGATTTATTAAAAAAACAATTGGCATTCACTTGCTGGAAACAAAATGGCGACGCCGTAAAATTGAATTGCAAAAAGTAAAATTTGCATCTTACAATTTAAGGGAAATTTATAAGAAGTATTGATCTTGACATTGTCTTCAAAATGTTTAGATCTGCTTAGAAATCACGTACTTTTGATTTATTAAAAAAACAATTGGCATTCACTTGCTGGAAACAAAATGGCGACGCCGTAAAATTGAATTGCAAAAAGTAAAATTTGCATCTTACAATTAAAGGGTAATTTAAGAGAAGTATTGATCTTGGAATTGTCTTCAAAATGTTCAGATCTACTTAGAAATCATGTACTTTTGATTTATTAAAAAAACAATTAGCATTCACTTGCTGGAAACAAAATGGCGACGCCGTAAAATTGAATTGCAAAAAGTAAAATTTGCATCTTACAATTTAAGGGAAATTTATAAGAAGTATTGATCTTGACATTGTCTTCAAAATGTTTAGATCTGCTTAGAAATCACGTACTTTTGATTTATTAAAAAAACAATTGGCATTCACTTGCTGGAAACAAAATGGCGACGCCGTAAAATTGAATTGCAAAAAGTAAAATTTGCATCTTACAATTAAAGGGTAATTTAAGAGAAGTATTGATCTTGGAATTGTCTTCAAAATGTTCAGATCTACTTAGAAATCATGTACTTTTGATTTATTAAAAAAACAATTGGCATTCACTTGCTGGAAACAAAATGGCGACGCCGTAAAATTGAATTGCAAAAAGTAAAATTTGCATCTTACAATTAAAGGGAAATTTAAGAGAAGTATTGATCTTGGAATTGTCTTCAAAATGTTCAGATCTACTTAGAAATCATGTACTTTTGATTTATTAAAAAAACAATTGGCATTCACTTGCTGGAAACAAAATGGCGACGCCGTAAAATTGAATTGCAAAAAGTAAAATTTGCATCTTACAATTTAAGGGAAATTTATAAGAAGTATTGATCTTGACATTGTCTTCAAAATGTTTAGATCTGCTTAGAAATCACGTACTTTTGATTTATTAAAAAAACAATTGGCATTCACTTGCTGGAAACAAAATGGCGACGCCGTAAAATTGAATTGCAAAAAGTAAAATTTGCATCTTACAATTAAAGGGTAATTTAAGAGAAGTATTGATCTTGGAATTGTCTTCAAAATGTTCAGATCTACTTAGAAATCATGTACTTTTGATTTATTAAAAAAACAATTGGCATTCACTTGCTGGAAACAAAATGGCGACGCCGTAAAATTGAATTGCAAAAAGTAAAATTTGCATCTTACAATTAAAGGGAAATTTAAGAGAAGTATTGATCTTGGAATTGTCTTCAAAATGTTCAGATCTACTTAGAAATCATGTACTTTTGATTTATTAAAAAAACAATTGGCATTCACTTGCTGGAAACAAAATGGCGACGCCGTAAAATTGAATTGCAAAAAGTAAAATTTGCATCTTACAATTAAAGGGAAATTTAAGAGAAGTATTGATCTTGGAATTGTCTTCAAAATGTTCAGATCTACTTAGAAATCATGTACTTTTGATTTATTAAAAAAACAATTGGCATTCACTTGCTGGAAACAAAATGGCGACGCCGTAAAATTGAATTGCAAAAAGTAAAATTTGCATCTTACAATTTAAGGGAAATTTATAAGAAGTATTGATCTTGACATTGTCTTCAAAATGTTTAGATCTGCTTAGAAATCACGTACTTTTGATTTATTAAAAAAACAATTGGCATTCACTTGCTGGAAACAAAATGGCGACGCCGTAAAATTGAATTGCAAAAAGTAAAATTTGCATCTTACAATTAAAGGGTAATTTAAGAGAAGTATTGATCTTGGAATTGTCTTCAAAATGTTCAGATCTACTTAGAAATCATGTACTTTTGATTTATTAAAAAAACAATTGGCATTCACTTGCTGGAAACAAAATGGCGACGCCGTAAAATTGAATTGCAAAAAGTAAAATTTGCATCTTACAATTAAAGGGTAATTTAAGAGAAGTATTGATCTTGGAATTGTCTTCAAAATGTTCAGATCTACTTAGAAATCACGTACTTTTGATTTATTAAAAAAACAATTGGCATTCACTTGCTGGAAACAAAATGGCGACGCCGTAAAATTGAATTGCAAAAAGTAAAATTTGCATCTTACAATTAAAGGGAAATTTAAGAGAAGTATTGATCTTGGAATTGTCTTCAAAATGTTCAGATCTACTTAGAAATCATGTACTTTTGATTTATTAAAAAAACAATTGGCATTCACTTGCTGGAAACAAAATGGCGACGCCGTAAAATTGAATTGCAAAAAGTAAAATTTGCATCTTACAATTTAAGGGAAATTTATAAGAAGTATTGATCTTGACATTGTCTTCAAAATGTTTAGATCTGCTTAGAAATCACGTACTTTTGATTTATTAAAAAAACAATTGGCATTCACTTGCTGGAAACAAAATGGCGACGCCGTAAAATTGAATTGCAAAAAGTAAAATTTGCATCTTACAATTAAAGGGAAATTCAAGAGAAGTATTGATCTTGGAATTATCTTCAAAATGTTCAGATCTACTTAGAAATCACGTACTTTTGATTTATTAAAAAAACAATTGGCCTTCCCTTGCTGGAAACAAAATGGCGACGCCGTAAAATTGAATTGCAAAAAGTAAAATTTGCATCTTACAATTAAAGGGTAATTTAAGAGAAGTATTGATCTTGGAATTGTCTTCAAAATGTTCAGATCTACTTAGAAATCATGTACTTTTGATTTATTAAAAAAACAATTGGCATTCACTTGCTGGAAACAAAATGGCGACGCCGTAAAATTGAATTGCAAAAAGTAAAATTTGCATCTTACAATTAAAGGGAAATTTAAGAGAAGTATTGATCTTGGAATTGTCTTCAAAATGTTCAGATCTACTTAGAAATCATGTACTTTTGATTTATTAAAAAAACAATTGGCATTCACTTGCTGGAAACAAAATGGCGACGCCGTAAAATTGAATTGCAAAAAGTAAAATTTGCATCTTACAATTTAAGGGAAATTTATAAGAAGTATTGATCTTGACATTGTCTTCAAAATGTTTAGATCTGCTTAGAAATCATGTACTTTTGATTTATTAAAAAAACAATTGGCATTCACTTGCTGGAAACAAAATGGCGACGCCGTAAAATTGAATTGCAAAAAGTAAAATTTGCATCTTACAATTTAAGGGAAATTTATAAGAAGTATTGATCTTGACATTGTCTTCAAAATGTTTAGATCTGCTTAGAAATCACGTACTTTTGATTTATTAAAAAAACAATTGGCATTCACTTGCTGGAAACAAAATGGCGACGCCGTAAAATTGAATTGCAAAAAGTAAAATTTGCATCTTACAATTAAAGGGAAATTTAAGAGAAGTATTGATCTTGGAATTGTCTTCAAAATGTTCAGATCTACTTAGAAATCATGTACTTTTGATTTATTAAAAAAACAATTGGCATTCACTTGCTGGAAACAAAATGGCGACGCCGTAAAATTGAATTGCAAAAAGTAAAATTTGCATCTTACAATTTAAGGGAAATTTATAAGAAGTATTGATCTTGACATTGTCTTCAAAATGTTTAGATCTGCTTAGAAATCATGTACTTTTGATTTATTAAAAAAACAATTGGCATTCACTTGCTGGAAACAAAATGGCGACGCCGTAAAATTGAATTGCAAAAAGTAAAATTTGCATCTTACAATTAAAGGGTAATTTAAGAGAAGTATTGATCTTGGAATTGTCTTCAAAATGTTCAGATCTACTTAGAAATCACGTACTTTTGATTTATTAAAAAAACAATTGGCATTCACTTGCTGGAAACAAAATGGCGACGCCGTAAAATTGAATTGCAAAAAGTAAAATTTGCATCTTACAATTAAAGGGAAATTTAAGAGAAGTATTGATCTTGGAATTGTCTTCAAAATGTTCAGATCTACTTAGAAATCATGTACTTTTGATTTATTAAAAAAACAATTGGCATTCACTTGCTGGAAACAAAATGGCGACGCCGTAAAATTGAATTGCAAAAAGTAAAATTTGCATCTTACAATTTAAGGGAAATTTATAAGAAGTATTGATCTTGACATTGTCTTCAAAATGTTTAGATCTGCTTAGAAATCACGTACTTTTGATTTATTAAAAAAACAATTGGCATTCACTTGCTGGAAACAAAATGGCGACGCCGTAAAATTGAATTGCAAAAAGTAAAATTTGCATCTTACAATTAAAGGGAAATTCAAGAGAAGTATTGATCTTGGAATTATCTTCAAAATGTTCAGATCTACTTAGAAATCACGTACTTTTGATTTATTAAAAAAACAATTGGCCTTCCCTTGCTGGAAACAAAATGGCGACGCCGTAAAATTGAATTGCAAAAAGTAAAATTTGCATCTTACAATTAAAGGGAAATTTAAGAGAAGTATTGATCTAGGAATTGTCTTCAAAATGTTCAGATCTACTTAAAAATCACGTATTTTTAACATACTAAAAAAAACAATTGGCATCTCCTTACTGTAAACGAAATGGCGATACTTTAGAATTGAATTTTGTTGTATAAAAAAATAATTTTTCATACAAAAATAAAAAATCATACACTTAAGAGTTAAATAAGCTAATTACGCGATAGAATTCTAATAGTGATGAGATGCATTTAAACGAACCAACTCGGATAGTTTATCAAATAAAACCCCTTCGGACTCGAATGATAAATTATTGCAACGGTTTAATCAATGGATGGGATTTCTGCAAGACATAATCGCAGACTCCTTAATTTGTTCACGACTGAGCTTCAGAGGCTTCGGCATTCCGAGCCCGTGTCTGACTGTAGGAAATTGATCATGCCGTTCCATTAAAACGTAGAGGTAATTTAAAAATGAAATCGATCGGGACACGCAAAGCCCGCGCGGAAATTATGCCGTATTTCTTCCCGGCTCCAACTATAAAGTATCCTGGCAATCCTCTCAATGTACACATTCCGGAGCAGACTTTTATATCCCGAAACAGGGCAGAGTCAACAGGGATCATATATAAAAGCATTTCAGTGGGAAACATCACAGAAGCCTTGAGTGAATACTTTATTTCGCGTGCGGAGCAATCAACTAAGACACGTAAGGAAATATTTATTGCGAACACTTGCTGTTTACAAAAAATTAAAATTAGCCTGGTTAATTAAGGTGCTGGAAGTAATGGCTATACGAGTATGCGTCTTACCTTATTATCGATCAAAAACAAAAACATGTGATTTGTGTGTAGGAAGCTTCTAACTTCATTATTTGGAGTGGTATAGCCCGTTCCCTGGAATCTGGCGGCTGTGGTCGTAAAAAAGGGTCTGAGCTCGGTAAGTAGGGGACGTAATATTTTTTTATCTCAGGCCAATATTTGTTGAGAAGTACTGGTGTAAAAGTGTGTATACCAATCGGAGCGAAGGACAGTAATACATGTATCCGATGAAATTAGACGAACCACCAATGCCTTTTCTTTGAGAGTGTGTTGATCCTCAGGGCGGACCGATCGTTGTAGAGTCAGAGAAATTACAAATGCGAAACTTGCTTAGCGAGGGAATGCTGCCGCATGTCGGTGCTTAGTTCGATCGAATCCAGTCAGTCCCTGCTTAAAATATAATTATGAGGTAATAAAATTTACAAGCCTAGTTCCCTTCTCGCCCCTAAGTGATCGAGTGACGGATTTTTTTCATCTTTCAATTTTTGGTGCGTCATCTTCAAAAATTTGAATAACTAAAATTTTACATTATATTGATATTTTTTATATATTTATCAATTGAAGAGTAATTTTATTTAAAATTATTGGTAATATTTTGGTATTAATAATTTTATTTCAGTTTCGTATAAATAATCCCATTTTTTGCCAAGATATGACCTTGAAACCCTCGAAAAATAAGATTTTATTTTTTTAACCTCTAAAAATTATTAAAATAATCTGAAAAATTCACATATATTTTTTACCCAAATAAAAGGTTATTTAGGGTATTCATGTTTTTATTAGGTTTAACCATTCTTTATCGCCCCGAACCGATCAAATGACGGAAAATTTTATTTAGTCAATGTTCTTTCAATGTTTGGTGCGTCATCTTGAAAAATTTGAATAACTAATCTTTTTACGATATTTTGTATATATTTATCAACAATTGAGCAGCAAAATTTTATCAAATTAATAATAGAGTAACAGTATGTTTATGATGAGTTTAGATTCTTTTTTTAAAATTTCAAATATCTTATATCTTTACCAGTGGCGGTTCGTGGAACATGTTGATGGTAGAGTCACTAATATAATACCCCCTCTTTTTTTTGAAGAAAGAAAGAACAATTTATCTTCCAAGACCAATCGAATATTTTGGCCAAAAAATCAAAAATTTGGAACAAAACCGCCTAAGATCTAAAATATCGGCCAAAAAAATAAAAAATGCAGACCAAAAAATTGAAAATACAAGCAAAAGAAAAATCATTTGCCATTTTCAGGACCAAATATAACTCTTTTTAGCTTAAAATAGGTTCCAACGAGAAATTCGAAAATAATAGAAAAATTAAAATTTAAAAAAATCGCACAATAAACTCATTAACTCAAGTTAAGAAAATCTAAAATATGGGACAAAAAAATAAAAAATTAAGAGCTAAAATCTAAAATTCGTACCCAAAAATCAAAGTGATAGACCGAAAAATCAAGATTTTTAACAAACGAATCGAAAATTTAAGTCGACTAAAATTGAAACCAAAACAATCGAAAATACAAAATATAGGCCAAAAAAGTAGGGCCTAATAAGGTGAAAATTTAGACAAAACATCGAAAACTCGGGCGTATGCAGACAAAAAATCGATAATTTCTACAAACCAATCGAATATTTTGGTCAAAATAATGAAAAATAAAAAGAATTGGAACAAAAAAATCGAAAATACAGAAATGTAAAATATGGGCTAAAGAATCAAGAATCCTGATCTAAATATAAAAAACGCAGACAAAAAATTAGGTAGAAGCAAAATAATTTGCCAAAAATAAGTTTCTGATCAGAAATTCGAAAATAATAGCCAAAAAATAAAAAAAAAACACGAATTGAAATCAATAATCCAAGTTAAAAAATCTAAAATATTGGATAAAAAACAGACTTTAAATCTAAAATATTCGATACAAAATTACCAAATATCTAAAATTCTGGCATAAAAATAAAAACGGTGGACCAAGGAAAGAAAAATTTTAACAGGCAAATAAAGAAAATTTTAGGGCGAAAGATAAAATCTACAATGTTGGCCAAAAAGTCGAAAATTTAGACAAAACATCGAAAAGTCGGACCTAAAGATAATAAACGCAGACTAAACGAAAAATCAAAAATGCGGACCAAAAAATCGAAAATTTCGACAATAAAATCCAGAAGTTAGTAAAGAAAAATTTAGGTTAGATTAAAAAAATAATAATACAAATTTGTAATGTAGGCCAGAAAGTCGAAAATTTAGACATTGCATAGAAAATTCGCCCCTAAAGATAACAAATGCAGGCCGAAAAATCGGAAATTTCAACAAATAAAACTCGAAAATACCGGAAAAAAATGAAAAGAAATCTCGCATATAAATCAATAATTCAGGTTATGGATATTTTAATCAAAATCAAATCGAAAATTTGGAACTAGAATATAAAATTTCGGCCCGAAAAATAAAAAATGGGGACCAAAGAATCAAAAATTTGAACAATTAAATCGAAAATTTAAATCAAAATAAAGAATATTTAGAATATTAAAAAAAAAAATCAAAAATACAAAGATAAAATATTTTAACCAAAAATATCGAAAATACTGGTCAAAAATTTAAAAATTAAAAATTCGCCTGGAAAATTAAAAAATGCGAACCAAACAGTCGAAAATTTTACCAATTAAATTTAGGCCAAAATAAATAATGTTTGGGCCTAATAATCAAAAATTTAGACAAAAAAAAATCGAATATACAGGTCAACAATCTAAAAAAAAAATCTATTTGCTGAGTACAATACTTTGTACTGATTCTGGATTCTAATCCAAGAATTTCATGAAAATTCTCCAATTTGAACCACGGTTTTGGATCTTAAACGCATAATTTGTGACCAAAAATTATAAATTTGGATTTTAAGTTGATAATTATATGTAAAATCCGAAATTTGAAATATTCAATCTAAGTTTTTGGCCCCTAAACGCAGAATTTGAGACTTAAAATTATAAATTCGGATTCTAATACAAGAATTTCAATAAACATCTTGAATTTGGACCATAGAATCCATGGTTTTTAAACGCAAACTTTGTGTTGAAAAATCCAAAATTTGTATTTTAATTTGATAATTATATGTAAAATCTCTAATTTGAAACTTTAAATCCAAGTTTCTGGTCCCTAAACGCAGAACTTGAGACCCAAAATCCAATATTTGGATTCAATTGATCAATTGCATTTAAAATCAGGCATTTGGAACATAAAATCCAAGTTTTTTACCCTTGAACGCAGAATTTGAGTCCTAAAATCAAAAATTTGGATTATAAACTAGGAATGTCATGTAAAATCTCAAATTTGGACCATAGAATTCATGGTTTTGAACCTTAAACCCAAAATTTTTGCATTAAAATCCAAGATTTTGATTTTAATCCGATAATTTTATTAAAGGTTTTATTAAAATACTGGGTGTTCCATTAAAAAAACACAACTTTGATATTTTAGGGCGTTTGGAACACCCTGTATAATATGAAATTAATTTAAAAAAGTAACCATAGTAGACTCCCATATATCCTAAAAGTCAAACTTTTTGAAAGTCATGTATTTTGGCCACAATATTCCGTGCCGTATGGCGTGAATAACCCTATATATTTCAATCTATCCTAAATTTATTTCAATTGTTGATAAATTTATAAAAATATAAAATGACCTTGAAAAATTCATCTAATTTGGTATTTCGATCAATATGTGATTTTTTCAGATTTTTTTTAGAGGTTAAAAAATTTTTATTTGAAAAAATCGTATTTTGGAGCTTGCCGGGTCATGTCGGGGTTTTTTTGATATACGGCTTACGACTATTTTGGTTAAGGTCACAACTAATGATATTTTCATATTTATTTAAAATTCTGTGTCGGGTGGCATTTTGACCATCTTATATCAAGATACCCTCTTATTACCTCATAAATGGATTTTAAGCAGGAACGGGTTTCGACCGAACTAAGCACCGACATGCGGCTGCATTCCCTCGCCGAGCAAGTTTCGCATTTGTATTTTCTCTGACTGTACGACCTCTGCCGCCAGATCCCAGCGAACAGACTATATTAGCCAGGAAGTAGTTGTTTCGGTATATGATTTGTTAATTATAGTCTCTTAGAGACTCCTAAATTGTAGAAGACGAAAAGTATACTATTTCTTATTTCATTATATACGTTAAAAATTAAAAAAAAACAAAACTAAATACAAGAAAACGAAATGTAACCTGAATATATGAATATTAAACCTGTTCGTTAATCTGCAAGCAAAAAATTAAGTCTTACTAAGACTATAATCTATAGTCTTAGTAAGACTTAATTTTAGTAAGTATAGTAAGACTATAATCTATAGTCTTAGTAAGACTTAATTTTTTGCTTGCAGATTAACAAACAGGTTGAATATTCATATATTCAGGCTACATTTCGTTTTCTTGTATTTATCTAATGCTTTCTGCAACAAGTAAAGTTGTTTCTAATTTGTTTAAAATAAACTAAGTTAAAAAGTGTTTGATTGATCATAAATAAGTGAGAAATCTAGCCTAGTTTCATCTAAAAAATTTCTCAGAAATTAGTCTCATCCAAATTTTAATTTTTACTAATACCAACAAAGTAAACCTGTAATCACTGAATAAAACACTGTGTTTTTTATTATTAAGAATAACCACGTAGTAACGGTTGCAGCCATCATCACGATTAAAGTAAACCTGTTTAATATATCATCCAAAATACCCTCATAAAAATAATAATATGTGTATTCCCAATAACTGCATCATTTGAGTTATATACGAAATTAGGGACAAGGGTATTCCTTATTCGACCAAAATGAAATTTTGAAATTTACGAAGGCCGCTTAATTGGTTAATAAATATGAAATTGTGCGAGTTTCCCGATATGTACGTGGCTTTATGTTGCCTATTAAAATATTAATAAGCGGAAAGATAAACAGGAACGACTTTTATTATATCTTGCCCCAATGTTAATGGGTCGTTAACTTTGGCGCACTTTATGCTTTAACTAAAGGTTAATCAATAAACGTGATATTACCGAATGTATTACCCATTTTGTCAGCGGTGCAATTTAATGGAGTAATAGATTAGGTGTGTCGGCATATTAAAGAAGCAAAATGAGAAAATAATTGTTTACCATTAAACATCAAACAAATAATCGTGAAAGAAATAACTATGGATTTAGTGGTCTTTTGGTGTTGTAAGTGCTTTACCAGCGAATGTTACTATAAATATTCTTTCCTGTAATTATTTCATGCAAAGGCGACCTTGTGGTGACTTGAAATAAAAACAGAATTATTAAAATATTAAGGATTTAATAATAATAGTCTTTATTGTCTACATTAGTACAGAACAAATGTTTAATTATTTAAAATAGATTTTATGTTATGTTACAGGAAAAAGGTAAAAACACCTCTTCACCAGATTCCCAGATAATCACATAAGAACAGCACTAATTCTAATCTTAAAGTTGCGTCTTTTCTTGATCAGTAAAAAAAATACAAAAGCAATTGTTGCACTCTCGAAACTTTAAAAATATACCCAAAATGGATTGTACCACATGTTAGAGGCAAAATTTAAAAAAAACCCTTTCACTAGATTCCCACATAATCGCATGAGAATAGAGCTGGCTGTATTCCTGTAGTTAATCGAAAAAGAAAACAAACACAATTACCGCACCCGGTAAACATTAAAGATTTACTCAAAATCGAATATACTTGATTTTATAGGCAAAATCTAAAAACGCCCTTTTGCTAGATTTTCAATTAATTACACGAGAACGAAACTTATTGTAATCCCGATATTGCGCTTTTCCTTGATCACTAAAAAAAAATAGAGAAACAATAGCCGCACTCTCGGAACTTTAATAATTTACACAAAATCTATTGTAATTCATGTTACAGGTAAAATCTAAAATTACTCCCTAACTAGATTCCGATTCACATGAGAATTAAGCTAATTGTGATCATGAAGCTTCATCTTTCCTTGATCGATAAAAGAATAATACATGAACAATTGTCGCACTCTCGAAACTTAAAAATGTACGCCGAACCTATTGTACTTCATGTGCCAGGCAAAATTTAAAAACGTCCCTTTAACTGATTCTCAGGTAATCACGCGAGAATATAGCACATTGTGGTCCTGAAGGTATGCCTTTTCTTCATCGGAAAAAAAATACAAAAACAATTGCTACAAAATCAGGAGTCGCAAAAATATTTGTTGGGTTAAAATTAGAAAAAGTTTGAAAAGTGCTATGCTCTGATTATCTTGTCGGAATCATCCAATTGATTAAAAAAAAAAAACATTGAAGTACATTCATGTGGACAAAACATGTTTTACTTAATGAGAGTGAAAACTAAGTTTTATGTTGCTCCTGATGAGGAAATACCAATTCTATCTTGCAAAAGTAAGAAATTTTTGACTAAAGTTATTTTCCTTGTCACTGTTACACGACCACGGTACGATCTTTATCGTAAATTTGATTTGGTATTTGGCCTTTTGTGATGCAGGAACCAGCAAAATTATCAGTGTGGTACTTGAGGACTCTCGTCGAAGTTACTAGATCGGTCTATATTCGAACAATGACAGAGAAATGAATTCCCGCGATAAAAAAGAAGGCCTATTGGTAGTAGAACCATGCCAATCAAAATCCAGCAAGATAATGTTAAACCACATTAATAGAGGGAAGACGAAATTATACTCTCCAGTATTGTAAAATTTTATTTCTCCAAACTAGTTTCGAAGACTTTTTGTCTTCATCATCAGTGGAAAAACTACAAAAGGGGTATTGTTGTTTCTTGAAGTTATACCCCTTTGTAGTTTTTCCACTGATGATGAAGACAAAAAGTCTTCGAAACTAGTTTGGAGAAATAAAATTTTACAATACTGGAGATTATAATTTCGTCTTCCCTCTATTAAACTACACCCAGTGAATATGGATTCAAATTTCAATATCTAAACCACATTGTTGATGAGTAATTTGTTCGCGCTGGTACTGAAAATGCGAGGAAGGCGTTGTTCCGAACCCGAAATTCAAGTTGCACGTCAGAAACTTGGCCGTTTATAATTACTAATTTGTTATTGTGTTAAAATATTTTCCATTTGTTGTAGGTTAGTTGTGAAAGTGCACGTTATAAATCCCTTTGCATTTTTTTTTATGAAATTAGACACTTATTTTGGAACGGAGGGTGTCATACTAATAGCCAGTGTAGCCGTAGTCCTCAGTCCTGACCTCTCATGATAAACGCATGGGCACTAATGGTTAAAAATATTCCAAGCAGAAATGTCAGATCGCCGAATATTCGATAGTAGTTTAGGTAAAGGAGTTCTGTGACAAGTCTATCCGAAGTGCTCTTGTTCATTAAGATAGCCTTTTTTGATCCGAAGAAGAAGAAGAAGAAGAAGGTCGACAATGACCAGTAGGTCTTGTTAAAGTTGGGATTTGTTACGGTGGTGCCAACTTTTTGAATGATCGGCAAGAAATTTGAAAATTTTGAGCGGCAAATTTAAATTAGTTAAGTAAATCGGCAACGTAACAGCTTTAAAATCCACCAGTGCTGTGAGTCGTATGATAATAAATATTATGTAACAAGGAGATCAAGCGGCAGTTTAAACCTGAGGAGATACTGTAACGCCGAGGCGTTATAAATCTCCGAAGATTTAAACTTAGCTTGATCTCCGTGTTGCATACGATTCTTTATTTCATTTCGTTTTGGAAGTCGTATTTATTATAAGCCACAATATTACAATTTGTATGATTATTATCGATGATATTTTGAAGTTGAAACTGTGCTGCAGATTTAACTAGAGCATCTGGACTGCTTTGATTTCAACACTATACATCACAGATATAAATAATCGTAACACGAGTTATATTTAGCGAGAGAATAGAATGAATACAGTTTTGTAATATTGATGTCAACTTACAAATTGCAGTGTTTTGATTAAGTTTGTGGTTTTATGCAGCACAAAAACTCCGTAGACTGCCACTATTGTGATTCCTCGCGGTGTGGCGTCGTACTTTTTACCGTTTCACTGATTTTACTGCTAAACTATACCTCTACGATTTGTTAGTCCATTTTAACGTTTGGAATTCTGACAGGACCATAACCTATATCACCGCATCCTGCTATGGATTTCATTGCATTTCATATGATATGTTAATTTAATGTGTATTTGTAAAGTTTTGATCTCCGTCGTCATTGACAGCGGAGATAAAGACGTACTTTATAACATGATTTTTAGTACAATAAATGTAAGTTTATGATACGAAATGAAATAAAATGTATTGGTGTATTTGTAAAATGGCAACATTTGAAATGTTGTCAAAGGTCTGATTTCTTTTGTACAGGTTTGGCTGAAGATGCCGATGGTGTTGAATTGTGGATTTATTTTGGCCAAGACAGCTCGATGCGTTGATTTCTTTGGGCCAAGCAAAGACAGGTCCAGGCTTGTTTTGTCAAGAGGTGACATTATCTTCAATTTTTTTTTAATACGCATGATACAAGGTTATGCAATAATTCTTTGTATCTGCAAGTTTGTACAATGATCAGAACTGATAGATAAACCAATCGCCGATAACAAACGGCCTCGGAAAACGAGAATTTGGAATTGCGTAAAAAGTATGTACATGTGATGGCTGCCAGTTGAAGTCGTCATCGTGGGTATATCTTCACGAGGGTGGATCCTCCCGAGGTTGAGGTGTGAGGAGATTCGGTCATCTCGACACCGGACTCAAATTCCACTGGGAACTTCTATTGGGCGTCTTGGGGAGGCAGCTGTAGCTGCTCTCGACGCTGGTCCTTGGAGATCCTTCCGCGTTTACGGTGCGAGGGGATTCTGGCAACTCGGCACCGGATCTCTGCATCTCTGGATGCTTGGGTCCTAGGACGCTGGTCGCATCCTCGGAGCAGTCACGTCTGGTTGGATGTTGACATCTAATCATGGACGCCACTGGTGGTTGTAGGTGGTGTCTGTCTGGGCTGGGGTTGTGGGCGGTTCTGGCTCCGACGCCTTTGTGTTTTGGAACGGTTTTCCAGATATCTGCCAGCTGGTCGGGGGCGGCGTCACGACACGTTCCTGGGTGGTGCCTGCGCGTTGTCAGGCGGACGCGGATTGTTCGGGTTGTCGTTCATGGCGCACAGAAGCGTTCATGAGGGTACTTACACTACGTTATTGCGTCTTTTCGGGGGGAACTAACACTAAGTATAAAATTGCCAAAGGTCGCGGTCACTCGCATCACGATTCGCGGGTCCGTAATCGTGATGGCAACTTCGGTGGCGGTCGCGGTTGTGGCGGGTCGCCTTCCGTAGGCGGAGCGGTCGCTGATTGCGGCGTCTGTGGATATCACGGCGTCTGCGGATGATATCAGGAGAGACTCGCCTGTAGACATCGTGGGGTTGTGAGTTGATATGGCGTCTTGGGACGTCAGGCTGAACCAGTAGGCGGCGCTTCTTTAAGCGTCGTCTGCTGGCAACGACGTCGGGTTCTACCGCGGGTTTCCGTATGACTAGAAGATAGCGATTTTAAGTCAGACGGCCCCGGTAAGTCCCTCTTTGTGGCCAAGGAGAGGTGCAGCGTCGTGATAGGCAGCGTCGTGATAGTCAGCGGCATGATCAGCGGCGTCTTGTTCCTCTGGCGTCGTTCGGCGGGCAATTCCAGCGTAACTGCTGGCAGGCGCCGTCTCGGCGCTGTGGGCACGTGGTGGCACGGCCCCTGCAATTCCTCTTTTGGTGGAGGCTGCGCGCGAAGACGGTGGTGGCGCAGTTATAACGATGACGGCTGCGGTGATGACGGGTAGGACTGGGGCCTGGACTCGCGGCATCCTCATCATCGTGACTGGCAGCGGAGTTGGCTCTGGCATGAAGGTGGTTGTTGCGACGGCAACAACGGGATGGCTCTCGGCAAGGGGCGTCACTTCCTTGTACTTCGGTTCGTCGAGTTCCTTTGTGCACGCCCGCAATTGTGGTGCTGGCGTCTTCGGTGGCGGGGACCTCTCGGGAAAGTCGTAGCTATGACGTTCCTAGCGACGCTTGTCGGACTGGCGTTGAATTTCGTCATGCTGGCGTCTAATCGTGTCTCGTTTTGCCCGCCGGATCATCGCAATTTCCCTCTCGATTCGAAGGTAACGAATTTTCTCCTCGTACATCCGCTCCTCGAAAGCGATCGCTGTGTCGATGTCCATCTCTGTGTTTCTCGTCCTTGGTGCTGGCATCCTCGGTTTGTGGGCGTAAACTCGGCCTAGAGTTGGGCGACACTTATGAACGGGGGAAATCAGCAGTCCATTGTGTTGTCTTGCAGTTGCACATTCACTAATGGTTCTGTAAACTGTCCTAACGATTTCCTCGGGACTTGGACGCACAATAGGTGGAGGCTTATCTCTTCATTGTGTCTTACTTGCAGCTGTACTTCTTCGAAAATTGTCTCGTTTTAAAATTTTAATAATGCGGATTTATGTTAATTTTGAAAAGGAACAATGGTTAGCTCATAAAATGCAAATTAAATTAATTACTCATCTGTTAAGACGCGTAGATAAACTAAGCGCCGATAACACACTTTTCTGTTCAGCATCAGGTGTTGAGTTTTGTTGATAAATTTATGTTTACACATCTTTGTTTACACATCTTGAAAGAAAAAATATCGAAACACTTGTCAGAAAACAGAAAATTGAAGTTAGTGTTTTTATTCACTTAATATAAAAGAATTTCTCATTGATCGAGGGGCATACGGCTACACAGATATTATTATAAAATAAAACTCACATTCAAAAAAATAAAACAACATCTTCTTGCAGGCTACATACTAGCTTGTCCATAATGTAATCGTTATAACTTTGTATCGTCTACCTTCGGGTAATTTTAATACATTTTTATATATTCTTGCAAGGTTACTTGATATGATTGATCACAATAAAATTGTTATAATAGGTGGAGATTTCAATGTAAATTTTAATAGAAATGAAGTTCGTACACTGCAGGTTTTGGATCTTATGGAATCGTTTGGATTGGTCAGCCTAGTGAATTTTCAAACTCGTTCAAATAATTACCTGGATAATGTTTTTTTCCAATATGGAGGGGAACATTTCAACGAATCCAATTGATCCAGGATTCTCAGATCACATAGGCATCCATGTGAAAATAAATACTTATTGTGATAATGTACAATTAGTTAAGACAACGATTCGCCCAATTAGTAGTAATGCTGGCAAGATACACCTTTACAATCATCTTGATGAAATTAATTAGAGTTTGTTTGCTGATGTGAATATTGACATTAATACTAAGTTTGATTTATTCATAAAAACAATTCAGCAAAGTATTCATGAATCCTCTCCACAAAAAAACCCTAATTGGTAAACAGAACAAACTTAATATTAAATGGTTCAATAAGGATTTAAAGCAAATGAGGGAGACGCTGTTTTTAATACGTGAAGCGTCCATCAGAAATCCAGATCTTAAGGATAACTATTTAAGGTACAAGAAATCCTACCATCTTGCACTCAAAGATGCCAAAATAAAGGCGAATCATAATTTTCCTAGAAAATCCAAATTCGCACTAAAATCCATGTGGCAAATTGTTAATGCCAATCAAAAACTTTCCAAATCTGACATAATCTGTCATATTGATCGTGATTAAATGAACTCTTACTTTAGTAAAATTGCGGAAACGCTTTTAGTTAATTTACCGCAATCACCTACTGACACAATAAAACTTATGTTACAAAATACTATGCTTACAAATATACCATATTTTTCTTTCAGGGAAGTTAGTACTTGCGAAGTCAGAAAAATTATAAAAATCCTAAAAAATACGAAAGGTAGGGATATGTATGGGATTAACGAGATATTATCAAGAGTGTAGTAGATATAATTATTTCTCCACTCACGAAATTAATTAATGCTTGCATTAAATCCTGCATCTGTCCTGACATCCTGAAAAATGCCTGCATCATCCCCATCTATAAAAAGGGCAATACTTGTGACCTAAATAATTATCGCCCAATATCGCTCCTTCCTATTATCTCCAAAATATTGGAGAAAGTTTTGGCCAACCAGATCAGTGAGTTTTTTGAAGCCCATAAACTATTTTCAAATGCACAGTATGGTTTTTGTAGGGGAAAGTCGACGGGTGGTGTAGTTGTTGCTGAAGAAATTTTAAAAGGTTTTGAGGATGAAATGTACATGTTCAAGCTCTATCAGGGGCCTTTTTTTTAATTTCTAAACTTGGTTTGAACTCGATAAACATGTATAAATACCTGTGCAAAATATTTAAAAAAAAATTAAAATGGTGCAGAACAACCTTTTGTTGAAATAGCATGGAATGACCCTTTAGATAATTGCACTGCAACTAATTGATTTATTTATTTTTGCCCCGAAAGCAATGTTTTACCAATTCCATGCATAACCAGAAAACAGAGTTTCCTGATTTACTACACCGGGAAACGCTTGGTTTTGGCCAAGAAAATAGCTATGTTATATTTACACTTTCAGTGGCTGTGTATGTTTTACCTTGAGATGATGGCGGCCCTTGTACTAATTGCATCAATTAATGAATCGATTATATTGGTGGCGTCCCTGATTTGCGGCAGAGTACACGGCATTTCTGAATCAGAGATATGTTTTCACGCTTCCAAATCTTTAGAAACGCCAACTGTCAAATTGTTTTGCAATGCAATCATGACTTGCTTCGTTTCATATTTTGAAATTAAATTTGCAATATTTGATGTTTTTGTAATGGTTTTGTTCATTTCAAAAAACCTTACAAACCTTACGCGCGAAGAATTATCCCGCGTAAGCGCTTTTTTGAGTGCTTTCACTTGGGAACATTGCCTACCTGCACTTGGTTCGTAAATTACTATTTTGACACATGATGCTAAACGAATTAATATCATCGGTATTTCATAACCGTCGGGCCGCGGTGGCCTAGTGAGTAGCGTTCCTGCTTCTGGGCCTCATGGTCGTGGGTTCGAATCCCATCCGCGCGGTCACTTTTTCACAATGAAGAAGTGGCCATGCGGGTCCATGGATGTGTAGTGTATGTATTCATTATTAAAATGAAATCTTCAAAAACTTATATACGTTAGTGGCCGAACAGCAAATCGCTTACAGTCAGAAATTATCAACGACATTACAAATTCAGTTATCATCTAGAGATTGTAATTAAGCCTCCAGTTACCGAAGAGAATTAGCGAATATATACTTCTGCTTTTTATCCGAGTCCGTTCCACGAATATCACTTTTTTTGCACATCCTCGTGGGACTAAAGCGGACGAATTTGTCTACGCACTGTTAATTAACACGGAAAGGCTTTGGGAGGGTGCGCTGCCGGCCGTTAGCCGCCTAAAAGCTGGCAACGAGGTGTTCATGAAAAAATGAGAATTTAAGTGATTTTACGCTTTCATCAGAAATTCATGTGCAGAGACCGGGCGCACAACGATATCGCGTAACTTAATTCAGTTTCGGTAATTCGTAATTACCGGTCGTATATTTTAACCATATCTATATAACTTAATTACTTATTCTTTTTCGTAGATTTTACTAATGCATTCATACATTTCTTTTTTGTAAGACCACAATTTCCTTATACAATAAATATTTGAATTCCACTCTTAACAAATCACATTTCAACAGTTTCTTAATTTTTAAATATCAACTTTACATTGATTTAATGTCGCGGAAATACAAAAAGGACGTGCGATAATTTGCACAACTTCCTTTTGGGTAAAATATTTGAAATCCACTCCAAACAAATCATATTTCAGCTGTTTGAATTGATCGTGTACATCAACTTTATATTTATCAGTATCGCATAAAGAGGACGCGGACAAAAGAATTCGCGACAAAAGGGCGCTGACTGAAGGATGCGCAATAATTGGAGGAATGCCACAAATTTACGCACGATAACTGTTTTAACCAAAAAAAAATATTAATATTGAAAACAATTTTTTCATTACTTATTGTTAGTGAACGACACCTTAAAGTCGCGTGCAAAAGCAATAAAATAAAATCATGTTGTTATGCATATTTAGTTCAAAGACGATTTCATACTTGAAAATTCAATTGCGAATTATTGTCCTTTCACAGATAACAATACATCTTGTGACGACATAGATTTATGCCGAAAACAGTTAGAAACTATCGAAAGCAAAATCCATTTTTTTACTATAATTTAATAATAACAATTTCTTTAAAATCTGCGATAAATTTGCTAACTTGAAAAAATATAAAAAACAATTGCCATCAATAAAATAGAAACAGCCTTACTTATTGCAGAAAGTATTAAATAAATTCAAAAACGAAATATAGCCTGAATATATAAATATTCAACCTGTTCGTAACTCTGCAAGCAAAATTAAGTCTTACAAAGACTATAAACAAGTAACTTATTGAAACAACTACTTCCCTGGCTAGTGCCACGCCGGATATTGAATGATACAAAAGAAATTTGCATGTTATTACTAGTACTAAGTACTAAGTGAAATAACATTGGTTTAAGATCCCTTATTTCTACCCACAGGACTAACTTGAAAAATAAAACTAAATTGAATTTGAAAACTTTAAATTATAAAACTGAACCCAAAAAAATATGTAAGAATTAAGTAAATAGCCATCTGCAGACGCGTTTCCATCAACTTGAAACTTTTCAAATTTACACCTCATCCATAGATTTTGAGAAAAATTCATGCGTTGAAAGCATAATTTTTTGAAAATCTGTAATAAATTTGCAGATTAAAAAAAAATAGAAACAATTGCCATTATTATTAAACTTTCCCAATTTACTCAAAATTCATTCAGGATTAAAATTCTATAAAAACAACAAACACCCCCGCCATAGATTTTGAAGAAAATCCATTTTTTTTTTAAATCTGTGATAAATTTGCTGACTTGAAAAAATATAAAAAACACTTGCCAACGACATGAAACTTTCCGAATTTACTCAAAAATCAATCAGGATTAAAATTTTATAAGAAACAGCCAACCCGTGTCTACGCATTTTTTAAATAAAATGTACAACGTGTAGAAAGCACTCTCTTAAAAATTTGTGATACATTTTCTGGCTAGAAAAACAAGCATTTGCCATTGTCATGAAACTTTCCAAAACTCGAAATTCATTCAGAATTAAAATTCTATAAAAACAGCTAATAGATTTTGAAAACAATTCATGTGTTAATGGCATAATTTTTTGAAAATCTGTGTTAAATTTGTCGGCTTGAAAAAAAAATAGAAACAATTGCCATCCGCATGAAACTTTTCAAATTTACTCAAAATTAATTCAGGATTTAAATTCTATAAAAACAGCAAACATCCCATTCATAGATTTTGAGAAAAATCCATGTGTTAAAGAATATTTTTTTAAATCTTTGATAAATTTGCCGACTTGAAAAAATATAAAAACAATTGTCAACGACATGACACTTTCCAGATTTACTCAAAAATCAATCACAATTGATATTCTATAAAAAAAAAACAGCCAACCCCACGTCTACAGATTTTTTTTTAATAAATATAATGTTAGAAAAATTTGTGATAAATTTTCTGGCTTGAAAAAAATATGCAAACATTTGCCACAGGCATGAAACTTTTCAAATTTACTCAAAATTAATTTACGATTAAAAGTTGGTAAAAACCAGCAAACACACCATTCATAGATTTCGAGGAAAATTCATGTGTTAAAAGCATAATGTTTTGAAAATCTGTGATAAATTTGGTGGCTTGAAAAATATATAAAAAACAATTGCCATCGACATGAAACTTTCCAAATTTACTCAAAATTCATTCAGGATTAAGATTATATAAAAAAACAGTAACACCCCATTCATAGATTTAAAAAAAAATCCATGTGTAAAAAGAATCTTTTTTTTTAAATCTTTGATAAATTTGCTAACTTGAAAAAAATATAAAAGCAATTACCAACAACATAAAACTTTCCAAATTTATTCAAAAATCAATCAGGATTAAATTCTATAAAAAGCAGCCAACCCCGATGTCCACTGATTTTATAAATAAATTCATGTGCAGAAAGCATAATTTCTTGAAAATTTGTGATAAATTTTCTGGCTTGAAAAAAATTTAAAAACATTTGCCATGGGCATGAAACTTTCAAATTTTACTCAAAATTAATTAACGATTAAAATTCTATAAAAACAGCAAACACCCCACCCATAAAATTTAAGATAAATTCATGTATACAAGGCATCATTTTTTGATCATTTTCGAAAATATTTGAAAAATTTGCAGACTTAAAAATTATATAAAAACAATTGCCAGCGACATAAAACTTTCTAAATTTACTCGAAAATTAATCAGGAATAAAATTTGGTAAAAAAAACAGCGAACCCCGTGTCCACAGCTTTCTTGAAATAAATTCATGTGTAGAAAGCATAATTTCTTGAAAATCTGCGATAAATTTGTTTGCTTAAAAAAATATAAAAATATTTGCCATTAGCTTGAAACTTCCTAAATTTACTCAAAATTCATCAAAGATGAAAATTTGTTAAAAAAAATAAACGCCCCATTCATAAATTTTGAGAAAAATCCATGTGCAAAAAGAATAATTTTTTAAAATCTTTAATAAAATTGCAGACTTCAAAAAAAAATTTATAAAAACAATTTCCATCGGCATGAAACTCTCCAAATTCACTAAAGATTCATTCCGGATTATATTCCATTAAATAAAAAAAAAAACCCAAAAAAGATTATTTTGAGAAAAGTTCATGTGTAAAATGCTTAATTTCTTGAAAAGTTACTCAAACGTCAATCAGGATTCAAATTCTATAAAAAAACAGCCAACCCCGCGTCCACAGATTTTGTGAAATAAATTAATGTGTATAAAGCATAGTTTCTTGAATATTGTAATAAATTTGCTGACTTAAAAAAATGTAAATACATTTGCCATCGGCATAAAACATTCCAAATTTGCTCAAAATTCATTTACGATTAAAATTCTATAAAAAATAGCAAACACCCCACCCATAAATTTTGAGATAAATTCATGTATAAAATTTTGAAAAAACAATTGCCAACGACATAAAACTCCAAATTTACTGAACAAATAATCAGGATTAAAATTTGGTTAAAAAACGGCAAAGCCCTTTTTTCTTAAAAATCTACAATAAAATTAGTGGCTTAAAAAAATATAAAAACAATTGCCATCGGCATGAAACTTTCCAAATTCATTCCGAATTAAATTCTACAAAAAAAACAGCCAATAAAATTTTTGAGTTAAATTCATGTGTAAACGCATAATTTCTTGAAAATTTAGATAAATCTGCTAACTTGAAAAATATATAAAAACAATTCCCAATGACAAGAAACTTTCCAAATTTACTCAAAAATCAATCAGGATTAAAATTCTATAAAAAAAACAGCCAACTATAGAAAGCATAATTCCTTGAAAATTTGTGAAAAATTTTCTGGCTTGAAAAAAATACAAGAACATTTGCCATCGCCATGAAACTTTCCAAATTCACTCAAAATTCATTTAGAATTAAAATTTAGTAAAAAAAACAAAAAACACCTCATTCATAGATTTTGAGAAAAATCCGTGTGTAAAAAGAATAATTTCGAGAAAATCTGCGATAAATTTGCTGACTTGAAAAGTATATAAAAAAATGCCATCGGCATGAAACTTTCTAAAACTCAAAATTCATTCAGAATTAAAATTTGGTAAAAAAGACAGCAAACACCACATTCATAGAATTTGAGAAAAATCCATGTATAAAAAGAATATATTTTTGAAAATCTTTGATAAATTAATTTATATATACCGGGTGTTTCAGACCACCCGTACACCCCAAATATCTCAAATAAATACAAATCGGATTGACATTAAAAAAATACGTCTTTGAGCTTTATCATGTGGTGTGAAATTTAAACCACCACCCCTCCCCACTAAGTGGGGGGTAACTTTGAATTCACATTTCACACCACATGATAGGGCTCACATTTTTGGACATATTTTTTTTATCTCAATCCGATTCGTATTTCAGGAGATATTTGGGGTATACGGGTGGTCTGAAACACCCTATATATATATATATATATATATAGCATAATCTCTAGAAAATTTGTGATAAATTTATTGGCTTGAAAAAAATATACAAAAATTTGCCGTCGCCATGAAACTTTCCAAATTTACTTAAAATTCATTCCGGATTAAATTCTATAAAAAAACACCCAATTAATTTTTTGAGATAAATTAATGTGTAAACGCATAATTTCTTGAAAATTTGCGATAAATCTGCTAACTTGAAAAAAAAATATAAAAACAATTGCCATCAACTTGAAACTTTCAAAATTTACTCAAAAATTATTCAGGATTAAAATTCTATATAAAAGGATTAAAATTCTGTAAAAAAAAAAAAACCTAAACACCCCATCCATGGATTTTGAGAAAGATCCTTGTGCAAGAGGAATATTTTTTTAATTCCATGATACATTCTGGTGGATGCGCCGGTGAATACACAGTTATTTTAATAACTACTTAGAAGTATGATAATAAATAATAATAATTGTAATTACAAAATATATAATGTCAACAAATTGTTTTTCAAAGCCACCTTCGATTTTTATTAATTGAAATGGCTATTGGAATTATTCATATAATGTTTTCTGCAAATAACATTTACTGTGCCGTGAAAGATCATAGGATTGTTTTTTTTTTAAGGAAGGATGGTTGACTGGAATTCGGGTTGAGGAAGCGCGGATGATTTGGGAATTGACGTAGCCAACTAGAGCATTCTGCCACAACCGATAATTTGTATAATAATCATTTATAATGATGAAAGGGACATACACTAAACATCCATGGACCCGAACGGCCACTTCTTAATTTCGAAAAAGATGAGATTCGAACCCACGACCACGAGGCCCGTAAGCAGGAGCTCCACTCACTAGGCCACCGTGGCCCGTGATAGATTGTAATAAGGAAAATTGTTTGATTTATACTCCACTCTTTGTGAATTTGTATTCATCTGTTCAAATAATGTTAAAAGAAAAAAATCTTCATTGCACTTTTGTAGCAACCAATTACAAATGCGTCTTAAATTATCACCAGATGCAAGTGTAAGGCCCAAATGAATTTTATTTTGTTTACAATGGAATTTATTTCAAATTGTCCGTACCTGCGTTAGCGGCAAATTTAATTCAGCTGCTACTTCGCATTTTGATTTGCGTGAAATGTTTTGTAAGTAAACGTAAAATTAATTAATTAAGACATAAAATACATTGATTTATCACAGTATTCCTCGTAATATCCTTGTAATCTTATTTATTTCTTATGTATTTATTTTTATTTTTGTATTTTATGTTATTATGTTATTATTTTTTTTATAATAACTTTGTGTTTTAATTTAATTATCATCTTAATTGATTAATTGTAATATATTTTTGTAAAATGGTTATCCGTTAAATAAATAAATAAATAAATAAAGACACATTTATTATTACCTTTTCCAAAATATGATTGCGATCTTCTTGAGTAATTTTATAACCGTATGGTATGCGACAATTTTTTTAATTGTTTCTAATTCCATGGCACGGATGATTTTGGGTAAGCGCTACATACACTGGTGGAAAAAAAAATGAAACACTTGAACACCCATAACTTGGTGCCAAATCGTCGTAGGAGTTTCGTTCTTTGAGTATTGCCTAGGGAATTGATCAAATATTAATGCCTCTATGATGGATCGAGTCGACAAAAATTTTCAAACTCCGTAGGTATCGTCAAAGTTGGACATGGTTTCATGAAAAAACCTTTTTTTCACAGGGGCGCTAGAGGGGGGCAAAAGGGGTTACGCTTAAGTTCGCATGCATGACTTTAATGAAGACACTTCAAAGTTTTTCGCCCTCAAAGATTCATCAAAATCGATTAAAAATACGCCGAGTTATGGCGGTTTGAAATTTCACGAATTTCAAGTATTTCATTTTTTTCCTTGAGTATAGATTGCCAATAAAAGTGTTTTAAACGATTATATGTTCATTTATGATATTAAATGTATATTGTGTTGTATTGTTGTCATCACAATAATGGGAGCATTCAGATGTGATAAAAAATAAATATGGCTTTCATAAGAAATAAGAAAGTTGATGGTTCAAAAGAAACGAAACATGTTACAAAGAAAAATCTTACGCCATCTATTATATAATACAAAAGTAATACAAGAACGTCTTTTCCGTTTTTAATCACCTCAAACAACGAAGATATAAAGAAAAAAAGAAAATAAGTTTTTTCAGAACAAAATATTTTAATTATTTTTTTTTATGATTATTAATCAGCATAAAATTCTGCAAAAGTGCCGAATTTAATCTCTCTTAATAATCGAGATCCCCATGGTGAGCCTCGAATTTGAAAGACCCTGTATAGGAGCTGATTATTTTATTTGTATTGTGAGGTTTTCAAGATAAGCTAATTATGCATACCATATTAACGGTCTTATTTTATTTACGTCTTCCCTGCTCTTCTGCTACCTAATTTATTGTTTTTAATGAAATATACTGTTTATATTCTTTGATATATCGAGCAACTTCATGAAGCTAAAACACAAATAATATTTATTAAACATCATACTTTCTTAATTCACCCTTACATTAAATAATATTCTTGAATTTACTAGGTAAAACGAGAAATTTGCATTAACCACTCTGAGACGAGACGACTACATCAATCACATCATAATTCGAGCTGAATACAAGCACAATAAACGCGTTCACAACTTGGATTTGCATCCAGTACAATTACAGCCAGAATAGACAGTTAAATTTTCAAACATCAATCCTCAAATACACCCTTGTTCATTATCATTATCTTAATAATACATTCCGAATGTTTGTTACACGTAATGCTTTGTTTCCAGAATCAGAATAGGTAAAACGTGTTGCTCTGTGAAAATCAGAAAATGCGGCGGATAAAAATGAGTGCCCCATCGATTTCCCCCTGGGGGGAAGATGCGTTCTCCCCATTTTGCGGTCGTCACAATTAATGTTCGGATATCCTTCGAGTGGCTCTAATTTAGTTCCGGAAATTTCAAATGCAGATGTTACGTATCCTACACGGCTTAATTCCGAAAATTGTTTCCCACGTTAACTAAAACACGTGCACGTTTTACTTTTGCGGCAACCGAGGGGCGCTCGGAGCTCCGTTCAAATCTGCCTCCGGTTGCATTTACCGAATTATATTTGGATTTCTCGGTCCGAGGGACGATACAATGTGTTATAGTTCATGACATGGAAAGTTTGCTGTGTGGATTAGTTCAAGCTAATTTTCTCAATTACATTGATATGCAAATATTAATGCACATATTCTATAACGACTTTATGTGCGATCATAAACGTAGTAATTGTATTTGTTTAACTAAAACAACTGGTTGGAAACTCGGAGGTTTATTAACGTGATAAATTGGCTTTACATTTATTAATGTTAAAAAAACCGTACCTAAATTTTAGGTACATTTATTTACATTTGTCATGAAAAAAATAATTCTTGAATACAAAGAGCGAGTAATTTAAAAAAAATATATCATCATGAAGTCATGCTTTTTTGGGACACCTTGTATAATCAAAAATATTTTCCTGAAACACATTCTAGGATGCAAATTTATTCTGCAAAATATCAAAATTCCAACTTAATTAGTAAATGAGTTATAGAAGACGGGACGTGAAATGCAGGACTCTGTATACGAAAATCTACTTAATAACAACAAGTGAAGTAAACACATTCTATTGGTTATCTAAACTTATTGTAAAAAAAAACTTTATCACTTAATCTACATAATGGACCGATTAGATGTCTTACCGCTGTTTTTGTTGACATTAATCTGCAACATGTTATCACAAAAAAAATAGTTTTTGTTTCGTGTTTAAGGATTTAATTTCACGGTTTTGGACAAGATTTTTAGAAAGGAATTATATCGAATTATTGAGGAAGCTTGAAATTTGGTCTCGGGAATTGCACAGTTATTAATTGTTATTAATTTTATAGAGTTGATATATATTTATAATCAGACAAATATATGCTTGAATGTTGTTTTAAATTTGTAGCTTAGCTGTTTCCATTTGAAACAGTTTACGTAATGGTTAGCTTTAGGGCGTGTGTGTACTAGAGATGGGCAAAACTGCTACTTTTGAATCACGTTGCTACCTGTGACTGCTACTTTCTAATGTCAGTGATTTTAAATTATGACTATGACCACAAAAACATCACAGAAAAAAATATAAAAAACGCAGGAAAAATTCCATAAAAAATAATCTTCAATGGCCGAAGTATCGCTTATCCAAAATCAATTTGGTTTTTGTAAATTCAACAATTCACAACGCCGTGTGTATTTGCAACAACTTTAGATACCTTCTGGTCTGTATTGATCGCTTCACGCGTTGGCCAGAAGCTTTTCCCCTTTCCGAAATTACTGCACTTTCCTTTTCCAATGTCTTTTTGAGCTGTTTGAGTGCACGCTTTGAAACGCCGCACAGTGGGGTCAAATACACTAATTCTTGGCAGAAATCCCAAATAATAGAATCGAGAATAATCGGAAAAATATACCTGAAAATGATGCTATATACCTCCGTTATAATGTACCCTTATTATTAATGCTGTCCCTTTCATATCAGTCATTGTTTTCAGTGTTTGTGACGACTCGTACTGGCAGCGATTTTCAACTCCGCGATTGTGTTCAAAGTGTTCTTTAGTGTTTATCAATATTTCATTTATTCTAACATGGAGGGCTTGCCGACAGGTTAGTACATTATTTTATAATTACATTATTTATTTTGGATGTTACAATACTTTGCAAAATAATTAAACAAAATGAGTTGATAAAGTTTGAAATTTAAAACAAAAATCATGATTTTAGTTGACATCATGGCATATCATGTTTTTCGTTTTCACTTTAGATCAATCTTTATATATTGCTTTAATAATATCTTAAACAAAAAGTTGCCCACATCTTCCCCGTTTGAAGAAAATATTCCTAAAACTGTCCAAATCAGTTGAAAATTTTAGTAATTGGTTTTTATTTTCAAATTTAGGATCAGGTGTTACAGACATCTTCCTAACTAGAAGAGTTCTAGTTAATAACATGAGAGGATCTGGTTGTATGCAATTCGAGCACCAAATCAAGTTATTAAAAAAACGCAAACAAAATGTCCAAAAGACGATCTTCCCGAACTCTACAAAAAACTTTCATTTTTTGTTTGCGATTTCAAGAAAAGATGGCAGGAATCGAAAAGAACATACGAGAGATTTTTAAGAAAGAACCAGAACTGGCTAGGCGGTTCTATAAGTTGTACAAACTATGTTGTTTCGTCAAAAAAAGTTAGGAGACCTTCGTTAACCTTTGAAACGTCTTCAGACAGAACCAAGCGAAAAAAAAACCGAATCTTTAAGAACCAAGTATTCACCAGAAGAATTGTCTTTCGCCACTCATATGAGTTTACCTTGTACGGGTAAAATGGAAGCTTCAAAAGTGGTCAAAGAAGTAACTGCTACATCGCCGATACGAGCAGCAAGATATAGAACAGCCTACAAGAAATATACAAAAAAAACAGACAGGAGCCCAAGCTCTTGCAATGTATGTTGAAGCCAAACTTACCAGGCATCAGTACAACGTGATAAGGCATCACGATAGAGAAAGATTTCCATCTTATAAAATACTTCAAGCAGCAAAGAAGAATTGTTATCCCCAAAAGGAAAATATTGTAGTCAACGAAACTGTTGCTGAAGTTAAATTGCAAGCTCTTCTCGACCACACAGCGTCCCGCCTTTTAGATGTCCAGCAAGATGTTTTAAGCACCAGTCAACTTGCTAAATGTGAAAAATTAACTTTAATTTATAAGTGGGGGTTTGACAAGCGGAATACAAGCAAAAATTTGAAGCTGATACAAGTGCTAGTGATGCCAATATATTTATATCTTCCTTAGTCCCTTTAAGGCTAATATCGGAGAAGCCTCAAAAGCAAGAAGAAATTGTGTTTTGGCAGAACGATAGAACTTCTTCTACTAGATACTGTAGACCGATTCGCTTCCAATTTAAACATGAGACAAAGGATCTGTCTATAGAAGAAAAGAAATACATCGAAGCTCAAATACAACAATTACGTCCATTAATATATGAATTCAATAATATGGAAATTGAAGTAAATTATAAAATGCTTTTTACAATGGTTGACGGAAAAGTATGTAATGCTGTTACGGGTACTACGTCAACTCAAAGATGTTTTGTTTATGGCCTAACATCAAAGGACCTTAATAATTTTGAAAAAGTGTCATGTGCAAAGATAGTAGATATTTCAAGACTTAAATTCGGACTATCTGTGCTTCATGCATGGATTCGATTTTTTGAATGTGTGCTGCATCTTGCGTATAAACTTCCATTAAAGAAGTGGCAATCGCGTGGAGATGAAAACAAGGAAGTTGTTGCAAATACTAAGAAGCACATACAGGACAGATTTAGAAAAGAGTTGGGTTTATTAGGAGATAAACCAAAGCCGGGCTTTGGAAGTACCAACGATGGTAACACGGCAAGACGTTTTTTTTTATAATTCCGAGATATCAGCAGATATTACTGGCGTTAATATTAAAATTATAAAACGTTTCAAAATTATTTTGTAAACTATTTCAAGTGGGCATGAAATAAATGTGGGAAAGTACCATGCTTATGCACTAGAAACAGCAAAACTTTTTACAGAGGTACCCGATGCCACCAACCGTACACAAAGTACTTATACATGGTTCAAAAATAATTGATCACGCTATTCTTCCAATCGGACAACTTAGTGAGGAAGCTCAGGAAGCGCGCAATAAAGAGTTCAAAAGGTATGTTATTCCCGCAAAATATCACGGACTAAGGCCAATCAAGATGTACTCAATTTGCTGCTGATAACATCTGATCCGTTTATCAGTAGCTTAAGAAGGTTACCAAAGAAAAGAGCAGTACCTTTTGAAAAAGACGTTCTGGCATTGCTAAAGGCTCCAGATATCAGATATTCCCTAGACAGCGATGATAATGAATCATTAAGTGCGGGCGATTCCGATGCATCGGATGGGATGGATGTGTGAAAATTTATATTTTTAATATTAAAAAATATTGTGATCACTATAAAACCATCTCTTCCTATGTTAAATTTTAAAATATGTATATTTGTCCATTATCAGAATTGCGCAATTAAAAAAAAAATATAAAAGATTAGTTTATTTAAAATATACTTTTTTCATTGTCAACATTACAATTAATAAAAATTGCAAAGTTCTATTAAGTCTAATAATAGTATTTTTTCTACGTCCGTTATAAAATGTACAGTTTTTTTCATTAATTTAGGTTCATAAAATATATGATTCCTTAACCCTACAAACAGCGTGAAGAAAAGTGCCATAACGGTTCATTTTTTCACTCTTTTGCGTGAAAAAAAGTGCCGTAGCGGTTCATTTTTTAACGCTACCATAAAATTGTTTGCGCAAAGTGTGTCATGAACGTTTCGCAACACGCCGCGAGTTCCGCCGATAAATGTTAAACATTCGTTTCCGATCAAGAAAACTTGATGATTATTATTTTCTTCATTCAAAAAAAAACTATTATTACTTATAAAAATTGATTAAGGTTTTATCGAATTTATTTAAAGTTACGGACGTAGAAAAAAAATTGTATGAAACTCGAGAGTAAAGCAACTTTTTTTCACTTGTAGGAATTACCGCACTCGCCTTCGGCTCGTGTGGCAATCTTTCCTACTCGTGAAAAAAAGTACTACTTTTCTCACTTGTTGCATAAATAACTATTATTGTACCCCTAATAATCCACCCTTTGTTAAGATATATTTTTAAAATACTTTTTCCATTAATAGGAGCCCATTTGTGAATCGTTTGGCAAATTTCATAATTTTGGCCAGGTTTTCAGGCGTTTGGCCCCACTGTGCGCCGTCGACGGTCATCACTGACCGAGGCCGGCAGTTTCAGTCCAACATTTGGAAGGAATTCTGCAAGACTTTCGATATATCACACAAATCCACAACCGCCTACCATCCGCAATGTAACAGTTTGGTAGAGCGACTCAATCGATAAATTAAAGACTCGTTCCGAATGAGCAACGATCCGAAGGATTGGGTTTATCATCTCCCGCTAAACCTTTTAGGCATTCGGACGATTTTTAAACCTTTTTTTAATACCGCGCACAAAAAGTTTCCTTCAGGCACAAAATTTCTTGATGACTTGAGGGACAATCTGCGCGTTCTTAGTCTTGCAGCCGTACGTCTAACCACTCGTAAAGATTTTGTACACCCAAAATTTATACACTTTCACGCATGTTTTCATAGCGCGAGAAACATCTCACATCCATTCCACGACGGTCCTTTCAAAATTTTGAAGCGAAATTCTAATTTTTTTACGATTAGTATTGACGGAAAACAAGATAATGTCTCTATGAACCGTCTCAAACCCAGTTATGTTAGCACCGTTTCAGCCACAAGCGTATAAAACAATACACAATCACCTACTTCCTTTTCTTTTCCTTGTTCTATATTTAAAAAGAATTATTTTTCTTCTGCTAAGCCTCACATTTCTTCTAAACATGTTTATTTTTCCTGTACTGTCTCTACTCGTAGCCTCTTTTAGGCGGGGGGTTATTGGAGTTATAGGATCAAGGCGGTTAGCTGAGGAAAAAGAAGGAGTAACTAGGGAGATACAAAATAAATAAAGAGTTGTAAAAATGTAAACAGCAAAAACTACACATTTTTCCTTACGTCTGTAATTCATTAACTTCCAATAAAGTTCCTGTTGCTTTTTCAAGAGTTTCAACTGATAAAGATATTTTATTATTATTATTATTATTAGTGGCTGATACTGAACTTTCCGTTTACGCCGCGTCAACCAGCGATGGCTGACACTGAAATTACATTTAGGCTGCGTCTGCCATCGCTGGCTGACAATTTTGGTAGGTCGCGGTCGCAGTGTCAGCCAGCGGTGGCAGACGCAGCCTAAATGTAATTTCAGTGTCAGCCATCGCTGGTTGACGTGGCGTAAACGGGCGACCTACTAAAATTGTCTCCACCGACAAAAGCGGCAAAAAAAAGGGACCGACCATAACATGAGTATTTACCACAATACTCAGCGGGTGGTGCAATTTAGGTGTCGTCGGGAAGGAAGAGTAATTTGCGACTTTTGGAACGGGCCGTCCTTTAAAAAAACTCTTCTACTACGATAAGAGACATTGGCCTACAATACCAGCACTTCTAAGTGGCACGCATGGCCTGACGGGGACTGCCTTCAAAATCGACATGGCGCTCAACGTGTTACCAAGCCAACGTTAAAATATAAACGATTTGCCATCTTGTGATAAGTTGCAAAATTTTGTTCCATTTACAGATTTTAACGAAATGCCGTGCCAGATAAAAGCTGGCATCGTTAAAGGCGCGCCGCGCCGTTGCGTTGGATAACAAATTCATTGCGATTTTTCTCCATTTATTAAAGTTATGCAGGCGTTGTTTAACATTTAAACTGTCGAAATAGTATATAGTGTATCAAGGGCCGAAAATAGGCTTTAGCAACCCGCCGCTTTTAGTAACACGAGCGAGCGAGGGTTGCTAAAAGTGAAGAGTTTCTAAAGCATTTCGGCATGAGTTACACTCGATATTTTTTCGCCTGCCTTAAGTAAAAACAGTGTTTCAGGAAATTTTATATCTCGCACCATTGAACTGTCACTGTTACTGTCAGATTTTTGCATAGCCTACTCATATTCCGCGGAAAGTTGTCCAGATTATGCATATTATTTTTTCGGCCCTAGATAGGCTAAATCGTAGTTTCGGCCCGATTTTTATGGCCGAAATATATGGTTTCGGTAGAGACCGGCGAAAAAAGTGATTTAAGAGTTAATAAGAAATTCTTACTGAGCTTGAAACTAGTGCCATGTCTAATTGGCTCTATATAACGAGCCGCCCCTGGTTCCGACACATCCTCTAAATATTAATCCATACTTTTCTAGGCAATGAGTCATACCCAGCTCTCATTGGCATTACTATACATTTTACCATGATCCAATCAATCGAGGTAGAAAAAGTCAAAAATGCATATAAACCATAATAAAAAGAAACTTGCCATTAATTTATTAACTTTATATTGAAAGTCATTTCATGTTTTGTAAGATTATTTTTCTGTATCTGCTGACACATCAATGTCAACATCTCCGACGCGACCCTCGGATTGGAGCGAGCACGTAAAATATAATCCCCTTAATAACGACCGAAAAAAAAAATCGTGGTGGCAGTAACGCGATTCCGACCAGTAATTAATATCGATTTAACGAGATATAGAGGAGTTTGATTCGATTACATCCGCAATCAGGCCACGGATTAATTTATTGCGGGCCGCAAGAAAAGAACGGTCGAAGACGCGCCGGAAATAATCAAAAATTGATTCATTAGCGACTAATACAATTTGGAAATTTGATAACGAACCAGATTGCCCCTTGGTCACGCAATAACAATTTTCGTGTTGTTATGCTTTGATTTTAAAAGACAATAGATAATTCGGTTGTTATTTTTTTCTTTCAAATTGCCATTATCCAATGATCTGATAGTTAACTGATTGAGGTTACTTACTTCGTGATATATTTTTAATTAAATAAAACACACTTTTACTTAGTTAATATCACACTGTTTAACTAAGTAAAATTGTGTTTTATTTGATCTAATAGTTATTTATTATATGAGTGTCGAATGTACGTAATTACACACACATAAAAGACTAATTAAGAATTCCGCATTTATTTTTTTTCCATAAATTACCCGAAAAAAAATTATGTGAAGGTATACGAGGTCTTAACCTGTACCTCAATTCAAAATTTAGGCGCCGGCGTCAATTAGTTTCTCTACAAAAAAATCTCAAAAATGGAGCGCAATTTTGAAAGAAGGGGTTATAACAGCGAAACCGCTAAAGTGAAGGGTATAACATGTTAGATAAAAAAATAAGTACTCGTCGAGCACTTTCCAAATCTGCAATAAAAAATAGGGCATTCCATTTAAAAAAACATAAGTTTGGTACGCCACTGGAGTACGGCACGCCACTGATGATTAGAAATATTTTTGAAACATAGCGACGGTAACTATGCACCACTTTGTTCTTAGATTTTTTTCGATAGCTTTTATCGTAAAGGAGCTATGGTCCGAGGCGTCTTAAGTGCCACACCCGGTATAGGGGTCTATTATGCTTACTTTTTAAAATTAATTTCATATTATACAGGGTGTTCCAAACGCCCTAAAACATCAAAGTTGTGTTTTTTTTAATGGAATACCCTGTATTTTAATAAAACCTTTAATAAAATTATCGGATTAAAATCAAAATCTTGGATTTTATTGCAAAAATTTTGTGTTCAAGGTCCAAAACCATGAATTCTATGGTCCAAATTTGAGATTTTACATGACATTCCTAGTTTATAATCCAAATTTTTGATTTTAGGACTCAAATTCTGCGTCCAAGGGTAAAAAACTTCGATTTTATGTTCCAAATGCCTGATTTTAAATGCAATTGATTAATTGAATCCAAATATTGGATTTTGGGTCTCAAGTTCTGCGTTTAGGGACCAGAAACTTGGATTTAAAGTTTCAAATTAAAGATTTTACATATAATTATCAAATTAAAATACAAACTTTGGATTTTTCAACACAAAGTTTGCGTTTAAAAACCATGGATTCTATGGTCCAAATTCAAGATGTTTATTGAAATTCTTGTATTAGAATCCAAATTTATAATTTTAAGTCTCAAATTCTGCGTTTAGGGGCCAAAAACTTAGATTGAATATTTCAAATTTCGGATTTTACATATAATTATCAACTTAAAATCCAAATTTATAATTTTTGGTCACAAATTATGAGTTTAAGATACAAAACCGTGGTTCAAATTGGAGAATTTTCATGAAATTCTTGGATTAGAATCCAGAATCAGTACAAAGTATTGTACTCAGCAAATACATTTTTTTTTTAGATTGTTGACCTGTATATTCGATTTTTTTTTTGTCTAAATTTTTGATTATTAGGCCCAAACATTATTTATTTTGGCCTAAATTTAATTGGTAAAATTTTCGAATGTTTGGTCCGCATTTTTTATTTTTCCAGGCGAATATTTAATTTTTAAATTTTTGACCCGCATTTTCGATATTTTTGGTTAAAATATTTTATCTTTGTATTTTTGATTTTTTTTTTAATATTCTAAATATTCTTTAATTTGACCAAAATTTTCGATTTAATCGTTCAAATTTTTGATTCTTTGGTCCCCATTTTTCATTTTTCGGGCCGAAATTTTAATTCTAGTTCCAAATTTTCGATTTGATTTTAATTAAAATATCTATAACCTGAATTATTGATTTATATGCGAGATTTCTTTGTATTTTTTCCGGTATTTTCGAGTTTTATTTGTTGAAATTTCCGATTTTTTAGCCTGCATTTGTTATCTTTAGGGGCGAATTTTCTATGCAATGTCTAAATTTTCGACTTTCTGGCCTACATTACAAATTTGTATTATTATTTTTTTTAATCTAACCTAAATTTTTCTTTACTAACTTCTGGATTTTATTGTCGAAATTTTCGATTTTTTGCTCCGCATTTTTGATTTTTCGTTTAGTCTGCGTTTATTATCTTTAGGTCCGACTTTTCGATGTTTTGTCTAAATTTTCGACTTTTTGGCCAACATTGTAGATTTTTATTTTCTTTTATCTTTCGCCTTGAAATTTCTTTTATTTGCCCTGTAAAAATGTTTCTTTCCTTGGTCCACCATTTTTATTTTTATGCCAGAATTTTAGATATTTGGTAATTTAAGAGTATAATATAACATTTTATCCAAAATCATCAATAATTGCATTAAGTATTGAAATAACGTTTATAAAATTTTGACAAAACATTTTGGCGTACGTGTGTCAATTTGAAATATTTCAAAAATCCAATGAGGGATCTATGCATTCCGTGAGAGAAACTTATTCTCTCACAAGGGGGTAATGAGCAACATTACATGGCTCAAATGACCACTGTAATTCGATTATTACACCCGATTTTGGATAAATATTTGTATCTGCCTGTTGAAGTCACAGTTTGTTGAAAGAGTAGTTGCAAAAAAATAAAAACAATTTTGAAACCTTACACTGCGTCAGTATTTTATTAGTAAGTGATATGGACTTTCAACAAGTAACAGCCTCGTCGATCCAATATAAAGATTTTACTATGAAATTTACAAACAATTTAAATTTTTATGCTGATACGGACTCGTACGTCAGAAAATGATGTACACTTTGTATATACTTTTTATGGCTTTTCTCCACTCTCTCGATATATAATATCCGCGATATTAGTAACTCGATATTCAGGAAGTTTCGCTCCGAGCTGGAAAAAAATTAGGAAAATACGTTTATGCGAACATATTAAAAATCGATCACGTTTTTGTATAATGTCAATGAAGAGCACAAAAGGTAATATTTTATAAAGGTCCCTTTGTTGTTTTTCGAGTAACTATTTAAAAAGATCAAAGGAAGGGGACCGCCATTATTCTTACAAGTTAATAATGAAACTTCTAGGGAGAATGCACGTGATAAAACAATTAATAGCGAGGAAGCCGAACACTGAAGACAATCTGCTACCGATAATTAAAATTCCCTTTATTCTCCCTTAAATATCCCTGTGAAAAACGGCCGTGTCATTACTAAGGGATGTTAAAAATTTATCGTCAAGATAAACTTCCGTCGCATTTTATATTAGAGGCTAACGCACAAATTGTGAAGTATCCAAAAGTAATAAATTTTATGCAAGCCGCTGATTCTATAAACAATAGTGTCGGTCTTTTTAAGCTGTTTAAAACAAAAGTAACTGTTAATTCGTGATGGCAATCCACTTGTACAGTGAACTGTATTTTTTGTAATGACGGTTTGGGCCGTGCAGCAAAAAATGGGGCACTTTAGTCTAGCGGTTCGGGCTTCTTTGACGCGGTCTTCCTGGTCTGGCTTTGACGATGATGAGGACGGGAACGACAACATTCATATCAGGAAGAACACGATGCACACACTATCACGTCCGTTTTTTGATCTCTCCTTGAAAAAGGAAGATGACTTCCTTTTTTACAACAACCATCGCGCATGGACAAGGTCCCCAAATTGACTGCACAGCGCGATTCAAAAAACAAAATACAAAACGCGGCAAATTCAAAGATGCTTCGTTTGAATCCCGAACAATTCGAAATAAATAATTACATTTAAGGGCACACATTATCTGACTCATGAGTACACACTAGGGAAGGGCAATATTTCAAGAACCTGTGATTTTTCACTGGTATTGAAAAATCACAGGTCGTTACTGTTACTAATAGGCGAATTTTACTGCTACTAAAATCACTGCTACTTAAAATCACTGCTACTTAAAATTACTGCTACTTAATATCACTGTTACTTAAAATCATTGTTAATTAAAATCACTGCTATTTAATATCACTGTTACTTAAAATCACTGTTACTTAAAATCACCTCTACTTAAAACCACTGCTACTTAAAATCACAGCCAATTAAAATCAGTGATATTTAAACCATGATTGCTCCTTAAAATTACAACTGTTACCTAGTGATTGCTACAGTGATTGCTACTTAAACTGCATCTGTTATTTAAAACGTGAATGCAAGAAGACAATAGAGAATAGCATTTCTAAATATTATTTTATATTCAATACTGTATACTCCCATTTATGTACTCCTACGCTCATGTTCAAATTACGATTTTCATCAACTGAAAAACAAATATATAAAACAATCGCTACAAATAGTAAACCCAAAATTACTCAAAATTCATTTTAATTTAAGATTTAGTGCAAATATCTAAACATACATTTTGAGATAATACTATGAAACCAATTTTAAAATAGCAAAAAAAAAAAAACAATTTACAAAACTGCGAAAATCTCCGAACGCTCCTCCTTGTTCACGTGCTCAAAAAACTAAAACCAAAATTTTCAAAAATCCATCTATTGAAAATTGTTGAATTCACAAAAACCAAATTGATTTTGAATACTTCGGACATTGAGGATGAGAATTTTTTCTGCGTTTTTTAAACTTTCTTCAACGATGTTTTTGTTAAGGTGCCCAAAAAAAAATAAAACTAATATTTCCAAAAATCCATATCTCAATTGAAAATTGTTGAATTTACAAAAACCAAATTGATTTTGAATAAGCGGTACTTGAGGATAATTTTTTTTCTGCGATGTTTTCGTCAATTTTTTTAATCTGCACTTTTTATTTCTAGACCAGGATTTTTAATTTTTTTCGCCTATATTGTAAATCTATGGCCTGTTCTTTCAATTTTTTTCTTCAAATTCTTAATTTTTGTGGCCCAAATATACTTTTTGGCCACAATTTTCGATTTATTTGTTGAAATTTCCGCTTTATCGGTCAACATTCTTATTTCTAAGCGTAAGTTTTCAATGTTTTCTCTAAATTTTCGATTTTTTGCCACGATTGTTGATTTCCTTTATAAAAATTTTCGATTTTTTAATCGGAATTTTTTATTTCTGGCCTCAATTTCAGATTTTTGACTTAATTTTTTTCATTTTTTGGTTTAATTTTTGATATCTACCCAATATTTTTTTTTATTTCAACCGAAATTTTCGATTTGTTTGTTGAAAATTTCGCTTTATTGGTCAACATTCTTATTTCTAAGCGTAAGTTTTCAATTTTTTCTTTAAATTTTCGATTTTTTGCCACGATTGTTGATTTCATTATAAAAATGATCGATTTTGTAATCTGCGTTTTTTATTTCTAGCCTACATTTCAGATTTTTGACTTAATTTTTTTTCATTTTTTGGCTTAATTTTTTATCTCTGCCCATTTTTTTTAATTTTAACCGAAATTTTCGATTTGTTTGTTGAATTTTTCGCTTTATCGGCCAACATTTTTATTTCTAAGCGTAAGTTTTCAATTTTTTCTCTAAATTTTCGATTTTTTGCCACGATTGTTGATTTCTTTATAAAAATTATCGATTTTTGTAATCTGCATTTTTTATTTCTGGCCCACATTTCAGATTTTTGACTAAATTTTTTTCATTTTTTGGTTTAATTTTTGATCTCTACCCAATATTTTTTTTATTTCAACCGAAATTTTCGATTTGTTTGCTGAAATTTTCGATTTTTTAATCTGCATTTTTGATTCTTAGCCTCAAATTTTCGATTTTCTGATTAAATTTTCACTTGTTTAATATGTATTTTTGATTATTAGCCTCAAATTTTTGATTTGTAATTTTTGATTCTACATTTGTAACTTGAATTATTAATTCCATTGCGTTAGTTTTTTTTTTGCTATTGTTTTTGAGTTTTTGATCGGAAACTAACTTCAAGTTAAAGTGTTATCTTGGGGATGAAAATGGCAAATCATTTTTCCTTGAATTTCCAAATGTTTGGTCTGCATTTCTTATAATTAGATTGATTGATTTTTGATTTTCTGGCCGATATTTAATCTATGGCATGTAATTTCGTTTTTTTGTTCAAAATTTTCGAATTTTTGGGCACAATATTCTTAATGCTGGCCTAAATTTTCGAATTATTGGTCTAAATTTTTGGTTCTAGAGCAATTTTAGATTATTCAACGTGAATGATTAATTTTTATGCTTGCATTTTTGGTTTTTTTTGTCGGTATTTTAAAGTTTTTTGTCTGTTTTTGCCTTTTATTTTACATTTTTAAACCTTTGCATTTTGTTTTAGATTTTGGCCATTATTTTTTCTGGTTGGAAACTTATTTTGAGTTAAGGAGTTAAGTTATTTTCGGGGTTTAAATGGCAAATGATTGTGGTTTTACTAGGATTTTCAATTTTTTTATGCATTTTTTGCTCATATTTTAGCCATGTACATGACATGTGTAACCCGTATGGTTTTGGCACGAATAAATTACTTTACTTTAGATCTTTACCTGTATTTTTCCTAATTTTTGATTTTCGACAAAATGTTTGATTTGTTTGTTGAAATTTTCGCTCTTTTATGTTCAGGACAGAGTTTTGGATTTATGGTTAACATTTTCGATTTTTTTGACTTATATTTTATTTTTTTTACCTTAATTACTGATTTTTATGAGCGAATTTATGATTGGCGAATATTTGAAATTTGTAACTTTAATTGGTGATGAGCATTTTTTTTTTTAATTTTTTGCTAGTATTTTCTAGTTTTTTTGTCCAAGTATTTTTTGTCCTTTATTTTAGATTTAGCAACCTAAATTTTTGATTTTTGCGGACTGTATTTTCAAGGTTTTTGTATTAAATTTAGGTTATTTATTTAATTTTGGATTTTTTGTTTTAAAGGGTTTTAATTTAATCATAGGGATTATTTTAAGATAAAATTAATTTACTTTGATATTTATCTAGAAAATATAGTCTGCGGGAATTAGTTAATTTGTCTGAATTTTTTATTTTTGCGTCAATTGATTTAATTTTTGTTCTTTTTCTTTTCGTTTTTTTAAATCAAAAGTGTGGTCAATGGTAATTAATACTAAGGCCAGCTTTAAGGTAATTATAAAAAAAAAACAAGAGTGATATTTTTGTAGCCAATTTTGGGTGCTGGGAGAGCTTAAATTAATATTTTAGATTTTCGGTAAAATTTTTTAATGCATTTTTTGGCCAACTCTGATGATTTTTACTTTCCGCTCACAAAATTCTAGAAAATATTGAGAAAGATATTTCAACGGAAACATCCGACTATTTTAGAAAAATGTCTGTATTTCAAAGCTACTAATAAGTTTCAAATGAAACTTTCAACATAAGCTTTATTTGAAGAACTGGAAAGCTTTTGGTAACATTTCATCAAATCGGAGAAAGTAACATGATGGCCACGTCACCATTCTTTTCTGCTGTGTTCACAAAATTAAAACAAAATTTTTCAAAAATCCACATCTCTATTGAAAATTATTGAATTTACAAAAACCAAATTGTTATTAAATAAGCGATACTTCAACCATTAAGGATGATTTTTATAGAATTTTGCCTGCATGTTTTATATTTTTTTTGTTATGTTTTTGTTAAGGTGCTCAAAAAACCACCGTTCGGCGACTCGATTTTTGTGCGTAGATAAGTTAGGGACTCGCATGGATGTCGGGGAAATCACACGCGGTGTTATTAAAACTTCGGGGAACCTGTTTTTGGCCGTTTTTGCACGGGAAATTCGAAGGCAACTCTCAATTAAGCGAAAAATACATTGTAATATCCAATAAATATCCGGGCGGCTTCTATTGGTCGACGCGGTGTCTCATCTGATTGGCGAAATAATATGACGTAGTTTCACCTGATGGGCTCATTTCTTTTACAGCCTAGGCATAAATAAGCATTTTTAAAGTCCAGTCCGCAAACGTGATATTTCGCGGCCTAACAGTAGTCCGAAAAATCTTACATTTCATATCAATCCGTGAAAAAAGTTATTTGCTCTAATTCGTAGATTTATATGCATTAACATAAATTACTGGTTTTTATTTAAAAATAACAGGTTGACCTTAAATTGACCTTGAAAAACTGATTAGAATCAAGCATTATCCCCTTAATGGAGAATATATTTTATTTGCGTATCTTCGTTTGCACAATATTTCGCATTCCAGAATATATACCGCACCCCGTATATAAATCAATAAATAACATTATTTGTACGTCATTATTATTAATTGGATGTGTATCATATGAAGAGAAAATATAATAAATAAACCGAACACCGACTGACTACGTTTAACTTTCCCTTTTTTTGCGAATCTGAAGACCTAATGTACCCTGGAGTATAAAAAATGAAAAAAAAAATATTCGATTGATCCACATCCACATTTGCTCTTTGCCATATCCAGAGGAATTTCCTTCGGATGTGCACATATCCGCACTTTGAGTGCCTGTGGTGATAAGAGGGCGGAGTGGATTGAAAAATAAAATCAAAAGGAGTCCTCACGCGCGCTAATGTTCGACGGAGTGCTTTTAAATATGTTTATGGCTCCCGAAATTTCCCTTTGTGCTCCAACACTCGATTCTGATAAATATAAGCGGGCCGTAAATAAATGCGACGGGGGCGCCGCTTTTGTGTGCCGTGAAATGAGCGGCGTTTCTCCATTCTTCTATATTTGAGTATTAACGGTAACGAGTTGCCATTATCTAGGAACGTGCTCGAAGTAATTCTCATTAGGATGGCAAGGATTCGCGTTCGCAATATTTCTCATTCGAATTCGAAATTTTATTGAATCTATTTTAATATTAACTTCAACACTAATTAATACCTGTATGATATCTCTTTTTTTGTTTAAATACCATTTAAATTTGGTTATATTTTATTTAAATTTAAACAAAAAGCTAACAATCCAAAGCTAATTATGATACATCTCTAAACTCAAAATTTAGAGAAGAATTAAATAATGTCAGGGTGTTCCATTTGAAATAAACAAAGTTAAGGTCATTTCCGGTTAAACCGGAAGTTGCATTTTTATTAAAAGTCCACATGTCGGTACACTTTATTCCCTAAAAATACTATACTAAATTTCATAAAGACGTATGTAAAAATGCAAATTATATTTGGGGTCTTATAAATTGCGTTAATAATTAAAAAAAAAATGTTACAAGAATTCAGCTTTCTGAACTTACTTCAAATAAATGCTTACACGTGATTCCATACAAATCCCAAAATTACCCCTTCCTCAATTACAAGAGAATCCCATGTAAACGTTTCCGATGTCGTGCTTGTAAATATTTCGGTTAATTTCGTTATTTCGTTTTCGTTCCGTTTTCAGTCCCTGCTTATTATTATTACTCTTCATTGGTCAATTGAAGATAAGGATGCATGAAGACATGCCTAAAGTGTTAAAATATCGCACAGATCCATTATAAAGAGGAAAGGCGGCCATTTACAAAATCCATAATTTCGTGCGAATCATGATTAAATATGATTTTCTTTGATAACTTATTAAATGAGGTGTAAATTGGAAACATGCATTTAAATAAGACCACCGCCAACGTAACAACATACAATTTATGTAAATCATGATCAATCTGGGCCGTTATCATTTATTTATTTACGGTCGGGCTTAACGTGATCAATCATACTCGCACACTTGGAAATTCTATTCCGGGTGCTTTGATATAGATTCTTACAGATAGCCATTGTGCCGTTTTCAGATTAAGGATGATGAATAGTTGGGGCTGATTAATATGTATTTTTTAAGACTTTTCTTATTAATATTTCATTAGAAAAAAAAATCAACTCCAGCTTTACACAAAAAAAAACGCTCCTTTTTATAAAGGTATTGTTGACTTTCGTAATGAAATACGAATTGATAGATTGTTAAAAATACGCGAAATAAATTATAATAATCTTTATGTGTTACTAGCTCGGCAGCTTTACACTTGTCAATATAATAATTAATTTTAAAACAGTTAATTATATTAAATAGCAATTACTGATAAAGGACAATCTTGGATTGTATTCATACGAGGGGGATTCGTAAAATAAGGTTCCCTATGCTGCTGAGAAATAATGCGACGTGCTGGGAGAAATGTAAAACACTGTCTCACACTGTCAAATCTCTATCTCTCTATTCTAAATTCGCGCTGTGATATGTTTTTTTTAAGTGCAAAACGGATTTCACCTATTGACATTCATCGTCATTTAATCGAAGTTTATGGGGAAAATAGCATACCTGTTCAAAATGTTCGCAAATAGTGCAGAGAATTCATTGAAGGCCGCATAGAAATTCACGATCAAGACAGGAACAGAAGGCTTTCAGTTTCAGATGGAATTGTCGAAAAAGTTGAGAGAATATTGCTTGAAGATCGGAGGATCACCATTACCGAACTTGCTTTCCGTATTTCTGAAACTTCCAACACTACAATTCATAAGATTTTAACCGAAAAATGAGTGTGTGCAAATGCTCACAGAAAACCACAAACAGCAACGCACAGTGGAGCGATATCCGAAAAACGCGGAATAAAATGAGAAAAGTGAACTTCGGAATTTTGAATGTAGTACCCGATAATACCCTAAAGGTGGCACCACTGTATCACGGCCCAAACCGGCAGTCAGTTGTACCGTCCGGATTACGATATAATCGCAGGTAAACTCTGTCAGCTGTGAACCGGTGCCGCGCGCATGTGATTATTTAATGTTAACCGCAAACGGTGAAACGAGTTTTTTGTGAAACCAACGTGATGGAAGGTGAAAATGAAGGTATGCGAACATTATCCATAGTCGTCGATCGTAACTGTTTAACATTAACATTAAAGTGAAATATTGCATTGTAAATTTTATTTGTTTAAACAAAATAGTTGTGAGTTTGGTCGAGTTTGATGGTTCTCTTTATTTGGCAACACAATAAAATGTATGAAGAATATTTTTCCCAAAAAAGGTCTTGCACGAAATTGCCCTTTCGATTTTTTACATTGATTTAAGTTTTTGGTCTCAATTTAAAGAAACGGTATGATTTCATTTAACTCGATTAGACATTGAAATTTAATTAAATTACACATTTATAATTAATATTTTGATTATTTTATAACAGGAAATTCCTATTGTGTCACATGTAACCGGCGGGAAATTTTCGATGCCGTTCGAGACCACCTCACTGCGGAATATAGCGACAAAGTGCACCAAGTGGAAGATTTCTTAAGTGAGAAAATAGGGAGACCATATCACTGTCATGCAAGCGACAAGGTGGCACTGAGAAACCTCTTTCATACTTTAAAAACGAAGTGGTCCGATTGCAACCGAACGGTCTCCCGCTCAAGGGAAAAATACAACTGCGGGTAATAATAATAAATTAAATTCGATTTTAAAATTGAAATAAATGTACGTTGTCACAAAAACACTTTAAAGAATAGAATAACGATTGTCATTGATTTACTTTGAAGAACTATCAACCCGGGGAAGATTTGGAAGCACGTAAGAGAAAAAATTATGGACCTTCTACAAGTTCGACATCCAGAGGCCGACCTCGGAGATTTCGAGAAGTTATGTGATCGAGCAAAACGGCGATTTACTGAAAGCGCTCAACACTGCGGAATTGGCCTTCGCAACGAGTATGAGTCTTCGTTCATCTGGAGCCGCCGATGCTGCCTCTATTGTCAAGGACATCACTACTTCATCTCCAGCTCATGCTGCTAAGTACAAGGCAGCTTACAAAGCTTCTGATCAACCTCAGTGCAAAGAAATTTCTGCCGACCTTACTCTTTCCGATTCAGTAGAAGGAAAAATGACTAAAAAACATATCAACTCATTCGCAATAGAGAATTAAGGAACCACGCCAAAGTTTATCCTTCGTATCATAAAGTTTGAGATGCTAAAACTCGATGTTATCCGCCGGATATTAATGTTACAGAGACTTTAGCGGAAGTTCCCTTACAATCGTTACTGCACCACATAACAAGCAGAATTCTTTCTGTACAGAATGACGTAAGTGTAAGAAAAAGTCCGTAATTTAGAATTAACTGCAAAATATGGATTTGATGGTTCGTCTGGACAAAAGCAATACAAACAGAAATTTGAAGACGAAGATGCGTCAGACGCGAGTGTTTTATTGACCTCACTTGTGACATTAAACATAATCAGCAGTGACGATACAAATGTATTGCTTTGGCAAAATCCAAGACCGTCTCCAAGATTTTGCTCTCCAATTAAACTGCAGTACATACGCGAAAACGTTACTTCAACTTTGAACGAAAATAGCTACGTTGAAGATCAAATAACTAAACTTATCCCATATGTGACAATTATCGACGGTAAAAAAATTACTGTTAATTTTAAGCTTATTTACATGATGATTGGTGGTAAAGTCAGGAGTACGATAACGATGACGAAATCGAACATGCGCTATGCGCTGTTATTTGTGCGGAGCTACGTCTACGACTTTCAACGATCTCGACGCAGTTTGTTTATTAACGAACAACATTTGCGGTACGGTTTAGCTTGGATCCACTTTATGGAGTATTTCTTGCATTTAGGATACAAACTCGACACGAAGAAATGGCAAGCGCGATCAGTAGAAGATAAAGAAATGGTGAAACTGCGAAAACAAAACATACAAAAGGGTTTCAAATTGCGATTTGGGCTCTTTGTTGATGCTCCAAAAGTGGGGGGATTTGGCAACAGTAACGATGGCAATACTGCTAGGCGTTTTTTTGTAAACTCGGCTGTCAGCTGAAATTTTGGGTTTGGACGTTGAGCTGCTAAATCGTGCTCACATCGTAATGCAAGTTTTGGAGTGGAGCTCTTCAAAACAGATTGCCTCGAAACTGCGAACTGTCCGATGAAGAGCAAGAATCGCGAAACAAAGATGTGAAGAAGTGCAGGGAACAATACTTGCAAAAAAAACTCCAGAGAGAGCACTATAAGAGACGTGTTTCAGTGGCTGCTTGTGTCTTCCGATCCCGTTATCTTGAGCTTGCGAACGACACCCCCGAAAAAAGGCGCAAGACTGTCATATGAGGCGGTGCAGTTGTTAAGTTCGTACGTACCCGGCGGTTCGGAGTCTTCTGACTCGGACGTCAGCTCCATTGACGATAGCTTTTAATTATTTTTAAGGTGCAACACGTAATTTTGTACAAATAAATTGAACATACATCAAATACACAGTGTTTTTATATTACCTTAAAATATTTTGTGTTTTTGGCCGTCATTTTGGATCCGCCATTTTGATCTTTCAAAAAATAATATTAAATTCATAATCAGCGACCTTGAAAACCCTTATATACCACTTTCTGTTCCAATTATATTAATTTTTGTATTTTAGTCCGCGATTTTTACAAATCGCTCCACAGTGCAACGTGTCGAGTATTCCCGGCAGTTTCTGCAACAATGTGAAGACAACAAGGGAGAATTCTTGGATTCCATTGTTACAGGTGACGAAACATAGGCGTATCATTTTACCCCCGAAACCAACAGCAATCACTTGAATGACGTCACTCAACTTCGCCGAAGCCGAAGAAGTTTAAACAAATACAGTCTGCTGGGAAAGTCATGGCAAGTCTTTTGGGACAGGAAGGGCCTGCTTTTGATCGACTTTTTGCCTCATGGAACAACAGTAAACTCCGACAGATATTGCGACACATTAAGAAAACTGAAACGTACGATCCAGAACCGCCGAAGAGGAAGATTGTCCAGTGGTGCGAGGCTTCTCCATGACAACGCTCGATCTCATGTCTCACATCAAACTCAAGAACTGCTGAGAGATTTTGGTTGAACTATTGTGCTTGTAATAATCAACATATTCCTACATTAAAGGAATTAACAGAGTTTTTAGAACTGCAATGTCGTGCCTTAGAAATTACTTTCCCTGAATCTTTGTCATCTTCAGGCGGTGCTGAAGTTAAGAAAGTTGATGAGAAACTTGATTATAGAAAACCATCGTCGTATAATAATAATAATAATACTTTATTCGTGCTAGAAATTATTGAAAATTTTTACACAAGTCAATACAGTTTACAGTTCGTTTACAATACATATAAATAATTACAATATATACTATACACGTTACAAGAGTAAAATTCGTAAAATACACTTATATGTTTTAAAATACTTAAATAAACAATGTATATAACAGACAAATAATTTTGTTTTATGTCTAGATAAAAGCCGTCTAGCACAACTCATTGTTCAAAAATTTATTATACGAGTAAAAGGCTTCTTGCACGAGAAATTCTTTTAGTCGTATTTTAAATAAAGGAAGAGGCAATTCTTTAAGAACTGATGGTAAGTGATTGTAGAATATCGGTCCATAGTAATTAGTTTCTGTTCTTGTCCTACTAATTCTGTGAAATTTGATCTTTAGGTTACTTTTGGCCCGAGTGTTATGGCTGTGTCCATTTTCATGTCTTTCATACGTGTTTAAGTTACATCTCACATGCAGTACACAGTAAAAAATATATAGACATGGAAATGTTAACAAACTGTGTACCCTGTACATGTCGCGAACGTCATCCCTGTACTTGAGACCTATAATAACTCGTAGAACCTTACGCTGCAATTTGAATATTTTATTACTGTGGGGAGAATGGCCCCATATTAAGATACCATATATTATTAAAGATCCAAAGAGACTATGATACATTCTCAGTTGCCAGTCCCACCATATTCCTAATTATGAAAATGCATTTTGCTAATTTATTAGAGAGTTCAGTGACATGGTGTTCCCATGACAGGTTTGGTTGGATTACTATGCCGAGCAATTCAATATCTGTAGGGTTAATTATGTTTTGGTTGCTTTTTAGTGTGAAATACATTTTATCTATTTTGTCTTTATTTAGTGTGAGTAGGTTAGAAGCAAACCAAATATCAGCTTTCGACTGTGATTCCCCCATTTTTTCATTTAGAGTGACCAAACTTGAATGACTATTGATTAATGTTGTGTCATCTGCGAACAGTACACTCTTCGTGTCAAGAATAGCATTAGGCAAGTCGTTAACATATAGCAGAAATAAAACTGGTCCCAGGACGGATCCTTGGGGGACACCGAAACTTACATCTGCCATACTAGAAAATGTATTATTAGCATATACCGTTTGCTTCCGGTTTTCCAAGTAACTTCTAAAAAGATATATACTGCTCGCAGAAAAGTTGTAAAGTTTTAGTTTCTTTATCAATAGCTCAGGGGAATATACTTTACTTGCCAACTTGAATTCGAATCAACCCTTGTGCCTTTCATGTAAGAGTTCTCATTGGTTATCGGAATGTAAATCGTTTCTTGACAAAGCGTCAGTGGGTAGGTTTCAAATTGTTAAAAATCTTAGATTGTGTTTGAATTGTCTTCGGTCTAACACGTTTCGAGAAATTGCCTGTCGTCAAATACTTGTAAATTATGTCATTTTCCTAAATCGGTACAAAATCAGGGGTTTTCGCATCAACCAAATGTTTCGCTTCAATCCAATAATTCGAATCTGAAATTTACTACACAGGTTTGTCAGTTAATGCGTTGACTACTACTTTAGGTCATAACACAACTATAGTGTTATCAACTGCTGAAATAGACGTACTGGATGCTAAGGGCCATCCTCAAACCTTGAGAGTTTTATTAGATCGGGGTAGTAATGCAACCACAAATTGGGTCTAACCTGCACATCGTCAGTTCTCCAAATTCAGGGCTTAAGTCAAATGTCGTCCGTGACTTCCAAAGATAAAACGGTTTATATTATCCAACCGAAGGATCCTCAGATACAAGTCGAAGCCAAAGTTCTAAGCGAAATTTGTGGTGCGATGACCTCTGTGAGGCTTGCGAAGGCAAATTGGGATCATATTACCAATTTCAAGTTAGCGAATCCTACCTAGGGACACCCCGTCCTATCGATATGTTGTTGGGTGAAGAAGTCTTTCAGTTGGTACTTTTGGATGGCCGATGCCGATGCAAGGACGTGGATGGTTCAGCTCCAACTGCTCTTAACACCATCTTTGGCTAAGTGATTATCTGGAAAGTAAATCTTTCACAATCTGAATCACTTCATTCATTCTGTCTCACGTCGTCGCTCAACACTTTAGAAAAAAACGTTGTCCCAATTCTGGGAAATAGAAAATATTCCTCAAAGGGGAATCAATTCGCCAGAAGATGACTCAGCTGAAGATATTTTTGTTAATACTTACACTCGTGATAGTCAAGGTCGTTTTTCCGTATCGTTGCCATTTCGCATAGATAAACTTATCTTTCCTTCGTCGAAAATTATCGCTACAAATCGTTTTCTTTCGCTTGAACGTCGTCTTAATCGTAACCCTACCCGACCATCGTATGGAGAGGTCATGAGAGATTACTTTAACACCAATCATATGCAAAATGTTAACCTCATTCGTCGACCAGTCTGATTCGTACTTCATCTCTCATCATAGTGATATGAAACCTGATAGCATCACCACTAAACTTCGTGTCGTTTTTGACGCATCGGCAAATGCCGATCAGGGTATTAGTCTTAACGATACTCTCTTCGTTGGTCCAAAGTTACAGAATGACATATTTTCAATTGTGTTAAGGTTTCAACTTCACACAGTAGCAGTCACTGCGGACATGAAACAAATGTATCATCAAGTACTTGTACATCCTGATCATCGGTATCAGTTAATAGTGTGGCGCGTCTCTTCTGAAGATAACCTAAATCTATCAACTGAACACTGTTACTTATGGTGTTTCTTCCGCACCTTACTTAGCTCAGCGCACTATTTTAGGATTGGCGAAACTTGAAAACGATAAATTTCCTATCACATCTCAGATTATTTCAACTGATCTATGTCGATGATGTCATCACAGACTGTGATTCGCTTGAGGAAGCTGAAATCGTGAAAACTCAACTTATTTCGTTGTTCCAATCTGGAGGCTTTGAACTTAAAAAATGGTCTAGCAATATGTATGAGTTCCTGTCGGATGTTAGTGAAGTATCATCATCGTCGCTTTGTTTGGATAATTCAGAAAGTCATGATGTCAAAGTCTTAGGACTGCATTGGAAGACCGATGTCGATTGTTTTATTTTCAGGGTAAAACCACTAGTTCGAGGTTGTACTAAACGAAACATCTTGTCTGAAGTCGCACGTATTTTCGTCCCTCTTGGATTTCTCGCCCCACTTACATTCTTCGCTAAGCATGTAGTTCAGCAGCTCTGGACTTTAAAGTTGGATTGGAATGAAATTCCTCTCGCTGACATTGTACTTCGCTAGTCTCAATTCAAATCCGAATTACCGTTTCGTATTGATCGTCCATTATGGAATAGTAACGTAACGTCGTGTCAACTTCATGATTTCTGTGACGTCTCAGAAGCAGGTTTGCGGCTGTTGTTTATTTTCGTGTCATGTTTAATGAAACTATTTTCGTATCGTTTGTATCTGGAAAATCCAAGGTCGCACCCTTGAAGTGGATTTCTATTCCTCGTCTTGAGCGATGTGTTGCTGTCTTGTTAGCCGAACTCATTGACGTTCTCAAAGGCATATATCAAAATCGATTGTCTATTGGTCAGACATACGCATGGTCAGATTTAACCATAGCCTTATGTTGGATAAATTCTTCACCGCATCGCTGGAAAACGTTTGTGAGTAATCGAGTGACTTATATTCAAGACAAGACACTAAATGTAACTTGGTCTCATGTGCCAAGCCTACAGAATTCAGCGAATTGTGCCTCTAGAGGTTTAGTTCCTAGAGAACTCGCTGATCATGCATTATGGTGGACTGGGCCCGAGTGGCTACGTCAGTCAACAGAGTTTCCGCTCTCTCCATGTCCTCCTGATATTTCTCCCGAGGTTCAAGCGGAGGAGAGAAAAACAACATTGGTCGTGATAACATTTCCATATTTTCTGGAAGCACTTATGGAAAGGTGTTCATGTCTTCGGAAAATTCAAGGCACCTTGTCTTATTGTTTAAGATTAATTCGTAAGAGTAAATTCCTTACTCGTGATCCCTTATCCTGCAAAGAGCTATATCAAGCCATGTGTGTCCTGGTGAAGTACGTGCAAAGTCAGTAATTTGCTGGAGATATTGCTCTTCTTCAAAAGGGCAAGGATTGTTCCAAATCTCTTCGGAAGTTAGCGCCCTTTCTTGACGACAATGGAGTTGTCAGAGTGAGCGGTCGTCTTATAAATGCTGACATACCATGCGATCAAAAGCATCCAATGTTGTTAAAATAATTAATTAATTGATAATCGTATTAATCGATTATTTGATTAATCGATCATTTGATAATTGGAATAATCAATTAATCTATAGTTTGAACTTTTGATTATTCAGTCATTTAGTTATTTGAATAATCGATTAATCAATATAATCGATTAGTAAAAATATTCAATAATCGTTTGTTGAATTTGGTTCTCGTTTATCACGGGGTGAAACCTCAAAAACAAATTTGAAACCAACTAAATGACTCATTTAACTGAAAAACAATAATTGATTATTCAGTTGAAATTAATCTGTGAAATGTAAATTATACTAATATGTTTATGTTGCAAATTAGGCACCCGCAAAAAAAAAACGGATTTCAAAACAATGCGAACAAATTATGCGTAGAACTTTCAGACAAATTGTCGGTACACGTTTCATGTCATTAGGCTCATTTGTTTCAGAAGTAAAGGTTAACTAAGGACATTAATTTCCCCCTTAGTATACAAAATGCAAGTGACCATTCCCAGTGAAGAATGGGGGTGTCTATCACTTGATTGAGAGAAATTACCATGTGTTCCACATCTCTAATTGGACATAATTGAATGCAAAGGAGGCACAATCTCCGTGATTAATCTCGTTAATTACAGTTTTGATTAATATATGTAGCAGCTTGCATATATACAGGGTATTCACCAAATTATTAACCTAGAGATTTGGCTTATGAAATTTAAAAATAATAAAACAACTCAACATATCTTTAATTGATTTCATTTTTCTATTACTGTAATGCAAAAATGTAATACGTAATTTAAAACGGTTTGTGCCCATTAAAGATCCAGATGATACAGGGTGGTCCATCTATCGGTTGCTTTTTTAACTATCGATTATTTCGGCTTTGACAGCTCGAATGACTTTGCCAATGTGTCAAATATTTAGTAAAAGGTTTGCGATTTACGAAATGGTTAAGTTTACGCTCGAAAAAAATTGGGAAATATTGAAAACTTACTTCCAAAATGGTGAGTCTTCAACCGAAACTGCAAGAAAAATGCGCACAAAATTCGGGAAAAATAAAGCGCCTTCCTGGCAGTTTGTGGATAAATTTGTGAAGCGTGTGAGTGAAAGTGGCTCGTTAATGGACAAAGCAACGCGTTCCCATGCTCTTCCAGTGCGCTCAATCGAAAATATTGCTGCTGTTGCCGAAAGTGTGAGTGACAATGCATCAACATCAACTCGACACCGCTCGCAGGAATTGAACATTTCTCGCACGTCCCTTCAAAGAATTTTGACGAAAGACCTCGGTTTGAAGCCGTACGAAATTCAATTGGTGCAAGAGCTGAAGCCGCACGACCATCCGATGCGATTTCGGTTCGCCCAATGGGACGAAGAACGCTTGATGGAAGATGAGCATTTTTATCGAAAAATCATCTTTTCAGGTGAAGCTCATTTCCACCTCGGTGGTTATGTCAATAAGGAAAACTGCCGCATTTGGGGCTCAGAAAATCTACACGTAATCATGGAAAAGTCACTGCACCCACAACGAGTGACTGTTTGGTGCGGTATGTGGTCCGGCGGCATCATTGGTCCGTTTTTCTTTGAAAACGAAGCAGCAGCCGCCGTAACCGTCAATGGTGAGCGCTATCGCGACATGTTGGAAATTAGTTTCTTCCCCAAATGGTATAGGAAGACATCGGCGGCATTTGGTTCCAGCAGGACGGTGCTACCTGCCACACAGCTCACAGGAGATGGTGGTGGTCGCGGTTGCCGTCCGTGGACGGGGCGGTCGGTGCTTGCGGCGTCCGTACGAGCTGCGGCGTCTTCTGATGTCAGGAGGGCGGCGTCTGTAGATTTCGGGTTGGACCGATGGGCGTCGTCTGCTTACGTCGGGCTTCCGTGTGTCTCCGAAGACAACGATCTTCAGATCGCACTACCCCGGTGCGGCCCTCTTTGACGGCGGCATCTTCAGCGATGTGGCCACTTGGCTGCACGGCCCCGGCGATTCCCCTCCACCCCTTGGTGGAGGCTGGGCTGCTAGAGGCTGCATCGGTGGCGGCACAGTCACGGTTGTGGTGGTGATGACGGTCTTCGTCACGATGGCTGGTGGCTGAACAAATGACGTCGGTTGTTCTGCGTTTGGCAGCAGCGTCGGTTGCGGCACGATGGTCGTTGTTGCGGCCGCAATAACGAGATGGTCCGCGGCGAGGGGCGTCGCTTCCTCGTACTTCGGTTTATCGAGTACCCTAGTGGAGGCGGTGCACACCTGCAAATTTGTGATGCTAGCTTCTTTGGTGGCGAGGTCCAATCGGGTAAGCCGAGACGAAGACGTGCGATAGTCGGTGTGGTGGTGTTACATTTAAAGTAAAACTGCTGTGGTCGATGCGATGGTTTATTCACTACGTTGTCTTGGTATCTGTCTGCATCTGTTATCTGTGTCTTATTCTAATTACATTACAATATATACCGAGTGTCTGGAATAAGGGGCGAACATAGGGATTTAACATGTAAAATTAAATATGTGTTATTATTAGCTCCCCTATTCATTTTAGAGAAATATCGTAAAGGAATATTTTTTAGAGAATTAAAAATTGTAAATGTATCATCCATTTAATTTACGTTTGTACTAGAATCTACCTCAGAAATAATAAAAATAAGTTTAATCATTTACCATTTAATAAAAACCCTTGCCATGATTTTGACAAATGTCATGTTATGGTGAGAATAATTTTGCTAGCCAAATATCAATTCACGCATTGAAATTTCTATTAACAATAATCTGAGTTATTCCAATGAAGAGAGCGTATTCATTACCAAAACATTTTACAGTGGCGTCAGTTTACTCAGAGTTCGTGACTTTACATGCAAACAATGAATTGGAAGAAACAGTTTTAGGTTTGATAAATGCTGAACCAACAACTAGCATACGATGCATTGCTCGTGAGTGCAACGTGTCTAAATTCTCTGTACAGAAAATTCTGAAGAAGCTGGTTATCATTCTTAAAAACATCAATGCCATCAGGAGATACTGTTAGTGGATGAAGAAAGGAGGCGTGTATTCTGCAAAATAATGCAGGATCGATCAAATACAGACCATAATGAATGCTAATAATTTACTTCCATATAACAATAAAACAGTAAACATTCAGTTTTTTAACAGAAACACACCAATTGTTAATTTAAATCAGAGCACCAAATTTCTTGGGATTGCTGAGGACGAGCAACTCACCTGGTGTCAGCATGTTGATTATGAGTGTAGTAAATTAAATACTGCTTACTATGCAGTTCTTAAACTAAAACCAATTTTACCACCAGAGTCAATCATAACTCTCTACTTCTCATAGGTATATTCTTATCTCTCCTATAATATACCAGCGTGGGAAAGAAGTCATATTCAAAGGATATTCATAGTCCAAAAAATAATATTTAGATTAATTTTTAACAAAGACTTGCCGTAGTTTATTTAAAGAGAACAACATACTTACATTAATATGCATTTACATATTTAAAATAGCAACATTTGCTGCGAATTAATAAACTAACTAAAAACTAAACTAATCTTAACTTTTTGCAGTCTGTCTGTTTTACCGAAGAATGCTAGTTCACACTTTACAACGAGCCAAACGTTATTGTTCATAGTAATTACAATGAGTGAATTGATATCTGACTAGAAAAATTATTGTCACCATAACATGACATTTGTCAAACTCATGGCAAGGGTTTTTTTAAATGGTACATTGTTCAACTTATTTTTATTATTTCTGAGGTGAATTCTAGTACAAACGTAAATTAAATGGATGATTCATTTACAATTTTTAATTCTCTAAAAAATATTCTTTTACGATTTTTCTCTAAAATGAATAGGGGAGCAAATAATTACACATATTTAATTTTACATGTTAAATCCCTATGTTCGCCCCT